>CM068726.1:22336931-23564431 GCA_035079005.1 Fraxinus americana | reverse complement strand
TTAAGAAAGTCCATTTTGCCACGTAAAATAGGTTAAACTTTGTGAACGAATAGTTATTGGTGACTAAATTAAAATGAACTAAAACAAAAAAGTTAAGTGACTAAAATAAAACTTCTCTCAAAGTTGGGCGAGTTCTAATGTTTTTTACCCTTTGTTTGTATCCACGTGTTTCTCTTTTTGGTTTGTGGTATTTAGTTTGATTGGTCTTGGTCAAATTCTACAATTACCCCCCCCCTCCCCTCCTTTGAGGAAATTACACTAGATGTCATTTTGCTATCATGTAATTATCAAAATGTCACATTTTTAAATTAGTTGCAAGATTGTCAAAATTGGACATTTTTACCTCTCTGCATATTTTAAATACCTAACATATCTTGCATTAATTGAGATTTGATTACATATAGAACTTGTACAAGTTGTCATAACCAAAAAGTCAAAACAAGAAAAAAAAATTGGGGGAAATCATTTTCATTTTTTTTTTTTTAGACCCAACACTCACGTAGCAAAACTTCTGCAAAATCCATTTGAAGAAATCTTGGAAAACCCTTCTGCCTTGAAATTCAGCCTTCTACTGCTGAGTGTGGAGGACATATTGCAATGGGAAGAAATATGGATTTGCAACAAGGAGAGAATGTGGGGGAAAAAAGACTAGAAAATATTAAAAGCTGTGGAGTTGATTTCAATGTGGGAAGGAGTTTTGTCTGTAGAAAATAATAGAGATTTTGGTGCAAAATCTGATGGTGAAATCATGTACATGAGGACTCCTGAATTCAGTGTTCATGAGTCTAAAGAAGCAGCTCTCATATTACATGTATGTTTAATTACTCTCTCTTTTTTATGGATTTTTGCCTTTTTGTTATATAAATGGAAATTGAGGTTAATTTGGATTTGGGTCTCTGTTTTTGCTACTTTATTTTTGTTTTAATGTTCTTTAATATGGGTTGTCTTTTCCTCTGATCTTTCTTTCATGTTTCAATTTTCAATATGTTTGTTGTTATATTCTGCTAGATTTTGATGTTGTATTGATGAATTAATTAATCAAAGTTCAGTATCATTCATTTTCATCATTTACATTTTGATGTTGTATTAATGAATGAATTAATTAAATTTTATTTCTAGCTTAATTGTTATGTTGCTTCAAGAGATATTAGATTTTAAATTAGGGGTTTTGAATGTAAATCCTACTTGCTTGTAAACCTTCTACCATGTTGGTATGTGTCAACACTTTGTATGCAATAGTTTACCTCAGAAAATTATCTGCATATGGGTGACTTGTGAACATCTGTTCTGTCGTCCCGATCATTCTCAACAGTTGGGTAAAATAGGGATAGACGAACTATCGTTCCCGACAGTTAGCCTCAGACATTCTCGACAGTTGAGTAAATTTGGTACAGGTCAACTGTCGATCCCGACAGTTGGACGCAGTAATTCTCTACAGATGGCTGCCTTATGAAATAATGTGAAGCAGATATGTTCTATTTCTTGTTAAATCTTCGTCACATGTCCTTTTACAAATTGCTCATATTGCATTGTGTTAGTAGTTTCATGTCGTTATATGATTGACATACATATGTTGATTACTATTTGTTCGTATCCGTTTGTATTGGCTTCGACATTTATGACATGTGATTAGCTGATTTTACCTTCTTATTCATTGCAGAGTCCATGGAGTTTGAATTCTTGGTTCCAGAAAATGCAAGGTTGCGTGCACGCATATCCTAGCGAAGTAACCTCAAGTACATGCAAAGGGTGTTGGAGCACTTAGACGAATAGCAGCGCCACGACTTCCGCGAGTCATCCCTTGACTTCTTGGCCGACGTTCCAGACATCTAATTCTCTGCCTAACTCATCCAGACGATACTGTTATGTTTCAGACATTTGAGAGCAATTCGTAAGTTGGAACTGCACATTGCTCCTCTTCTTCACGAATATGTGTGGAAGATAGTTTTGTAATGTTGATCCTGGTTAATAGCACATTAAACTTTGTATTTAAGTTTATTTAGAAATTGATGTAATTTTATGAATTGTTTCAGACATTTCGTCACATATGGCAAACAATACATTATCCGTACATTAACATTGAATACCATCATTTTTGTTGCAGCGATTACTTTATGGTCCACTTAGGTGACTATAGATTATTTGAATTACGAGTCATAACGGATAGGTGGACCTCGTAAGTACGGCAATGAGAATTCAATCGTATAGTATGAAAATAATGACATCGAGAAAAATAACTTATTACTTAAAATGTCATTCGCGTCTACAACTTATCATGTAACAAATGCAATGGTAATTAATTATGGAGTAAATTGTAATTATAAATTTAAGTACACTTCAAGTACTGTTAACATCACACCAATTGTCCTACACATAGTGTTAACATCACGCAGATTGCAATTTCCTTATGAACCGATATGTACCAACTGAGCTCTTCGTCTTCGCGTATTTCAGCTGGAGGTATATTCAAGTTCGAGACTTTGAACTTGATTTCAATTTCACTGCGGGGGATCAACAATACCGAGTTTTTCCTTCAACCGTAAAGCAAGTCTAGCTCGGCACTAAAATAGAAGTGGTTTTGTCCCCTCTCCACTTCTATTCGTTGTCCACATTTGCGAAATTTCCCTGTAAGAGATAATGAATCTCAAATCATCACTCATACCTGAAATGTTGAGATTGCAACTGTAAGAAGTCTGAACAATCAATATAACGACATTGAATACCATCAAATGTTGAAAACTACTAATCAAGATTTTTAACAGTTCTCAAGTGTCAAAATCGACAGTTGAATTGTGTATCCCGACAGTTTGTAAACTGTCGAATTCGACAGTTTAACTATCGGGGCCAAACGGTTTGAAACACTATATTCAACCAGTTAAGTACGAACAATTCGGTTGGTTTCAAAACAGTTACTGTAGAAATTTTTAGGATGACATTAATGTTGAACATTAATGGTGATAATTAATTCTCATTCAACAACACAATGTCTTTTCAAAATAAATACGTCAATGCTCCATTAAATATGTAATTGATCACATTTAATGAACGATTTCAAATATTTTTACCATGAAAACAAATTTAAAAAACCAAAGAAATCAACGAGTAATAGTTTATTATCACCATGTTGTATTTAACATTTACGAAATAATGAGTTAAGAGATGAAATTACAAACAATTTGTAATAGCTAACCTCTTCAAATTGATGACCAATTAAATACTCATGTGTTCTTGAAGAATGAATGAAGAAGATGAAGTTCTTGGAAGAAACTATGTGTTAATGAAGGAGGATGTAGGACTTAGGGTTTGGGAACATTAATAGGTTTTGAATTTCTTTTACTTATTTTTTGGAAGAAAATATGTTTTTTTCTCTAAATGTACATATATAAAATGAATAAAATAATCAAAATGTAATCATCACATCAAATCATTAATGGTATTCCAATCAAGCATTAATTGCTCTTACAAAGGCAACATCAAGGGTAGTTTGGACCTTTGACAACAAAAAAGTGACATTTTTGAACAAATTTAGTGCACATCCAAATTTTTTGTGCATTTTCAAATTTAGTGATATTTATGAAAATATCCCTTAGGCTTTTACCCTACCTAATTAGGGAGTTTGGCATTATTCTCTATCTTGTTTTATAAGGACATTTCAATTTGTCGTCAAACTTACGAGCAAGGAAGAGAGAATTTTGAAAAAGTGAAACATAGAGGTATTGCTACCCTTACGATATAAACATGCGGCAAACATTTAGCATGAACATGAGGGCACTCCATCGTGTCAAGACTATGCCATTCACTCTTGTGCCTGCGCAAATCCTCTAGTTGTAAAGTTGTGTGGCCTCTCGCAAGATGCCCCATATTTCTCATAATACATTGTTTTGTCTCTCGATTTCATATTGTATTTATCATTATCCTTTATCCAAGTATTCGATAATTTGATAGTATAGTCAAAATATATTTAAACTCTTGAAGGCACACATTTTTAATCCCCACGACATAGCCCTTAATTTTGCTTCCGTGTTAAGTGCAATATTCATATGGATCATTATAAGCAAAAACCACACTTTATTTAAGAGTTCTTTTGACTTGAAGTTAGAAAAAAATAAATTACGTTGATTAGATCAATTATGAAGCATTTTTTTTTTTTACTAAAAATATACTTTGAAGACAAAAGAAAGAAATAAACAAATATCTAGTTCTTCTATTAAAAAAGATTCATTGTAAGTTTCTTTATCTTATTTGAGAAATCACTCGAAATCTTTCATAAATAACTCCTTATCATTTGATACATCTGTGATATGCACACTCAGGTCCAATATTTCATTGTATATCTAGTGCTTAGGCTGCGATCCCAAACTCAATTGCCCGACCCAATCCATATTTGGAGTCATGGTGCAATATAACAAGCCTCCTCCTTGGGTTTGTGTTGAGTTATATGCTTTAACAATTTGGGTCCAATGATGGAACCCTTTATAATATGAAGAGTCCAACCTATTGACTGCCCGGCATCCCGTTCATTATATTTCAAAGGTTGAGATGAAGCCACGTGGAAGGGCTGTGATTGTTGGATGCGTCTAAACGTTTGTATTATTAGCTTGACCTTTTCATTTGCCCTGATTCGAGATAATTCTAGGATTTTCTCATCTCTCGCTCCCTCTGTTCTCTCTCTCTTTGAAAACCTTGGGTATTCGCGTGTAATCTCTAAACTCTAGGTGTTTCTTGGTGAGATCTAGTGTTTATAAGGTTGCGGTTGGTCGAATTTGTTCTTGTTGTGATCAATAATTGTTGGTTACTTTGTGTAATCGAGTCTGTGGTTTCTTGAGAGAAAATCTAGTGGCTGAGGGCATTATCCTTTGTGGATGTGTTGTATTGTGATATTTGCTTCGATTTATTGTTGGTTTTTAGTTGATTGGAGCGATGATCACTTCGATGAATGCTCAACTGGTGATTGACCCTACTTGGGTGAACATCCTGGCCTTATGGCGAAAAATTCAATTTATTTTCTGCAATTACTTTGTGCTTTTAGGGACTGTTAATACCAATAGTGGTATCGGGGCTTTTCGATCTGGAATTTTTCTTGGTGTTCTTGGTGAACGTAACTTTGGATCTACAAAGATCTTTTCTAAAGGGTCTGGTTCGTTTCTTTTGACATATAAAGTAAAATAGTCATAGTTTTCACTATTTTACACCACTAAGCTGAGACATTGGTAACGAGTTTCCAACCCTAAATTATTGTACCTTTCTCAATCTTTACTTTTTTTGGATCTCTTGTTCAAAACCTTCCCAGATCTTCCTTTGTCTAGGGTTTCATTTGAGAACCCTAGAATCTCAGGGGACTGAGATTAACGGTTTCTTCAAGATTACTTTTGAGTTCTATAGTTCGAAATTGGTATTCTCTGGTGTTCGGGTTATATCTGTGATATCTTGTTATTTGTATCTCTGATATTGTTAGACTTTGTATACTTGCTTGAAATAAAATATTTTATGCATTCTATTACTCTGTGTAAGTGTACAATAGTTGATTCTTATATTCTCCGTGTATGGTGTTCGGTCGAAAATTATGCCGCAAGCGCACGGGTCGAGAACAAGTAGTAAAAGTGGACCTTTAGAGTCCAAGTCGATCCCTCAGAGAGTGTTGAATTCAATTCTAAGTTTATCCGTCTTGATTTAACGAAAAGTACACACACATTTAAAAACTGAATTTTAAAATCCTAAAAATTGCAATTTAGATTAAAACTGATAAAATGACAGATAAAAAATAAAGAGATTTGGATTTCGAAAAGATGTTGGAATTTATGTTTTCGCTTAACCTATATTTCATTAATGTCAATTCAATCATGGACAGATGCAAATTATCAAAATAAGTAGTCAGACCCGATTTTCATATTTTAGTTAATACCCCCTCTCGATGTCATATTAACCCTAACCAGCGTATCCATACCGCATATCTCTATGTCGTTACAAACATAAGCAACAGCATGAATTTTTATGAAAATACTCAACGGGTCACCTAGAGTAGGTGAACATCTCTATATCACCTAAACGCGCAAAAGATATACTAATGCAAATCCAGAGTATTAATCATTTCGGTCTAGCAAATGTAATTATTTTTCAACAATCACATAAACACCTAATTACCACATCTATTGACGTCTAATAAATGAAGCAATTTTCAACATGATGATTAATACACTATTATTTTGATAACCAATGCATAACAAAATCAAAATAAACATATCATTGACATTAATGAAATATTAGGTTAAGCTACTCCATAAATTTCAACAAAAACAATTTAGCTCATCATCAAATTAATACAATAACAAAGGAGATTTTTGTTACAAAATATTACAAACACGATAAAATAAATGGAAGAAATGCAAAGGTATAGATACAACCCTTTTTATGTAGCTTTGAATCCTTCCAACTCTTTCACCACCTTTCTTTAATGCTATCTCCTAATTACTATTGATTTTTGCATCCAAATTGAGCCAAATTTTAACAAACAAAACCAACAAAAAAAAAAGAAAAAAAAAAGAGAGGAAAAAAACGTGTGAAGTGAAGAGAGGAAAAAGGTGAGAATTTCGTTCTATCTTTTCAACTCTACAAAGTAGTATGTATATATATATTATATAATATCTAGATATTTTGGATTATTTATACTATAAAATAGATATTTTATGACACAAGCTAAATATCCTAAAATATCTAACAATATTTTGTATTCATTACATTTAAGCCCTCCGTAAATTGCACTTCAAGTCTTTCAACTTTATATCTTGTGCAATTTGGTCCTCAACTTCACCATTTTTTACGGTTTAAGTCCAATTTTCTTCCTTTTCGCCTCGTTCTCTTTCTTATCGGGGGTTTTTTTGTCTACAAAAGTGAAAATTACACAATTATAAATAGAAATTTACTCAATTTCAACAATAATTAACTCCAAAAAGTGTCTAATAAGTGTGTAAAAACACACTTATCACACCCCCAAACTTGAGCTCTTGCTCGTCCCGAGCAAGATTAACTTCTAACATAATCATGCAAATGCGATAATGATTAACATTTTAGATAACTTGCTAAAAATATCAACGAGTTTTAAAATTGTATATCAATTCACAACCATGCTCCAAATGATGCTACCAAAAATAAATTAAACTTATCCAATGCTCGATCAGTGTAATGTGTGCATAGCCACTTTCAGTCATCATTTAAACTAGGAAACAATCATCAAGATGAAAAAAATCTTAAATTGGTTCTAACCCGACCCTTTGTAGTCAAATATATCCTTTCACGCTCGTGAGATTCACACTCAATAGTTGTTCCCCAACTTGTATGCTGATTTGTGGGGAACAACTATTGTATGTACTTACACTGGCTTCAAATATTTCTTGCTCATCATTGATGATTTTTCAAAAAAAAAAAAATGTTGGGTTATTCTTTTGAAAAGCAAGTCTAACACCTTCAAAAATTTTGTAGAATGGAAAGCATTTATTGAAAATCAAGTTAATAAAAGTGTTAAAGTACGTAGAACTGATAATGGCCTTGAATTTTGCAATGAAGAGCCAGATTATTTCTACAGAACTAATGGGATCCTTAGACATAGGACTGTTACCTATACTCCTCAACATAATGGACTTGCAGAAAGGATGAATATAACCCTTTTAGTAAAGGTTAGATGTATGCTGATAAGCTCTGGCTTGCCAAAATTATTTTGGGGAGTAGCAGTTAAAACTGCCTCTTATCTGATAAATAAGTGTCCTACTAAATCCTTAAAGTTTGACACTCCTGATTATGTTTGGAATGGTTATTCTGTTGACTACTCTAAACTGAAATTTTTTGGCTGTACCGCTTTTGTACATCAGAATGAAGGGAAACTTGAGCCCAGATCTGTTAAGGGTATTTTTCTAAGGTATGGTGAATGTGTTAAGGGTTATATGGTTTGGTTAAGAAATCAAGGAGGCTATAAGGTTATTATTAGCAGGAATGTGACCTTCAATGAGTTAGATATGCCCTGCATTAAAGAAAAAGAGATAGCTACAACTGAAACTGATCAAAATAAAAATATTTTAGAATCTGAACTTTTTCAAGCAGATTTAAACTCTGAAAATAATGATCAGTTTGAGGTAGAGCTTGGGTAGAAGTTAAATACTGAACCTGAAAAAGATACCGAGATTGAATCTGCTATTATACCTGATCTTGAACAACCTGAAAACCCTTTAGGAGACTATCATCTTGCAAGAGACATAGTTAGAAGGGAAATAAGACATCCTTCTAGATACAATGATTCTAAATTTGTTACAATCTTGAATGTCCAAAATTTTTTGGGTAATGAGCCAAATTCTATGAAGAGGCCATTGAGGGAAAACATGCAAGTTCTTGAGTTGCTGCTATGAAAGATGAAATGCTTTCATTAATAAAAAATAAGACTTGGATCTTAGTCAAAACAGACCAAAACGGAAAAGGGTTATTGACTGTATGTGGATTTATAAAGTAAAAGAAGGAGACTCTAATAGTGAGGGTGTAAGATTTAATGCCAGATTAGTTGCTAGAGTTTTAACCAAAGAGAGGGAATTGACTACAATGAAATATTTTCACATGTAGTCAAATATACCTCTATAAGAGTCTTACTTTCTATTGTTTCTCAATTTGATTTTGAATTAGAACAATTAGATGTCAAAACTGTTTTTCTACATGAAAATTTGGATGAAAAAATTTATGTTTCAACCAAAGGGGTTTGAACAAAAAGGTAAAGAAAATTGTATGTGTCTTTTACAAAAATCACTCTATGGCTTGAAACAAGCTCCCGATAATGGTATATCAGGTTTGATACTTTTATAAAGGGACTTGATTTCAATAGAAGTGAATATGATCCATGTTTTTGTTATAAGGGCAGTGGAGGCCCTGATTCATACTATTTGTTGCTTAATGTTGATGATATGTTACTTGCTGGGCGTGATATGACTGAGATTAACATCATTAAGCAAAAACTAAAATAGGAATTTGAAATGAAAGACTTAGGAGAAGCTAAAGGATACTAGGAATGAAAATTAGAAGAAATAGAAGCAATCATAATTTATTTCTTACTTAACAGTCTTATATTTTAAAAATTCTATGTAGATTTTTTATGGAAAGTGCTAAAGATGTTACTTTACCTCTTTGTAGTCATTTTAAATTTTCAACTGTGCAATGTCCTAAAACTGAAATAGAGATGAATATGATGGAAAAAGTTCCTTATGCAAATGCTGTTGGATCTGTCACGTATATTATGAACTGTACTAGACCTGATCTTGTTTTTCCTATAAGTGTCTTGAGTAGATATATGAGTAATCCAGGTAAATATCATTGGGAAGCCATGAAGTGGTTGTTAAGATATCTAAAAGGGACTTCAAATCTAGGTCATATGTTCTGTAAAAATAAAATTAGGATAAAACTAAAAGGTTATGTTGACTCAGATTTTGTTGGTAACGCTGATAATAGGAAATCTATTTCTGCATGTGTTTTTACTTTAAATAATACATGCATAAGTTGGAAATCATAGCTAAAAAAATTGTAGCCTCGTCTTCAACAGATGCTGAATATATTGCAGCCAGAAATGCAGTAAAAGAAGGTATTTGGCTGAAAAACTTGTTAAATGAAATTGGATTTTCTCATAATAATGCTGTTATATTCTCTGATAGTCAATATGCTATATATCTTAGTAGAAATCCTATTTTTCATGATAGAACTAAACATATATGTGTTAAGTTTCATTTTATAAGAGACGTTTTAGAAAAGCAAATCAAGAAAATTGAAAAGATTTCAACTAAGTGTAATCCTACAGATAGGAGACTAAAATACCGCCTATATACAAATTTAGGGATTGTTTGAATATCCTAAATGTTATTACTGATTAGTGTTTATTGCAAGTACATAGAGCAAATGAAACTGAAGGATATGTTAACCTCTAATCTGCTATGAAACCCAAATTGCCAAGTAAGGTGGAAATTGTTGAGTTATATGCTTTAACAATTTGGGCCCAATGACGGAACCCTTTATAATATGAAAAGTCCAGCCCATTGATTGCAACCCGGTAGCCCGTTCATTATATTTCAAAGGCTGAGATGAAGCCACGTGGAAGGGCTGTGATCGTTGGATGCGTCTAATCGTTTGTATTATTGGCTTGACCTTTTCATTTGCCCTAATTCGAGATTATTCTAGGGTTTTCTCATCTCTCGCTTTCTCTGTTCTCTCTTTCTGAAAACCTTTGGTTTTCGTCTGTAATCTCTAAACTCTAGTGTTTCTTAGTGAGATATAATGTTTGTAAGGTTGTGGTTGGGCGAATATGTTTTTGTTGTGATCAGTTACTGTTGGTTACTTTGTGTAATCGAGTATGTGGTTTCTTGAGAGAGAGTCTAGGGCTGAGGACATTATCCTTTGTGGATCTATTGTATTTTGATATTTTCTTTGATTTATTGTTGGTTTCTAGTGGATTAGAGTGATAATTACTTTGGTGAATGCTATTAGCTCTATTTAGGTGAACATTCGAGCCTTAGGGCGAAAAATCATTTGTGTTCAATTTACTTTTGGCAATTACTTTGTGCTTTTGGGGCTTGTTAATACCAACAGTTTGCATAACACATCAGTCATATGATACATTTGCATACACCACATAATCTAGAAAGAATTAGAACCACAAAAGCTAGCAAAAATTGACGCACTTCGGTAACATTCAAATACATGTAAACTAGCACCTTCCCTAGAAAATCTTTCATCAATTGATAAACCAATGACACTCCACGGATTATAGGCCACAAAAGTTTGAACAATTCTACTAGTCTTCTTCTTACTCAATACATGTTCACATCCCAATTCCAAACCAACTCAGTAAAACTAGAAAACTTCAACTTATATGCCATTACAACACTTCATAATACAACACTACATAAAAAATCGATACATTATAACAAAACACCATTTACTACTCACATTCAACAAAACCACAAAATAAACAAAACGCCCAACTTCAAAATCCAAAAGTACTCTTGTGTCTCTGTAATTCAATCCTAACCTTTCTAACATTTGAAATATGGAATTGATGAGATGAAAAAACCTGCAATCCATATCTGAAATATGGAGTTGAATTGTGCAAATATTAGAAAGGTTAGGGTTAAGTGAAAAGAGTTGATGATACGAAAAAAATAAAATTACTTGTATATGAGAAGTTACATAAAATTTTATAAATAGGTGAGGTGTCAAGAAGAGAGTGAAGTAGTTTATTTTATTTTTTTTTATTTGGTTGAAATTTTTTTGATCGAATCATATCTCACAACATCATGTATATGTCCAACAATATGTAAGTGGTGATGTACATTTATCATAATCGATACAAAAAAGGATGTTGATTGTTTTATTGGGTTTGAAGTTCACACGACATTTTAATGGAAGATTTAACGAGGTTGAACGACATGGGTATTACGCAAGGTTTGGTTGATTTGAGAGTATTGCCCCCAAAAGGAAAGGTTAGGGGCATGAGTAGACCCACATGGGGTCAACTCACCCCATAATTTTTTTTTTATTTTTTTAAAGTTCTATGTTTGCACTTTTTCTTGTTACAATTCACCCACAACAGGAAATTGACATTGTTATAACTAACTATTAAAATGAAGGCAGGCCAAGTTTATCATGCTACCTTCTTTCTTTCCCTTTTCAGCATCTTCTTCCCATTTGCCCTTTTTTTTTTTCAAACTTTTTTTTGGCTTTCTCTTAGTTGTTTGTTTGCAAGTTTCTTCTCTCTCTCTACCTTCTTTCATTATAAGTCTATCTTAATTAAAAAAGACCAGTTCACTTATTTTTACTTTATTTTTCCCCTTTTTTAGTTGTCACTACTTGGCACATATTTTCTTTCTATCTCTTATTCTAATTTTATTTAATTTGACTAAAGAATTACAGTAAGATAACTTAGTTTCAGAATTTTTTATGCATGAAAAATAATTGAACATGACTAAAGAGCAAAATATTGAGATGGTGACTTAGGTGCCGTTCTCTTTGTGTTTCAGTTTTGTGTTTTGAGTTTTGAATTCATTTTGTGTTTTGTGTTTTGAGTGTCTGTTTTGAAATTTCTGAAAACGCGTTCTTTTTGTCATTTTGAAAAACTGTTTTGAGAAACATGAAAATGGAAAACGCGTTTACTTTGAAATTTTGAGAATATTTTTGAAATAATATTTTATTCAATAAATATGATTATTCAATAAATTTTAATAGATTAATATTAATATAATATTAAATAACATATAAAATTGTCAGTTGGTGAATCTTAAAATATTTGTTTCCAAATATAAAAAACACATTAAATTAAATTGGACAAATCCTTATTTTTGTCCTTGTACGTAACTTGTGACAATAATTACAGTGATGCACATGAACAGAACTTCGTCATGATTGGGTCAAGCGCACTTCTAACGCTACCAATGTTATTTTATTCATATTTATATTCTCTTGTCCATTTTAATCTTTTTTAATCAAAAAAAGTAATTTACCATTAATAAAAAGAATGGCATCCTTCAAGAGGACAAGGTATAATATCCATATACTTCATTGACATCCATGTTTGCAATATCTACGTGTAATAATGCAGCAATCAGAACCTTGTAAATCCTTAGTTCACAAATTGTAATAAAGGAAATTAGAAGTTCTTCAAATGAATCAAACTAACAAATACCAAACTAATTCAGCGGTTTGTTTGTTTACAGAAACAACAATATTATTCATCATATTCTCATATCACATAGTCAAAACATCTTAAATTCATACTTCTGACATTTTTCATCAGCCCAACAAGAGAGCTTTTATATCTATTATAAAAGAAAACTCATATTTAAGATAGATTTTCCTCATAGTACATGACCAAAATTCTTTTATTTATCTGATAGAAGGGCAAGAAGAGTCAAGGATTCTTGCCTCCATTGCCATCGCTTCTTCCTCTTGAATCATGCTTGGGATTGGGTCCTGCATAGTCATAATCTAATGTGGCATCAACCTTTAGTAGCTTCTTGGATTCCCATGGACCTAAAAAACATGGAGCATAAGGATCATTTAGAAGAGGGGGGATGTCATCAGGGTAAAAAGGGTCTTTTAACATGGAGAAGCAATGCAACGAATCTTGGCAAAGAGGCATGTATGAAATGATCCAAAACAATAGAAGAGTTCAAGCAAAGTAGATAGAAAGAATATTCAACTACCAAGAATATTCAACACATTGATCAATAGGCTAGGATTGAACAAGATTTAAAAAAACAGAGACAGATATGGGTGCAATTTTTTCTGTATCATCAACTAGCCTAGAATATGTTATAAATGTAGACAATCTTTGCTAAAGTGGAAACAAAACTTAATCAGATATTTGATACCGATTTTAAGGCCTGGATATCCAAATTGGATAATATGACGGTGAATCCATAAACGAGCGCTGAGCATAGGTGGGTTTTCAGTATTTTCCTTGTACAATAATATCCACACCAGAAACAGTAAATAGATAAAAGATCGACAAGTATCCTAAACAAGAGAAAAATGGAAAAAATGGACTTCAAATTTTGAACGACGAGAGCTCTAGGACTGATTAATTGAATGAATGGCAGCATATTTACAACCACAAATAATTATCTCCAAATTCATTCAATCCCTCTAAGATAATAAAGCAACACAATTACAATGAACAAAAGACATGAACACGAGGCAGTATACCCAGTAATAATCACCAGAAGGGACTATAAGCAAATAACATGTAAAAATAAAATAAAATAAGAGATAATTGGCAGAAAAATAACGTACTTTCTTCTTGCAGTTAAGAGTCTTGCATTTGGGATAAAAAATCTGCAGACATCTTTAAGTTATCTCCCCTCGTTGCTCATTGTAATGATCCGTCTTTCATCAATTTCAAGCTGAGATTATTATAACGTTCTCTTGAATATTGTCTCGATGCCTTTCTACAGTCTGTACCAGCTTTCATCATTGCAGTAAGCTCGTCATAACTTATACGTCCATCCTGCAGAAATAACAAGTGTAGGTCAGGAGAATGCATATGATTAAAAAGTTAATAAGCACATTTTAAGTCAAGTACGAAAGAAAAAAGGACCTTGTCTGTGTCTACATCTTGAATAATGGCATTGATAACTTCTTCACTGGTGCTCTCAACCTCATCAGCAAAGGTGTCCCTTAGCTCCTCAATCTTTATATATCCACTTTAGTTTCTATCAAAGAATTCAAAAGCTTTACGTAGATGGTCATCGTTGCCCATCTTCCGTAAGTACAGAAATCGCAACAAACTCTCCGCAATCGAGATATCCATCCTTATTAACATCACCCTGTAAAGAAAAAGTAAAATTGTTAGATGTGATGGTAGTTGGAGCATCCAATAACTCGATTCGGTATATGCATAATCACATTGTTCAATATTATACATTTATACTTCATAAACCAAAAAGGAAAAATAGAGTGCTTACAGGTACAGCTTCCATAAGAAACAGGTCTAACTAGATAGAGTGCTTACAGCTTCCATAAGAACTTGAAGATCTGCATCCGGGATCTGATGACCAAGTTTCTGCAACCCAATTCTCAACTCATTAATGTCAATCTTCCCCTTATTACCTGTATCCATTAATTTGAATCCTTCCTTTATGCCTGCCACTTCCTCCACTGACAAATGGGAAACTTTGATGAAATAATGAAAGAGTTGCACAAATCTAACTTTGATGAAATAATGAAAGAGTTTCTACACACCTCTATTCTCGTTCAATAAAGCAAACAAACACAAATATACAATATGATAATTCACTCCATTCCCCTGCAACCGATAGTCTGCCATAAACCCATAATTCTCCCGAACACTCATAAACTTCCCCAAATCTTCCAAATTCAAGTTTCATCTATTCAAACAAAGTCCTCATAAACCTACGTATAAGCAAGTAAAATTTGTCCAACCTCAAGCGATCAATCCCAGGCCACTCTGGCCGAAGAGTCAAAACAAATTTACTAAAATACTACAGGGAAACCGGGGATTCAAGGATCAAGAAAAGGGATGTAAGTCTATTAACAAGGGCTAACTGATTCAAAGCTTTGTACCTTCAATTCCATATAATTTTCTCAACAAGGATCGTAAATTAAACATACCTTCTATCACCTCCAAGATGGGTACCCTCGAGAGCTTTCTTCCCAGCTACAATGCAGTATCTCAAGCAATCATAGAGCCTCCTATTGTTTTTTCCATCATTGTACCCTTGGGATTTGAATCCCCAAATCTGTCCACCGAATCGAGTGGGGAAGTTGGAGGGGTTTCCGGCGGTCTAGTGGGCAGGCGATGGTCGGAGGTTGTATAAGGAGATGAGGGGGTGTCGGTGGTGTTCGGATTCGGCAGCAATGGGTCGTTGATGTCGGGAAGAAAGAAGGAAGACATGGATTGGAAGAAGAGAAGGAAGAAAGTGTTTTGGTGTTTTCCGTGTTTTCCACAATTTCCCTTGTTTTCCACTGAAAACGCCAAAACGTGGGAAATGTCATTTTCTGTTTTGTGTAGAAAAAAATTCTTCGTTTTCAAAAACGTGTTTTCAAAAATAGAAAAGAGAACGCGTTTTCACTGTTTTGAAAAATCGAAAATAGAAAACGGCCCAAAATGGCCAAAGAGAACGGCACCTTAATTTTTAGGTAACACAACTTGATTTGTTAAAACTCGTATTAAGCTCGACTATAGAGTTTGAAACCTAGATAAATACATTTATGTAATTCAATACACATAAGAAGTAGTAAATAAATCAAGTAGTAAGGAAATGTATATTGAAAAAAATGTACTAAACGATATATTGAAAGTACGGAACCCAATAAGGGAACAATTGTAGGTAGGAGATTTGATATTACATTTTTGTCTTATTTGGCAAAACAATTCATTGCTAAATATTGATACCACTGAGATTGAATCCTGACTCGGCCACAGGTTAGAGGTATTGCACAAAATCAGTAATGGTTAGAATTACTGTGCCAATAAGTCCATTTTCGAGTTAATTGTTTGAACACACGTCAAACTTAGGGTAAGATCATGTTTAATTCACTGTACTTTAATTTATATTGCATTACTCACTTAACTTTATGAAGTTTCACTTCATTACACACTGTACAACTTTCGTTACTAACATTGAGGACGTGGATACGGAATATGCATATGGTCAGTTAAATCTCTCCAAGTCAGAAATTATAAGTCTTGATGAATTCAATTGTACCTGACACTAATTTCCTTCTCATTCTCTTCAACAAAAAAACATAGCCAATCTTTTTTTCGGATAAGGTAAGTATATTATATCCAAAGTGTAAAAATAAAGTACAAGATCACAAGAGCATACCCCAGAAAAACTAGGCTAGGAAAAAATGCCTTCCTAGCACCAATAACAGTAACTTAGAGTAGTGCTTATAACTTAGTCACGACAATAGATGGGAATTTGTGAGATGGTTGCTTTTGGATTGTACTCGTTTATGTTTTTTTTCCTATTCCAAATGTAGGAATGAACTGGGAATTAGAATTGGAATTGGAGTTGGAGTTGGAGTTGGATGAATTATTACATAGGTTGGCTTAACGTGTTGGGGGTAAATTATTAGAAACACTGAAATGTTCTTCAGCCATTGCCACATACACTATGAATCCGCTATCTGATTGTCTGTTATCTGATTGTATCTGAACTTGCAATAGCTGCTCATTGTGTTAGGGCAGTATGTATACTAACTTGGACTGATTTTCTTGTTTATGTAGGGATGAAAGGCAATAATTACGGTATATGTCATAGTTATAGAAGCACTAAGCACTTGTTCGGAGAATGCCACAGAAAACATTATTGTCCATGGTGTGTAGATAGAGTCCAAAAATGCTTTGAGGTTGAAAATGAAGGCAACAACAAAGGCTAACTATTCAACACTTGTAGTAATGACTTCGGATTTTTTGAGTGGGTAAAAAAGGAAGATGCAGACAGTGAGTTGAGTACCATTATGGAAGCAAAGAATCCGATTGTGAACGAGGAAGTCCTCAATTTGTCAAGAATGTTCGATAGTCTAGCTTGTATAGCCGAGAAAAGAAACCTCGAGATTTCGTTGAATGTGACATTTCGCAAGGGTAAAGAGCCCTCGAAAGATAATGGCAAAGGAAAGGGGTCAGATTGATGCAATTACATCCTTTGAAAGCACAGTTGGCCCTTTATGTTGTTATGTTCATTTCTTTTCTAATGTTAGGAGGTTGCAATTTATCCATCTTCAACATTCTAGTGATTAATCCATGAATTTGTTCCTGCATTAAAACTTCATCGAATTGTTCTAATCCCATTGAGTTTACTTCTATTTCTTTCACTCCACAGTAGCCAGAAGATGAAGAGGAATATAACAATTTGTATATAAGCCAAACCTGTACATTTTCGGATGCCTACCTTGTTTTAATTATACTATCTTTGATATCCAATGAGTAAGATCCAATTATATATATACAAACATCACAAGACATTAAACTAATTCTGTTGGCATAAAGCTTAGACAGTGACTTGTTATGAAGAAAAACTGATTCTTAGCAAGAGCAATACAGACAAGAAATCAAGAACAATATTCTGACCACACTAATTGGAAAATAATCAGAACAGAAATCAGTACGAAACAACTATGAAAACATATTCCATTTTCAAACTGTAGTATCAAAATCAAGAACATTTTTCTCATCCTACAGCTCCAAATGTCCTGATGCCATACAAACATTTGGAATACACAGTTTATATGCTGGGACCACCATCTTGAGGGATATGTGGATAGTTTTATGTCACTGAATGACCTATTGTACAATATGAACGTAAGTACGCACAAACAAACTAATCGTAGTCAAAATGTAAAGATTTCAACATGTGTACACCTTGGAAGCTAAATATGATATTCGATGCCATTGGAGGGATGAAGTTTGCTATTGGAAACCTTTGCGGGAAGGTATGACTTTCTGCGTCGCCTTACGACAAAGCACAACATTGTTAAGGCTTTGAATAAATAATTATAATAATCTAAGTTTACTGACCAACAATAGTTGCGAATACAAAATTGGAGTCTGCATAGTATATTGTTGAGATGCTTAGACGATGGGGTGCAATAGGCGGTGTATTCATCTGGCTCGACGTTGTTCTCCTAGATCCTTTAGTTGTATTCGACGTAGCCTGCACGTACATACATGTTAAATACTTATTGTGAAGGAATATTGTTTAAGTAGAAATATAACGTGACAAACAAACATTTGTTCTCTTTGAAGAGGACTCCAATGGGCTTTTTCTCCGAAGATTCTTGGGCGCACCCTTTCGTCTCGTTAAATAGGGGATCTCTTACGCTCCCTCTGGCATTAATTCGGGATTGATTACCCTGGGAGGCTAACTGAGTAGTGCTTTGTGAAACAACATTATTTCCACTACCTGACTTCATTGTCGTCAACTCTTTATTTTGATTAGTTATCCACTCCTTGATCGAGGTAGTACACTTCATCATCGGCCTCCAGGTTTGCAGCCTCGACAAAATCCTGACACATATCGTCATATCTCAACTGTTCAGGAGTACTAACCAACCCATCGTAGTTCACTGCGATCCTGGTGTGTGCTCTACAAACATCTCTCCTTACATCGTCCCTGAAGTTCCCTTCGTGGTAGATATGATGTCGCAATAAACTGTCTCTGTAAGCTCGACTTGAACTTCCCTAAACTTGGAAATGGTGTAACATTTCTGATATTACTTCTCCATTTCAAACATTGTTGTACACGGTATTATTTGCAAGTATGACGGCATGAAACTCCTTCTCAACCTTATTTCTCAGTGTCCGTTCATACTGTTCGACAAATTGCTTCAACGAGGTCTTTGAATGAACATATCCATCAAAGAATGCATTGATACTCTCAATTCGCTGAGTTGTATACATCCCTGCCCAAAATGTTGTTTTCAAATAGCAAGGAACCCAACGACCTCTGTTTTCAAACAATCCTGACAACCAATCATTACTATGCAACCCGTACGTGTTAATCATGGCCCTCCAACCATTTTCAAATTCTTCTACGAACTGTGATTCGTACACCAACCCATGTATAGTCGAAAAAATGGAAGCCTTGTCAACGTGATATCCAAACATTTCTGGCAACTTCTTAAGAATATGCCACAAACACCACCTATGTTTTGTATTAGGAAAAACAATCTGAACTGCTTTTTGTATAGCCCTATCTTGATCGGTAATGATTCCATGGGGAGCTTTTCTATACATACACTGAAACCATGTCCTAAATAGCCACACAAAAGTATCGGTGTCCTCATTGGACAACAAACCACAATCGAGAAGTGTTGATTATCCGTGATGATTAACGCCAACGAATGGGGTGAAAGACATATCATACTTATTAGTTAGATAAGTGGTATCAAATGTGACAACTTCACTGAACTCCTTGTACGCTTGCCTAGACCTATTATCGGCCCAAAATACATTCTTCAGCCTAGACTCTTCATCTAAATCCATTCTGAAGTAGAATCCTGAGCATTGAGCTTACATCTTGGAAAAATAGGATTGTATCGCTGCTGCATCTCCTTCCCCAAGTCTTAATCTTCTCACATGTTCAATATAATTTCGACAATCCTTTTTCACGCAAGTCATGTTTTCATATCCACCAGCTTTATCCACTACAGAGTTAAAACTTTTGTCTAAGGAAATTCCGGTCATGTCATTCACTTCAAGCTTTCGTTTCACTTGTGAACTTAATTCTCGGTTACAGCGATACAATCTTGACTTGGAAGGACTTATTTTATGATTGTGGTCGAGGTACACTGCGTTGATTCTCCAGAGTACAAAAATATCTGAAGATGCAGTGATCCTAGATTTACAACATGTTTGTATTGTTGGTTGGGGCTTCAAAGAACCACTCGGTGCTTTTTCGACCTTCGCGGCTACATGTGATAGTCACATATTTAATTTTCCCATCGTCTCCCTTTTTCGAATTATTTTTCCTAACCGAAAAACCTATATGGTATGCATATCCTTTATAGAAGTCCTACAATTCTTTTTCATCGTTGAACATCATACCCACCTCCGACACCTCGGGCACCATCGGACCATCTTCTCCTAATGTTGCGTTCGGCACTGATATGATATTGTCTACAACATTTTCGTCATCATTTCTCCCCACCACAAATTCTTCACGTACGTCTTCCATAGAACTTTGTACTGCAACACAATACAGAAGCTAGTTCAGCAAACCAGCAGCAGTTGAATGAAATATGCAAGATTTTCACAGTAAAAATGAACAAAATAACGAAAACAAATTCAACATTATATTTAGAACAGCAGCAGTGTGGCTTACATGGGTTTCCCGGACCGATTTCGTCGTCGACGGAGTTGGGCGCGAAGTTGGGCATCGCCATCTTTGTTGCGGGTGAGTTCTCGGCTTCGCCGACAGTGACTTCAGATTCGACGAGAGAAAGAAAGGAAAATGTACAACAAGATAAGAATCGTAACGGATTACATCTAGAGAAGAATAGAGAAATGGTTAGTTTCCAGTCAATTTTTCCCTCTTTTAGCTTCCAATCAATTTTTCTTCTTTCTTTCACTTCCAGTCAATTTTCCCTCTTATTTTAGAGTGCACCATCCCCAAAGTCAATGAATTTTAATTTCTGTATGGTTTCCATCATGTAGCTTTTGTACAAGAGGTTTTTTTCTAAAAAAATGGGGAAAATTCAAAACTAAGAGTTTTTTTTTGTGGAATGAGGGCGGTATCTCCGAGATTTTATTAATATGTCCTCATTTGTGGTGGAGGAATACCGTGGTTACAAATAATATCAATAAATGAGGAAGTACTACTCCCCTTATAGTGAAAGTAAGGAATAATAAGAAAGCAGCAAAAAATGAGTACTACTTCCCTTACAAAAAGCACAAGTTAAATAAAAAATAAAAATAAAAATAAAATACAAATACTTAAGCTCTAGTGTTTGGGCAAACCATATCTGTCAATCTGAATAGGTGCCCTAATATGTTGTGGTAGGTCGACTGGTCTATATTCCTGGTATCTACGTTGATACCAACTCTCGGTAGCAAGTGCATCTGCAACTTGGTTCCCCTCTCTGAAGATGTGGGAAACCATATCTCTGTCAAAGGAAGAAATATCTGCAATCTGCCTGAGTATCCCCTGGATAGGTCACGGTCCGCCACCTCTAGTGATACAGTGAATGGCAACAGTCGAGTCTGCCTCAACCCAAATATCTGTCAAACCAAGATCTCTAGCCAGTAGTATCCCGTCACGAATATCCCCGAGTTCCGCCTCTAATATCATACATTGTCAATATGAAGTTGAGAAAGCCCTGATACGATTCCCTGCGTAGTCCCTGATGATGCCTCCCCCACTAGCAAACACATCATTGACACAACCATCGGTGTTGATCTTGACAGATTCAAATGATGGAGTGCGCCACCAAATCATGATAGGGGGAGGAGAGTGGGGGAGAGTAAAAAAAATAAAAAAAAGTATAGCAAGCTGCATGTCATTACGCCAATGTAACGGTCAGAATAGTCCACCAATATGGAGGAAGAATACCATACGGTAAACTCTCCAGATAATACATCTCGAGTTCATACGTATGTTTTTGTGCTTTGCATTATTCCTTTCAGTCCAAAAAAACCAGAAAATCAATAGAGGAATAATGATGCGAATGTGCCCGATCATTGCAAACTGTCCAGAATACCTCCATCTCAGAAATACATGTTTGACACTCTCTCCTGTACTCATGGTAATCTGAAATAAAGCTCCAAAATATTGCCAAACATGGTCTGAAATACTGCTGCCAGTAAAAATATGAGTGATTGTCTCAATCTCTGAACAACACTGATATCAAGAAGCCAACTGACTGACGATCCTCCACTGGATAATGACATCAACTGTTATTAAGTCCTACCATAATCTCCAACAGAAAAACGAAACAGTAAAAGGTATGATAGGGCTCCATAGTAGGCGAAATGAATCATGCACTGGCCTACTGGAGCGGATCAACTGCCATGCTAATTTAATATTAAATTTGCCATATGATGTGACCCTTCAAAAAATGCGATCCGAGACATCAAGACATAGTGAAATGGTCGCGATCTGCTCTGCCATATCTGATGGAAGAGCATGTAGTAATTGCCCAAAATCTCATCCAGTCTCCTTAAAAAGTCTTGCATCTCTGCAGATGTATGCTGTCTGTATGGAAAAATTGATGTCAATGTAGAATCACTCATCCAACAATCATGAACTAAGATGTTTAGTTTTACCAATTTCAAATTTGAGAGATTATGTTTAAAATTTCAAATCTTAGAGTTTTTAAAATTTTATTTATAAATAAATTAATTAAATATATATTTTATTAATTAAATATATGAAGGTCACAATTTCATATAATTTGATCACAAATTCCATTTAATTGGTCACAATTTTCATATGTCATAAATTATTTTACGGTCACAATTCAAAAATTTTATAACTCACAATTTGTTCATCGATTATAAATCGAAAATTTTATATATCACAATTTATTCATCGGTCACAAATCTATCAAAGTAATAAGTCACATACTATTCATTGGTACAAGTCACAAATTTTATATCTCACAAATTATTTTAAGATCACAATTCAAAAATTTTATAGATCACAATTTGTTCATCAATAAAAATTTATACGTCCAATTCATTTACTAGTCACAAATCACAATCACTACTTATTAGACAGTCACAAATTATCAAATTATCTGTCACATGCTAATAATTTTTTAAGTCACACATGATTTCTTGATCACAAATTGTCGAATTTTAAAGTCACATTTTAATAGTTAGTCACAGCGAACCAAATAATTGGTCACACACACCAAAACACCCCTCCCCTGATCCCGATTTACCACCAATATTTGGTCACAAATCAACCAAATAATTGGTCACAGATTAATTCCCATCATCGCTACCGCCACCACTGCCGTCACCACCACCATTTTTGCAATACCACCATCACCACACCGCACACCACCTCCGCAGCACCATACCCAATCGTCAATCACCACCACGACCATCGCCATCACCACAGAGGCCGTCTCTCACGCCAGCCAACACCACCACGGCCACCACCACCAACTGCAAACACAACAAAATTTACCTAAAAAACGCCGGCACCCGTTCATTGACACATCAATGCTAGATTCACCTCCTCCAGCAAAAGCCACCCCACCACCAGATTCAATAAATCCCTTTTGATCGACCACCAATCTAACACTATCGCACCAACAAAAATTATTGCCAAATCACGACGCAGAGCACAGACACAGCATCATCGTACTCTACCTCGGCCACCACAAATCGGCAAAACACTACAACTCGAGATCTGGTTCGATCCACCACCAATCTAACACCACCAGACCAACAAAAATTATTGCCAAATCACAAAGCAGAGCACATACACACCATCAATGCACTACACTTCAGCCACCACAAATCGTCGGAGAAACACTACGGGCTGGACTGCTATAGATCGCCGCAGCAGCTGCGCCTCCGACCGCATGAAGTCGCGCCTCAACGCTACGCTCAGATGTGCCGCCCTCAAGCTTCGAATCACCCTCTCTCGTGTGAAAATTGAATTATAGGGGTAAGGATTTTCGGTTGGGTGGGTTGGGGATTGGTTTAATAGATATGGGTCGGGATAAGTTTAAAATATGAATAAATATCTGATATTTGAAAAAAAAAATTCTTAAAATCTGCTTTTTGAAATTTGCATCTTAAAATTCGGGTTTCGTACAATTTTCACGAAAAAAAATTCGAAATAAAGTTGAATGATTTGATTTCACTCATAC
This sequence comes from Fraxinus americana, assembly GCA_035079005.1. Lineage (NCBI taxonomy): Eukaryota > Viridiplantae > Streptophyta > Magnoliopsida > Lamiales > Oleaceae > Fraxinus > Fraxinus americana. Next base: position 23,540,569 of record CM068726.1, on the reverse strand, counting down.
CGAGTTCAATTACAGGGGGCTACGTTTGGTTTTTTCCTTCTGAAATTGAAATGTCGAAGTCAAAGCCTCAAAGCTCACATCTTGAAAATATTTTCCATCTGTGTTGTGTGGCATGGGACTGATGATTAAAATGATTCGAAGAACGACCCATCTTCGAACGCTGTTCAAATGTATCACTCTACGCTCTCTGATTTTTTCTTCATCTTCAGCATTTTCTTCTGCAACTCATTTAAACCAAAAAACACAGCCTCACAGAACGCCCTTTAAATCGTCAGAAAACAGTGATCCACTTTTCATAAATCGCTTATGCAGAGAGCAGAAATTCAAAGAAGCCGTTGAAATCCTCTGCCAACAAAAGCGATTAAAGGACGCGATCAGATTACTTGAAAACCATGTTCACTCTCCATCTGCCGCTATATATGCGACGATTTTGCAATTGTGTATTGAAAAGAGAGCTCTGGAAGAAGGCAAAAGAGTCTGTATTCATATTAAAGGCTCAAGTTTTGTACCTGGGATTTTTGTTTCAAACAAGATTCTTGATTTGTACTGTAAATGCGAGAGTATTTTGGATGCCCAGAAATTGTTTGATGAGATGCGTGAGAAGGATTTGTGTTCTTGGAACATTTTGATTTCTGGTTATATGAAAATTGGATGGGTTTTAGAAGCGAGAAAGTTGTTTGATGAAATGCATGAAAGAGATAATTTTTCCTGGACAGCGATGATTTCGGGTTATGTGAAACACGATGAACCTGAAAATGCGTTAAAATTGTACAGACTAATGCAAAGAAATGAAAATTGCAAGAGCAATAAGTTTACAGTTTCTAGTGTACTTGCAGCTTCGGCTTCATTGAAGTCTTTGCGCCTTGGAAAGGAGATTCATGGTCAAATTATGCGTAGTCGGTTGGATTCTGATGCAGTGATATGGGGTGCTTTATTGGATATGTATGGGAAATGTGGGAGCATAAATGAAGCGAAACACATATTTGATAGGACGATGGATAGGGACATTATTTCATGGACAACTATGATGGATAGGTACTTTGGAGAGAGGAGGTGGGAAGAAGGATTCTCGTTGTTCTCAGATTTATTTAGTTCTGGGTTAAGGCCTAATGAGTTTACATTTGCCAGTGTTCTGAATGCCTGTACACATCAGACAGCAGAGGAGTTGGGCAAACAAGTTCATGGATACATGATGAGAGTTGGATTTGATCCGTATTCATTTGCTGCGAGTGCACTTGTTCACATGTATTCCAAATGTGGTAATGTTGAGAATGCACTTAAAGTCTTCAAAAATCTGCCGAGACCTGATTTAGTTTCATGGACTTCTTTGATTAACGGGTATGCTCAGAATGGTCAACCTCATGAAGCTCTTCGGTTGTTCGAGCTCTTACTTAAATCAGGTACTCAACCAGATCACATTACTTTTGTTGGCGTTCTTTCGGCTTGCGACCATGCTGGTTTAGTTGATAAAGGCCTCGAGTATTTCTACTCAATAAACGAAAAGCATGAATTATCTCACACAGCGGATCACTATGCCTGTGTGATCGATATCTTGAGTCGAGCTGGCAGATTTAGCGAAGCTGAAGACATTATCAAGAGAATGCCCATAAAACCGGATAAGTTTATATGGGCTTCTTTACTTGGTGGCTGCAGAATTCATGGAAATTATGAACTTGCAAAGCAAGCAGCTGAAGCCTTGTTCAAAATTGAGCCCAAGAATGCTGCTACATACGTTACCCTTGCCAATATCTATGCCACAGCGGGCAAGTGGAACGAAGTGGCAAAGATAAGAAAATTAAAGGACGAGAGAGGAGTTGTGAAGGAACCTGGTATGAGTTGGATTGACGTCAAGAGAAAAGTCCATGTTTTCTTAGTTGGAGATGAATCCCATCCAAGATCAAAAGAAATATTTGAGTTTTTGGGGGAAGTTTCAAAGAGAATGAAGGAAGATGGTTATGTTCCTCACACAAACTATGTGCTGCATGATGTGGAAGAGGAGCAGAAGGAGCAAAGTCTCTCGTATCATAGCGAGAAACTTGCAGTTGCGTTTGGAATAATTACCACTCCTCCCGGAACTCCTATTAAGGTTTTCAAGAATTTAAGAACATGCGTTGACTGTCACACTGCCATTAAGTTCATTTCTAAGATTGTCGAGAGAAAAATAATCATAAGAGATTCAAGTAGGTTCCACAGTTTTGAGGGTGGAATCTGTTCATGCCAAGATTATTGGTGATTCTCGTCTCTTGTCTATCGTCTATCATGATTTTTAATTCACAATGAGAAATGAAGGAGGTTGTTAGCTCCTCAATTCTCATGTGGCACTTAGATCCTCAATTCCGTCCCTTGCAGTATTTGCTAAGTTAGTCTCCAGCGCAATCGTGGCATCCAGTTGATTGAATATCCTTATCGTTTAATATTTAGCGACGTGAAAAGGAATTATATGAAGTTTAGAAGCTTGTGAGGGTTTGTCCAATCATAGTTAAATGCCAATGAATGACAGGTCAGCATCCAACAACACGAACTTTTATCTGGCTTCATTCCAAGTTTAGCCAAATGTGATTAGTTCAAGAATGAGTGAAGCGTCGCGGTTGTAATTTGAAATGATATCACCAGCACGCCATTGATTCCATTGATTCTTGTTTATGAACCGGGGTTCTGGAGTGTCTTTTTCCTTTTCAAACACTGGTTTTCAATTGTTTGGTGAATGCCTCTGCCAATGCGGAATCCAACCCTGCAATATGGGGTTGGTATTGAGAATGGTATGGTACCAATCTTGCAAGATATGTTTGAGATAAACACACAAATTATCCGAGGCATTGGAATAGCCACTAATACAGCGTCTGAATTTTCTCGAGCAGTTCGGAATGGCCAGTGCTCTGGAAACTTTTTGTGGACAGGCATATGGAGCCGAACAATGCTGGCAGGTTGGAACGTTCACTTCTGGTGCCATTGTATCTCTCTTCCTGGTGTGTTTACCAGTATCTCTTCTATGGATGTTACGGGAATAAGCTATTAACATTCATCAGATTGGCTCATTCTAGCACTATTTTCTTGTGCAATTCTTCGATCTCTGGTCAGGTATTTGAGTAATTGAGTTTAATCCCACCAATGCTTTTGAGCTCGGTTGCATCTCTATTCTCAACCTGCCTCTTTGTTGGGCTCCTGTCAAAATTTAAGCTAGGAAATCATGGAGCTGCGCTTTCCTTTCATTTTATGATACTGGTTAAATACGATCTTGCTCGAACCTTGTGTGAAGTTCTTTGGCCTGTGAAAAGACCTGTGCTCCATTTTCGAAAGAAGTTTTCCGAAACATGGGGCATTTCATTCGATTTGCCGTCCCGTTCACTATGATGGTTTCGTAATTTGACTCTCATTTAGAAGACCGATTACTTGTTTAGTTTATTGAGCTTTTTTCTAACCGTACGTGTTTATTTTCTTTGTTTATTGAGCTTTTTTCTAACCGTACGTGTTTATTTTCTTTCTTTTTAGTTCTCTATGATGTTTAAATGCAGTCTGAAATGGTAGTCATTTGAGATATCCACAGCTTGAGATGTCTGTTTTATCCATATGTATGTTTAACTTCTGTACTTTCTATAGATCATTTGAATATACAGAGCACATCTTTTTTTACCCACTTTCACTTAGCAAACAGCATGGCAGCAACTTCATTAAACTACAATATACCATATTCCTTTGGTGGTGCTGCAAGGTCTTCACTCAAACCAACAAGTATATTGCGTCCACATTCTGAGATGAAAATCATAATCACCTTGTAGCACTCAGATTACGAATAAGTTAGGAGCCAGTACACCACAGGCAACCTGAATTGCTCTATGTGCCGTACTGATTATGTCAAATGCAGAGTTTGTCCGAGCAAATACTGCTTTCTTCGTTATTGCCATTCACTGGGCTATGGATCTAGTGATATGATATGGTAGTTGTTTATGTAAATGACTCTTTTACTTTGCCTCTATATCATTATGGACAATTTACAAGCTATACTCTCGGGTGATCTATATACATCTAAAAACAACTATTGAGAATATTAGCTATTGGTTCTTGTATCATCAAAAGCTTTAATTTTTAAGATTATCCTTTTTACACTGGATAAGGGTGGCAATGGGTCGAGCCGGACTATCCAAGCTGGGTTCGTGTGGACACGACCTGAGCTCTAGCTCAGATTAGTTGGCTCATGGGCTTCATTAGCTAAGCATGAAAAAAATAAAAAAAAAGTGAGCTCGACTAGGTCCACTACTCATTTCAAAAAGATGAGCCGCCATAGAGTGAGTAGGCTTGACCAGTTTACCACTACTACTACCGATTAAAATATGCCCCCAAAACTCACGTAGGCTCCTATTTTCAGACACCCACTACCTCTGGTTGCTCCTATATTAGGGGTGGTAAACGGATCGAGCCTGCAAGTTCCATGGGCATGTTAACAGATAAATTTCACATAAAATAAAGATGAAAATATTGACAAAGGATATGAATTACTCCTTTTAATAATATTGACTTTTTAACATGGAAGGACTTTTGGATTGGATCAGTAGCAAGGACAATGCTGCTATCTTTCTTATTTTCTCTTATAACAAGCTTCTTTGATTGGATCAGTAGCAAGGACAATGCTGCTATCTTTCTTATTTTCTCTTATAACAAGCTTCTTTGATTGGAAGAAAAAGGTTCATATTCAAATGCGTCTGGTGCTGCCAATAGTTGTTCACAATCAGATATAATAACATCGTACCAGGGAAAAATATCAGATTTTTAATTTGATTGGTATTTAGTTTGCAGTAGTTGGAGCAATTGTTCCATTGGTAATTTCAGGCACTCTTGTTGTAAGATGCTCTGTAGACCGGCCAATTGTTAAGCACCTTCCAATATATTTTTTTGTTGAGACCCTATTTGGTGGCCTTTTTTTTTTTGTTGAAGAATACTGCGTTGAATAGTGAATTTTGAAGGATGTGTGGTTAAAACGTATGAAGTTTTTTTGGGTTTACTTGTAAAATATTTTATTATGTAAATATATGGTTGAAAATGAATATGGAGAAAAAAATGTTTTTAAATAATAGGAGACAAACAAGAACATGGAGAAGGGAAAAATATTGAAAAATAAAAATCTTTTAGCAAACTATTCTTGTAAAATGAATATCATCATTAGTCTATGTGATATTGAAGTTAATCAATAAAAATGCATCTTAATTTTATTTGGTGATATGAAAGCGATCTCATTATCACATAGACTTATGATCATCCTGTAGATGAATAACATTATTCTTGTTTTGAGTGACCATTGTGAAATCGTTAAATACATCAATAACTAATGGAGTAAACAATGTACTTTAATGAAAAAAAATTAAAATTTACTACAAAATTCAATGAGAAAATTAATAAAAATATTAAAATAAATTGAAAATGAAGGAAATACGAGGGAAACCACGGGTAGGGGTAGGGTAGGAGTACGAGTAGGAGGAAGAGGAGTATGGGTCGAGGCATTACTAGGTGGGCAGCAGGCTGGGTTGGGGCTAGGCTATTGGGGATGTAGAGATTTGAATGATTTGCAGTATTCCAAACTACATATGCTACAAAAATAAAAGGTTGAGATCGAAAATTTCCGATTTACCAATTGAGAACCAACTTGCTATAAGAGTCACAAGCGATAGGACCTATAATTCAACTTTTCACATAAAAATAAAATAAGAAAAACATATTGGATAGATTGAACCCAACAAAATATAATATCATAATAGACAAACATCTCACATGTCTCGTTGTTTTTGTACCGTTCAACCATAGAAATATGTTGCACATTCCGTCTCATTGCTGTGAGTAATTTTTTTTCTTGTCCCAACACGATCTTATCTATTCAATCAAACGTTCCATCTAATTTTACCGCTAGAATCTTTTCTCAAGAAAAAAGTAAACATTTTTCAAGTTTCAATAAACCAATTATAATTTTTAACCATGTCGTCGACTCCAAAGTTCCACAAGTAATTGACAAAATCATAAAGCAGATAATATCCAGCCAATTAAATACTTGTTATATTATCGCATTTCTTCTCTAGTAAGCCTTGAATATTAGTTCTACAGAAATGAATAAAATCAATGAGGTGCAAAAATAATAAAAAGAGGGAATTGAACCCGACGTGAATCGAACACGCAACCTTCTGATCTGGAGTCAGACGCGCTACCATTGCGCCACGGATCCACATTACTACTACTCTCGTACAAGTTTAATATATTTTACTTTCAATCCATGTTGTTTGTACGTAAATGTATATCATTTTAATGGAAAATGTAAATAAAAATGGACAGAGATAGAAAGGAAAGGAACAATAATAATTTTAAAAAATCCATCTTCAAGCACCTAAAATTATCACATTGATTCCTCCTTATTTATTTACGGTGAATAACAAATATCATAATTGTATAAAACTCTATAGTATCGTAATTCTAATAATATCACTTGACGACTTGATTTCTCCATTTTTCTTATAATTGTGGTCGTATCAAGAACACGGAAATATGGAGTAACTTTTGAGTTGACATCTCATTGGCTATTGTTCCATCGACTGTCCCCTACACTAAATTTTTGCACCTCAATACATCAATTCTTAATGTCAAATGAGAAGGCGAAAATGTGATGTAAATTTGTATTGTATTGACGTCTTTCCATTTGAGTAACGTATCTCAATTCCTAACTTCTAATGAGAAGGCTGTCATGCAAGGTGTACACCAAGTGTTTCTACCTAGCACAACTCCAGGCAATATGAAATTGTGTTTGCTCCGCGATTTTATTGAAAAATGAATGATCGACTAACATGGTGATAGAACTTAATAATGGGTTTTAAAATTCGTCGAGTTAAATAAAATAATTAAAGTTCAGCGGTAAAGTTCTATCACAATTAGCACCCATTAGAATTAGCACCCATTAGAAGAATAAGTGCTATAGAAAAGGAAAAATTACGTTAAATTACTTTTCGATTGATGTAAAGAATAATGCACCATTGCAACTACAAATATTAATATTTGAAGGACATATACATACATGTTTAATGAATGCTTTTGTCTTTCTATTAGTTTGGAATAAATTTATTTTTGTCAAATTATGTGGCATACTTATTTGTTTTTCGACAGCAGGTTCGATCCCAGATCAACCTTTTGATTCGTGATCCTCTAACTTTTCCGAGTCAATATCCAAACCTGTTTTCAAAATATTATTACCAAAAGGAGAACACAAATCAAAATCAGAGAAATCACCAGAATAAAGTCAACACAGCTAGAAAAATGGATGAACCCATCAAATTTACCTCAATCGCACCTACATATATTATAGCAAAATCATTTTTACAAAAAAATGAAGTCTCCTATACACCCACAAACCACCCGCAATTCCCTATGACTTACTCGAGGTCACTCGTTTGAGTATGTGCGCAAGTAAGAGAGCCGTACAGTATGCTATAAACAAGTTGGAAAAAAAAATGTGGCCCCCCAACTGCATAACGAGGAACATGCAGTGAAACTTTCCTTGGAGCAGAATGCACTTTTTAATGAATCTTGTTTGAAGAACAAACCTTATTGAGGAAAGTACGTACATTTATCTCTGATCCTGCTTTCCATTTGAATCCGATGTGACAGGGGATGGAGGTTTTGATTGATTATGTTGTGGCGGTGGTGCTGTTAGCGAATAAGTCATCATCCTGGACGAGGAACTTTCAATAAGGCCAGCAACGCCAGCCGCTGAAGTTTGAGCATTGGAAGGAAGAAAAAGATCGTGTTTCTGGTCTTTATAAGCACTCCAAACCTGCACATTACGTCTTAACAAATAAATAATTGACGACAAAATATTGAAGAACTCTTATCTATACATTTTTACTATTAAGGTCATGCTTTTGTCAAACATATTTTTTATACACACATTTGATAAGACTCACAACTTACTACCAACTTATTATTTACATATCAATAGGACTCACAGCTTATAAGCACTATAAAACACTACTAAACAAACAATAAATTGAATCAGGGGAGAGTTAACAAATACAAGGAAATGATAAGAATTTCAAATCGTTCAATAACTTAATCACCAATCCATGCTCAAAATTTTACTCATTTATCCAAGAAAACTGTGGATCTTGGGATATGTAAAACTATATTCAACATGGAAATGTTAATTACTCATCAAGAAGAATCCAAGTTTGGGGTCAAGGAAGCTACAAGGAAATGGAGAGGAGAAAAACAATTGACTCCAGTGGAATGCAGTCAAATCAGGAAGTGCCTAGCTAATGTTAAAACAATAAAATATTAAAATATAAAAAGGTGTTTGACGAATATAAAAATATTGTTATAGAGCCTAGTTAAAAGAAATATAGGTAAATAGTTGATTACTCATCCCAAGAAATAATAGGAGAGAGTGATTGCTCGCACCAACACCTCTCGTTAAAATTGAACTCTACTAACATCGCTCAGAAAATTCACTTCATATCCCCATTCTGTAATGATACAACTTTTTTGTATGACAAACGAGGAGGGCACAAGCTCTCTTTTGCTTGTTAGGTCTCCCAAAGGTCAACTAAATATCATCATTCAGTTTCATTCATTATTCACTTGACATTTTCCCATCCAAGCTAATGGAAAACAAGTCCCCTGCTCTCCTCCTCAAGCTATCAAAGGCAAAAACAGTTGCCGTAATAATTTGTGTACATCTCTCTTATTTTAGTTTGGTCTTCTAGGTGAGGATCGGAGTAACATATATTGGTGTCTCTCCTAGTGAAAAATATCAAAGAAGCAGAAATAATGACCTAATTGGGGTCACAAGTACAACAAGTGATGATATAAAGGAATTGCAGATAAGTTGGTTTCCCAACAGACAGTGAATAAGAAATCTCTTTGAACTAAGCTGATAGCATCTGTCGGCCATATAGAGGTGGCACCTGATGAAAACAAGTATTTATGAAAAAAACAGCTATTCACTTTATTGTCACCATTTACGATCTCTTTTAGGAGTCAAAATTCTAATCAGAATACCACTTCAAGTTCATCTGATTAAATTGAGTTTTTGATCCATTCTGACTTATTCCAGTTTTAACTATGAACTGTTTGGATTACCATGCTGTAATCTGTTTTGCAGTTGTACAATATGTTAAGAAAGTAATATTGCCAACAGGTGTTGACAGCAGCCATAAAGCCCTCAAATTTTAAAACATCAATCAGGATAGAAGTTTGACATAGTGGTAGTAACAACATAAGAACACATAAAGATGAGTCATTACTTACATCAGAGGAATTTAGTATGTCACGCACTTTGGTACAGTGAGCCCCTTCTGTTGCAAATGCATGCAGGACCTAGATCAACACGAATTTACATGAATTATGCCCATAAAACTCGAAAGCTAGGAAAATATTCATGTATGTGAAAGAATGTGGTTCAATTTGGAACTTCTTGAGCATCTTAGAAGTACAAAAAAAAAGATAAGCCAAAACTTCAGCAGATGACCCTGATTTTTTTTTGTTTATTTCTATGCAGTAAAAGGTTGATTCTACGATAATTGATTTACAAAGAAGAAAACAACACTGAACTTCTCAAAGAGGGCAGGCATATTTACAGAAAATGAATTATACATTTGAAGCTTCCAACCATAAAAAAATTGTCCAAAATTTATGAATGTCTGACCTCAACTGCAAGAACTCGGCTGATAGATGCTTCTGACTCATTCCAGTTCATCTGCGAACAAAGTCTGTTTCTTCCCCCAGCTCTCCAATCAAGAAGGCCAAGAAGAACATCGACGAGGCCAACCCTACAGAAGTGATATATAATAATTATTAGCAAGTGGCAGAAAAAGGAAGTGATATTAGTCTCTTCAAGATGCTCATCTAACATAATTATTATCTGAATCAAACAAATCCAACCCAAGCTTTCACTAATCTGTCTATAACAGAAGGTACCAATTGAATCAACTAATGACACAGTATTACAGTGTTTCCTTAACAATGTGCATCCACCTCCCAATATTTGGTCAACTTATTACCAAGCCATCTAAGTCCACTCATCCAATGTTTCTAGGAAGGGAAACAGGAAAATGAGCACGAAAAATGAAAGCACAAATGATTATAAGCTCTTGAATTTTATGGGTGCAATCAATTTGTATAAAACTTCTCTAGGTTATCGTCTACTCGGAAAAACAAGATATGGGGATGATAAACTGAGATTTGAAAATTTTTAGGCACTAAACTAAGTATAGAGTTTCATGTCTAATGCACACAATATTCATATAAAGAGACTATATTATACAAATATATACTACCAGATTACATGTATAATTGTTATAAAGTTACTCTGTGTGTGTGTGTGTGTTAATAATTGGTAAACTAAAAACATACATTAATTTTACAATTTATATCATACATTTAGAAGACGCATATAGACACAAAGACATAATGATGTATTTAAAACTTCTTATGGCTTGGCTGCTAGCTTTTCAATAATCTAATGAAACTTCCAATTAAAATTTAAAATTTAAGAGATTATAATCATTTCATGTAGCAACCTCTATATTTTACTAGGCACGCTGAATCTACTAAGTACTGAAAGTGTTCAGTACAAGTGTTGAAGGCTTTTACCAAAGACCCCCTTATATACTCACTTAAGACCCTGGGCAACTAGTGCATCTCTTGCTCGATTTCCCGCAACCACGACTCGCTTCAAGGTTTCAAGAGCAAGGATACTTCCACCTTGCCAACCAATAGCTTTCATCAGAAGTGGAACCACCTGGAAGAAAGATTATCAGGATAAAATTAATTATCACATAGTTTATCAGACAGATTTTTCTACATCATATTAAAACATAAATCAAACCCAAAAGAAACCATGTTGACTGATATAACAAGGGTTCCTCACTAATTTACATACCTGGGGAGTCCCTGCACTAGTTGCAGCCATAGCTTCTGCACAGGTTGTACTAGCTGCAAGTTGATGTAGCACACGTAAACAACTAAGGCGCACACGCTCCTGTGGGGTTTGCATAATATTCTGAATTGATCCATCCTCAGCTTCATAGGTTTGATCAGAATCATTAATCTTCATATCTTCTGAGGCCATTGTTTCTCTTCTTCCTTCATAAGCTACTGCAGACACAAGTTTGGGTACATAACCAAGATATCCAACATGATCCGCAAGAGCAGGGTATACCCTGAGTAAAGAAACCAGTGCAGCAGAAAGTAGCAGAGGAAGTTCTATGTCAACAGCTTGGCCATCAAAATGTGTAGCAGCAATTGATGAAAGATACTGATCCAGCAGTCCCTCAAGAAATTTCTTTGGATTTCTAAGCGGAAATTTGGGATCTTTCAGGAATAACCTAACGTAGATTCCCCCAACCTACACTCGAGTGAATATTTTGCAGTCAGATAACAGAATTAAAGCATTCTCGAGCACATTGAATGTTCCCTAATAATACCTGAGGCTCATCTTTCATTTCCTGTTGGCTGGATGCCTGTTCAGGGACATCCCAATCAACGACACGCCCTTTCATCTGTTCACCATATAAATCGGAAGCCATTGTTGCAATTTGTGCAGAGAGTGAGGCAGCCATTGCTGGAGTCCATACAAGTTCTGGAGTCTCCGTTTTTTGTTCAAGAGCACTCACAACCATTTCACCAGGACCATACCTGATGACAGACACAAGGCCATCTGGCAGAAATCTAGTAAGAGTTATTGCCACCCTAGGCCCATGCATCGGCTGCCCAACAAGCTTTCCTAATAACGAAGCAGCAGCTGCTCTTTGCTGCAAAGGAATTTCTTCTGCACAACATTATTAAGTAAGTAAAAATAGAAAAGCATTGCCCAGAATATCGGATGATTATATCTTTGTTAAATAATTTGCCCTTTTTTAATGCTATAAGTCAATTTGATCGATGGAAAGATAGATTTATTTATTTATTTTTTTGTGCGAACCAGATCAATAATTTAAGCCCCTGTTTGTCATCCATTATTTCAAAACATTGTTTGCTACAGTAAGATTCTCCACCACACATTTATCCAATAAAATATTCTACACATAAACCAATAAAGTAACTTTAAATTTCAACCACACATTCTCCAAAAAATACTATTCATTACACCATTTTAACAACAAAAATGGATGACAAATAGGCTCTAAAGTGAGGAAATAAATTACAAAATAGTGTATATATGCAGTAGCCGAAAACTGAGCAAAGCAGGTGGTCATAACGAACAATAGAAAGGTGAAAAGGAAGACAACAAAGAAAAAAGTAAAGCTAGAGGGCAGACGAATGACAAGAGAGAGAGAAAAAGAGAGAAGAAACAATGAAGAAAAGGAAAAGAAACCGAAAATGGAAAGATTGTGCAAAGTGCGCTGCAACCACCAAGCCCAAGGAATGATTTGTAGTAGGTTTTGTCTTTGAAAGAAACAAAAGGAGAGAAGAAAATATAAGGGGTTGGAAGTTCCCTTCGATTATCTGTCTTCTTGCCATTTGATTGATACACATAATTCTCAAGTATTATGTATATTAAGCAAAGAAGGTCTGATCAAAGATTTAATTATTTTGGTTTAGTTATTTATATCAGATGACAACAGACTGAATGAGGGGTCGGTCTAATTTAGGAAATGAACTGGTAATTAGAGAATTTCTAAATCAATTGTATTTTTAATCACTTGAATTCTTGTTTCAATGTTAATTCTTTGAACAAATTCAATTCTTGTAAAGTAGCAATACTTGGGTTCGACCTTGTTGCTCCCAATAAATTCCATTAGATTCATGTGCTTGCAAATATAATTTAAATTTCAAAAATATATCAATGGAGAACAAAAATATTAACAGAAAATTTTACCTTGCAAAGGCAACAGAAGTTCAAGAATGTAAACCACCCCACCATGTTTGGCTGCTGCCCATGCAAGCTCCGGTGTGCTTGCCAAGGCATATAGAACTTGAAGAGCTCCTTCACGACAGCTGGGGGATGTGTGAAGCATCTGTAATAAAAGAAGCAGACTAGAACCATCCGCAACCATTGCCTCCAAGCAGCGAGCATATGTTGTCAAGTGTGTCAGAACATTCAAACATAGTTGAGGAATGTTGCTTGCTGAAGCAATAGGAAGTGAGAAACATTCAAAAAGAGGCAACAACTTTTCCTTTGTGGAGAGCATAGAGGCTAAGTTGGGGTTACTTGTCAATAAGTGCTGAAATTACAGAACAGCTACATCAGACTCCGCAACTAAATGTGTAAAAAAAAAAAAAATCAGATGCATACCTGAAGAGAATTTAGTGCATATTGAAGGCTGAGAATCAATTCAAGTTCAGACTTGTCCATGATTTTCATATCAATGGGTTCTGAAGAATCATTAGAAGAAAGCTGCTCCATAGATGATTCAGTGGTCATATCACCATTAACATGAATACCTGAATCTGCAGCAGGCCGATCATGAACTAAATGCGATATAAAATCGACAAGAGCAATACAGAAGACCTCAGGTTCACTAATTTCAAAATCTGGCTGATCGTTATAAACTCTCAAGTATACGTTGCCAATATAAAGTTCCTTTGATAGTGCTTCATATACAAAGGAATGCGACTCCTTTAGGTCATATGATCCATCTGGACCTTGGTCTGAACGCTGCTGGTCCACAAATTTCAACAGTTCTGCACGGATTGAGGAGTTCCAGATGATCTGGAATCCAGAAGAAGAGATGGTGAGAACCATGTTATGAGTAAACCGAGGATTCAATAATGACAAGTATGGTACATAAAGTAATTAACAACCCATAGCCATTCTTAATGCCCTTTTTTGACCCTTTGTTGACACATTATACAGTCTAGAAGCTCAAAATAAGTAACACACGCATGTTGACTAGAAATGGAACCTTGTAACTTCTGAAAAGAAAACTTTCCGCCACTTGTTAATGGCACCCAAAAACAGGCAAGTTAGTAACAAAATTACAAAAATCAACATCATGAGAGAAATAATAATTCAAGATCTACAAAAGTATAATGGATAGAATGACCTATCAGATATGAACATCATCCCACATCTTCTGGATTTTTTGGGTCAGCAACGTAAAATGAGCAATTTGTAATCCAAGCAAATGATTCAATTTTTTGCAGATAGAACTGTCCATCATGGAAAGTAAAAAAGCAAAATCTGCAGCATTACCTCAGGAGTCTCCAAATTTGAGTTTAATTTGGATAAGAGGTCTTTGGGTAGTGTGTCTTTCAGCATACTCGCAAGTTTGGGTGTTAGCAAAGCTCTAAGGGCATCAGCTGCAACATGATTATAGGGCGCTGGATTCTCACTGGTGTCCAAACCGCTAAGCCTTGACAAGGAGTGAGAAGCTTGTACAGCATGTAAATTTTTTGCAATCTGAATACTTGTTCCAACCCCATGAGCCTCTGTCTTATCTGATTCCTCGGCAGTAGAATCATACTGAAGCAATAATGGTAAAAGGTACCTAAACAAAATAAGATTAACTCTGTAAACCCACAAGTTCCAGATACGGGACTAAGGAATCATACTGAAGCAATAATAGTAAAAAGTACCCAAAAAAATAAGATTTACTCTGTAAACCCACAAGTTCCAGATATGGGACTAAATTTGTAAAAACTTTATTGCAGAAACTACAATCAGAATATAACGGTTTTTTCCACCATTTGTAACAAATTGCGACTCATCTTTTACATTAAGGACATAAATATTGCCGCCAGAGTATCGGACTCCAAATTCTTTTGCTTAACAAATTCAAACTTCCATACCTTACATGTAACTAGTGAGAATTTTGCTTTCTACGGATTGAAAATAATAGAATATGGCTTACAACACAGAAAAACAGGACATGAATATAGGAATGAACTAGGGCATGGACTTGATAAAATATCAAATATGCTACCCAAAGACGAAAAAAGAAAAATATATAAAAATAAAATGAAATAACATGAGAAGTTACCACATTTAGATCAATTACAAATGAGAAAAGGGAAGGAAATGGAAAAAAAATATCAGTAAAAATAGTAACAAGAATTACCTAAAGATTAGGACATATATTTCTTGTAAAGAAATCATATCACATCCTACAATACAAAGTGTCTGTGAAGCACTATAAATGTAGAAACCCAAAATTCCTCATCCAAGATAGGGGCATTCACAAGGGTCTTTGATCCTGTTGAAAGAGTAACACTCGTGTACCTATTACAAGAATGTAGACACCCTGCCTCTGATGTTTGAGTTTATAAATTGCTATTTTGAATCGAGTTTCTGGTTAAAATTGTTTTATGTATGTGGGGACAGTTGGCAGGCTTTGGGTTTGCTCCCTAGTGGTCACCAGTTCGAGCCCCCTCAAGGCTACTGAGATGAGTACCTGATCGTAAACTTCAGGGCTCCGAGGATGTCCATCGGGAGATCAAAAGACGGTACAATTTGTGCAGATGTCCTTCACTGGCTGGTCCATTTGGATAGAGAGGAACCATAACATTTTTCCAGGATTTCTATCTCAGTCCTCTGTGGGTGGATAGACAGGTTTCTTATGAGCTAAAGCAGTTGGTTGCTTCAGCGGTAAAGCTTTTATATACGTACAGCAGAATTGGAATCAAACAATTGTTTGATTTTACTTGTTACTGAGGGCACCTTGTCCTCGAGTCAAATGTTTGATTCTTTCTAGTGAAAATGGTATTTTACAATAAAAAATTGTAGAAAGCATAAAAATGTAATTTAGGCTTACCACAGAACACCAGCCTTTAGTAAGGCTTCTTGAAATTCAGAGGATACAGAAACATGAGCGATAGTCTGAAGTGCAGCATCAACAGCAGCATCCACAAGCTCAAGTTCAGTGCAATGCACAATATCCTCAACCAGACCAGAAAATTCAAGCATCTCAGTTCTGGCACTTTCAAAGAGACTCAAAACTGAGAAGGTTCGCATGACATTGGTAACAATGATGGTGGATGGTTCGGTAACAGGAGTTGTTGGTTGGACCACACACATGCAACGTGAAAGAAGAGTTGCAAGTAGTGGTATTCCACCATCTCTCACGAGCTCTTCACCATTCAATGAAGAAGACGCACAACTGAAAGCAATAAGTATGGAAATAAGCAAATATAGTCAAAGTAGGCAATAACAACACATAAAAGAAACATTTAATAGTGAATGAAGCATGTACGTCAACCAAACAAGCTCTGAGGCTGCAACAAGAAGAGGTGTTCGATCAGAGGAAAGAAAATTGTTATCATCTTTGTCCACTGTAATTGTATTAAACAACATTGGATATCCAGCATATTTGAATGGCTTCAGTACATCCCCGTATTGCCTATAAAGAATGCATTGGCCTTTCAATAGAAGCAGCAACCTCCAAGACTGGGGGCCTTGCAGCCCTTGCATAGTTACCTAAAGGAGAAGAATCAGAATGCAGCAAGTCACTAACTATGAAGTAGACAAGAGCATGGGCAATATCATGTAAAACTCCAATCATGAACAAGTTGATAAATTTGACCATGTCACTTGATTTTTTGACTTTCAATATACATATTTGCTTAAATGCCATTGAAGTCGTCAATGTATAACAGCATGCGAGGAAGCACTGAGATACAATTTCAATCTGGACACACCGATACAAGATTTTATTTTTTTTTGAAAATTAATGAGATGACTCATCTAATACATTGATTAAAATAATATTAAATTATTATTATTATTATAGAGCATATATTTCAGTTGGAGACCAATTGAACCTTCAGAATTGTGCTTTTTGATTGTGTAAGTTACATGTAAAAATCATGTTTGCCATAAAAATTTAATGGGCATTCAGCAATAGAATCATTGTTTACTCAATTGTGTAACTTATTTGTTAAAAAGGCTAATTTCAATGGTCAGACTCAGATAAGTGAGTGGGCCCTCAGTAAAGAAACAGGTGCATTTATGTCAATTTGAAAGCATTGTTTTAATTATTTTCTTCCGAACAACTTGAAATAGTTCCAGACACCAGATTTAGGGTTTTAACTTCTTTGAAAAGTCATCAGTTCCACTCGCCAATTCGCCATCGCTCCTCTTCCTTCAGTATCATCTCCTCTGCCACCCATGCACTATCGCCGCCTTGAACAAATCGGTCTCATTCTTCAGATAGTTCTTCCTTTTTTTCCTTTTTCGGTTATTCCAGATTTATTTTTTCCATGTGGGAGGAGTGTAGGGCACGCAGCGGACTTGTCTAGTTTGGGAAAAAAAAGGAAAAAGGGGGGACACAACACCTCACATCTCCGACACATCAACGACATGTCAATGTGTGAAGGCGCCAATACGTGTTGGACAAGGACACACCGACTCCAGTGGCATATTTGTGCTTCATAGACATCATGTTTGTCAAGCCCAATGTGAATCATATTCTCTGTTGCAAACAGCTATAGTTGTCACACATGATTTACAAACTAAAGTGGTAGTTACCTGTATCTCGTATATAAAAGACGTTGAGTTTCAGAGAATCGTGCTCTTTTAACTGTCATTATGTAAAGAACAAATTTCTTTGACAGATAATTCAGGTCTAACATGAGGGCTGCCACAAAAAAAACAAAAAGCCAAAAAGATTTAACTGAAACAAAATCCCTCACAGGCATGCTTGTGTATCAGGAAACATGTAAAAACCAGATAAAGCACACTGGCAGAACTCCAATTGTATGAAAATGCATAGAGAAGTAATACGACAAAAATCCAACTTAGTTCGTGTTTGGTTTAGGTAAAAATCGGATTTTTAGTAGATTTTAATAAAAGCTGATGAAATATGGTTGAAAAGTTGATAAAAATAGAGGGTCTCATGAAATGTGTCAATTGTTGGCTTCGATTTAGATATTTATCCACTTTTTTAGCTAAACCAAACAGGGATTTAATTACACACGACAAAATGATAAACTACAGGTTAGGGGCCCTAGGGCATCATAGTATTTCGCCAATAATTCCATATTTAATATATTTGTTCCTCGTTTTCTGTTTATGTTCTCATAAATCACTCTCTATTTCTCGAATTGCTTTCTTCAATTCTGAAAATAGTGCTTGTTTTAAACTACCAAAAGACGAAAATTTTCAACTGCCTTGCTAATTACAAGATGGTTGGCTTTAGCAACACTGGTTTCTATTCCCCGTAGCCATGGTTCATAAAAACTATTGGAGGCTTACGCCTTGAATCCCGCCTCAGGTGAAGCCATCATAAAACACCTCAAACCGTGCACCTCAAATGCTCCTCGAGCCTAAGCCTCAAGCCAATTAAGGTGTCCGCCGTTGCATTTTTCAAACATTTAATAATCGACCTTAGCCTTTTGAGTTATTTCACTATAACCTAAAATGTTATACAAGTTCTTTTATTATCTTTCTTCTACCTACACGGAAGGAAATTGAAAAAGAAAATATAACATTTCAATCGGAGGAAGATAACAAAGAATGAAAATACATTTATAATGAGGATGATAACACGTTATTAATTATTCCCTAAAAGATCAAATTAGTAGTGATGATATAATAAATTCTTGATTGTCTCCACTTTTAATAGTTGATTATAATTGTGTCACATGATTACTAATTTGAAAATTTATATTACCAATTAAATTAGTTTTATTATGGAATTTTATAAAGGGTTTATGGTATATTATAAGCATATTTTTGTATTTTTATATTCTTTTGAATTCTTTTATTGTTCTATATTGAGGATTATGCCTCAATGAGTCTCAAGACCTGCACCTCGCCACACGGAGATAAAATGCCTCTGTACCCGATTAAGCCTTTTCAAACACTTCCTATAGCACTTCTTGATTCATACATAAATGAAAAGGTGTATTAAGGGACAGTTGATCAATGTTAGCATTGAGTTGTCAGAGACCATGATTTCCATTCTCGATTTCCAAAGGTACAATATAAACACATAGGCTATAAACTAAGTTTTGACGTCGTAAATGGATATGGTGTTCGCAATAAGGTCATGGAGGTGTGCATACCTGCAAGCGCTCATAAGCTTTCTGCACAGCAAGAAACTTCTCTCTTCCTTCAGGATTTTTGTCTGGGTGATACTTCATTGCAAGTTTCCTATACTGTCTCTTGAGCTTTTCTTCATCAATATATTCAATCTGCTTCGATATGTTAGGAATGCCCTCAACCGCTTCAGAAGTTTGTTTGTTAGCGGCATCATCTCTGGATACATCTTCAAGCGAAATCTCCAGTATCCTACAAGCTTCTTCTTCAGAAAGATCCATTGGTCTTCGTGTTAACTCTTCGCGCCACATTATTAGCAATGATTGCAAGAACTCAACATGTTCAACAATAGGCCAATTAGGAAATCTTATCTCATCACATAAGTTTCTAAGGTAATAGCGGTGACACCACATTTCGTCTTTCAGCTCTGGATACGTCACTGGTGGCATCGGAGCATAATCATATAGAGAGTGGCAATGCTGGGACAATTTCTGGGGAAAATCACCAAGATGCTGCATGACCTAAGAAACAATAAACAAACTTAGGCTGATTACAGTAATTATTTGATACAACTACTACTCCTATTATATAATTCTAGAAAGTATGGAATAAAATATGACACACAAAAGGCAAGCTCCCATTGTACAGCTAGGTATACCTGGCGGATTAGATTGTCTGCTCGCATCTTATGCGTCCATATAATCTCAGGAGTATCAGAATCAGAAACCATTGCAGCTGCAAATGCAGCTGGACCACTACGTTCCAGTACATAGAGTAAAGACTCAGGTAACAGGCCACCTAAAACACTACGTTTTGCCAAAGGTAAAGAAGAGGAAACTGCGGCTTCTTCACCACCATGAAAAGCTTGATGAACATGAGTCACCGAGAAGAGTTGAGCAATTGAAAGAAGATTAGAACCAGGATATGCAAGGGCAAAATAAAACGTGCCAGTACTGTATAATCTTATCATCGGCTTGGGATTCCAAGTAATAACAGCCTTCAATAAAGCAGCAGAATTCTCAACAATGGTTGGTTCACCAGAAAGTATTGCCTGCATTTGCAAAATTTCATGAAAAATTATAAAGACAATAGGGCAGCAAAATTGCTAGTCATGCCTATTTTTATAGTTCAAATCAAATCAAAGGCTGCAAACTTGATAAACAATCAAACATAAGCATAGAGCCCAACAAATGATTTAGCTAAAATCAATAGCCAAAACTTTGAGTCTATTACTAAATTTTATTGAAGTACAACAATAGCCAACTCATTGTCAGCTCTCCCAGTCATGCTAACATATGACTGTATCCGAAGTGCACCATCAAATGTAAAAAGATAATAACAAAGGAGATTAAAAACCTGGTGCGAAAGCGTTTATGAAATTCTTGTAATAAGAATTATGTAATAAATGAGAATGATATTTGAACAATCATATCTTGTATATATTGAATAATAATTGATTGTTATTGAAAAGTGTAGAATGCCTTTGTATTTATAGGCAAAATTATTTCTTAATCCTATTAAGGTAAGGAAACTAAATTCTAAAAGGAAATAAACTATTATCCTAATCTAATTAGAAATCATATTTTAATCAATAAAGAAAAGAAATCCCATTCTAAACAAAATATTAGAATAAAAAGATAAAATTATTATAATTAGACATCATATTATAAATATATAATCATAATCCTATTTACAATAGGATTGTCCTACATCAAAACCTCACCCCAGTAATGTAGAATATTTGTCTTTCATATTAGTGTCCTGCAGGGCTATAGATTTGCAAGAATTAATAATTACGTAAGCCTCTAGATCCTTGCAACCCCAACAAGCCATTATAGTTAGTCTACCCTTCCCTCTACCAACATTTTCTACAGATATCACGTAACTTTTATAAACTGAAGCCTTAGATTTACACAAGACATGTCCCAGTTACCTAAATTGTACTTCTCTTCAATTTGTGCCACCTCCACTTGTTAGCATATATTCTCAATGTAATCCTGAGGGGTTGCTCAATTGGTCAGGCCTTGAGTTTGCTCCCCAATGGTCACCAGTTCGAGTCCTCTCAGGGCCACTGAGGTGAGTACCCGGTCGTAAATTTCAGGGCCCCGTGGAATTAGTCGAAGTGCGCGCAAGCTGGTCCGGACATCCACGGTTATAAAAAAAAAGCATATATTCTCAATGCGTAAACATCCATCTTAACATTCTCAATTATCATTCATCTTATGGATCTTTTATATTTTAATGGCACTTGCACTAAGTATCATAAAGCATGGCATTTCTAATAATTTTAGAAGTCTTTAGTGATGCCTTCAGCATTTTGATCTAATATTGTCAATGTCGCATCTTGCCAATCCTTCAGGCATATGAAGCTCTCTAATATGTCTACCTTCATTATTGACCTTCCCAGCACCCTAAACAAACACAGTTAACCAAAATTTATCTCAGTTGTTACCGAACTCTTTAAGTATTACTCTCTTTATTTATATATATTTCTTTCCTTAGCTTCTCAATGTAGAGGTTATCGTTCAATTGTACCTCAAATTATGTTGCCACATAGTGCTCTTTTTCAGTCATCGATAGCGTACCCTCAGGAGGATAGTTTGAATAGCTAAGTTTCACAGAGTACTTGAAAGGGTCATGTCTGGAATGAAGAGCTAAAAGGTGAAGAATCCATTCATGGCTAATGAGTGAAAGTTATTGCAACAGGACCATTTGAGGGAGATGCATTACTCAACTTGTTCTTTTGAGATTCTTTCGAAATAGAACATGCTACATGCACTAGCCAAATGGGTATGGAAAAAAACTTTCATTGTTATACAAACTTTGTAAATGTATTGCACCTCTTCAAGCATACATTAATGAACTTTTTGCTTACCAAAATCAAAATGCAGAATTACAAACCTATAAGCTGTAATATTGAAGGGTCATAGTTACATCTACTATTTAAGGAAGGAACATTATATCATTTTTTATTCCCTTAACAATAAAATTGAGCACAAGCAGTTAAACAAAATATATGATAAAAGACAATATGCAAAACTTCCTGGACCAGCTTAAAAATTGAGGTAGTTATCATATTCCAACTGACGCAGATAACAGCAACAGTAAATATTAATCCAAGTAAGAAGCATGCAGACTTCCATGAATTTTCAGTTATACAAGCAAAAAAACACTCTTAACAACATATTTTTCATTTTCCATTTATAACAATGATAATATCACATATCTCTGAACTAGCTGTGTAGAGCTAAGTGTAAAAAATCTGAAAGTCCAATTACCAATATAAAAGAAATGGCACAAGAACTATCAAGAATACCTGTGCTATATGTGGAAGGCAACGTGAACTTGACAAGATACGTTTCACTCTAGGTGTAGGAGTAACAAGCTCTCCAGCATCATCTATATCTGAATGAGCAGCTACCATGTTGTGTAATATGGATAGTGCCACCTCTCCTACCTAGACAAATTATATCTACCTTTTTAGATTCACCATCACAATTATTCCCAGTTTTTGCATATACGCTTTAAATAGCAGATAAAGTTAATGAACTGAAGGACAATTTCATTCTAGTTATAATGAAATTTAAACTTAAAGAAGTTACATACAGCTTCAAGCAATGAACTAAACAGGAATTCATTCAACTCAATGAAAGCAAAAGCTAAAAAAATAAATAAAGTTTTCATTCCTTACAGAACTAAAAACAAATCAAATTTGTGAATTGAGAATAAATACTAACATTCATACCTACATGTATAAAGGTTCACTCAGTTCTTCAGAATTTTGATTTCCACTTTCTAAAACAAACCACACGTATCTTTTAGTTATCGTTTCCATTATATTATTGACCAACTTCCCACCATAAATTTGGAAACGAATAAAAATAGAATTTTATTTAAAATAATAAACAAATGGTGAAACAAATCTTACTAGTAGTATACCCTAATCAATACAACACAAACAATTACTTTTAAAACATGTAACCCAAAAAATCAACCAAAGGAAGAATAAAATTAAAAAAACTAATTGGTGATAGAAAGAACACGTTATAATATATTTTAACTTCAGTCATTTTTCAATATTATTTGTGAAAAAAAAAAGATTGATATAAAATGATTAAAATTTAACAGTTTAATGTCTTGAAACCTGAACAGTAGAATAGACAAAATTAATATGGGAATATGTCAATAAAATAACAAAAAGTATATTTGATTGGTTGTAAAAAAAGAAAAAAAAAAAACATAACTATTGCAGAATGTCAATTGTTGCAATGCTACATTTGCATCAAGCAAGGCAGCCCCCACTTCTGATATAAGATTAGTATCCCAATATACTATCTAATTTCCAGAAATAAGAAACCATGGATGGAATCAGAATGCAGCTAAGCACAAAAATTCAGGTTTGAATTCACTTCAAAATTGACAGCATATGTTACTTGATATTGATGAATGATCAGTGAATGTAATAGCTATTCAAATAGATCGGGTTTAGATTTTAACAGGATTTCAAATATTAGTGATTGAACTAGGATCTTTTGTAGATTGCTCCATATATTCATCGCAATCCTTTCAGCCTTTTCCTCATTCTTATGCCACAGATTCAATATAAATTTTTATTACGAATAGAGGTCTTCAATGGAAAAAATCGATTTCTTGGAGAGTCAAAATAATCCATGATACTTTAGTTTCTTTACTTGCAATAATATTGGAAAAGACTTGTTATCTGTAGAAACCCCTAATCCTAAAATTCATCTCTGGGATAAGTTATTAACTCTAAACTGATTGGTCGAGTATCGCAGTTTGTATCTATATGTTTTTCCTTGAGAATCTTCTAATCTACCTTCTTGTTGTATGAATATTCAAATTAAATTAAGTGATCCACATTTCAAATTTTAAAAAGCTATAGTGCATCTTTATCTCCCTGCAAGTTTGTTAAAATTTTGAACTATAAGTTGGACTTTATGAATAATTTCAATATACAATTATTTTTCAACCAAGAAAAGAAAAATGAAAAATGAAAGAATATAATGAATCTAATTAGTTTCAAAATCCCTTCCTTAGTTCTTATTAGCACAATGACTCTTCCCAAGTGCTACACATTACCGCTCATCCAATTAGAAAATTATTATAGCAGCAGACACAAATGCAACCAGCTTGTCATTAATTGTAGAAGGCATGAAACATAAGGTACCTAAATAATTTCTACTGTGTACATAAGGCCATTTATGTCCTACAGTATCATACCTGGACAGTAGTAAGAACAGGAACTCGGACAGCCATTGCCCAACGGAGCTCTCTTATGTCTCTTAGTCTCTTCCAGTCTGGCATCCCGGAAGCCCAACATCTGGTTGTCCAATCTATTTCCTTCTTTGACCAAAATCTTCTAATTGCATCCTTCTCCACTGGCCCAACTTGTATATTATCCTTGTTAATAAACATCCATTCCTTCAAAGGCTCCATGAAAGCAGTAGCAGCGATTAAGTTGGACTGCAAAGGTATAGCAGTTCTTTCTAAAGCTTCATGAACTACTGTTAGTAAATCAACAGCAAGAACACAACCCCCAACCAAGACACTTGCCTCTACATTTGATAGAACCTTCATCAAAACCTGCATGCCCAGCAAATGTACAAGTTTAAACTGAAAATTAATTCTATATCGACAGAGATAATCTTATTCCAGCGTGTAGGGTCAACTTCATTCCATGGGCTAATTCTTATTTCAGCAAGTTCATCTAAACTAGCACGACTTATTTCTAAATCTGTAGTCCATTTATTCTAATCCTTGTCACACCATAGGCAAACTTAGGACGATAGCCCCATATGCCACTGGGACAATAGCTGTTAAAAGGGGCACGTCATCCTGATTTTCCAATTCTAAATTAACCATAAGAACCTTAACCAAAACTAGATGTTAAACATAAAAGTTCAATTAAAAGTAAAACCTACGTCGCTCGGACTTGGGTACAGGGGTCTTGAACGGGTACATAAATCTAAGAGTTGAATCTTTTTACTTCTAAAACTTAGGATATGGTGATACGGCTAAAAATGATCTAAAATTGGAACACAAATAAGTGGGTACTTTTGACAAACATAATCTTTTTTAGAATATTACAAACTAATAAGTATAGATTTTTTTAGGGAGTGTAGCACTAAATGGGCTTGGTTTCATGCCTTCAAAATCTTGGTTTAGGAATCAAAACGATTTTATGTCTTTAAAATTGTAGGCCCATTCTTTATTTCCATACAAATTCTGCTTCCTCCCATGGCAATCTACCTTCCATGATTCTATCATGTTCACTTCTAAATTGAAGGATCTAACATGGAATCCATACCTATACCACATGTCGTGGCGTGTGGACACGAATACATTGTCCAAACCAAAGAGTCCGAGCATCATAGAGTAAAACACAACATCCGTTGGTGAGATATCAAAATTGGTCTGTGGAATTGATCTCATCTGTGATGCCTAAGACCTCTTAAGTTTCTTCTCCAACATCTTTTCATTGTGGCGCCCGTAAAAACAGCCTCTAAAACTTAAACAACTTTCAGTCACGAGCCCTTTATGTTTCCTACTAGATTCTTTCATCTCAATCTCCCTACCTATTCCAACCTTAACAGTTCTGTGTTACAAGTTCTAGTCAGCAACTGTACAGCCCAGAACTACTATAGATTAATCTTTCATTCACTCTTAGTACTATCACTGTTTTTGCAAATCAAAAACAAATAATTGCACCTATTGGCTAATAATCCTTAATGCTACATTCCCAAATCCATATTTAGTGCTAATTCCCAAACCATCAAGCATAAGGTTGCTCAGTTCAAATAGACTAGAGTGCTCACAGTAAAAGGCAAACTAGTGAAACCATTGCGATTCACAATCCAGACCAGCATCCAGCAAAAGTGCTTTGTCGCATATGGTACAAGTCAAATTCATCAACACTAACTGCTACACACAATTAAGAGACTCGACTAGCACAAGTGAGCAAAAGCTCAGGTGAGCAGATATAGCAAAAACACGACTATAGGAATAAAATAATGAAGACGGTAGGATATTTCTGAGTGTAGGTCACTTAATTAAGTGGAAACCACCATGTTGTTTCATGTCACTGACACTCCTTGTATATGTATCCTTCACCGATGGTAGTAATATACAGTGTAACTTGAAGGTTTTTAATATAATAATAAATAGGTACTCAGCCGATCTAAGACTTAAAAAGTATCTGTTTTATTAAACAATAAAAAAGTATAAAAATGAAGATATAACATATAAACCCACAATTTTAAGAATTTAATTAACATGTCCTCAACGTGTCCATGACCTACTCTTTTTAAAAATCCCGTGTCGGAGTGTCCGTGTCCGTGCTTCTAAGGAAAGATCTAGTAGAGATGCCCTCTGATAGCTATTCGGCTATTATAGGCGATACTAGAATCTTTTAGGCAATTATAATGGTACTCATAGCCAGCACAGCAGAGTAGTAGTTTCCTTACATCCCTGTTCCTTTTGATGAATTTGCTTAACCAGATGAGCAGTAAGGATAGGGAAATTTTTGTTGGTAACTGTCTCATTTCTAAAATTAATACAGATCTCATGATACTCAATTCTGATGATTCCTTCTTCATATTAATAAATACCTTCTGTCTTTCAGTTTAAAAAAGACATTGAACCACTACTTGTCAAGACCAGGAGGCTACAAAACAAAATGCATAGCCATCAATAAAATGCAATCTCTAATTTTTTTGTTTCCACTTCTTGATAGAGAAAGAACTACTTAGAATATACTAGGAGTGTCTTCGGGTTGGTGCAAAACAAGCCACCCTAGTGTGTCCTATGAAATGTTTGAATAAAAAATGGTTTTACCAAAAATGTTTATTTTTTTTTTGATAAGTAATCGAAGAATATATTAAAAACAATAGATAATACATGGGAAATGTATTATCAGTTTAAACAGTACAGAAACGACATGAAATTAGGCAACCCTTCAATATGGTTATACCAAAAATGTTTATAATTTGAAGTGCTTATAAATGTTAACAAGATACGGAGATATTCTTTTCTTACGTATATATATTTGTACCGTACATAGAATTACCATATTTAGACTGTATAATGTAACTATAAAATTGAAGGTATCTCTAATGTCAAGGCATTAAGCCAAATTATTCACAATAAACACTTCCCAAACAAGCTCTGAGCAATTTTTTTCATAGCTGACCATCCCGTCGTGTCTATGATATATAAAAAATACCAACTCCTCGAACACAAACCAATTACCTCAGGTCCATACTCAAGCTGAGTCAAATTCCCTGTTTATAAATCCATTTGCAGGACATTCCTGAAAAGTTTCAGAACAGTCATTTTTCTGTTAATGTAATCTTTTAGGTGGTATCCCCAACCCTGGCTCATCTGACAGAGTGCATTACATGGTTTTCCAATCCCACCAAGCAACTCCGCTTTTCTCTCAAATGAATCTGACGAGATGACAACTTCAAGACCATATTTCAGACACTAAATGCATAAGCATCTTACCCTCAGATCAGTCTTGAATGAGGATCTATACCACAACTTGAATATTGATAAGATATTGTGTGATATTCTATTTTTTCTACTTCTTGGCCTTTTTGTTCATTTCTTTTTCATTCCGAGTTGTGTGATTTCTTTAAGTGAAGAAGGGGTGGGGTTTGAGGAAGTAATTTATTGTACCTTCAAAAGAAGAAAAAGACGGTGCCTTAAAGCTCTATCGTCAGTCCGGTCCACAAGCACCGTAACATGTGCAGTGCCTTCAAATGGGCCTATTACATTGTAATGTTGCTCGTACACAATTGCCATTGCCCTCGCACAGAGCTCCCTAACAGAGGATCCTCCTCCTCCTCCGAAACCATCTAATCTTCCCATATCACACCAATCATCAGAGGCACCCATTTCATCAGGAACAGCGCCATCTACGGTCAGACCAGTGTCTGCATCACACAGGAATCGATGATAAAGTGCTCTAAAGAATGCAACAGGGTCACGCAGTGGAAAGTCCTGTGCCCTCCTGCCGCTGCAACTCTCAAGTAGCAGACGCAAGTAATATTGACCCACACAAACTTCTTTAGCCAAGCTAGGATACCTAACAGAAAATTCAGTGTAATTCCATGATATCTGAGACGCACTTTCTTGTCCATTGAGAGACTCCGTAGTTGTAACTCCAGGGACAATATCTTCAGTCCGTTCCTTCTCAAAATCCAATTTATGAACCTCAGTCTGCAAAGCCTCTCTTAACTCCTGCCTAGTACGCTCATTCCAGATCAAGTCTGCACGATTGTGATCGAGGCCAAAAGCTCTCCAAAAACCATACCAATTCAACAGTAATTCTCCGCACCCCACACTTCCATTCTCCATTACTACCTGGGCAGGAGCAGGAAGACCTGCATTCTGGGGATCGGATGAGCTAACATCAGAATCAATTGAATTTGTAACTTTTGTTTCGACTGACTGATATACATTAATGGGAGGATTATCAGAAGTAATGGCTGCTGACTGGTCATTTTGTGGGACCCCTACAGACAAATTATTGGAAAAAATTTCACCTGCACGGTTTTGATAACTATCTGACCCTTGGAATGCGTAAGTATTGGCCTGTTGAGCTTGATCACTAGCTTCAATATTAGTAATGGAAGGTGTGGTATGTACTTGAGATGAAATTGCTTTACCAGAACGGTTCCTTTTCCGTTGCAGTAAACGTTGCCGTCTTCTACTCATCAAGGAACCTTCTTGATAAGATGTATCTTCTGCTGAAATTCCATCAGAACGAGTGTGCAAATATGCAACCAGCCCAGGTGGGATAACTTTAGATAACAAATCAAGAGCTGGTTGATAAGAATCCGCCCATAGAGCCACGAGTTGTCGGCTGACATCTTGTCGCTCCCCAGCAGGGAGGTAAAATGCATGCAAAAGATGCCTCAGCAGCGCACCATCACGTAAAGCAGCATCTCGCATTGATCCTGCAGCAACAGCATCTTCTTCGGCTATGGTACGCATAATTACAGCCACAGTTTCTCGAACAGTTTCTGCTGGATGTCCAAACAATGCAAACAAGCTACGGCGTAACCCAGCTACAAGGCGCAATAACTCAACAAAAACAGTATATTGGGTTGTTTCATTGTGTGGTTCACATATCATTGCTTCAAGAACTTCAACAACAGACATTGACAATAACGGTGAAGCAGAAATCGGCTTTAATCTGTTGACAATGATGATTAGATTACTGGGTTCAGTAAATAAAACAGATTTTGTATGCATGATTGTAGCATACTGTTCTCCTTTTGAATCTCTTAATATATTTGAATCCCCTGGGCCACCACCAATAAGTACGGCAACAATTCCTGCCGTTTCAGCAGCCACTCCCTCGAAGCCATTTCTAAGAAGACCCATAATTCTTCCAACCGCAGCAGGGAAAGACATCACGTGAGAGGCAGCACTTCTTGAAGCCAGCAACCTGCGTAAGCAAGCAACGAAACCCATCACTGTAGCAGCTGCTTTAGGAGAAGGTGGAGGCAAGGGCGGTGATTCTGGAGGAAGATTTGGAGCAGCGGGAAGCAATGTAATCAAGGCCATCAAAGTCACCTCAGGTACATCAATATTAGGGGGCACTCCACCAAATGGAATACAAGCATTAAATTCTCTTATCCTGCGCCATAATTTGGCTCTTGATCCTGGAATTGAACCTCCCTCAGCCACAGCATCTTTGGCAGCTGCTGCCAAGTGTTTCAAATGCATTGTTGCACTTTCCATATCGGCAACAGCACGTTGTGGCTGTTGTGGAGATCGTAAATGTACTCTGCCACAAGGAGGATCAATCCAATGACCAGGCATGGTTAGCCTTGGTAATACAGGCACTGGACATTGACCCTGCAGAAGCCAAACCGAAACCAGATTTAAACTGATGTGCAAGACACTGTTAGCTGCCTATGAGCAATCAAGTTGTTTAAATGATAAATCAAAGCCAGATATATTTATGAAAAATGAACAGTCACTCAAATAAAATTTGCAGATGGAAAATAAATTAATAACCAAGAAAGAATGCATCTACCTACTTCGGTTTGCAAAACATCCCGAACTGCTGCAAGTAAACTATCACGAGAAGTGCTAGCATAAACCTGAAACTCGTATCGCATATTAGAAACTAACACCTTCAGAATAGAACTTGAACTTCAACAGTAAGCCAAAAACACTTACATGGCTAGGACATCCATCATTAAATTCAATGGCAAACATCTGGGGCTCCTCAGCAAACCGAACAAGAGCACTGATGGTGGATAGAGGTCGAACAATAACAGCCTACAGCATTCAACAAGAACATCTTTATCAACCACTAACTAACTGCATCACAAACATACTTACATACACCCATAGCACAATGTCAATGAAGCCAAGACTTCCTTAAAATAATTTCTCAGCAGCAGTAGAGACTACAGAACAGATTTAAGACAGAAGCAAAGTTTACAGGAGCATATTTCAGTTTTAAGTTTCCTTGTTCTTGGATTCTTATATAAATAAAAATGGTATGGTGATTATAATATCGGAAGTTGCATCTGATCTCCTAACTTTATCTTCATTCAAATCCTAATATGTTTTCAGTGGACAGATCCATAAACGATTTGAATTCTGGTTCTGATAATCGGTAATCAACCTTCCTGTGATGAGGCAAGTCTACTGGGGGCTAACAAAATCAATTTGTAAGATGCAAGATCAGGTGCAGATCCTCTGCTAAGGCAGGGTCACTAAGGAATGAATTCCCATTAACAACAGCTAACATGTAATGATGGAAGCTTGTGGGAAATCTCGATTCCAGTTATTATCTTATATGGAAAGATTGTAATTAGAATAGAATTAGGAAGTATTTTTTACCTTTCTTAAGATAGAATGTTTTCCTTATTGTCATCTATTACACCATAGTATATAATTGTAACGTGTGAAGAATCAATTTAATATAGAAGAAATTCTCTTACTACTTTCTACATGGTATCAGAGCCAGAGTAAACCTAAACTCGGCTGTTGATGGCAGAAACCGAAACAATCGGAAAAGAGTCATCTACCTCTGAGTCCTCTAACAGCGAGGCAGAGGCTATCCCAACCATGAGTTCGATTGGAATGGACAACACGGCCTTCCAACTTACGGTGGAAAAACTTAATGGCAACAATTACAGAGAGTGGGCACAATCAATTAAACTCGTCTGTGATGGAAAAGGGAAAATTGGCTATCTTACCGGTGAAGCAAAGCAGCCCAAGGACGCAACACTTCTGAAAAAATGGAAATCAGAAAATTCCATGGTGATGGCGTGGCTTGTGAACTCGATGCAGCCCAAAATTGGTAAAATCTATCTTTTCTTGGCCACAGCGAAGGACATCTGGGAGGCGGTTCGAGAGATGTACTCCGATGCCGAAGATTCATCCCAAATTTTCGAAATTAAAACGAAGCTGTGGCAGATGAAGCAAGGAGAACGGTTGGTCACCGAATACTACTTGGAGATGACAAATCTCTGGCAAGAATTGGACCAGAACATCGACGAGGAGTGGGATTGTGCCGGCGACAGTGTGCGGTATAGGAAGAGGCTGGACAACGAGAGAGTGTACGAATTCCTTGCCGGATTGAACAGAGAACTTGACGACGTAAGGGGACGGATCCTTGGACATCGACCACTGCCATCACCTCGTGAAGTCTTCGCTGAGGTCAGACGGGAGGAAAGTCGCAGGCAGATTATGCTGAAGAATGAAATTGGGCCTGCTATTCCTTTGGAGGGTTCAGCCCTTTCTTCTAATTCATTTGGGCTAAATGGGTCAATTACAAATTTTAAAAGGAACCCATTTAATGGGCCAAAGCCAAATGGGCCTGATTTGGGAGCCCAGATGCCTAGAGGTACAAAAAAATTTGGACCCAGCCCAAGACAACAAACGGGTCGTCCATGGTGCGATCACTGTCGGAAACCTGGCCACAAAGAGGATACATGCTGGGATTTGCATGGAAAACCAGTTGATTGGAAGCCACGACAAAACACCAGAAATTCCATCTACCAAGCTGCAGTCCACTCCACTGAGACACAAAATTCCACTCCCTGCAATGCATTCAGTCCGGCACAACTCGAACAGCTGTTTTCGAATTTTCAATCGCCGAGCCCTTCGAGCTCTTTGGCTCACAGAGGTAATATCCTTACAGGTCTCAATACTACGCTACTCTCAAAAATATCATGGATTGTCGATTCTGGTGCATCCGATCATATGACGGATTCACATAATCTATTTGTGTCATACTCACCTTGTGCTGGCAACCTTAAGGTTAAAATTGCAGATGATTCTCTCTCCAGTGGCTGGAAAGGGGAGTATTCGAATCTCTAGTCTAATTACACTCGAAAATGTTCTACATGTCCCAAATCTATCGTGTAACTTATTGTCCATCAGTCAATTGACAAAGAGTTCAAATTGCTCCGCTCATTTTTTTCCATCTTACTGTGTCTTTCAGGACCTATCATCGGGGAAGACGATTGGCAGTGCTAAAGAGAGTGAGGGACTCTACTACTTTGACGAGGCTAATGTGAGTCCACAACGTCGATTTGCTAGTTGTGATTCTGTTTCTGTTCCTAAGAATAATGAAATTCTTTTATGGCATTATAGAATGGGTCATCCCAATTTTCAATATCTGAGACATGTATTTCCTACACTATTTTTGAATAAACCATTTTTCGACTTCAAATGTGACATCTGTGAACTTGCAAAACATCATCGTTCGTCTTTCAAAAAATCTGTATACAAGTCATCTAGGCCATTTACCTTAATACATAGTGATCTATGGGGACCTTCTCGAATTCCCAATCGTATCCACACAAAATGGTTTGTCACATTTATCGACGACCATACTCGAATTTGTTGGGTCTATATGCTAAAAGAAAAAACTGATGTTCGTTCTGTGTTCATGAATTTCCACTCAATGGTCCAAACTCAATTTCACACAAAAATCCAAATTCTACGGACAGACAATGGTACCGAATATTTCAATAGTACTCTGAGAACCTATCTCCAAGATAATGGAATAATTCACCAGAGCTCGTGTGTTGATACTCCCCAACAAAATGGGGTTGCAGAACGAAAAAACAGACACTTACTTGAGGTAGCTCGGGCCTTATTATTCACTACCAATATGCCCAACCTTTTTTGGGGAGATGCTATTCTAACCTCTGCCTACCTCATAAACAGAATGCCCAGTCGCACACTCAATTTCGAAACTCCTCTCAAAAAATTCAAGATGTTCTTTCCTAACACTCACCTCACCTCCGACCTACCACTTAAATTGTTTGGGTGTACGACCTTTGTCCACATCCATTCTCATCTTCGTACCAAGCTCGAACCCCGAGCGATTAGGTGTGCTTTCATCGGTTACTCACCTACACAAAAAGGGTATAAATGCTATGACCCGATCTCCAAGAAAATGTTTATCAGCTTCGATGTCACTTTCTTCGAAAACGAACCCTACTTTAAAAAAACCTCACTTCAGGGGGAGATCCTAAGTGACCATGAAGATCGGTTCTTTCAAATGCAAATACCTCTTAGTCCCTCCAAATCTAACATGCCATTTACAGAAGATGACTTAACCTCAGGGGGAGAACAGAAAGAACAACATGACAAAGAGATAATTGTTTACTCCAGGAAGCCAAAATCAAAGGAAAAAGAGAAACTCGCACTCGAAGCACCAAGAGAGTCGGAACCAGTGATAGCTCCAAATCCTCATGAGCTTCCTCCAAAATCACTTGACAGTGATGATCTACCTATTGCTCTCAGGAAACAAACTCGGTCATGCACTCTTCACCCTATCTCAAAATTTGTTGCTTATAATACTCTGTCTTCACAATTTCGGACATTTGTATCTAACCTTGATAGCACAGAAATTCCAAGAAACATTCAAGAGGCCTTGGAAATTCCCAAGTGGAGAAAAGCAGTAATGGAGGAAATGAAAGCACTAGAAGAAAATAAAACCTGGGATTTGATGGAACTACCGAAAGGAAAGAGACCTGTTGGGTGTAAATGGGTGTTCAATGTAAAATACAAAGCAGATGGAACAATAGAACGGTACAAGGCTCGTCTGGTTGCAAAGGGATACACTCAAACCTATGGCATAGATTACACAGAAACATTCGCACCAGTTGCAAAACTAAATACAGTGCGGGTTCTCCTATCACTAGCAGCAAATATGGACTGGCCACTCCACCAACTTGATATTAAAAATGCATTCCTAAATGGAAAGTTGGAAGAAGAAGTCTATATGATGCTACCACCTGGATTTTCTAAGAGAAATGAAGGAAATAAAGTATGCAAACTGAAAAAATCTCTATACGGTCTCAAACAATCACCTAGGGCATGGTTTGACAGATTTGCGAACGTGTTGAAAAGGCAAGGATACCAACAAGGACAGTCAGATCATACTATGTTTTTCAGATTATTTGAAGGTGGGACAAAGACTATTTTGATTGTCTATGTTGATGATATAATTCTCACCGGGGATAATACAATTGAGATGGAGAGGCTAAAAAGAGGGTTAGCTGCAGAATTTGAAGTGAAAGACCTGGGGCAAATGCGATACTTCCTAGGAATGGAAGTAGCTAGATCGAGGAAGGGGATCAGTGTGTCACAACGGAAATATGTCCTAGACCTCCTTGGTGAAACTGGTATGCTTGGGTGTAAACCTTGTGATACTCCTATGGACACTGGGAGAAAAACAGAGAATACTGGAGAATGTGTTGAAAAAGAGAGATATCAAAAACTGGTGGGAAAACTAATCTACCTATCTCATACTAGACCTGACATTGCATTTGCAGTAAGTGTGGTAAGCCAACACATGCATGCTCCAAGGGAAATCCATCTAGAAGCAGTATACAGAATTCTAAGATATCTCAAAGGTTCCCCTGGAAAAGGACTGCTGTTCAAAAAGGATGAGAAAAGAGAAATACATGTATTCACTGATGCTGACTGGGCAGGAGCAACAGAAGATAGGAGATCAACCACTGGCTACTGTACTTTTGTGTGGGGAAACTTAGTCACCTGGAGAAGCAAAAAACAAAATGTCGTTGCCAGAAGCAGTGCAGAAGCAGAGTTTAGAGCAGCTGCTCAAGGAATATGTGAAGGTTTATGGCTAAAGAAACTGTTGAATGAGCTACAAATTCCAACACAATTTCCAATCAAACTCTATTGTGACAACAAAGCGGCTATCAGCATATCACTCAACCCAGTGCAGCATGATAGAACCAAACATGTAGAGGTGGATAGACACTTCATCAAAGAAAAAATTGAAGGTGGAACTGTCTGTATGATCTACGTTCCTACTAGAAAACAAACTGCAGATGTATTCACAAAAGGCCTACAGAAACAAACATTCGATGAATGCATCTACAAGTTGGATATGATCAATATCTATGATCCAATTTGAGGGGGAGTGTGGGAAATCTCGATTCCAGTTATTATCTTATATGGAAAGATTGTAATTAGAATAGAATTAGGAAGTATTTTTTACCTTTCTTAAGATAGAATGTTTTCCTTATTGTCATCTATTACACCATAGTATATAATTGTAACGTGTGAAGAATCAATTTAATATAGAAGAAATTCTCTTACTACTTTCTACAAAGCTGGTCTACCTTGTCAGCAACAAATTACGAAATATGATAACATAGTACTTATCATGCATGATAAATGATTGTACAGAGACAAGATCTAACTTAGGATCACAGATGCATATGAATTCATTAACTTCTTTTAAGGAAGAAAGATTCAACTAACTTAAAACGCATGCTCATAAGCTTCACATGCAGATTGACTTAACACATTTTTCTTGTGGCACCTCCATCACATTTATTTTTCACAAATATACTGTATCATTCAAACTCTTACAAAATTTTGATAAGTGAAACAATAAGCATAAATTAGAGGCATCTCTCTACACCCAAAACAAATTAACATCACCAGCTTACTTCATAGTTTCCTGGCCGCCTTTCAATGAGTGAGACCTTGGTAAGAATGAGTTGACGAGATACTGCATCACCACAATCCCCAAGTCCTCCTTTTGGACTAAGTGCCAAACTCAATCCGGCAGAATGTTGCGTTCCATGAGCAGAAGTTCGCAATCTTGTCACTGACCAAACCCCAAGAGGAGTTTCTTCGGCCCCAACAGCCTCATTAGCTGCATGTATCACATGTAAGGGAAAAACTTACAAAAAATTAAAAGGAAAAAAAAAACATAAAATTTCAATAAATAGAAATTACCCCTCAGCCTCAAATATTCTGTGATGGAGAGTGATTGAGAGCTATTGACAGCTAATGACAAACCAACCATAGACTTTGCTGTTTTAGTCTGAAAAAAATTGTTTAGCTATATTAGTTTTAGACCAGAGAAAAATATCCTCAACTTTAGAACTATCCAACAGTGGTCTATAAAAACAATTCTCTAGGGTTTGAGCATATTAAGGGGCAGGGCATGGCATGACATGTCCCATCACTGTAAGTCTTAGAGACAAAAGAATACGTGGACTCTCTTTAAATAGAATATCAGGAAATAAGCAAAAAAGAGGCATTCCATACTAAATTTGATATAATGACAGCATTTGAAGTCCCTGAACCAGCCTGGAAAGCTTTGGATTTCCTTCCATATAAAGGACAAAGAATAAATCCTCCGTTATCTACATTTTTCTTCCCGTAAGCATCGGAGAGAAGAATTATTGCGGGAGAATCCATATCTCTGAAGTCCAAGCACCAACGAAGGTCTCCAGACTTCAATTCCAGTACTTCAACTCCGACATGTGTAACTTTCATTTTCTGATCAAGATGAATTCATCACACTAGTCAAGAAAAATGATAGAGCAGCTTGGGTAAGCAATGAAAACATACATGACAAATGAATCAAATAAAGGATGCACGACAATGTTTTTTTTTTATAAGTAATCATGTAATTTTATAAATCAAAAGATAATACACAAGAAGTGCATTATCAATTTAAACAAGATAGGAACAACAAGAAATTTGGCAACCCTTCTACCGGACTAATAATTGCAGCCTTAAACCAACTATACAAAGTGAAGTAAAACAATTCTCTAAACTGTTCCGGCGTCCGTGTTACATTTTCAAAGCATCGACTGTTTCTTTCTCTCCACATACACCAAACAAGGCATCCTGGAATGAGATCCCAAGCAATCTTGCTATTCTTGTCTCGAAACTTTCTCTTCCATGCCCGCACCACCTCCCTTATACGCCTTGGCAACACCCAACTCATCTGTTGTGAAGCCAAAATATCGTTACACAACCAACGAACACCTTCACAATGAATGAACAAATGGTCAATCTCTTCTTCATCCATCTTACACATATAGCACCATTCAGTTATATAACAACATTTTCGTCGAAGGTTATCTGCCGTTAACACCTGCCCCCTCACGACCGTCCACAGTAAAAATGCCACCCTTGGGGGTAATTTACATTGCCATACCCTTTTCCAGGGGAATGAACTCTCCACAGGTTCCAATAAGGATCTGAAATAAGTGCGAACAGAGAACATACCATTTCGTGCCCCCCTCCACCTACTACGGTCATCCTCTTCTACCTGGGGATGCACTTCATACAAAGAAGCCAAAAACAACGCATAATCATCCAATTCCCAATCATGTAAACCCCTCCCGAAAGCGATGTTCCAGCTA
The DNA here is from genome assembly GCA_035079005.1 of Fraxinus americana. Taxonomy (NCBI): domain Eukaryota; kingdom Viridiplantae; phylum Streptophyta; class Magnoliopsida; order Lamiales; family Oleaceae; genus Fraxinus; species Fraxinus americana. The sequence goes on along the minus strand of CM068726.1, from coordinate 23,502,919 downwards.
GGACTCCCATTCTGTATAGCCATAACCTCACTTACCATAGTTGAAGGCTCCAAAGCAATGCGATGCAAAGCAGGAAACCGCACTTTTAACGATTAATCTCCACACCAACAATCATCCCAGAACCTGACTTTCGTACTATTCCCCACCACAATAGCCAATATGTTCTGAAATTCGCTCCATCCCTTCCTGATATACCTCCATAGGCTCACCCCATAAGGACCACGACCTTCACTCGAACACCACCCCCCCCCCCCATAACGCCATACTTTACCCCTATGATTTCTCTCCAGAAACTCTCCCTCTCCACTCCAAACCGCCACAGCCACTTACCCAACAAGGCCTTGTTAAATAAGACAAGGTTCCTCAAACCAAGACCCCCCCACCCCAATAGGGGAACAAACGTTTCCCCATTTGACCAAATGAAATTTCCTCTTTTCTCCCAACCCTGCCCAAAGAAATTCTCTTTGTATCATCTCTAATCTGTTTACCACTGCAACGGGGATAGGAAACAATGATAGAAAATAGGTTGGGAGATTAGAGAGGGTGGATTTGATGAGAGCAAGACGGCCTCCTTTTGAAAGGTAAATGCGCTTCCACCCTCTCAAGAATACTATTCCAAATTTGTTTACTTTTAAACCGTGCTCCTAAAGGAAGCCCAAGATATGACATGAGCAATTGTGCAACCCTACATTCCATTATGGCCGCCAATTCCTCCACGTTATCAACCTCACCCACTGGAATAGCCTCAGATTTCCCCAAATTCATCTTCAGTCCAGACACCGCTTCAAAACACAGGAGCAAACGACACAAATTCCTGATTTTCTCATCATCTGCATCGCAAAAAATCAATGTATCATCAGCAAATAACAAGTGGGAGACCTGTAGATGACCAACCGCAAAGCCTCTTAACAGACCCTCCGACCCAGCTTTCTCAACCATTCTACTGAATGCCTCCATCACAATAACAAACAGCAATAGGGACAACGGATCACCTTGTCTCAAACCTCTACTGCTCCGGAAGTAACCTTCGGGATTGCCATTAACCAAAACTGAGAACGAAACCATTGAGATACAGAACTAAATCCACTGACACCACCTATCCCCAAATCCGCATCGCCTGAGTATATACATAAGAAATCCCCAGTTGACATGATCATACGCCTTTTGAATATCCAGCTTACACAACATCCCTGGATCCCCCTGACTTTCTTGAGTCAATGCACTCGTTCGCTATAAGAACTGAATCCAAAATCTGGCGCCCTTTCACAAAAGCATTCTGAAACTTAGACACCACTTTTCCCAGAACCTCCTTCAATCTATTAGCCAATACTTTAGCAATGATCTTATACATCCCACTGACTAGGCTAATAGGACGATAATCCTTGATATCAGACTCCCGATTTCTTAGGAATCAGCACAATAAATGTAGCATTAAAACTTCTCATAAACCTGCCACGCTCGAAGAAATAAGTGATGGTCTCCATAATGTCCGATCGCACTACCTCCCAACACGCCTTATAGAATGAAAACGAAAAGACATCCGATCCAGGAGCCTTATCATCATTCATATTAAACACCACCTCCCTTACTCCATCCTCCTCGAATGGTTCTCTACCCAACTGGCATCCTCTTCGGTGATAGTGGAAAAGTCAAGCCCCTCCAAATTTGGCCTCCACTCAAACTGCTCCCGATAGAGATTGTGATAAAATCTCACCTGCTGAGTTACAATATCATTTGGATTTTCATAAGTAACTCCATCTACATCCAACGATGTGATAGAATTATTGCGCCGATTAGAATTAGCGACCCGATGAAAGAACTTGGTGCATTTATCCCCCTCCTTCAACCACATAACTCTCGATTTCTGTCGCCACGCAATCTCGTCCATCACTACCAATCTCTCCAACTCTCTCCTTAACATACCATGTCTCCCTCTCCTCCCCATCCAATCCTCGACTCTCCTCCTGCCTATCAAACTCTTCTATATCTGACATACACTGAGTTTTTCGACAATCTATGTCTCCCACCACATCCGCATTCCACTTCTTTAAATCCCCCTTCAAGGCTTTCAATTTCTGATGTAAAACATAACTTAGAGACCCCCTGAAATCATAATATTCCCACCAATTCTACACTCGCTCCCCAAAACCATCAACCTTAAGCCACATCTTCTCAAACCTAAAAGGTCTTCTTCTACTACCCCTCGTAATCCCAGATAACGAAATAGGGAAGTGATCTGAGTACACTCTTCCCAGTCTCCTCTGAGTGACATCTGCATACTTAGCCTCCCACTCAACACTAACTAAGAATCGATCTATTCGAGATTGAACGGGTTGGTCTCTATTGGATGACCAAGTAAACTCTCCCCCCATCAAAGGTAAATCCACCAACATATTCTCACTAATAAAATTTGAGAAGTCCTCCATAGCCCATGTTAGTCTCCCACCACTCGACCTCTCAGTAGAAAACCTAATCACATTAAAATCACCCCCAATGCACACTGGTAAGTTCCACCACGTCATCATACCAACCAATTCATCCCACAAGCTTCTTCTGTTCTCATTTGCGTTAGGCCCATAAACTCCTATAAACATCCATTTAAATCTATCCCCAACATTACTAAACGAAAGTGACAGTGAGAATAACCCTACGCTAACATCCTCCATATCAAAAACTCTAGTGTCCCACATGACTAGCACACGCTCAATCAAGTACCAGGGCATTTTACCACTGTAAGGTGAGGCAATAAGCACCAAGATAAACCAATAAAATAATTAAAAAATGAAAATACAAAGATGCTTATAGTAAACCATAAACCATCTTGATAAACCATAATAAAAGTTAACAAATTTAAACGTCCAAGTTGCAAACAAAAAATAACATAAATCAACAAAGTAATCAATAACAAGTTCTTAAGTAGCTACATTACAAAATTACGATTTACTACTAAAAGTAGAAATAGCCTATTTATCCCAATTCATCGTTGCTCATTACTGATTTATTTTGTGCTTGTTTGCATGATATTTTGTCTTCTTCTATTTTTACCATTTTTGGTTTATCGATGAGGCTTATGCCGAAAAAAAGCCTCAATACGCAATTTCACCTTTTTAAACTCTACAAATAGCATAATATCATGCCCGATAGTTTCAAGCACATAGAAGAGTATAGGATATAAAACGTTGTGCTTTGCAAAGTAACTTTGCACCACATAGTTCAAGAGCATAATGTACCAAGGATTCCAAGTCACCAAGCAATTCAACTTCTTACAAATGATAGTCAATGACAAGTTGGAGAATAAGATCAGCAATTATCCAAGAAGATTAGGATTGAAGAATATGATTTAAATAGTTTCATTAGTTAGGATTTTATCATTTTAACAATTAATATTTACTAGAAGTTCCTTGAAATTTAAGTTATTTACTCTATAAATAGGATGGTAGGAAAATTTTATAGTATTCACCACATTATTATTGATTATTGACATTGAATACAAATTTCTTCCTTCTGAACTTTTATTCTCTCCTCTCCTTTCTTCTCTTTCTCGCTATTTCTTTTTATTTGTTACGTGCTGCATCTGCATCATGGTAGTTAAACTGTTACTCTGGCTCTTGATCAGATATATCTTTCCACTCCATGACCCTCAACTATCAGGGATAAAAAGCTTTAGGTACTCAGTCCAAATATTATCGGATCTCACTTTCAGTCTTTCCTGCAATTTCTCTGAGTGATCAAAATCCCTAAAGCGTGATATTGTGGGATTGATCAACTTAAGTGTGAATCCATGATTCACAGTTCAAATTTCGTTTCAGTAGAACTCTAGCCAAAGCCATTGCTTCTAAGACCATGAAGGACTGGGAAGCAGATGTTCACTTTAGCCTTCTATTCACAAACCCACTTCCTTTCCAAAAACATAAAAATAAAGTAAAAGAAGGAAATCACGTTGAAAAGAAATTAACAGCAACTAAAACCATTGCCACGTGAAGTTTTTATTGAGCACCCTACCAAAAGGAACCAACTACACCCCCTATTTTTCATCCCTTCAAATATCCCAGTTCATTCATGCGTTCTGTCAAAATATCCTTTAGGCTGCTAATGCATCTCCAACCATGCCTCTATTTACACACTAGATACATACAGCCATATGAATAACAATGTTAGGAAATGATATGGAGAATCTGGTTTGGATGTTAAGATGCAGAGTGATAGTGTAGTTCACATACACATGGGACTGCTTACCCCATGATCGTGCTACCTTTTCACAAGAGTTCAACAATTATCTATGTGCTTTTAATCTGATCTAATTGCAGCTAAACAATCTCCTACCTCTTTCTAGTTTTCATGTCATGCCAAAGAAACTAGAGAGAATGTTGAAGGAAAAGAGAGTTGAGGAAGTAAATCATTTGAGAACAAAGTGATCAAGAAAATATAATTAGCATAAAGTAACACTGAGGTTGCCTATCCAGATGTCTGGAAGTGGGTATGAGAGAAACCCAACATGGCGCAATTGATCAGGTAACAAGTTAACGTGGGACTAATCATGGGAGAAGCCCTCACCAAAGAAAGCAAGCATCTGCGAGATTAATTGAAGGTCAAAGTATTTAGGGTAGGGTAAAATGCAAGTTGTTGATACTAATAGAGGTAGACATTTGGTTTGTGGATATCTATTATAATGATAAAATGTTCGGACTCAAAATCGCTCCTTTCACGTTCACAGGTAACAAGTACCAGCATAAGAAGTTTAATAGTTCCACTTAAATTCCAGCTAAACTTACAATTCTCTTGGATCTCTAAATGTACGATTATCCCTGTAAGACAGTCAAGTCAAGTAGAATTTCAGGTAGGGCTGTAAATGGATCGGATCTGCCTATATCCGATCTGATCCGATAAGAAAATTATCCGATCCGATAATCAAACGGATATTTGATGGTTAAATCCATATCCGACTTGCTATGTTATCGGATATCCAATCCGATAATCCGATCCGAAATCAATAAAAATTAGAAAAAAAAAATAATGTTCTTTAAAAAATTTTGAGGCCCACTTGTTTTTACTAGCAAGCTCAATAGTGACTTCTACCATCATGATGTTCCTTTTTAAAGGAGAGATTCTCTTCTAGTTTTCTATTGACATTCGATATGGGATAAGGTAAAATTGAATTTCAATTCTAAATATAAATATTTTATTTCATTATTTCAATTAATAAATCAAATTATTTGTTACATATTAATTATTAGTTTTTGAAGTTGTAAAATAAATTACAATAATAAATTTTATTAAAAAAATATAGATATTTATATACTTTAAATTAGTAAACTAAAATTAAAAAAATCTATTATTTTTATAATATTTTACATTTATGTGTATAGTTATTTATTCAATTTAACAACCGGTTCGATACCGATTCAACCCCGATTCGACTTTTTGACCATTGACCCTCTTCTTTTTCCGGGTCGATGCCCGAGTCGATTTTTAAAACATTGGTTGAAATCAACTTTTTTTTTTTTCAAATTTTCCAATTCTTAAACATGTTTAATAATTATAAATTTTTCAACTTTTTTATTTTTTAAATTTAATTACTTTTTATTCTAAAATTATTTATTTTAGTGACAAATAATATGCTATAAAAATATTTTATCGACTCAATTATTTATAACAAATCGGATCGGATTGACCTATATCCATATTTGATCCATTTAGTTAGCGGATTATCAGATTTGGATCTTGATCGGGTTATCGGACTGAGACTCTAAATCCATCTCCCGTTAATTTCGTCGGATTTGAATCAAAATCCAATCCATTGACAGCCCTAATTTCAGGCAATGAGAATGGACAAAAAGGTGAGAGGGAATATGCCAAAGGCACATTTAGAATTTTTTTTTTAAAGTAGTTTCCTTACATTTTTTTTTTTTTTTAAACTAATCACTACTGTTATGAAGATAATATATGGAGTCATAATGGGTACTAGCTGAATCAGATTATCTATAAAAGAAGAAAACACAACCAAGCATAAGATGTTGAGTTGTGGCATGGGAAGGCAATTATATTATTGAAAAAAGGATGAGTCGTATTGAAAAGGTGACAGATATACCACAGAGGCGACATTGAATTCAAGAACATGGCTCACGCACTGGATAGCTCTCGGATGACTGTGGATGGCAGTCAATAATGACAATAATGAGCAAGCGGTGATAGATTATACAACGTAGGAGGTGCAGAAGCCAATAGAAGAAGGCAGTTAACGTACTGAAGTGCCAGTAAATGACTGCAGACCATGAAACGTGGAAGTGAAGAAAATACAATTCGACATACTTCTCAACCATAGAACTGTATGTTCAATTTCCTCAAACTCAAAGAAAGTCACACCACTTCTAAAGGAAAAATCTCAACCCGTTCCACTATTTTCTCTTGGCAGCATTTATGATCAACCTAGACAGGGGCATAAGTATCTTTCATGAAAAACAGCATATAGCCCTCAAATTTCATCTCCAATGCAATATAATCTCTCTCCTGAAAGGACCTATGCGTTTCATTCTCAAAAAGTGAGGATTTATATTTTATATCTAAGGGTGGGGAATCAAATCCCAGATGCAGTGATATTAGGTTAGAGAATCATGCAAAATGAATAACCAAAAACTTTTTCCAAACCGAATTACACAACCTTCTCAGCCGTTCATCTACGATCAACTTATTCTATTCATACACAAAATATAAGTTAAAGCATTAAAATAACGAGATCCTCAGTAAGAACTTCATCCTAGTCCTCATAGCTGTTTCCCACATTATATTAGACCTGAGTTTATGTTTTCATTCACCAAGTGTACTTTTCCCGCACAGACATGTGTAGCAAAGAAATAAGCCAGTAACTAAGTCGGTCATAGCACCTCGTCTACCAAAATTTAATCAACAAAAATAACTGGACCTGAGTAATCAAATAGTAAAAATCATTTGACTGAGCCACATGATTATTCTATCCATTTCAGTGATTCTTTCAAGCATTAAGGTCCGCCTATTGTCACAAATTAAACTAGCAATGTAAAAGGCAAAGAACAATTCATGTCATCACAAAGACGATGAGCAGCAAACATAAGTGCAACAACTATCAAGTACAACAATGCAAGTTCAGAAGATTTAATACTTACAAATGGGACCCACTCTGAGGTCCTCCTCCGCAAATGAAGAACCGGGAACTCTGCCACAGTGGGAAGCTTGTTCCACCTTATTCTATGCAGTTCAGATAATATACTTGACCTATAATTTGACGAGAACTTTAGGGCCTTGAATTTCCCACGACCATCTGTCCGTACACTTAAATTAAACTCACTAGAATTCTCATCCCTCCCAATGATCGGTGTAGCACCTTCAAAATCGCTAGCCACATCATACGAATTTGTCACAGATAAAGTCCCTGGATCCAACGTAACAATAGTATAAGTCGAAATACATAAAATTCGCTTGTAACGGCCACGCCAAGAGTGCTTAATAACCATATAACGAGCCAAATACTCCGGCTCTTCGGGAAGGACTGAAGAAGAAGACGATGACGATGAGGGCGAGGACGATGGCGGGTGGGTATCGGAAGAAGTGGCTGTACGGCTGACGAAATCCATTTGGACTTGAGGGAGGTACTGAAGCAAGTGATACTTAGGCGGACTAGGCAATAGGAAGTACCATATTCCACCTGACGGCGACGACGGCTGAGGTGTCTGCCTTGACTAATTGTCACCCAGATCTTCAAATGTGAAAACCCTAGGGCTAATTTAGCTATTATCGAAGTTACTTTCACAAATCGATCTGATCAAAATCTGATTCAATTCAACAAAAACCCTCTGCATTGATTATTGAGATGGATAATTATACGGCATCGCTTAAAATTAAAAGGTTATTCCTTATTCGCCCACCTTTTAACAAAGTTATTCATTCATCCTTCATATTACTTAGATCCATCTACCTATATAAAAAATTTCATATAGCAGATGAAAAATCTTATGTGGAAAATAACACTACATTCAAACAACAATTTTTCTTTGAAAGGTTAAAATCGTTCTCTTTTTTTTTTCTTCATCTTCATCCAATATTAATAGGGTGTTTGATGGGGATTAAAATTAGAATTTTAGTAGATTGTGATAAAAGTTTTTGAAATATATGGTTAAAAAATTGTGGGACCTATGAAAGATATTGTTAATATTGATTATTTGACTTTGACTTAGGCTCTGTTTGATTGGAAAATTGATGGAAAGAAAATGTTTTAAAGAGAATTGATTTGCCCAAAAATTATTTTACTGAGAATTGTAATTAAGCCCCTATTCGGTACACATTTTGGAGGTGAAAATGCATTTTTACTGTTTATATGATGAGGAATATGTGGTTGAAAAAGAAAGAAAAGTTATTGATGTGATAAAAAATATTATTTTATTATAAGAATGTGTAGTTGAAAATGAGTAGAAGAATGAGAATGAAAAAAATAATGTGGCTCAAACAGGACCTAATTGTGTTTAATTGGTATAATTTTTCATGGAAAATGTTGAAAGTTTGGTATCCGTCTGGCTTCATTTTTTATGAAAATTGTCAATTAAAATGATAATATTTTCTACCATTGAGTTTAGAATTTGTTCCAATTGCCAAGAAAAAATTGAAAGAAAAAAATATATAACCATACCGAATATCATTCGTTTGGCTTTGTTTTGAATGAAAATTGTCAATAAAAGTGAAATTTTTTTTTACCATTGTATTTATAATTTTTTTCCAATTGCATAAAAAAAATTGAAAATATTTACCCACCAAAATATCAAGAATTTATTTTCTTAAAAAATGTGGAAATTTTGGAAAGTTGGAAAATATTTTTCCGGAAAAATTTTGCCTATTAAACACTACAAAAGTTGGAAAATGAAAAAAAAAATTCCATTTTCCATGGAAAATGTGTGCAATCAAACAGGACCTTAGAGTAAAATCAGATTTTAATCCGAATCAAACAAGAGCTAAAGTTCCCCCACTCTTCACGGTCAAACCACAATCCATTTCTTTCCCCAAATCAGTCTCTCATCAATCGAATTTCAAATCAAGCCCGAAATTGAGAAACCCCCAAATTCACACGAATCCTAATTCCTTGTTCATCAGAGCCATCTTATTACTGAATAATCCAGCACTATTTCTTAGAGAAGAAAAGGTGACTGATGGAATATCAATGGAGTTAAGTTGTGCAATGGGTGTTGCCATTGGGTAGGGGTCCAGCCAACAAAAGAGTTTGAATGAGGGGTCCAGGTTCCATTATTGCTTGAAAGGACTGGCCTTTTTCTAGTAATGACATTTTCGACACGATTTATTCCGGCTATAGGATGTCAGAAAATGTTTCCGACAATGGTAATGATAAAAAGTTGATTTCATCACCATCTGAGGAGGGAAGTCCAATGTTGTTTTCATCATCATTGCTGTTAGTACCACTTGAATGTGCACATTATATTTGCTATTTTGGGGGGCTTTTTTTGCATTTCTACTTGGAGGTTGTCTGTGATTGATTATAATTAAAATTCCTACCGTTCAAAGTCAAGAAATGCCATTTTTCTGACCGTTGGGCACCAAATCAGCCCACCTTTATTGACTAGTTCTCTCTTGCATGAGTCCCATCAGAGGAAGCAACGTTCCAAAAATCAATTGGTAGAAGCGGGGCCGACAGGCCCTTGTTGGAAAATAAGCTGTTTTTCCAACATAGAATTTCTCAACCTTTAAATTTATAACACCGCTAGTTGCCACGTAGCATTTTCATCCATCACGTAGTTTTTTTTTTTTTTTTTGCTCACGTCGATGGATGGAATTGATATGGGTGATGGATGGGTAACTTTGTTTAAAGAGTAATGCTACACTGCAGCAGTCGCCTTATGTAGCATACACATGGCATGTAGTTATTTGATGCATTAATGTGGTAGTTTTTGACCACATTTAATGCATTAAATACACACTTGACATGTATGTGCCACATAGGGCGACTGCTACAGTGAGCGACTGCAAGTAACATTATTCTTGTTTAAATGTGGGTGATCAATGAATATTTTTTTTAATTTTGAGTGAGCAAGTAATAATCGGACGTAAATGTTGATAATTAATCATTTATTTAACTCGATTAAAAAATAAGAAATTTTTTTGAATTTGAATGTAAAATATTTTATTATGAAAATATGTAGTTGAAATGAGTTTCAGAAAAAAATTGTCTATGTGGTTTGCCAAACAAGGCTAAATTATACTTGTAACTAATTTTATAGTGAAAAATTAAATGTGAAACAGTAATTACACGATGATGACTAAAAAGGAGATTATTTTGATCATATATGGAAATTAAAAAAATAAATCTCAAATTCATTTTCAACCATATATTCTCATAAAATAGTATTTTATACATAAACCTAAAAAAAAAAAAAAAAATCTACTTCTTAACTATAATATCCAAAAATTCACTATTTCAAACCTCATTTTTTTCAAAAAAATTAAAAAAAAAATCATTTTAATGATTGTCAAACGGGTGCATAATTATTTAAAAGAAAATAAATATTATTTTTTCAAAAATTTTAAGAATTTAGTACAAATACTTTTAATAGGTTGCGTATTGGTTTATTATAAAAATTATCTCGAAACCTTTTCTAGCGTACTTTTTACTTATATTATTTAAATAAAGTTTTGCTAATTTTAAGCCACGTTCCTTTTTTAGCTCATATTTGGCTTGAATTAAAATCAGATTTTTTGTCGATTTTGATAAAAATAAAAAAATGGAAGCTGCTATTTTCATCCACGACTCTTATATGTCTATCCCCATTCTAAAATTATCCCTATTTAAAAATTTTAATAAATATTATATTCATCTACGTAATATTCCAATATTATCCTTATTAAATTCATTCATTTAAAGATTATATATCAACACAATTTTTATATATCCATCCCAAACTTAGCATCAAATGCTAGGACCACTTCATTTGGAACATGCCGCATGAACACCACCAAAGACCACAACTATATCTTCAAGCCAATGGAACCTTCATTGATTTGAGAACTGATGAATTCTTTCAACTGATATATATTACATATATATTGATAGCTTGCAGTACATTCCTGCTATTGTAATGAGTTTCATGGTGTTGAAGTCCTCAATTATCAATTACTTCATTTTTTTTTTTGTCAATAGACTAGATAGAACTTCAAATAATTTAATTGATACATGTTTATTGTTAGTATTTACTTCCTGATTTATTATAGAAAAAATATATCATGGCATAAGAGTTTTATATCATAGTTAACTATTACAAACTAATATATCCTCGTGAACCAACAATCACAAAAACGTTGTCTTATCTACTAGGATTTATGAAGTCGTTACCTTAATTGCAAGGAAAGGGATGTCTAAGGCAGGGCTAGTGATTTGAGTGAAGTCGTAACAAGGTAGCAGTACAATCCCTTTAGGAAGTATCACTAGCAAAATCAATGAGAATGCAAAACACAAAATTGGACAAGTAGTTTAGTCTGAAAGAAAGTCACTCCAAAAATGCCATATGAACACGATTGGTGCTATCTCAACCTTGGTTAGCTAAACATACGTCTAAAATACTATGAAAAGTCCAAAACATTTAATCAGGATAAATATTAGTGGATGAATTTAGAGCGATTGATTCTATTATCGTCTATTTAAGTAAATTTACATAATATTAAGAATGTAATATGATTTATTTTAATTTTTTTTTAAAAAGTGGATAAATACATAAGAATGGTGGAAGGAAATAGTGGCTCCCTAAAAATTGACGAAATGTGTTGTTAAAAAGTTATGGATCTCATGAAATATGTGGTTAAAATTAAGTGTTGATTTTGAATTAAATTTTAATCCATTTTTTTAGTGCAACCAAACAGGGACTTAGTGTAAAAATATAGCTCCGAAATATATTCATAAATTGTATAAGCCACACATACACTGAAGTTAATAAAATGATAGCATTGATGGAAGGCACCTTGGTTTATGGAGCCTTGGATGAAATTCATTCTTATCCAGAGGTATATTTCACGTATTTCCCATATTTGATGCCCACTAAAAATAGATTTTTGAGGGGAATGAGTTTTGAAATAATGATTTTTTGGAGAATGTGTGATTAAAAATAGGAAATTTTTTTTGAGTTAACGTACAAAATATTTTATCGTGAAAATATGTGGTTAAAAATGAGTTTTAGAGAAAATATTTTTGGAGAGTAGTAGTCAAACAATGACTTTCATTTCCTTGAAAAACTGAAAAATAAACCTCACGAAGTCTCGGTCTTCTCTTTCTTACGCTTAAATTAAAAGGAAGAATTTGAAGAAAGCAAACCCTAACTTTTATGCATTTTATATGGATGAAGTATTATTTTCACTTGTGTACACATTTTATCTTTGATTTGATTTGGATAAATTGAAAGGAATAATTTGAAGAAAGCAAACACTAACTTTTATGCATTTTCTATGGATAAGATGTTATTTTCACTTGTATACAAATTTTATCTTTGATTTGGTTTAGTTTTTGATAAGTGTGTTTTCACACATTTATTTAATATTTAAATATACTTATTATTGATACAAATTGGTGAATTTCTATTTTGTAATTATTATTTTTGTAGGTAAAAATCACCCAAATAAAAGGAAACAAAACAACATGAGGAAAAAACGATTAAAAGTGTACAACAATTGTGAAGTTGGGGACCAAGTTGTACAAGTGCCGAAAGTGTTGGGGACCAAGTTGCACAAGTGCCGAAAGTTGGAGGACAATATTGAAATGAAAATCAAAATCAAAATCCAATGACCAAATTGTATAACATCATAGTTGAGGGACTAACTATGCATATTATCCTGAGAACGTCATGTGCAATTTGTGATTTCACCAAAAGTGCGCACCCGCGCACTTTACTTTTAGAATGGTGCGCACCCGCGCACCTGTGGGTTGAAAATTGTCGAAAATCAGAAATTTTAAGGGCATTTTGGACTTTTGTTTGTACTCGATTTTGAGAGTATTTAAGGATCAAATCTCATGACTCAAAACTTAGAGTTTTTAGAGTTTTTCTCTCTTGCTGGTTTTTCCTTTTTATTTCTTTTATTTCTTTTCTTTCTTTCTTCTTTCATTTTCTCTTCTTTCCCTTTTCTTTTTATTTTTGCTTGATATTTTGGAAATTAAATCAAAGAGCACAATTAGTTTCTATTAAGGATTTGACAAACATTTGGGAGAAAATTAATTTCAAGCTTCAAATAAGGTTTTATCTATACTTTTGATTTTTCTCATTTATTTTGCCATTTTTGTAATGAATGTTATGCATATACTCATTTGCATCAAATGTATAAAATGAGCTAATTAATTGTGTTAGAATTTGTGGAATTAGTTTAACCAAATCTTGATTGATTACTATATTTGCTATTTGATATTAAGTTGCTTATTCTCATGTATTTTTATAATTTTATTTCATGCATTTTCATTTATGTGACCAATGAATGAATGTGTTTAGTGATTTGTGCATCATTCGAGAGAAGATTGTACATTTTAGACCAAATAGTACAAATCCTAAGTTTGTGTAATGTGTAATGGATAGAGATATGTCATTAGCCTTAGGTGATCCAATGAGCTATTTTCACAATGATTGAATGCGATTGTTTGGTTGTAATCGACATAGAGATATAGTAGATTAAACTAATCAATCATGGTTAACTTCACTCGAGAGAGGTAATTAACTAAAATTGGAAGATCGGGTCCAACATCAGAATTAAGTAATTCATTAATTGGTTTATAGAGAAATTAATTAGGCGATGGTTAAACGAAATCACGAATCTCATCCACGTTCTTAATCCGAAATTTCCAAGTATTTGTATTTTTCTTATTTTGTAGATTTTTAGTTTATTTACCGCTTTTCTAATCTCATATTTAATTGTGTGTGTTTCATTTGATTGTTAGAATTAAATTGATTAAAATCATGTAATCTAAAGTAACATTCCTCGAGGGATCGTTAACCGGACTCAAAAAATCAATTTTATTACTTGAACGCGACTCGTGTACTTGCGTTATATTTTCGGCATACAAGTTTTGGCGCCGTTGCCAGAGAATGTTTTTATTTTGATTACCATTTTAATTAATTTTAATTTTAACAATTTTTTTTTATTTACTTGTTTGTTTTTTTATGTATATTTGGCTAACCCTCATATTTTTTATCTATCTGTATTTGTATTCTCTCCTTATAGTTTCAGCTATAGTTGCATTATTCCAATCTTGGCAAAGTAACAAAGTGTTTGCAATGTCTAATATCTATATGACTATGAAATATGTTTGGAGGTCCAAGATGTGAAATTTGTCAAACGATGCATTGTACAGGACAATTCTTGTATTCGTGCACCGATGCCTCAATGTCGAAACTTTTTTGGTTTAGATAATATTTGAAATGTCAAAAACAAGCACTAGATAATTTTGATGATAGTTACATGCTCGCGAAAGATTATGTAGCGGACGATTGGGATGATGACATCAAGCTGGTGGAGATGGTCCTCCCTTATTAAATGAGAAGGTAATTGCAAGGTATTATCTTGAGATTGCCAAGTTGGATGAAGACGACATTCATTTTGGAGATTACAAATATTGGGATGGATTTCAAAAGTAGGGGTATAATCCACTCGACAGAGATAATAGGAAAAACTTGTCATTGCCCATGGAATTTGATTGCGGACCAATCATTCAATCCAATGAGAGTTCAACTATTGAAGAAGAGCTTAAAATGGGTAAAAATTTAATCACAACGGGACTAAACAAAAACATGGCAATTAATGAGGAAAACATCGACTTACACTCTTCCGACTTAGTTAATTGTCAAGAAAATGATTTTATGATTAAACCTAATGATGAGGTGGAAGTTTTCATAGTTGAATTTGAATTGGATAGAATACGCAAATCCTATTATATAGAAATGAGCAATGTTGAGTTTTGAAGATTCAATGAAAAGTGGAACAAAGCCAAGCGGAGAAAAATGGGCAAAGCATTCAAAGCCTTCTTTAGATGCTCATGAGTTAATTGTCAAAGTCGAACTAAAGATTATAAAGAAACGCTTATTGTGAGGTAACCCAATCTTTTATTTAATTTTATGCATTTTTCTTATTTTTATTTGATTAGCTATTATTGTTTTTGTAGGAAATTTTTGAAGTCTTACATATCTGAAGTTTGGGGGTAAATTGTGTACAAGAAAGTCACTTGCCTAAGTCATTAAAAGTATCACAAGTCCACGTAAAGCATTGGTACCTCTTCACCAAATCGGGGAAGTTTCGTTATCCCCTCTCCTCTTTTAACTTGTTCTTTACACATTGAGAACAATATATGATTTAAGTTTGGGGGTGATTGTGCTTAAATTGATGATATTGTGTTGATATGTTAGATAGTCTTGCCGGCTTAGCATGGTTTGAAGTTTAAAATTGTTGTTGATTCATGAACTATGACCAAATATGCTATTTGTGCCTAAATTTTTCAAAAATTGCTTGTTCACGTGAGATCCCAAGTCACTTTGAACAAGATCGTGCTGTAGCCTGGTCCCCATACCACTTCATTCTTTTGGTGTAATATTTTTTTAATTTATTTTTTTTATGTTTTACACATATTAAACTGACTTATAGTCTGGTCCTAAATCCATTCTTGGGTTTCTACATGTTGTAAGGTATTTTCTGTTTATTTTAGTGGGTTTAGATGAATTATATGACTCAAATGCAGCTGAACGTAGAATCCTGAAATCAAAGTCGAGGCTCATAAGGTAAATACTTCTTTTGTAAGAGTTTGATATGGTTATTAAGGACACAAAGGGCAGAGGTTGCAAACCACCTATTCATGGTTAAAAGCCCTCCCTTTGCGTGAAAATTTCCTAAATGAACAGTTGCTTTCATGAGAAGCTTCGGCCCCCTTGGTGTTGGGACATATAGTGAACAATTTAATCGCCAAGAGGATTCGTGATCACTTGACTTGTGCTCAAAAGTATAAATTGAAGAAGATGGCTAATAAATGTGTGGGATGACTCATATTTATAAAAATATTGCCGTGGTCACAAGCGAACTCAAATATAAATATTATATACTAACCTTATGTAGTTCTTATGCATGTGATGAGTATTTTGGAGCAAAGAGGACAACCCTCAAGGTGTTTTGAGAGTGGAATTTACTCGACAATGCTATTCAAATGTGCATTTTCTTGAAAAGTTATGAATCTTATGAAATGTGCGGTCGATGAAATTTTGAAATTTTTAGTACATTTATAAAAATCGATGAAATATGTTGTTGAAAATTAATAAAAAGTCGTGATTTTCATTTGTGTGATTACGATTAATCATTAACTTTGATTTAGATTTCTTATAAACTTTTTTAGTTAAATCAAATAGGGGGAGTCTTATTTTTCGTTCATAATCATTCTGCTACATTGCATTATTATGGGGAAATTAATGGAACTCCTCCAATGAATATATTTCTTTACAAGTGGAGAAAAATGAAAATAAAAATAATTCAATTTATGCTCTCAAAATAATAGAAGAAAATACATAAAAGAATTGAATTAAAACTGTAATAACAATACAATTTCAACCACAAAAAAAATAAAAAAATAGAATCATTAGTGGAATAAGTATGTAATCGCAAGTGCTACAAATAGGAGAACATATGCAATCCCTTGATCAATTGCTGTGCCTGCATAACAAAAATTCGATGAATTTTAATTAATTACTGTCCTAAATAAACCAAATAATTTTTTGGTAATTTTTTTTTACTAATTTTAACAATTTAAATAAGAAGAAGATATTGCGACGAATCTAGAATTTCAAACAGTTTTAATCCGATGAAAATACTCACCATCGCTGGAAGGACCAGTCGGTGCCGGCGACGGCGCAATTCCTTGCCCGAAACTGTCTTGGAATAGTGCCATCAGAATAAATCCAATAATGGAGAAACTGAACGATTTAGCGCTCGACATTGAATTCATCTTCGATTAAGCAATAGATTCGGTATGGGGGAACGAAACTTTTAGAACAAATTTTCAAACCAACGGTATGAATTTTAAGAGAAAATGAAGGATTCGGAATAGAACAGGAAATGGGGGGCGCAAATGGTATATGTAGTTGTGCAGTCCAACGGCGGCGCGTGAGAAAGGAGAAATGAAGCTTCCAGGAACGGAGCACGTTAGTGTCAAATGCACAGGAAATCACGTGTAATATTCATAACAATTAAATTTTAAAATGGTCACTGAAATTCAATTAAAATTCAAATTGGTAATTAAAGTATATTTTTCATATATTTAGTCATTAAAGTTAAATTTTTTTAAATAATTGGTCATTCACATTCAATGTGGTCTCCAATTAAACCTTGAGATCAATAAAGGATTGTCATGTCTCGTGAAATTGTAGATCAAAAATAAAACACGATTCTTGAGAGAAGAACATCAAGCCTTTCAAGGAGGAGAAGCTTGACTTTAATTCGGGGAATTAGATTGATAGCCTTTTTAATAGGGTGTTGATAATGCTCTAACAGAAAGCATGCCAAAGATTCAATATAGATGGTATCGACAAATGGTTGGAGGCCATGCTAGTATCTGAAATCAGGACGGCCGCGCCCTCCTTTAGATAGTAAGAGCACCAACTAAAAAAAATCTTGAATTGCTCCATTTAACTCCAATTCTAATTTTCACCATTAGTAAATACTAAATAGTAAAAAAGTGATATAGAGTTTAAACATGAGGTTGGTTATGGAATCAATTGATATAATGGTTGTTAGTCCACAATCGACAAAGGTTTAATGGCTGTCAAGTCATGGGCTAATAGAGATACAAAGTAATCAATTGTATAACATTTTTTTCTTAGAGACTAAATATGCCAAAAAAAAACTTTTAAGGACCAATTTTGAATATTTCTCGAACTTCAACGATCATTTTTGAAATTAATTAATATAACAATTGCAAGGAAACAGGAAGAGTCAAAACGCGAAATTAATTTTGACTCGGCCGGCTGCGGAAGAGTCGCCTGCCAAAGGAATTTAGTGGCCTTTCTAGAAAGAAAAATTGCAGCATAGTTCCTCAAACTTTTGACGCATATTGCACTTTGATCTCCATTCTTCAAAACAAAGTATTCACATTCTCAATCTTTCATATAGTATAGTGGACAATCTTACTTAAAAGACTTTAGTCATTTGTACAGAAAAAATACAGAATTTCACCAAAAAAGAGACAGCAATGGGTCCCACCGTGTATTTAAAAAAGAAAAAAATGAGCGGGTCCACCCTTGTGTGAGTGTTCTATTGCATTTCTGGTGTTTTTGTTTCTGTACGTACAGTACATTTGTACTTAAAAAAATATAAACAAAAACTTAAATAAAAAAAATCTTTAACTTCCCCAAGACAAGTTCAAAGTAATTGACGGTAATTACAGTTGAATAGATTTTTTTTTCTTTTAATTATTTTTTTATTTAAAAATAAGAATAATACTCTTTAATTGTTCTCTTAAGGACTTAAGTGCTATTAAATAAAAGATCGAGAATACAAGTCAAACGTTGGGGACCTATGCTGCTATTTTCCATCTAGAATTCATATTAGGCAGGTAATGTGGTTGACAAGTCAAACATAACATCCCGTAGCCACTTATTTACCAGTCAACTCAGCTGGGCCCAAGTGGGTAAAAAAAGCTCAGCTTAGCCCCGTTCGAGACCATTTTTTGAAATAGTAATTTTTGAAGTATGTGAAATTAAAATATGGTGAACTGTCATTTGACAATTTGTTTTTTAAAAAAAGTTTTTCCTCCAATAATTTTTTAAAACAAAGCAAGTGTCAAACATGATGTACATGAGTGTACAAATGACATTTCCCTAAAAAGAATGGGGCTCAACTAGTGGCTTAATAATGACAATTTTTTTTTTTATTAGGTTAAGAGAGTTCTTCTTTATTTGTTGAACTGACTGACGAAATTTGCTAGATGTACAGAAAGCCCACAGAATTTCACCAGAATATACACGTGTGGGTCCCACGCATTTTTATTTTAAATACATGGTGGGGCCCTCACAAATGTGCGTATTCTAATGCAATTCTTGTGGGCTTCTTTATGTACACAGGGGATAAGCCTCGACTGAAATATGGGTAAATTCTAGCATGAATGACACAAGTTTTCACGTAAAGCAACATTGACGATTAATAAGTAAAACATTAACTCTTTTTAGCAACTATATTTTAAAAAATATGAAAGATGCCACGTGAATAAGTGAGACATGGTTGATGTTTCATCTTTCTCGTCGAAACCTTCAAATACATTTCGTACTTCCCGTGTCCCATGCGCTACAGGCATCCGTTATTGAAGAAGACTGGTGCTAAAGTAAAAGGTCAATCGATGAATGATTGATATGAAATTATTGCTTTTGTGTTTCCCAAAATTGAGGGTACGCATGAATTTTGCTTTCTTAAATCCAGTTTTGTAGCTGTTGACCTCAAAAATTGGTTCTGACACATGGGCAACAGAAAATATCTTCAAGTCAACTCTTCCTGCACACGTGACACGTCGTTAGTCACTCAAGACCTTTCCCGGAGAGGTTGGGAGCGGCCGCGAGCACTCCAACGGTCAAGAGTTCAACCGTAGAAGAGTTCATCGGCGGTGGAACACTCGCCGGGAAGTGATTGACAAAGTGTGTCGAAAAAATAATAATATTCGAGGGAAGAGAATACTTAATTTCACAATGTAGTAGTAGTTCTTAGAGTGTTGGATCCCCATTTTTTCTCAGGCACAAGGGGGGGGAGTATTTATACCAAGGATGGGGAGGGGAGAGCCGTTGGATGAGGAGACACGTGTTGCCAAATCTCCAGAGTTCGTCCCATCCTAGGTATCAATCCATCCCTCTATAGGCTGGCGGTATTGAATGTTTCTGACAAGAGCAGCTGATTTGACCGTTTGAGTTCTGTCACATGTCCCATCAGTCAGTGATCTGACTATGGAAAGATCTTTGTACAAGAGATCTTTGATGAGGCGAGGCAGGTGAGGCGTTGCAACGTTATAGGAGCGGAGTGCGGACATTTGCATCCGTGATATGCTGGCGGATGAGTCTGATTCGTTCGCTGGCGCCTATTCAGTTCGTCCTTCATGTAATCACTTCGGTGTGTGCACTCAGATCGTCCTATGAGGTTATCACCTCGGCTGACGCGTGTTACGGTGGGCAACCTCTGCTGACACGTGGCGTCGAGGTGGAGGGTCGACACCGACCCGTAACATTAGCTATCACCTACAGTGGCAAGCAAGTCATATTAGGAAAATTGGATGGTACTAAAAAATGATACTACATGTTATTTTTTATACTGCCTAGTTGCTTGATAATATATACCAAATGTACACTTAAAACACGAAGGAAATGGACAGCCAAATGGTAATATTGGTTCAGGCTCAACATAGAATAGCATAATACATGATTGGTTACAATTTTACAACCTTAAACCATATGAAGCATAAACAAACGTGTATCATTGTCAATCGGTTAAAGCAAACAACACCAGCTATCCTTAGTTTTCTGAATTTCCAAGGAACGTGCAAATCTATGATCTACAGGGGTTGGAATTTCCAGCCCATCTTAAGACCTGATATACACGTATCAGGAATATTAATAGCAGTAATTTGCCAGCAGATCAATACAGGGAATCATCTCTATTGATAAACTGGCAACTGCATAGCATCACCTCCACCCCCCCCCCCCCCCCACCAAATCAGCAAATCTAGAAAATGCACAACATGACCACACGTGCAGAAGCCTGAATTGTTTATCCAGCAAAACTAGCTTTCGCAATTTATTGCCCTCTAAGAGCAGCAATCCTAGCTGCCAAATCATCATAATCAGGCAATTTTGGGTGCACGTGTCGTGCCTGGTTATCGGGCTGGAAAGTATTGGCACGAGTAAACACTTTCTTCACCTGCGGCAAACCACTTTCTGTGTGAGGAAGAGAAATCGATCTGGCAGGCTGTGGAACAATTTTTGATTCAACATCTTGTCCATCTCTGCTCTGATCGAGCGATAATTCACTAGCATCAATAGCTCTCTGAATGGCTCTCTGATGTGAAGAATGAGAGAGTAACTTTTTCTTTGATTTACTGGCATCATAACTCGATGGTTTCTTGCTGTAATGGATTAATAGTCTATCTATCACATGTTCCTCTTCATCGTTTTTATCGTGCTCATTATCAAACAAGACGTGCAACCCCTTTCTCGAATGGTCCCTTCTCCTGCTACTTGAACTCCTCTTCGCACTACTGAAATCATCAACATTACCTACACTGTCATGATTGGATGATGATTTCTGGTTTTTCCTCCGATTTGATCTCAGTTTCGGCAAGGGAATTGCATTATCCTGATAATAATCAGCCTCCTTTTCATGGCCATAACTGTCTATTTTGACGAGCCCAAGCCTTTTCCCTTCACGATCATGTTGATTTGGTTCCTCGTTACTTTTGCCCAAGCTGTTGACTGATTTACTTTTATGGTGAGGAGAAGAGCCAATAACATGTCCATCAAAGTTGGAACCATCATGTTTAGACTTTCTGATG
Source organism: Fraxinus americana (assembly GCA_035079005.1). Taxonomy (NCBI): domain Eukaryota; kingdom Viridiplantae; phylum Streptophyta; class Magnoliopsida; order Lamiales; family Oleaceae; genus Fraxinus; species Fraxinus americana. The sequence continues at coordinate 23,481,360 of CM068726.1, read as the reverse complement.
GCTCCATGTTTATCTTCTTTTGGTTTAGTATATGGAGGAAGAGGGAGAATGGAATTATCTTTTGATTTAATATATGGTGGAGGGGGAAGATTGTTGTAGCAGGATTTCAACCGATCTGTTTCTTCCAGTCGTTCTTTTCCTGTCAAGTTCAACAAATTCTTTCTATTAACATGATCAGGGGAAGCAGTAAGATCTTCTCTTTTTTCCAGAAATCCCGTGCAACTAGTGGAAAGATCTGATTTTTTACAAGATGATGCTTCTATGGTTTCTGCTTTTCTTGTATGGACACCATTATTGTGCCTAATGTGGCCACCAACAATATTCTCCACTATGTTTTGAGGGGATGGACTGCTTTTGTTTACTCTCTTCAGCAAAATATCATCTTTCCCATTTAGATTCAAATGCTTGTCCTCTATCAATCCTTGCCTTCCATGAAATAAAATGCCTTGGCCTCCACTTGAAGTGCCATCTTCTCCCCTCACAAGTGACTTCTGTTTGTAATAACTAGCTTTTTCCCGCCCACCAACATGATTTAACTCATTTCTTTTCACAACATCAACCTCTCGCCTGTTGCATGTTTGGTTTCCATCATCGAGAAACACAGGACTCTGTTTGGGGATATGCCTATCTGAAATTGTCACCTGGAAATTATAGAACATGGAACAGTTATAGAAAGCTAAAACCTGGTGATCTACTGGCCTATCTCCACATTTACCTCGGTTTAGTCAGGAAAAGATGTTAGTATATAATTTAGAAGGACAAGTTTCATGTTAATATTAATGGTTTTCTTTTCACTTATCACTAACTAATGGATCCCACATTAAAATTCACAGGCCTATGGAAAGAAACCATTCCCAAGGATCGTCTCATACTCTCTTAAACAAATAATTTGTTTACATCGTAAGGAACCGAAGAAAATTCATTTACAGAAAAATATACGGGACTTCCTTTCTATTCAACTTAGACTTCTAAATAATTTCTAAAGATCTTTAATTATCTTCATAACATTAGGACTATTCTTCTGTTGTATTCCAGTAGATTGCAATGTGAATATTCTGTCAATTCTCATAACCAAATTTTAACACAGTAATCGTAAACTTTCAAATATGTGGATTACTTGTATTCAAATTAGCCCCTGTTTGATGGCAATTAATTGGCAAAAACAAAGTTTTGAATAGTGAATTTTTGGAGAAAAAATAGGGAAAAGTTTTTGGTTTACATGCAGAATATTTTATTGTGTGAACGTGTGTGGTTGAAAATAAGTATGTAGAAAAAAGTGTTTTGAAATAAAGGATGTCAAACAAGGGCTTAATAAATACCCCTCCTATTGTTTCAATAACCGAGAAATTTCGAAAAATCTACTCCAAGAATACAAAAATGTTCGACAACATGAAGTGATGACTTAAAAGTTAAAAGTAATACTGGATTCACTTTCACTTTCTTTCTTATCTGAAATCAAACCAATATGATTCAAAAACACATATGTGCAAGTGCAGGAGCAGCCATTTTTTTGTTCAAATTGCCACTCCTATTGTTTTAACAACTGAGTAATTTCGAAAAATCCACTCCAAGCATGCAAAAATGTTCCATGACTTAAAAGAGATAGTGGGTACACTTTCGCTTTATTTCTTATCTGAAAGAACGTCAATATGATTAAAAGACACACCTCTGCAAGTGCAGGAGCAGTAATTCTCTGTTCCAACCCCTTACAGTTCCACTTTATTGAAAACTCTGAAGCTATATCTTGCAAAACCTGGAGTCTCTTCTCTGTTGTGGGAGACCTTGCAGATAATTTCTCAATAAACTGAACCAAAAATCAAGCAATTTGGATTTTAAAAGAAAGTTATAATGCTAGTTACATCTTTTTTGCACGGTATATGGGAGCATTACCTTCTGATTAACAAAAGACTCTATAGAATTTCCGTATCTCTCCTGAAAAGTATCCCTAAGATCACGCAATTCAGGCAGATCAGAGAACCTTGCGGCTGCAAACATCAGAGATGCCACAGCCTCCCTACATTCTTCTGGACATTCCCTGGAAAGAAACCAATTGGGCAGAACAAATGTCACTGTCATACGCTTATGAAAGGTTTAAAAAGGCAAAACTGAGTACTGTGGCGGTTTTTCTTTATCAGGCGAGGCATAAGCATCACAAAAAACAAAAAATCAAAGTAAAATAATTATAAAATAATACAAAAATAAAAAAAAAAAAGTTGGAGCATATAGTAAATAGGATATATAGCCATTAACATATTGAGATATAGTCCACTTAAAGAAAGAAAATGTTTAGCAAAAAATAAAAAAAGCATTACAGAAGTTAGAAATCACTTTATTTGCAATTAAAAAAAAAGAAGCAGCTTAAATTAAAAAAAAGCTCAACAGTCTGCACTATCATCACTATTACTAGCATTGTTAATGGAATCATCATCATATCTAATTTCCCCATCATCTCCATTTTCGCTACTCTCAATTTCTACAAAAGGCGGTGGTGAGGCGCGCCTTGAGGCATGAGCCTCAGATTTTTAACCTAAAAAATATCGCATTGAGGCACGCTACATGCGCCTCAAGGCGCGCCTCACTACCGCCTTTTTAAACCATGCGCTTATGATATGATCTAATGTTCCAAAGAAACTGGGGGACATTTGTGATGGAATTCAAATGTAATTGCAACCTTACAAATAGAGAAGAGGAGAGTTCCTGTGCAAAAAATGTGAAGTTCCTATTCTCACATTTCGTCTTTAGTGGGTGTTTGGCACCCATTTTTTTGAAGAATGAGTTTTTGAATAGTGATTGATGTAAAGAATGTGTGGTTAAAAAGTAAGAAGAATTTTTGGGTTTATGTGTAATATTATTTTATTTGGAGAATGTGTGGTTAGAAATGAGTATTGTAGAAAAATGAGAATGAGAATGAGATAAAAAATGGGTGTCAAACGGGGGCTTAATCTTACATTACCACTTTTCGCTTATATTAGTGCTTCATTCGCTTCGATAGTAAGTCTTTTCTGTAGTTTTGGTAGGTATATGAAATTTGATATGAAAAAAGGATCCCAGAAAGAGTTCCATAATGAGCAAACAAATAATGCACATCTTTTGTCTCTCTTTAACCATTAGAGGGTCACATTAACCGAGTTCACTGAATGAAAAGTACTTAAATAATATGATGGTGTTCTCTGTTATCATCTGATGAAGCAGGATAAATTATTTTGCAGTGGAGACACCACTGTACACATTCTTTTTATTTCAGATAACTAGAAGTATAAGCTACTTAAAGGTTTAAGAGATAAATGAACAAACAGGATGATACAGGTGTACCATGGGAGATTTATAATTTTTATGTGCAATCTTAGAGCATATATTCCCTCGATGAATGAACCAAGGTCCAAATTACAAATTTGACACTTTAATGGAAGTTTCAGCAAGAACAGAAACAATAAAATTAAATCATCCATGGTGCATATAGAGAAGTCTACACATTTTCAATATACTGCCTACGGGTAATATTTCAATTGAAGGAGTTCAGCACCTAGATGGACAGTTTTAGCACAATCAACAAGATATTGGGTCAACACAACCACCATATTTACCAAGTTGTTCCCAGCTTCTGTTGCATGAATTATGACACCCTTCAAATCAATAACAAGTTTCCCATGTTTTTCTCTTTCCATAGTTTTCATTAGGTACACAAAGTTCTATCTGGAGAAAGGGTTCCAGAAATGAGTACAATAAATGAGCATAAGATAGCATACAACTAGGTTACTTTAATTAAGTGTGCTGAATCAACAATACACACAAATAATATAATGGTATTCTCTACCAACTTATCATCTCATGAAGCAGAAAATACTGTCATGCAGCACAGATGCTCTGTTCTTATCAGTTCGCATCTCAAATTTTGTCGTCTTTATCTTGTTGTTTCTGATCATTAAGTGTATAAGCTGATTAATATTTAAATTATGATTAAATTTAAAGTACCCGAGGTCATATTGGAAAAAGGTGAGCCATGGGAAACTGTGTGTTCAGTGGAATAGAACCCAGGATACTTAATTTAGATTATGTGACGTCCTGTATCTGACTGCTTTCCAGAGAAAAATATCTGCAGACTGAACTTATAACCACATTATGAATATTTGCAATATGTGCATTCTTTCCTGCACATGTACTTTGAATTGGTTACAGTTTATGTTGACAAGATATTCAATGGTTTTCAGACTCAACCAATCATGATATGCACCACTAAGATGCATATGACAGCAATACCTAAATGGGTCAGTGACAATATAAGCAGATGTAGTGTGGCAGAAAGCCCTACATGGTTAGTGCACTGAACATATGCTAGTGACATCATCATATTTATCAGAAGTACAAGTAATTGCATCAGATGATTTGAAAATGTAATTGGATCATACCCTAACTTTTGCATTTTTGAAAGCTCCTTTACAATGTATTCGCAAGATTCCTCAATAAAATCATAGCATGACAAGAGGCTAAGTCCAGCGATAAATTCTTCAGTCTGTTTTGCAGGTGAAAACAAAAAATACCAGTGTAAGAATACCTTAACATTTGCCATAGGTATCGTAAATTTTAGGGATTGATAAGCAATCAAATATGACATTCAAGGTATATGCTAACAAATTGCTCATCTATGCAAAAAAAAGACTTCTACCGATTTTTGTTGTTAAATAGGAAACGGATCTATATGAAGTACTCGAGCCGGTTAAATGAGCATTCCACTTGTCCAAGTAGAATCAGATCTCAATACAATATCCAAAGTTGTTTTGCTATATGATGAAGAACTTGAGAAAGAAACAGAAGAGAGCTGAAGGAAGAAATTTCAATATACTGACAACCAATAGCCTCCGTATTTGAATAAAACCTACTTCACTTTTTGACTTAATAACAACACAGTGCACGTTATGGACTTAACCGTTTCGACTCTTACATCATTGGAAATCTTTTTCATAGAGTCAGTGAGAGAACAATTATGCTACAAGTACAGAAAATTTTGACGAAAATACAGACAACACATGGCGAGGATTCACTGGAGGATTGAAAAAAAAAAACAGACGAATCAGATGCTGCCACAACAGCATCGGTAGGACAATTGGGGATTTTTCCGTGAGCGAAATAGAAATGGATGAGCTTCATTTTCACAGTAATACCTGCACAAATTTCTCACTCTGAAAACTGGTCGATCGAAACACCCAATAATGTACCTTTCCTTTTTTTTCTCTAAATTCCCCCCAAAACACAGATTGATAAATTTTCTATAAGCTCAACCACGAATTAATAACAACCAACTCAGACAGAAACCACTTGTAGCAAGTCACAACTAATTTCAAAAAAATAAAAGAATGAAACCAAAAAGAGAACGAGATTTATACCCTTCCGTAGGCGTTAATATCTAGTCCATTAAAAAGCAATTTCGCCAGATCTTCTTTCAGAAACCTCTGCTTAGCCTCAGCTCTCCGTCGCACCAATTCGATCCTCGTCCGAGTGGCTTTGATGATCGATTTACTACACTCCAATTCAAGATAAAATTAAAAAATATATATAATAAAAAAAAACCTCAAGCATGTATATACACAAAGAAAGAGATCAGACCATTTGGAGCTGAATCCACGACCTAACAAACCTTCTAACATTTTGAATCTGCTGCTTTTCTACAAACCCGGATATTCAAAACACTGGTAAAGTGAAGCAAACTAACTGATGAGCTCGAAGTAGAGAGAGAATTGTGGAATTGTGTAAATTGATCCTCCATTTTTATATACTTTAAACTCACTTTGGGATGGAAATGCATCCTCCAGTGGGCCACTTGTTGAATGTTTTCTTATCGTGACAGCGCCGTCAAAAGAGTTCCGAATGGTTTTGTGACGGTTGCATAATTTAAAATAAATATATAATAATTTTGAAACTTTTTTTTTTCTCAATTAATTTTGAGACTCCGTAACGGCTAATTTTCTACTAAAAATTGCTAGAAAGTTTTTTTTTTTTTATGGTAAAGAGTACATATTACTACCAACTTCCCATGTGTTTCTCACATGCTTTCTTCCAACTTCCCATGTGTGTCTAGGTCAAAGAGCATAATTTTGTTAACAAAAATGATCATCCTATTCAATCGAAAAGATAGTTGCGTTGAATTCCACCGGTTGTTTGCTAAAAAATTGTAGAGGAGGCTTCACTATGTTTTTCACAAATGACACTGGGACTGTCGGTGGGTCGGGTTGGTTCTGAAGAGAATCGAACCGACCCAAAACTTTCGGGTATTTAATAAATGGAACCGCCGGGTCCAAATATAATTATAGAACCGTTCGAGTTCGATTCGGTTCCGTATCATAATTAAATTTTTTAATATTTACAGCAACACTATATAAATACAATTAATGACATTTTATTCGTAATTTTTACAAAATTTATTTCATTTGAAGGTTTTTAATTTAATGAGCAAATTCGAATAGTCATGTAGTCATGAGCAAATTAAAATGGGCTAATGAGCTTTAAAAATAATATGGTAATCTGATTTATTTAATTAATTTGCTAATTTGTTTAGAAAAGAATAAAATAATTTAATTAATTCCATATAAAAAATAAAAAAAATTATTTAGTTTTGATTCTTCGGTTCTTGGTCTAGACCTGATACCCGACCTAAACCCATCGGTTCTCGATTCGGGTACCCGTTTGAATATTTAACTTATGAAGAACCGCTCGATTCGGTCTGGTTCGGTTCGAAACTTTTGAACACCCCTAAATGACACCATCTTGTTGACACAAGTGCGAGAGATTTACCCTATTATTTGACTCTTTTCTTTCCTCTTCTTTCTATTCGGGATTAGAAAAAGGTTAATAGGAATGCCTACAAAAGAAAGAATGATCACCATTTTTACTACTACAATTGCTTTAATGCTAGAGTTTTGTAGATGACTAGGATGAAATGGGAACAGTATGATTTGTTCAAGGAAATAATTTACTTTTTTGTCATTTACCCCTATCTATTAGAATTGTCTTTCATTTATATTGTAACTGCAAGTAGGGACGGATTCAGGACCAGATTACAGGTCGGACTAATACGTAAAATAAAATAAAATTACACATGATTTTTTTTTACATAATGTTTTTTCTAACTAAAAAAAATCAGTACAGTCCCCCTCCATCCGTCCCTGATTGCAAGTATTCATTTCTGACACCCAATAATTTTATGGACATAATCTTACTGAGAGACATATGTCTTCATACTATTGATTGAGTAGGTCGAGTCAACATGTGAAGGGACATGGTGTCGCAGGTGAATGTAGTATTGATACAATATTTCGTAAAACACATTTTCAGTGTCAAGTCTTGTATGTTTAGAGTATTTTGAAATTGGTGCATGTAAGTTAAATTATTATCAAGCTAACCTTCTGGTGCGGAAGCGTTTAGAAATTCTTGTAATGAGAATTGAAAATAAGAATTATATTGGAATAAACTTGCTTTGTATTGATATATGATTGATTGAATAAAAAGTGTACAATACCTCTATATTTATAGGCCAAATTATCCATAATCCTATTAATAAAAGGAAATTAAAATAAGGAAACTAAATTCTAAAAGGAAATAAACTAATCCTAATCTAAATAAAATTTAAGAATAAACCTATTACAATTAGAAAAAAAATTAGAAAAAATAATTTAAAAAGGACAAACTCCTAGATAAAGTGGAACTATTAATTGTAGTTGTGATGTACTACATCAATCTCCTCCACTTGAATAAAACTCGCCCTCGAGTTTTGTAGATGTAAGGAAAACTCATCTGGAGGAAAGTATTCGAAAATATCAGCAACATTGAAAGTATTAGAAATGTTCATATCAGCAGGAAGGTAAACTTTGTAAGTATTATCACCAATCTTTTGAAGAATGCGAAAAGGACCAATCTTCTTATCTTTAAGCTTATTGTAAGTGCCAACAGGAAAACGATTTTTGCGGAGATGGATCATCACCAAATCACCCTCGTTGAACAGCTTAAGGCGTCGATGTTGATCTGCAGCAGTCTTGTAACGAATATTAGCATCTTCTAAATTTTGTTTTACTTCGTGATGAATTCTTTGTATACGTTCAGCAAACTCTTCTGCATTAGAATTGACATTCGAAAGTCGAATCAAATCTACTGTATGTCTTGGAACACTAGTGTAAACAACTTCAAATGGAGTCTTCTTGGTGGATCGATTAAGCATACTATTAAAAGCAAATTCAATCTGTGGAAGGGCAACATCCCATTGCTTTGGTTTATCTTCACTGTCTGCTCGAATCATATTGCCAAGAGTTCGATTAGCCACCTCTGTTTGTCCATCCGTTTGTGGATGACTCGCGCTACTAAACTTTACAGAAGTGTCGAATATTCTCCACAATGTCCTCCAAAAGTGACTTAGAAACTTGACATCTCTATCAGAAGTTATAGAATGAGGAATGCTGTGTAGGCGAACGACCTCACGAAAAATAAATTAGCCACGTAAGAAGCATCTGCAGTTTTCTTACAAGGAAGGAAGTGAGCCATTTTCGAAAATTGATCAATTACAACCAAAACAGAATCAACTCCTCGTTGAGTTCGTGGAAGACCGAGAACAAAATCCATAGTGAGATCTTGCCATATTGTTTCTGGAACAGGCAATGGGGTATAGAGTCCAGTATTTTGAGCTTGTCCCTTAGCTTTCTGACATATTGGACAACGCTGAACAAAACGACCAATGTCTCTTTTTAGCTGGGGCCAATAAAATCTTTATTCAACCAAGTTGATTGTCTTATCTTGACCAACATGTCCTCCTAATCCGCCTGCATGAAATTCTCGAATCAAGTGATCACGCAAAGAAGAACGAGGAATGCATAATTGCGTTCCTTTAAATAAGAATCCTTCCTGAAGTAGGTAATCGGGTATAAATTCTCTATTACTGCATCGAGTCCATATATCGCCAAAATCCTTATCAGTTGCATAAAGTTCCTTTAAGCAATCGAACCCAACTACTTCTGTACTAATGGTAGCTAAAAGAGATGCTCGTCGACTTAAAGCGTCTGCTACTTTATTCTGTTGGCCTGATTTATGCTTTATAGCAAAAGTGAATTTCTGTAAAAAGGTGATCCATCGAGCGTGCATTCGATTCATTGTTTTTTGAGAATTGATAAATTTCAAAGCTTGATGATCCGTAAATAACACAAATTCTCGTTGTATCAAGTAATGTTCCCAATGCTTTAAAGCCCGAATAACGGCATAAAATTCTAACTCATAAGTAGTCCACTTTTGCCGAGACTCACTAACCTTTTCACTGAAAAATTCGACTGGGCGACCTTCTTGAGATAATACTGCTCCAATTCCCATAACTGAAGCATCACAATCAACTTCAAATACTTTTTCGAAGTTAGGTAGTGCCAACACCGGTGTAGTGCATAACTTGGTTTTTATTGCCTCAAAACTATTTTCTTGCGCTTTACCCCATTGAAATTGACCATTTTTCAAGCAATCGGTAATAGGCGCCATGATTGCACTAAATCCTCGAATGAAACGCCTGTAAAAAGTTGCTAGTCCATGAAAACTTTGAACTTCTCTCACGGTTTTAGGAGCTGGCCATTCGCGTATTGCTTTCACCTTTGTTTCATCAACCTGGATACCATCTTTTCCCACCATAAAACCAAGAAATAAAAGTTGATCAGTCATAAATATGCATTTTTTGAGATTGATATACAATTTATTATCTCGCAGGACGGAGAGAACTTCTTTAAGATGTGACAGGTGCTCATCTTCATTCTTACTGTAGATAAGAATATCATCAAAATAAATCACCACAAATTTTCCCACAAACGGACGAAGAACTTGGTTCATTAATCGCATGAATGTGCTTGGTGCGTTCGACAGCCCAAATGGCATCACTAACCACTCGTAGAGACCATCCTTGGTTTTGAAAGCTGTCTTCCACTCGTCGCCAGTTCGAATACGGATTTGATGATAGCCACTCCTTAAATCAAGTTTGGTGAATACCACTGCCCCTTGTAATCTGTCGAGCATATCATTACGACGCGGGATGGGAAAGCAATACTTGATTATTATTTTATTAATAGCACGACTGTCTATACACATTCGCCAACTGCCATCCTTCTTTGGAGTGAGTAAAGCGGGAACTGCACAAGGACTCATACTCTCACGGATCAATCCTTTATCAAGTAACTCATTAACCTGTCGTTGCAACTCTTCATGTTCAACTGGGCTCATTCGATGATGTGGTAAGTTAGGCAAACTAGCTCCAGGTGCCAAATCAATATGATGTTGAATGTTTCGCATAGGGGGCAACTCGCTTGGTAACTCATCAGGTGCTATATCAGCAAAATCAGCAAGTAACTTTTGAACTTTGGCAGGAATCTGTATAGTTGCTTCCAAGTGACCTTTAACTACTAATGCTAATATAGTGCTCGGCTCTTTTATGTGGTCGAAGAATTCTGGGCCTGATATGTTGGTAAAAAGTGGTTTATCTTCCTTGATAGCAGGATTATTTTCCAAATGTTGAGATTGTGGTACTAAAACGATCTTCTTATCAAACCACCAAAATATGAAAGTGTTATCTCGCCCCTTATAAGTGGCATCAACGTCATAGTGCCATGGACGACCCAATAATATATGACAAGCATCCATATCCACCACATCGCACATGATCTCATCTTTGTAATATTTCCCAATCGACAAAGGAACCTTACAGATTTCTAGAACTTGAACTTCTGGGCCTTTTTTAATCCATGCAATCTTGTATGGAGAAGGGTGTCTCTCAGTCTTCAGATTTAGAGCTTTTACCACTGCTTTGGAAACGACGTTCTCACTACTACCGCTGTCAATGATTACGTTGCATACCTTACTACGAATAGTGCACCGAGTCCGGAAGATTTTGTGTCGTTGTGAGTTATCAGGCTTTTTGGGTGCAAGTAAAAGGCGTTGGACAATGCACGCCAACTCTTCCCCAGTATCTGCATCTGCAACATTACCACCCTCATAGTCACCGTCTTCAAAATTTTGTTCTTCATCACTTTCGCCCTCTTCTACAATGTTAATGGATCGCCTGTTTGGACAGCTATTTGAAAGATGTTCTGGTTGGTTATACCGATAGCACTTTCCAAGATTAGGACGCGCATAAGGGTCATTATTTGTTCGTTGCTGTGCTTGGTTTCTGTTTTGGATGTTAGATTGAACAGGAGCTGAAGTTCCATTTTGATTCTGTGCCGAATTCTGAATTGGCGTGGTACCCTTACTGTTATTATTATTGTTGCCTGATATCGTTGCACCCTTTAGAGTAGAATAAGTTTCTTGAATTGGTCGTCGAAAATTGCCTTGAGTACGGGCTGTGGTCCTATTCATCTGATTTTCCACTTTCATTGCTAAATTGACTGCATCTGTCATGGTCCAAACCTCTTGAAGAGCTAGTCGATCTTGAATGACTAATTTTAGGCCTCCTATATATCGAGCAATTAATTGAGCTTCTGTTTGCATAAATTAACTCGGGCATTTAAACGATAGAATTCCTCTGTGTACTCGTTTACTGTTCGATTGTTCTGTCGACAATTCTGATATTGCTGGTACAAAAATTGCTCATAATTTGGGGGGAGAAATCGTCTTTACAATAACCGTTTCATATTGGGCCAAGTTTACACACGTTGTTTTCCTTGTCGTTGATGATTAAATTGAAGTTGTTCCCACCATACCGAATCTCCACCCTTTAATTTATACGCCACGAGCTTAACTTGGCTTTGTTCCGAGATATTCAAATAGTCGTAAAAATTTTCGACGGTATGGATCCAATCCAAAAAATCTTCAATATTTAATCGGCCGTCAAAACTTGGTAAGTCCATCTTCATCTTAAATTCTTGAACATTTGTACCCCGATTATTAGCCCTTGGTCGAAAATTATCTTCTTCTTCGGATGAATAATCGAAACCCCGTGGCCTTCTTTGTTGAAAGCCTCTATCCCTCGGCTGAAAATTAGGACCTCGATCAAAATTAACTCCTCGGTCAACATTGTAACCACGGTCAAAATTGTGTGGGTCAAAATTGATTCCTTCCCTGAAATTAAATCGCGTCTCTGCCTCTCGCTCAAGATTTTTCGTCGGAGCTCGCGGTCGGTCACTGAGCTCCTCGTCGCCGCCGATTGGAACCTTTCGCCGGAGGTTACCTTCATCTCGCCTGTTTCTTCGCTCGTAGAACCGTAGAGGGGCAGCCTCGCAAGGGTCGCGATTCGCGACTGGGTTCGCGCGCCAGGCAACTCGATCATGGATTTCTGGGTTCTGCTGCCGAAGTCGATCATCTGGAAGGGGTCGGAGTCCTTCCCCCACACCTGGGTCGACGTGGGGCTGGGTAATAGGGCGCGTCTCCCTCCTTGCTGGAACTCCATGATTGCTTACATTCAAGTTAGCATCTTCTTCCTCATCGTCGGAATCTGAGTTGATATCTCTCTGTACATATTTCTGCCCACCCGTCTGTTCTGCCCTGGGTGCATGATGCTTCTCAATAGTCATCGCAGTTAGCATCTGCGTGATATTGCGAAGAGCTTCATCCATCCCTTCTAGTCGTTGCTCAATTTTTTCAAACCTCCGTTCGTTGTCGGTGGTTTGTTTGCCACTCGAACCGTCCTCAGCCATCAGATTGAGGTGAATTCCTTGCTCTGATACCAATTTTGGTGTGGAAGCGTTTAGAAATTCTTGTAATGAGAATTGAAAATAAGAATTATATTGGAATAAACTTGTTTTGTATTGATATATGATTGATTGAATAAAAAGTGTACAATACCTTTATATTTATAGGCCAAATTATCCCTAATCCTATTAATAAAAGGAAATTAAAATAAGGAAACTAAATTCTAAAAGGAAATAAACTAATCCTAATCTAAATAAAATTTAAGAATAAACCTATTACAATTAGAAAAAGAAATTAGAAAAGATAATTTAAAAAGGACAAACTCCTAAATAAAGTGGAACTATTAATTGTAGTTGTAATGTACTACATCACCTTCTCTCTACATTTATTCAACTGTCGACGAACTGGTTACAATAGTCAATCCTCATTCAGATTAAACCCCTATTTGGGCTCCATTTTAATCAAAATGGTATATTTCACTTTTCAACCATACATTTTTAATAAAATAATATTACACGTAAATTTAAAAAATTTCATTCCTTTTAACCACAAAATCTTTTTTAAAAAAAAGTACTATACCAAAATACATTTTCCTTAAATTTTGATTTGGAAAAACTATCCAAAACCCTAAATATAAAATATAATGTTGACCTCAATTTTTGCTCCAACAGAATTTCGAACACATTCCCTCCATGTAGACATTTCCTGAACATTGGAACACACCGTTAGAAAGCAAATGGCGTCGGTCGAGAAGAATGTCCGACAACCATTTACACTCTGATGATCAAGTCAACGATCGAAAGAGAAAGAAATGAGTGCAAGAGATGCGAAACGGGATTTGGTTAGGGTTAGAATAAACATTACATTGATTGTAAATCGACTTACCTATATATAGGAAAGATATGGAAATGGGCCAAACAAGGCTAATGGGTCGGGCCCAAGCCCAAGACGTTATTGCTTGATAAAATAAGTTCAATTCAATTGAATGATAGGTGCTGAGTTGGCCAATGTGAGACCTCCTTCGTCATGTGCATGCTACATAATTTATAGATATAACAATAGTCGTCCAAAGTTGAGTTGTATATTTATGTACGAGTCGAACTTGAAATATAAGTTATTAAGTAGGCCGAATCTTACAGATTGCCTCAAAAATATGAGCAGCTCAAATAAATGAGACTTACGAACTGCCTCGAAAAAATTTGTGTGAGTCGAAATAAGTGAAGACTTAAAGATTGCCTCTGAAATATCACACTATAATTTATCGAAATTTCTTCAGCATTTTCTCTATAATATGGACAAAGCCAACCTCAAATAAAATATAATATCTTTGCAGCACATATAGAAAATAATTTGGATCCATTTGCCCTCTAAATAAAGTAAAATGGTGATCAAGTTGAATTTGTTAGTGTAAAGCAAGTAACATGATGTCAATAATAAAATAATAATGTAGATAACGTGGCATGCGCACATGCAGTAGAGAAAATGGTGTTACGATATACTAGTAATGATATGGCATGTATATTTTGCAGCAATAATATAATTCATATACTAGCAATAATAATGTAATGATACTAAAATGCAGTATCACAATAGTCATCCAAGCCCAAATATGAATATTCATATAATACATGGACTTTTGGATAGAGGCGAGACTCTAAATATAAACAACGGTGATAAGCTAATGCTAAGGCATCTTCTTCGCTTGAGGACAAGGCTCTGAATGATTGCAACTTTGAGAAAAAATGTGGAAGCAAAGGCGAGGTTCTTGCTTGATGACTGTTCGTTAAAATTATGTATCGCAAGTGTACAGGTCGTGTTTAAATAGTAAAGTGAACTATAAGTCAGTATTGATGCCTTGAAAAATATTTACTTTTAATTATACTACTCTAGTTAATTTAATTCTAACAATAAAAGAAAAAAGACACGATATGAATTTAATATTTTGAAAATTAAAAAAGAAAAAAAATGAAATTCAATTCAATTCAAAACACATCACATTACAATGCCCTTTTTAGCATGATAAAGTAAATGGGGTTTGATCACTGGCATATGATTATCACCTAACTTATACTTGTTAATCAAAAACACTCTACACGAATATGATCACACGCATTGAATCAATACATTTTTAAATAATATCCTTCATCGGCTCGACCATCTCCAAACTTATCTCGCAATATGGCTAAATGAAAGATAAGAGAATGTAGGATTGATGGAAATTTATACACAACTCATAACCTAGTTCTACCAATTCAAAAGTCTCTTCATCAATAGAAAAATTGCACATCCAGATAACAATTTGTCATGATTATTGTGTTCTCAAGGTAACTTAAGATCTTACAATGGATAAACACTTTTTTCAAAATAAATAAATTAGGTACAAATAGTGTATTTGATCATAGCTCATAAATCAACAATAATTGAAAACATCAGGCCATCCTAAACCAAGGTTATGTTAAATGTCAACACAAATCACCTCAAAATAAGCATGATTACTCCAAACATAAATTACACATTATCCTACATGTGTAAAAGAACGATATAAAAGAGAATAAGGGTTTAACGAGACTTTGTCTCCCGATAAGCATTTTTTATAGTCTTTAGCTCGATTTTAAACATTTGAATCGTGGACATCTAAATAAGGCTTTTGATGCCTAGCACATATTTCTTCGTTAGGCTTTGCTTCACTCTTTATTATTTCTCTGAACCTCTACTTTGCCCCTTTCCATGTAAAGGGACTTTCTCATTCAATCCGATTCAAATTCAACTAGGAAGACTACCACATTCTCTTTGGGCTTAATAATAAGTCGGAAGAATGTAAGTTGATTTTCTCCTCATTAATTTCCATATCTTCATTTGGTTCCATTATGATTAATTTGTTATTCTCTTTAAACTTTTATTCAATTGTTGATTTATCCTCGAGTTGAATGATTGTTCCGAAATCTAAATCAGCGGACAATGAGAAATCGGTTCCATTGACTTCGTTGGGTGGATTATACCCCTACTTTTGAAATCCAGCTTGGAAAGTACATGTAGTCTCCCATAGGCATGTCGTTTTCATCCAACTTAACAAGTTCTTTAAAATAATTTTTCGTTCAATAGAAGAGGACCATCTTGAAAGCTATTAATCTTCATCTCAATAATCAAGAACACAAACTCCCGCGAGCCTGTAACTCTAACCAGAATTGTCCAGTGCTTGTTTTCAACTTTTCAAATATTGTCTAAACCAAAGAAGTTTCAACATCGATGCATTAGTGCATGAATACAAACATTACCCTGTACAATGTATCGCGTAACAAATTTCACAACATGGATCACCTCCAAGCATATATATATATATATATATAAATGATCTAATGAGCACCGTTGCTCATCTTATCCTAAGCACCAATGAGTTGGCACATTAATTCATTGGTGGATAAAGATTTTGTGAGTTCCAATCCACAAATGAATTAATGTGCCAACTCATTGGTGTTTAGGATAAGATGAGCACCGGTGCTCATTAGATCATTTCTGTATATATATATATATATATATATATATATATATATATATATATATATATATATATATATATATAGTCCACGTAGAAATTAGTCATTGCAAAAAAATTGTTACTTTACCTTCATCAAAATCATGCGTATACAGCTGAAAAGTACATGGAGAGAGTACCAAACACAAGGTAAATTGAAATTGTGGGAGTAGTAATAAGTATGTTTTTGCACACTTATTAGATACTTTAACAAGCTAATTATTGATTAAAATGAGTGAATTTCTACTCACAATTATATAATGATTGTTTTGTAGATAAAAAAAAACCCAAGAAAATATAACAATGCAAAAATGAGGAGAAAATGGCAAAAATCGTGAATTTGGGTCCAAAGCAAACAAGTCAAAAAGTTCAAGGACTTGGGGTTGCATTTTTTTCAGGACATGATTGATATGAAAGTCAAAATTCGAGGATCAAATTATACAAGATAAAAGTTAAGGGACCTAACATGCAATTATCCGAGGGACTTAGCAACCAATTGATGATTTTTGGCAGAAATGCAGTGCCTATGCGTCACCTCGCAGTGCCTATGCGTCACGTCGCAGCGCCTAGTTCAAAACTTAGGGACCATTTTAAATGCTATTTCAAATTTCGAGGACTTAGGCTGCAAATTCATGCTGGGCTCCTTTTTCCTTCAATTTTTTTTTTTAATTTCTTTTCATTTTTTCTCTTTCTTTCTTTCTTTCTTTCTTTTCTTTTCGTTTCTTTTTCTTTTTGAATTTCCTTTGTATTTTGGGGGAAAACCTTGAGCACAAGGAAAAGCAATAAAAGAAGTTGGAGAAATATTTGGAGAAAATCAAGACCAATCCATACATTGCTTCAAAAATCAACTAAAAGGGGTTTTTCTTTCATCTTGTATTCAATTTATTATTTTCTCCAAATTTGTATTGAATGTTATGAATCTTGTTCCTTGTTATGATATTTATAATATGAGCTAATTTCTCGTGTTAAGATTTATGGTAATATTTGATCTTTAACGTTAAAATTACTTAGGGTCTGTTTGATTGCAAGAGTGAAAAATTGGTGGAAAGAAAATGAATTCCGTGGAAAGTAATTGTCTAGAAATTATTTTCCAGAAAATTGTTAATTGAGTGTGTTTGATTGATATAATTTTCCACCCGGAAATTTTTTTAAATTTTGTGTTCGTTTAGCTTTATTTTACATGAAAATTGTCCACTAAAGTGATAATTTTTTCCACAATTGGTTATAAAAATTGTTTTCATTGTCAAAAAATAAAAAAAGAAAAAGAAAATTTTTTCCCTAAAAAAGCATTTTTTTAATCAAAATTTAGTATTTGTTTGACTTTGTTTTACATGTAAATTGTTCATTAAAGTAAAAAAAAATTTTTGACAATTGGTTATAAAATTTGTTTCAATTGTAAACAAAAAAATTTTTAAAAAACCTGGAATCAGATTTCCCACCAAAAAGGTGGGAAATCCAATTCCTTGAAAATGAGGAAATGGTGCACGTGTGGGCTCAAAATGGAAAAGGAATTCCATGACAAAAAATGGTATCAAACATGACAAATGTTTCCATTTTCCATAGAATTTGAAGCATACCAAACACACTTCGAGAGAAAATTGTGCATTTTAGACCAAATAGTAAAAATCTTAAATTCTTGTACGGGATGGAGATATATCCATAAATCTAAGTGACCTATTGAGCTATTTTCACAAAAAATTAATGCAGTTGTTCGGTTTTAATCGATATAGAGATATAATAGGTTAAATTAATTAATTATGGCTAATTTTCCTCGAGAGAGGTAATTAACTAAAATTGAAAAATAGAGTCTAATATCGTAAATGAGTAATTTGTTAATTAACTTGTGCTGATATTAATTAGGTGACGGTTAAGCGAAATCATAAATTCTAACTATGTTTTCTCCTAAATTTTTCAACTTTTTATGTTTTCTTAGTTTATAGAGTTTTAATTTATTTTTCCTTATTTCCCATAATCAAATCTTATTATGTATTTGTTTTTATTGTTAAAATTAAATTGATTAATGTTGTATAATCGAAAGTAAACGTTCATGGGGGAATTGACAATACGGATTGAAAAAGTTTACTTATTACTTGAACGCGACCCGTATACTTGCGGTTTGCACTTTTTAGCGAACAAAGTTTTGGCGCCGTTACTTGAGAATGTTTTTATTTTGATTACTACTTTAGTTAATTTTGGTTTTAACATAGTTTGATTTCATTTTTGCATATTTTGGCTTAACCCCACAGTTTTAATCTATCTTCTGTGTTGTATTCTCTTCATGTGCTTTTCAGCTTTCTATGCATGATTTTAATGGTGGTAAAGTAATGAAACTTTTGCAATTGATAATCTCTACATAGATTATGAAGATATGTTTGGAGAATATCCAAGTTGTGAAAATAGTTATGCAATGTATTGTACTGGGCCATCCTTGTTCTCACACATTAGTTTACATACAATTGATAAACATGATGAGTACATGCTCGTGGGAGATTATGTGCCTAACGACTGGAATGAGGACGTCAAGCTTGTAAAAGATGATCCTTCCCTACTGAACGAAATTGTATTTGCAAAGTATCTCGAAGAACTTGCCAAATTGGATGAAAACAATATGCTTATGGTAGATTACATGTACTGAGAGGGGTTTCAAACATGGGAGTACAATCCACTCGACTGAGTCAATATTAAAGAATGTCCGTAGAATTTAATTGCGAACCAGTCACTCAACTTAATGAGAGTTCAACAATTGAAGAAGAGCCTACAATGAGTGAAAATTTAATCACAACAGAGCTAAACGAGGACGTGGCAATCAATGAGGAGAAAATCAACTTACATTCTTTCCACTTAATTGATTGTCAAGATATTGACTTTGTGATTAAACTCGAAGATGAAGTGTTAGTCTTCATTGTTGAATTTGAATTGGATGGAATATGTAAGTCTTATGGTATGGAAATGGACAATGTTGAGTTTTGGAGATCAAGTGAAAGTGGAACAAAGTCAAACAAAAAAAAAAAAAAAATGGGCACCAACACCTCTTCATAAGAGATCTCAGTATGATTGCTTTCATTTTTTATTTAAAATTTTTTTCTTTTTTGTATATATGTAGAGAGAATTTGTATTTACAGAGAGAAAAATTGTAATTGGAGAAAGAATGTCGTGGCAAAAAATATCTTTACATTTGGGAGGTTGGGGTAAGGTGAGGTGGGATGGGATGGGTTGGATCGGGGTGGGAGAGTAAATAATGTAATAGTGAGAATACTATCTTATAATTATCTATATTATTACATATTAATATATTGAAATTAATAACTGATTTGTAAAGTATTTTATAAGATTTTTAATTGTGAAATGTGATTTTTATAGTCCTGTAATTGTGTATTTTTCCCATTTGATTTGAACGGAGTGCAAACCAGGGTTAATTAGCAAACATTTGTTGTGTTATTGGGCTGCTATAGGCTCACGGCCATTCTCCTAACATTGCTTGTGACTTTTGGGCTTATGGATGTCATTTAGGAAGGGATTACGCCAGATACCTCCTTCTATTTTAAATTTTTCAAAATACCATCATTTTTAATTATTTATTCTTTACCCTACATATAAGAAACCCATTTCAAAAGATACCTTTATTTTCTATTGTATAAAATTTAAAAAAAAATTATCAATAATTCTACTTGTACATCAACATCCATACATAAGGGTGTACATCCCTCTCACATGGGAATGGACCCCACTATGTAAAATATTTTTTTATTTTAGCGGGACCCATCCCCATGTGAGGGGGATGTACACCCCGATGTACATCCCGATGTACCCATAGCAAAACCGAAAAATTATATACCATGACCACTTGAACATGATATATCCTTGAGTCGGTACATGGTGATGTATACATAATAATCCTATTTAGTGGGGATAAAAATAAAAATTTTAGTTGATTTTATCAAATTTTAATTTTAATTTTCATCAAACATGGGCAATGTACCTTTAAGTCGGTACATAGGTACACAAATTTACTTCAAAATTTTGTTATTATATCACGTGAAGTGTGTTATTAAAATTAATTATTAAATTTGAATTTAATTTTTATCAATTTTTTAAGTTGCACCAATCAAGGGTTTAATTGTATGTTTGGAAAGTGAGTATAATTTAATCATTTTCAATCAACCATACATTTTAACTTTCATCTACAAATTTTATATGATACATAACTGCAGCTCACTTATTATTTACATATTTCATAAAATTTACAACTTACTTATTGGAGGCCCAAAATGTATTTAATATTGATGAAATGAAAGAATTTTATACTTACAAGTGTGTAAATATTGTTTTCGTAGGGAAAGTCCTCAATTGAAGGTGAATAATGGAAAAGAAGAGAAAAATAATTAAAAGTGTACAAAATGTAAACTTGGGGACTAAAGTACAGAAGTGTCTAGAGTTGAAGGACATTGGATGCAATTTCTTGAGGGTATGGAATGAAAGTTGAGGAACTTGTAGTGCAAAAAATGTATGGAATGAAAGTTGAGGAACTTGTAGTGCAAAAAATGGAGGAACGCATGGGCAAAGTTTGCTCATGCGTGACCAATGTGCACATAATACAATTTTTGAGTGATTTGTACAATTTTTAAGAAAATATTGTGCATTTTAGACTAAATAATAAATGTCCTAAAATTTTAAAGGAAATAGAGATATACTATTAACCACAAGTAACACATTATGTTATTTTCACAAAAAATTAATGCAGTCTATCAAATTTGAATTATGCTAGATGTACAATTTAGTATACATCCTCAAGATATTCCTCCTATGTGGATGGAATTCGTGCAATGATGTGATGTGTGTCTTCAAAATCAATGATGTAGATAATGTCACTTGATATAATGTAAACTAAAGTGTATATATAGCATATATAAGTAAGTATATAATAATGTTTAACTGTTTATCTTCAGAATGTAAAAGATGTCTAAAAATTTTATCAAAATTACAAATTAAGGAAGCTGTATCTAAAATATCTTCTCTCTTATAATTTGGTAGAATTTCTAAATTTAAATAATCTATTCTTTTCATAAACTAATTACTTTGGACTAAAAGTAGCTCTGATACCAATTTTTATAATTTTCTCTTATTATTGGTTTCTCTTACCAAGCTTATGGCTTTTTGTCTTCTTTTAAAAATTTTAGGATCTTTTATCAAGAAACTCCGATAAGGCTTTGGACTAATTTGAACTTTTTAAAAAATTTGAAAGTATGACTGCAATTAATTCTTTAATTTTTCTTTTCTTTTCTTTTTGTTTTATTTGAATGGAGGGTAAAATCGTCAAAATATAGTAAAAATGATGTTCAGTGCATGAAAAGTGATAGGTAAGGGCATAAATGCCAAGAAATTAAAGGTAGGGACGGTTTCCAAAATCAACCCCAAAAGTAGGGATGTTTTGTGCTAATTACCCCTTACTTTTTATTTCTGAAATCTTCAAATTTACAAGAACTGATTATAAAGACGTCTTTGAATTTTTGAGTGCAAGTGCTATAGTGTGCTATGCTGCTATTTTTTCTCGGTGGTTCTTCATTGTGTGAGTGATGTCTCTATTTATAGACATTAGTACATCATATTTTTATTTTTATTTTTTAAAATTATTGTTATCACTTTATAGGTGTATGGTATGTAATGAAGGCATTAAAATTTTTTTTTTACACCAGTTAGATTCCTTCTGAAAATTTTGTCCTCTGGATCCGTCTTTTCGACTTCTTTGGTATGATAATTGTCCTTCTTTTGATTTTTGTTTATCCTTCATCTGGCTTTTGTTTTTCTTTACGTTTTTTCTCCTTTGCATGTCTTTTGTCTTTTCTTTCTATTTGTCCATCATTTCTATGTAGCCTTCTTCTAGATCTTCATCCATTTCGTTAGTTTGGCCATCTGAAATGTATTATTCTTCTTCTGTGTCTGATTGTCTTCTGCTGATTCATCATCTATTTCTTAAAAGCTGTCAAATATTGTTGCTTTTGTTCAAAATTAGGAGCTTGAATTTTTTTCCGTTTTAACCCTTAAAGCAATATGCTCTTGACAGAAAATAACTCCATTGTTCCATTGAGCTACAAGTCTATAATTATTATTTTGAGCTTCCATTAATGCCACGGTTTCTAAAATTCATCTTTCGTAATCAATCTGTCCGACTTTTGTCCGTATGTCATTTTGGAAGGTCGGAATCTTTTGGCTCCTTCATATATTAATATATGATGATAAATTGGAATTATTATGCCATTATTTACAAGGGGTGGTCTGGAAATAAATTGAATCATCAAGGGGTAATATTTTAACTAACTAAGAATCTGTTTAAGTTTGAGTGGAAAAAATCTAAAGGATTTGTTTAGTACGTATATTGTGTCTATCATGCCGAATTTTAAAGTTGGATAAAAAGGGTCTTCTTCTTAAAAAAATGTATAGTCAAAAGAGATTGTAGGATAATTATGTCTGAGAAAAGCTGAATTATTGACTGATTCATATTTGGGGCCAAATTTAAGAAAATGTCGATTTTCATTGTGGTAATAGCTTAGAATTTGAGAGAAATTGATAATTTCTTGTATGTCTGACTCTTTTATTGCACTTCGAACAATAATGACACTATCGCCAATTTTCTGTTCTAACTCATATAAAGTTTTTTTCTTGTCCTACGGCTGTAGAATATGTTAAATTCAATAAGTCTTTCTATTTTATTAGAATAATTTCTATTTGTAGATGCAATATCTTTAAAAATAGGTCTTTCAACAATTTCTTTAGAATTTAATCTTTCTAAACTGTCATGTAGTTGAAGAATCCCATGTTAATATTTAGTAATAGTTTGTTGGGATGATGAAATTTCGCCTTCAAGAATCTATAGTCTTTCTTCTAATGACTGCGTTTTAAGTTTTAAATTTCTAACAACTTTGGTCATAATTTCACAACTATCACAAAGTTGTATTGAAGACGAAGATGACGCTTGAGAATTAGAGCGTTGCATAGTCTGTCTAACTCTTTCAGATATATAAAAGTTAAATCCTATCATTTCCCTACACAAATTTAAAACTTCTTCTAATGTGTAAAATCCTTTGAAAAAAGGGTCTGGAAATCTTTCTACTTGTTGTAATACTTCCGGCCAATAATTATATATGTCTGGCTTTCTACCTTTAACTATTGCAAAGAAACTAAAATTTCCGTTTTCTACTTGATTATGGATTTGTCTAAAATGATTAGTCGGTGCATTAATGCTGTCTAATTTTTGTTTAGAGTCACGTACCATCCAGAGATTATCTAGTAGACACGTTCTCTTTCTGGTAGTATTTCTAAATTATTTCCTCTGAATCGGAGATTAGATCCTTGTAGGGCCACTCTTAGAGTGACATTCCCAAAGTTCATCATCCTCTGATCCATCTGCATCATGAAAATAATGGGTTAAAAAATTAATAACTTGTCTACTTAAATTATCAGCCAAAATATTTTTTCTTTCCGTCTATATGTTCTATATTAATTTTATAGTTGTTTAATATCTCATATAATTTTAACCATCGTTTATGTATTATTTTATCAAAATTTATCTTTTTCATAAATTTTACTATGGCTTCAAAATCTGTTCTAATTGTAAAATCGGTATTTAAAAATAATTTAAAACTTTCTATGCTGTGTATTATGGCCATTATTTCATAATCTAAACTAGTCAAGTATTTTTCTTTTATCTTATATTGTCCACTAGCATATCTACAAATATTTTCTTCTTTTTTATCGCTGTACTTATTTGTTTTGGAATATAAAACCCATCCCTATGGCTATCCTAGTTCACATCCATCTGTTTCTATTATTTTACATTCACTATCTAATGGTAATTTTAATCGTGGTAAATTTTTAACTTTTTCTTTTATTTTTCTAACTAATTCTATATCTGACTGACAAAATATTTTTGTCCCTTACTAGTTATTCTACTATACAATGGTCCTACTTTCTTTCCTAAATCTTTAGGGCTTGTCTGGTATCAAAGAAATTGGCCAAAATAATTGCTTTTCCTACCGTTGCGAATCACATCAGCCGCAATGTTTGACCGGCCTTGAGTGGTGCGGGCCCTACTAACGGTCACTTTATTGATTAAAATTGGCCCAAAATGACCACCAGACAGACCCTTAATAAAATGTCTAGTTTAATTTAAAATTCCTAAAAATGTTTGTAATTTTTTAGTTTCTTCTATTTTATTTGAAAACTATAAAATTGTTTGTACTATATGTGGCTGCAACTGAATTTTTCTTTCTTTTAAAATTATTCCTAAAAATTCAATTTTTTGTTTATTTATTTCCATTTTTTGTTTACTTATATTTAAAACTATTTCTAAATGTTGCATATGTTCTTTCTGATTTTTTCTATGTACCAAGACATCATCTGTATATACACAAATAAATGGAAAAGAATTGAAAATACTATCCATGTTTCTTTGAAAAATAGAAGGTGCATTTTTTAATCCAAAAGACACGACTAACCATTCAAAATGTCCCAGTGGTGTTGTAAAAGTTGTCAAAGGAATATAATCATTTGCCATTTTTATTTGCTAGAATTCAGATTTGCAATCGAATTTTGAAAATATTTTACTATTTTGCATTTTATTTATTAACATATCTTTGTCTGGTATCTTATATCCGTCTTCTATATTATTATCATTTAATCTCTTATAATTTATAACCATTCTTGCTTTACCTCTTTTAATTTCACTATGGTTTCTAACCATGAAATCTGCTAATATGTGTTGACTACTAGATGGTCTTATTACCTTTAGATCTAACAATTCTCTAATATGTATATTAAAGTCTTCTACGTCTTGATTTGTATGTTTAATTTCTGCCGTTCTTATTTTTATATTTTCATTTATAATTTCTAATTTAGCTTCAATTTTATTTTTATCCCAGTGTTTTATATGGTCTTCTCCTATTATCTGTATTTTTTCGGCTAATTCTAAAATTATATCTATACTATCCACCTTAGATGATATTTTATTGAAAATTATTAATTCTTTGGTTCTAGGTATGAAATGAGTCTTTAAGGTTTCTAAAGATAAATGCTTTAAATGTTCCAAACTTTCTTGATTTTCATTCGGTTCTATTTGTGATTGTGGTTGTGGATGTAAGGGTTCACCACATTTCGCTCGTTACTTTGATGAATCTATAGTGTTGATAGTAGAAGTGTCTTTTCCAAAAATTATAAAGTCAGGGGTGATTGTTAAACTTCAATTTTTACTTAATAAGAATTTTATTCCTATAACAAATTCGCCTTTTATTAATTCACTCACTAATGTAGTTGTTAGATTGTACTGTCTTTCTTGAAATTTGATTTTAGAGTCATCAAAAAGTATTTCTTCAAATCCCATTTTACTACCATCAATTTGACTTCTTCTTATTTCATATTCTAATTTTTGCATACAATCTTCTGGAACTAAATATTTTCTAATTATATTAAATGTGCAACCTGTGTCTTTCAAGGCTATTAGGTTTAGTTTTATCACTTTATTTATCTGTATTTCTATGGGTATTCTAATACTTTTGGTTGGCTTTACCCTAGAGATTTGACAAATTATGTCTTCTTGATTTTCTGTTTCTAAGTAACTGTTTTCTGTATAATTATCTGTATATTGTTTTCCTTTTGTTTCTAGATTTCTAATCTTATATTGTATTTCTCCTATTATTTCATATATTTTATCTATTCTATTGTTTGTATTTTCTAACTTTTCTTCTAGTTTTTCTATATCTTTACTATAGTCTTTAATCTTATTATTATTGGTTTCTTCTTTAATTCCTAAACATTCATTACATTGAATTTCTAGGCAATATTTACATTGATTCCTATTTTTATGTCCTGGGTATATTTTACAATTCTTGCATCTATCCATCATTGATCTTTGTCCTCTAATCCATTCATGGACACATTCGGGTTCTATATTCATCATTTTTGTATCGAGAATAGAAAAATCTAATTCTTCTAAAATATCTTCAAAGCTACTTATAATTTCTAAATTTTCTAATTCATCTTCTGTATAGATGCTATATACTGAACTATATGATTCATTATCAGATAACTCCATAATGTTACACTGTATGTCTTCAATTATTATGGATTTAGCTACTCCTTTATTTTTATACTTATTAGGGCATTTATTAGCAAAATGTTTAGGATCTCCACAGATATAACATTTACAATCCTTTTTAGTTTTTGGTTTTCTAACGTATCTATTATAGTTAGGTCTTTTATTCTTGTAATATGTTCTACTTGGTCTAATATAATATCTCTTTCTATCTTGATATTGTTTTCTATATTTATATTTTTTATATAATTTCTTCTTTCTCCTTCTATGATCATAGGTCTGTGGTGTATATAAATTTGAGCAAAAAGAATAATTTAATTTCTTTATTTGCTTTCTAGCTATTTCTTCTATACAATATTCTTTTCGTTTATCTGTTATAAATTTTATGGTAGCGCTAATAGTTACTTCTTTCCTTGGTCTTGATTCTAAATCTTTTTTAATTTTATCATTACATGGAGGTGGTATCTTTCTATATAATCTTTTAAGCATAGGTACATCTAATGCTAATCCTGCTGTACTTGCTAATCTTTCAAAGTCTAATAAAAATGGTTTTATATATTTCATATTATTAAGGCTTAATTTTTCTAAATCTTCTAATGCTTAGACTATGTCTGGTAAAAATTATTTTCAGCTTTCAATCAATTTTTGGACTGTTATTACACAAAATGCGGGGCCCAGCATCACACAACTAAGTCCACTATGGCGGCTGAACAGCTAGAATTGTAATTAAAATTGGAAAATAATCTTTACCAAACAAACTCTTAATTTTTGTTTGTAAGGCCCTGTTTGAGTCAAATTAATGTAGAATGAGAATTAAAAATATAGCCGTTATTGAGGTCCACGTAAGAGATAGAAAGTTTGTATTTAAATGTTGATGTGATGGATAACGGTCGTATTTTTCATTTTAATGAGATAATAATGTAGATCAAACGGGGGCTAAGTATTGTCTCACTAGGATCAGATCCTATAATTAATTCTCTAATAAAACTTGTAAAATTTCTAGGGTTATCTTCTCCAAGCCGTTCTTAACCTAATTTAATCTGATTTTAATTTCTTAGTAGTAATATATATATCTAACGTTATTTTTCCTAAATAAGTTTCTAAATAAGCTCACATTTCTTCTATAGTCATTTGTATATGTACACTATTATATTCTCTTATTACAGAATTTTCCCATTTAGTTATAGTGCTAGGTCTGTCTTGAGGTTTACAATTATTTAACTCTAAAATTAATCATCTATCACTTGCTAATGGTAGACTACATCCTTCTTCTGTCTGTCTTCTTCGTAGGTTTCTATATCTTCTATCTTCCCATTCATATTCTCTAGCAGGGGGAAAATGGTATTTACCTCCTATATCATATTCCATGTTCATGGGTTCTTTTCTTTTTCCAAATTCTTGGTCCGTTTCCCTTTTAGTTCTGTTACTTGCTTCTTCCATCTTAGTTTCTATATTTACTTGGTCTTTTTCTGTTAACATTCTAATTTCTATTTCCCTTTCTTTTCTAAGATTTCTATAATATTCCATATTTATATATCCAAATTCTTTTTCATCGTCTTCACTTTCGTCCTATTCACTATCTTCACTTAATGCATTAATCTCTTCTTCATTTTCATAGTCTTCTATTTCAAAATATCCAACATTCTCCTCATTCTTCTTCTTCGTTATCTTTTGTTTGTTCTACTTGATAATTATAATTTCCAAATCTAATACTTAGAGTTCCATTACTATTTTTATACATGATATTATCTTCTGGTACTAATATTGATTTTTCTAGAAAATTCCCTAAATTCCAATTTAATCCTGCATTGGTTTCCGAAGAAAATTTCTTTGTCGGAATAACTTTTATACCTTTTTGTCCTAATAATGTATTATTTTCTAATTTATAGTTAGTAGTGCTATTTTCACTAAGTCTCCCTATAAATCCTGTGCAAATTAGTAAATTATCTTCATTTCTTTTCATTTGATATCCTTTAGTTTTTATTTATATTTTAATATCTTCGTAAAAAAATTTTGTTCTGACTAAATAATCATGAGTAAAATATACCATTCCCCCATTATTATTCATGTGTAATTCTATACTTCCTAATAATCCCCGTTCTATGTCTGTAAATCTATTATCATATAGACATATTAGTACTTTAGCTCCTAAATTTTCTCTATGAAGTCCTTTTACTCCTATTATTATTAATCCTGACGAGGCTATTGAAGATTTTTATTAACAATTTCTTTATAGGATTCTTTTTCTATTAATATTTAGATTTAGTTCTTTTGTTGATTGTTTTGGATTTTAAGTCAGTTTCGTTATTTTCAAAATCAAATTTCATTGTTTGTTTTATTGTTATATCATTCTTCGAGTGATCGACAATTCAAATTCATCAATCCACTTTTTTACTTGTATGTGACTCGTAGATTTGTGGCATGCACATTTTGTTAGCTAACACTTATAATCACTTCAATTTTAATTTAATTATATTCCCAAACATGCTCAAGTTAGATGTTTCAAACTAAGTATGCACGTAAAAACAAGTCCATAAATAAAAAAATGTTACTGAGAAGAAGAGAAAGTGCACAATTACATGACGAATATATGACATACCATCACTTCCTCCCTCGAGAGAGAAAATCAAAAGTTATTGGAAAAAGATTATCTCGTTGTCCAACTCATTTTTAATGAAAGAGTAAATTTCGTAGAAGATGTAACTATCCAAACTTGACCAACTCGTTGACTTTTGTAAAGTTTTTAGGTTTTCTTTAGTCATGGGATTATAACAGATATTTAGATTTATGCACATGTTTGGTAGGAATTAAAAGTAAAATTTTGATCTAAATCAAAATTAATAATAATTTTAACCATATATATTGTGAAATTCATAATTTTTCAACTATATATTTTATCAATTTTTATTAAAATCAACTAAAAATTTGATTTTAATCAGTATCAGATACGTGTTACATATTAAGCCTACATTTGTATCACTTTTTAAAGAGTTTTGTTCGAAAAATGATTTTTTGAAAGTGTTGGTTAAAAAGTATAAAAATTTTTGGGTTTACGTACAAAATATTTTTGTCATTGTTGAGACTTGCTGTCCAATTTTTGCTATCTAATTTGCTGTCCATCGAATTAATTATTGACGCATTATTTTTAAATTAACATGTTATTTCAAATTTGTCTTCGTTAACTTTATCACTAACCCACCAAATTGATGATAAGTTAATTTAAAATTATGTGTCAGTAATTAAGTGAGTGGACAACAAATTGGATATCAAAAGTTGGATAGCAATTTTCAATTCTTGCTTGACAATCATTATTTTTGAAAACAAAATTTTGAATAGTAATTTTTAGGAGAATATATGGTTAAAAATAGAATTTTTTTTTTTTTTTAGTTTACATACAAAATATTCTATTGCAAAATGAGTATTTTATTGTGTGAACGCTATGAGGTGAAAGGGAGACTGGCTAAAGTGAAAAGCATGTTATTTAGAAGGGGAAAAAAAGAAGAAAAATGGCCATTGATGATGCAAGCCTTTGAAAGGGAAAGAGATAAATATCATAATTTCATAAACATTGGCCGACTACTATTTGATATTTCTCTGTATATACATTCGATTTCTTTATTAGTTCAAAACCTAAATTATTTTCATATATATTGAATGATTCAACACTGAATTCAGAACCTCCGATAATCTCCGGCGATGGAATCACCGGTCCTTTTGGAAGACTTCGGTCAGAAGGTGGATCTGACGCGTAGGATCCGAGAGGTCCTATTGAATTATCCAGAGGGCACCACAGTGCTGAAGGAGTTGATACAGAACGCCGATGATGCCGGCGCCACCAAAGTCTGCCTCTGCCTTGATCGGAGGACTCACGGGACCCACTCTCTACTATCTGACAAGCTCGCCCAGTGGCAGGGTCCGGCGCTATTGGCGTACAATGATGCTGTTTTCACTGAGGAAGATTTTGCTAGCATTTCGAGGATTGGTGGTAGTGTTAAACACGCCCAGACTTGGAAGACTGGTCGGTTTGGGTAATTCCCTAACTTTCATTTACTCGAAGTTTTTTCAATGTCAAATTTGAAAGTACTTTTATAATTTCCGATAAATTATTCATGTTTGTACTGCATAACAAGTCTTCTGTTGTGTGTGTGTGTTACTGTTGATCATATCTACGTGGCTTGGAAAAAGTTTTAGGCTTCATTTGGGATGTGGTTTAAAATGTGGTAACAACCAGCTGGATGTAATTTATGTGTAAGACGCAGTGCTGTTCTACTCATGCCTCTTTGTATTGCACCATGAACATTTCCTTTCAATGAACGTTTCGTGATGGTTACAGCAGACAATTTTACTTGGAAAGTCTTGCAGATAATGTGCTTGTGTGTATTTATTAGTCACTCATTTTGTTTTTGTTGTAAGCTGACTTTAAGGTTAGACTGTTGGGTTTTATGATGTTTGGCGGTTCAGTAAACAAGAAACTATCTATACATCTCCGCATTATTGCCTATTTGTTCCAATGCTTTTAATGTTTTCCAAGCTATCACTTTCCCTTTGAGGATAATGTTACATGGTGATTGTTACTTGAATTAAACATGCTAGAACATGGTTATGGCCTTTTTGGCTTACTGCTCAAGGCGCCTGTTACTTCATTGGTTGTACATTTCCACCATCATCAACTTCAGCACGCCTGCATGTGTTGCCTAATGTTGATATCACGTTCAATGGAATTAAATATTAATTGAGACTAGTTGAGCAGATATTTAGGCCCTGTTTGGGAGGGATTTAGATTTTTCTACAGTAAATCAATTCTCATTTTCAAACACACATTCTTCAATAAAATAATCTTTTCCATCACATCAATAATTTTTTCTTCTTTTTCAACCACACATTTCCCATCATATCACTATTCAAAATCAATTCTTCCCCCAAAAATCCCTCTCAAACAAGCTCTTAAGTGATTTGGTTATTTAAAGGAATTGGAACTATTCATTATGATTTATGACTACGTTTAACTGTGCGCCACCACCCCTAACACACAGACACACGGTCGTACCAACCCATAGAACAACAACAACCGCTAAATTTCATTGCCAGTAATCTTTGGATTAGCTACTTGAGCCCTTTGTTGCTGTCAGATAGATTTGGAGTAACCTCTTTTGAAAGTTCGCAACAGTCCAGTTTTCTGCAATCACTTGTCAATATGTTAACTTTGGCCTATCTTCTTGAATTTGATTGTCTTTGGCTTGCCAACCTAATTAAACTATTTTCATTCAATGAACCTTGGCACTTTTGGGTGCCTGATCGTGATTGGCTTCTACTGGCATGCATAGGAACAAATCTAATTGTGGTAGATTTAAGCTATACAGATATAAATGAGGAGCTTGGATGATTGATATGAAAGATCTGAGATTTGAACTTCTGACACAGTGCACAATAGTTCGTTATTTGATCTATAAGCTTGATGACAGCCGTAGATACTGCTAACAATTTGGCTTGCCCTCTCTTTTGTTAACTTTAGGCTGACAACAGTAAACAGTTGCTTCAACAGGCTGAACTGTATTGAAAGACCTACTTTATAATTGAAAGGCTGTGGTACCTTAGATTTTTAATTTCGCTGGGCCGTCTTGTAATTTGAGTTTTCATGACTGGAAAAACATTCATGACTGTTTTAGCATAGAGCCTGATGGTCCCCTTCTCTTTCACAATTGATATTTTTAGGTCTGAAATTTGCTGATCTTTAAAGGACATAGAGACTATGACAGAAGACAATAATTTATTTTTTGCCTGTGTATAGACTTGAAATTATTTCAAAAAAGCACCTGAAAGATATTTTATGCATGATGAACATGCATGGAAATATGTGGTGACATGTCTAGTGAAGGGCCTTGAGAGCATAGTATCGCATCATCATGATTGTATACACCAATAGATTCTCTAAGATGTTTTTTCCTTCCATAATTTCTTGTTAGTCACTTTTTCTTTTTGATTTCTCTGGGCATATTTTATCCTATTTTCCCTATTTTTTCATTCATTTTGCTTGTCTCATCATATGCCCCCTATGCCGTCGGAAGATGTTCAACGCATACCATTTATATAGCATTTATCCATGTCTTTTGCTCTTTCTAATTTTACTTCAATTTTTTCTTTTTCTTTTCCTGGGCAAGGGTCAATGTTACCAATTGAGTTTCTCCCCATTTTATTTGATGTACTTTCCATGTTCAAGCCACTTAGATATTTTAATGCTTGCCACACTTAGCATTTGTGTTTGTAATTACTCAGTCTTTCAAATTTAACATTTTTATGAGGTAAGGGTGTAATTTTACTTTATAACAACAAAGAGTTAAATTGACAAAAAGCTCTTGTGGTCTCATTCATCCTTTCAGAAGCTCATCAAGTTAACTTGGATGCTTCAGCTGGTAACTTCAATATCATCCACAATCCATTTTTTGTCATTTTATCAGAACTATCTCTCTTGGATTTTGAAAAGCGAATGTAAAATAAAATAGTTTCAGTGTCATTTATTGATTTTAATTGGGATAATTAGAATCCTGAAACCTTAATGCTTTGACTTTTCAATGCTGGGCAAGTATTTGTGCTAAACAAAACTTGAAATATAGACAGTCTTTTTGGGATGGGGGAATATCTCTTTTCTGTATCTAGTCAATCATTAGCCCATGACACAGGATGGAGGTAGTGTGTCACATGGGTTACTTCCTTTATAATCAATGTCCTGTAACAGAAGCACTCTTGCATCCAATTGTTTAGTTCCGCATTTGGTCATATGCAATGTGAAATTCTTACTTTTAATGGTTGCTTGTCAATGAAGCCCTCTTGCAAGTTTCGACAGAAGTTTCCATATTCTTCATTTTTTCTTGACATTGAAATGCTTATTGTGGGTATACCTACAAGTTCTTTGCTAGGCTTCAATTTGGCATTTTTTTTAAATTTGTTTCAACAATATATCTCTAACTTAAATTATTTATAGGGTGGGTTTCAATTCGGTGTATCACCTGACAGACTTGCCCTCTTTTGTAAGTGGAAAACATGTGGTACTATTTGATCCCCAGGGTGTTTATCTTCCCAATATATCTGCTGCTAATCCTGGGAAGCGAATTGAGTACGTTAGTTCTTCAGCTGCCTCACTGTATAAAGATCAATTTTTACCATATTGTGCATTTGGTTGTGACATGAAAAGCCCTTTTGCTGGAACTTTGTTCCGATTTCCTCTGAGGAATGCAGACCAGGCTGCAAATAGCAAGCTCTCAAAACAAACCTATCTGGAAGATGATTTATCTTCCATGTTTGTTCAGCTTTACGAGGAAGGAGTTCTATCACTACTTTTTCTTAAAAGTTTATTATCAATAGAAATGTATATATGGGACACGGGCATGCCTGAACCAAGGAAAGTTTATCACTGTTCCATTGATTCGGCAAATGATAATGTGGTCTGGCATCGCCAGGCACTTCTGAGACTCTCAAAATCAGCATATTCTTGTAATGGTGAGATGGATGCGTTCTCATTGGACTTCTTGAGTGAGGCTATTACTGGAAATGTTTCTCATATGGAGACCCACAAGTTTTACATTGTACAAACAATGGCTCCGGCATCCAGTAGAATAAGTGCTTTTGCAGAATCTGCAGCAAAGGATTATGACATGCATCTATTGCCTTGGGCATCAGTTGCAGCATGCGTATCAGATGATTCACACAATGTAATTTCAGTAACTTACTACTAGATGTAGTGGTGATGTTTCTCCTCCTCCCTGCCTCATTTTTCTTTGCCCTTCCTTTTTCTATGTGGACATGTGTATATTTACAGGATCTTCCTACGTGCACACTTTAATTTGTATCTGTATATGTATAGCCTGAGCTTCTTACTTCATATACTGTACTTTTGTATGTAATATATAAGTAGATGTAGCTCATTATTTGAAGGTGAGGGAGTTTGCTGAACATATTTAACATTCCTTCCGCATCTGCTGTTCTATGGCAATTTATGCTTTTATGAGCTATGCCTTTGGTATTGAATATATAGTTCTATATATTTGTCTTTTCTGCAAATATTGCGTGTATTATACATTTTTTCTTTCTATTTTCATTTTGTAACAGCATACGTGAGGGCTTTTATGGTCAGCGTATGTGGATACTTTTTGCATATATTAAAATTAATGAGAATTTGCTTATGGAAAGGGGGGCAAAAAAACTTGAAAAAAAAGCTTATAACAGTTAGCTGTGGTTGAGCGTATAAGATGTGATAAGAGAAGCTAATTATATGTAACTAATGCTTAAAGCTGTTGAACCTTGTTATTACTCCACTTTATCCTATATGTTATGGTTTTTATAAGATGGAAATTGTCCCCCAACAAGTGTTGATAAGGCTTTTAATGCCTGATTTCTCTTGGCCTCTAGGCAGAGAAGCATCCAGGATAATTTGATCCTTTTGTCCTTGGATGTTTCTTAAACTTGAGCAGGGTGATTTTTTAGGCATGCTAGTACAGACCTCAAATTTGCTTCTTTCCTGCATGCTTTGGTGTACATAATTAGTTTCTAAAATTTACTATATCAGATATGCGTCTGTGTATATAATTCCAATTTTCAGGGACGGTTCTCTGTATAATATTGTGGAATCTTCCCTTATTTTTTCTCCTTTTGAGTGGTCAAGTATTCCTTTCCCTGGAAAAAAAGTGGGGAAAGGAAGAAAGGTCAAGCTCATAGCCAAACATGTTGGACTCGATTGCATAATCATCAAATTTATTTTTATGTGGTATCTGACAGGATGACTTTCATAAGCTAGGCCGGGCATTCTGTTTTCTCCCATTGCCTGTAAAAACTGGACTTCATGTGCACATCAACGGATACTTCGAGGTTTCTTCAAACCGTCGTGGCATTTGGTATGGTGATGATATGGACAGATCTGGAAGAATTCGTTCCGTCTGGAACAAGCTTCTCCTGGAAGATGTCATTGCTCCTAGTTTTGCTAAATTACTACTTGGCGTACAACCATTACTAGGCCCAACAACACACTATTATTCTTTATGGCCTATTGGTTCGTTTGAAGATCCATGGAATTCGTTAGTCGAGCACATTTACCGGAGCATCAGTGGTTCACCTGTCTTGTATTCAGATGTTGAAGATGGAAAGTGGATTTCTCCTGGAGAATCTTTTCTTCACAACATGGATATTTCAGGAAGTAAAGAACTAGGAAACATTCTTGCCCAGCTTGGAATGCCTATTGTTCATTTGCCTAATAACTTATTTAATATGCTCCTACACTGCAAATCTGGTATTCATCAGAAAGTAGTTACACCTGATTCTGTACGTCATTATTTGAGACGTTGCAAATTTAAAAATACAATAGACAGATCCTCCAAGCTTATGCTGTTGGAATATTGCCTTGAGGACTTGATTGACAATAATGTGGGTACTGATGCATCTTACCTGCCTTTGATTCCGTTGGCAAATGGTGACTTTGGATCATTGTCCAGATCCTCAGAAGGGATTACTTATTTTATTTGCAATGAGTTGGAATATGAGCTTCTTCAAAAAATCTCTGATAGATTAGTCGATAGGAGTATTCCTCTCCACCTATTAAGTAGATTAACAGCGATATCAAAGGTTTCAGGGGCAAATCTAGCCATTTTCAGTTCAAGTGAGTTTGTTGCATTATTTTCTGAATTTGTACCTGCTGTATGGAAATACAAGAAGAAAGTCCTTTGGGACCCGGATTCCAATTGTGCTCATCCAACTTCTTCGTGGTTTGTGCTTTTCTGGCGTTATCTGCGTGAGCAATGTGAGAAGTTGTATCTTTTCGAAGATTGGCCTATACTACCGTCACTCAGTGGGCACCTGTATAGGCCTTCTAGGCAGGAAAAAATTTTGAATGTTGAACATCTGTCCAATGAAATGCGGCATATTCTTGTCAAGATAGGATGCAAGATACTAAACACCAATTATTGCGTTGAACATTCAAATTTATTTCATTATATGTATGAGACTGATGGCGCTGGTGTTTTAAATTCTATATTTGATGTCTTGACTAAAGATGGTATTAGTCAGCTTCTTCAGTGTTTGCAAGCAGAGGAAAAGGACGTGCTTCGCAGATTTCTTCTGGATCCCACATGGTATGTTGGAAAGCAAATGGATGATTCTCACATAGAGAATTGCAAGTGGCTTCCAATTTATAGATTTTATGGTGGAGAAGCTGCTGAAAATTCCAATTATTCCGATTTAATAAATCCTCGTAAACATTTACCTCCATCTGATTGCCCAGAGTGCCTGTTTTCTGACGACTTCCTCTGTAATTTATCCAACACTGAAGAAGAGATAATAACTAGGTACTATGGAATCGAACGAATGAGAAAGACACAATTTTACAAGCAGCATTTTTTGCATAGGATAAAACAGTTGGAAACTGATGTTCGTGATGATGTCATGATTTCTATTATTCAAGAGCTACCACAATTATGTGTTGAGGATGCATCTTTTAGGGAGCTTTTGAGAAATTTGGAATTTGTTCCCACGAGTAGTGGATCTCTAAAATGTCCGGCAACATTATATGATCCTAGAAACGAGGAATTGTTTGCTTTACTGGAAGATTCTGATACTTTTCCTTGTCCACCATTCAAGGAATCAGGTGTTTTGGACATGTTACAAGGTTTGGGGCTCAAAACAACTGTGTCTATTGATACTGTCATACAAAGTGCTCGGCATGTGGAGCACTTGATGCGAGAAAGTCAGGAAAAAGCGCATTCACGAGGAAAGGTGCTTCTTTCCTATCTGGAAGTGAATGCATTAAAATGGCTACCTGATCCACCCGAGGATTATCAGGGAACAGTGAATAGAATATTCTCAAGAGCTGCAAATACATTTAAATCTCGCCATTTAAAATCCGACTTAGAGAAGTTCTGGAATGATCTTAGGCTGATTTCATGGTGCCCTGTCCTTACTTCCCCTCCCCATAAGTCTTTACCATGGCCTACTGTCTCATCCATGGTTGCTCCTCCTAAACTTGTGATGCTATCTTCAGACTTATGGCTTGTTTCCGCAAGCATGCGGATACTAGATGGAGAGTGCTCTTCCTCAGCATTATCATATCAACTTGGCTGGTCCTCACCTCCTGGAGGAACTGTAATTGCTGCCCAATTGCTTGAGCTTGGGAAAAACAATGAGATTGTCTCTGACACATTGCTTTGGAAAGAATTGACTTTAGCAATGCCCAGGTTATACTCTATTTTGATGGGCTTTGTTGGTTCAGATGAGATGGATATTGTAAAGGCTATTCTAGAAGGTTGCCGATGGATATGGGTTGGAGACGGGTTTGCTACATCAGATGAGGTTGTCCTTAATGGTCCTCTTCATTTGGCTCCCTATATACGCGTTATACCTGTTGATTTAGCTGTTTTTAGTGACTTATTTCTGGTGCTCGGCATTCGGGAATATTTAAGGCATACTGATTATGCTAATATATTATGTAGAATGGCCACAAATAAGGGTACTGTTCCTCTGGATACTCAGGAATTCCGAGCTGTTATAATGATTGCTCAACATCTGGCTGGAGCTCACTTTTATGAAACTCAGATTAATATATATCTTCCAGATGTATCAGGCAGACTATACAATGCTACTGAGTTAGTATATAATGATGCTCCTTGGTTGCTTGATTCTGAAGATTCTGACAGCTTATTTGGTAATGCTAATATTTCCTTAAGTGCTAAACAGGCTGTTCATAAGTTTGTTCATGGGGACATTTCTAATGATGTTGCTGAAAAGCTTGGAGTACGTTCCTTCCGGAGGATTTTGCTTGCAGAGAGTGCTCACTCGATGAATTTGAGCTTGTCTGGAGCTGCTGAAGCATTTGGACAGCATGAATCATTGACTACCAGACTTAGACATATACTTGAAATGTATGCTGATGGGCCTGGAGTTCTCTTTGAGCTCGTACAAAACGCTGAAGATGCAGGAGCATCTAATGTGGTTTTTTTATTGGACAAAACTCAGTATGGGACTTCATCTCTTCTCTCTCCTGAAATGGCAGATTGGCAGGGTCCAGCTTTGTATTGTTTCAATGACTCTATTTTCAGCCCCCAAGATCTATATGCTATTTCTCGCATTGGCCAGGAAAGCAAATTGGAGAAGCCACTTGCTATTGGAAGATTTGGGCTGGGATTTAATTCTGTTTATCACTTTACAGACATTCCGACTTTTATTTCGGGAGAAAATATTGTGATGTTTGATCCACATGCTTGTAATTTGCCTGGAATTTCTCCTTCTCACCCTGGCCTCCGAATCAAATATGTGGGTAAAAATGTTTTGGAACAATTTCCTGACCAGTTTTCTCCATTTCTGCACTTTGGATGTGATTTACAGCATCCATTTACTGGTACACTGTTTCGTTTTGCACTTAGGTCTATGAGTGTTGCCTCCAGAAGCCAAATAAAGAAAGAAGCATATGCGCCTGCCGATGTACTATCACTATTCTCTTCCTTTTCTGAGGTTGTTTGTGAGACGTTGCTGTTTCTGCGAAATGTAAAAACAATATCCATTTTTGTCAAAGAAGGGCCAGATAGTGAAATGCAATTACTGCACTCTGTTCGCAAGAATTGTGTTAGTGAGCCTGAAGCTGAAAATAATCCATTTAATCACATTTTCAGCTACATGTATGGGAACCAGCAAGAACAAATGGGTAAGGATCAGTTCCTCAACAAGTTGAGCAAAACCATTGATAAAGATGTACCATGGATGTCTCAGAAGATTTTGATGTCCGAACAGAATCAATCTGGCTGTAGTTCCCGTTTATGGTTGACGACTGAATGCTTAGGTAGTTTCCGGGATAAGAATAAATTTACCCCTGACAAACAGTTTGACAAAAAATTTTACAAGTTTGCCCCCTGGGCCTGTGTAGCTACACCTTTGCAATTTGTCGAGATTGAGAAGAAGTTGGATGGGAGTGAGGCAAATTTGGAGGAATCTTTTCTTGTTAACTCTGACATTCTTGAGGTACCTGTAGCTTCTACTCAAGGCACATTGAATTTCGAAGGTCGTGCTTTTTGTTTCTTACCTCTGCCAATCAATACTGGTTTGCCTGTTCATGTTAATGCCTATTTTGAGTTGTCGTCAAACCGCAGGGATATATGGTTTGGTGATGACATGGCAGGGGGTGGGAAAATGCGCTCAGACTGGAACATTTTCCTTCTTGAGGAAGTTGTTGCTCCAGCTTATGGTCATCTACTCGAGAAAGTTGCACTTGATATCGGCCCAAGTGAGCTTTTTTTTTCCTTTTGGCCAACAGCAGGAGCTGTTGAGCCTTGGATATCACTGGTACGGAAACTCTACCAGTTTGTTTCTGATAGTGGTCTTCGGGTGTTGTACACGAAAAGCAGAGGGGGGCAGTGGATTTCAACAAAGCAGGCCATTTTCCCAGATTACACTTTTGACAAGGCTTGGGAACTTTCAGAAGCATTATCAGATGCGGGTTTGCCTGTGGCAACTGTTCCTAAGGAGGTTGTTGATAAATTTATGGAAATCCGTCCATCACTGCATTTTCTCACACCTCAATTACTACGAACCTTGTTAATTCGGAGGAGACGTGAATTTAGAGATAGAAATGCATTGATGTTGACTCTTGAATACTGCTTGCTCGACCTAAGAAGTCCAGTTATATCAAATAGTTTCTATGGATTACCCTTGATACCTCTTTCAGATGGTTTATTTGCGAAATTGGAGAGAAAAGGGTCGAGTGAACAAATATATGTTACTCAGGGAGAGGGATACGATCTTCTGAAGGATTTAGTTCCGCATCAACTTGTAGATTCAGGGATTTCTGCTTCTATTCACAGTAAGTTATGTGATCTAGCTGAAACCGAAGACTTCAACCTCCATATCCTGACATGTGCATTGCTTGAGAAGCTCCTTGTGAGATTGCTCCCAGCTGAATGGCATTGTGCTAAGCAGGTAACTTGGGACCCCGGTAATCAAGGTCATCCTAGTTTGGAATGGGTAGGACTTCTGTGGAGCTATCTGAGATCATGTTGCAATGATATTTCTTTGTTTTCTAAGTGGCCCATCTTGCCGGTTGAAAATAATTATCTTATGCGGCTTGTTGAAAATTCCAATGTGGTCAGAGATGGTGGGTGGAGTGAGAACTTGTCCTCCTTGTTGCACAAAGCTGGATGCTTGATATTGAGGCGTGACATCTCCATAGAACATGCACAATTGAAACATTATGTGCAGCCTTCGACAGCAATAGGTGTTCTAAATGCATTGCTTGCAGTCGCTGGTAAGCCAGATAACATTGAGGGGCTCTTTGGTGATGCTTCAGATGGGGGCTTGCACGAACTTAGGAGTTTTATTCTCCAGTCCAAGTGGTTCTCTGAAGACTTGATGGAAAACTGCCATATTAATATTATCAAGCACATTCCCATGTTTGAGTCATTCAAAAGTAGAGCACTTGTATCTTTAAGTGGATCTCTCAAATGGCTTAAACCAGAA
Organism: Fraxinus americana; assembly: GCA_035079005.1. Lineage (NCBI taxonomy): Eukaryota > Viridiplantae > Streptophyta > Magnoliopsida > Lamiales > Oleaceae > Fraxinus > Fraxinus americana. The sequence continues at coordinate 23,440,630 of CM068726.1, read as the reverse complement.
TCTGTGCCAGATTATCTCTTGGATGATGACTTCATAAGAGTGGATTCAGATAAAGAAAGAATGATACTGCAAAAATATTTAGGGATTGAAGAACCATCAAGAGTGGATTTCTACAAAGATTATGTACTTCATCGCATGCCGGAGTTTATTTCTAAGGAAGGTTTTCTCTCAGCCATTCTGAGTGATATCAGATTCCTCATTGAGGAGGAGAATACTTGCAGAGCAGTGTTTTCTGCAACACCATTTGTTCAGGCATCTGATGGATCCTGGAAAGAGCCTTATAGGTTTGTTTCTTAATGCCTTGAGAGAATGTCCATTTATATTCAAAATAATGATTAGTGATGACAAAGGGTCGTCTTCTACTCACCTCAATTAATTGTTTATTAGTTAAATGATTTAGAAAAAAAGTATTAATTGTAATATCAAGTAATTCAAATTTTAGTTGTGTTTGGTGCTGCATGACACAACCTTTACGTAGTATGCTGGTAAATTCATATTTATCGCACTGTTCATTTGAGTGTTCAAGTGTCTAACCAATGGGCATACAGACATGTTTTGAGAAAAAAAATTGAAAAGAAAGGAAGAGGCCTGTTCTATGAGAAAATATGGAAGAGAGGATGTTGAGCTAAAAGGTTATTTGGTAAAGTTCTCATCAGATGATCTTTGGTTCACAATAAATAAATATAGGCCAGACCCAATCTTCAGTCTGGTTATGGATTGGCAACTTATAATCCTCCAATTTTCTTTGATGGAGGCTCTCATACAATTCCTTTGCAAGTCTTTGTATACCTTTTCACAATGTAGAAGAACGTCCATTGCAAAAACCATTTTCAAAGGGGCTCTGTTTCCTGAAGTACAATTACAAATTAGAGTGTGTGGAGGGGGGGAGGAATATATTCCACACACTGCATATATTGGCTTGTGCATTTTCAATGTTTGTAGTTACTATTTTTCGAGCTCCAAAGTTTATTTGTAGACATATAATAACATGTAGTATTCTGTTTGGCAGGTTTTATGATCCTCGGTTTCCTGAACTAAAATTGTTACTGCACAAAGGAGCATTCTTCCCCTCTGAGAGCTTCTCTGGCCCTGAAACTCTGGAAACTTTAGTCAATTTTGGACTTCGACAAAGCTTAGGTCTTACTGGTCTTCTTGATTGTGCCAGGTCCGTCTCTATGTTACATGATTCAGGGGACTTAGAAACAGGAGTTTATGCTAGGAGGCTGCTTGGGTGTTTGAATGCAGTTGCATTAAAGCACTCGCATGTGGAAGAGAGTGTTGATTGTGTAGATGCTACAGAATCTCCTAGGAATGTTCTCACTGGAGGTGAGGAAGAGTTGTCCATGGAGAACCTTTATGAAGATTGCCTGGACATCAATGTGATTGTCAGCAACTTGGTTGATGATATGAATAGAGAAGAGTTTTGGTCAGAGCTGAGGACTATTAGCTGGTGTCCTGTATATACGAATCCGCCTGTTCAGGGGCTTCCATGGTTAGCCTCAGCCCATCAAGTAGCAGCACCAGATGAGGTCAGACCAGAAACACAGATGTGGATTGTTTCATCTAAGTTACATATATTGGATGGCGAATGTTATGAATGTCTACAGTGCAAACTTGGTTGGATGAATAGTCTGGGTGTAGAAATTTTGTCTGGGCAATTAGTTGCGCTATCTCAATGCTATACTGAGCTCAAGTTGCATTTTAATGCAGAACTGCAGAAGCAGATACCATTAATCTATTCAGGTTTGCAAGAATACGTCGACACTGATGATCTTCAATTTCTGAAAACTTCCTTGAATGGTGTTCACTGGGTTTGGATTGGAGATGAATTTGTGGCCCCAGATGCACTTGCATTTGATTCCCCTGTGAAATTTAGCCCCTACTTGTATGTTGTACCATCTGAGCTATCAATTTTCCAGGATTTGCTTTTGGCATTAGGTGTTAGACGTAGTTTTGATGTTTTTGACTATTTTCATGTCTTGCAACGTCTGCAAAATGATTTAAGAAATTGTGCCCTCTCAACTGATCAGTTGAGTTTTGTTCAATGTGTACTAGAAACCATCGCAGATAAGTACTTGGATGGTTTGGTACTTGAAGGTCCTCATTTGCTGCTTATTCCAGATTCTTCTGGAGTTCTTGCAGCTGCGGGAGAGCTTGTTTATAATGATGCACCATGGATGGAGAACAATACCTCTGTCGGGAAGCGCTTTGTGCATCCCTCTATCAGCTATGACCTGGCCAACAGATTGGGAATCCAGTCACTTCGTTGCCTCTCCCTAGTCAGTAAAGAAATGACGAAAGATGTACCATGTATGGACTATAGTAAAATATGTGAGCTACTGGAACTATATGGAAACACTGAGTTTCTTCTTTTTGACTTACTTGAATTGGCGGACTGCTGCAAAGGAAAAAAACTTCACCTCATTTTTGACAAGAGGGAACATCCACGTCAATCTCTGCTGCAGCACAATCTTGGTAATCAATTTTACTTTGTATTTCATAGAACTTTAACAGGATAGTGGATTGTAGCAAACTAAACTTGTGTCTTGGGGTTCTTTTATCATCTCAGACACTGTAAAACTGGTTCTATAACTTTGTTGCTATGAACTTGTACCAAATTCTATATTTTGAGTTGCTGCTACCTATGCTTTAGTATTTTCTATAGTTTTGTTGATATGAACTTGTGCTGAATCCTATATTTTGAGTTGCTACCCATGCAGGTGAATTTCAAGGGCCAGCTCTGGTGGCCATCCTGGAAGGGGTCAGTTTAACTGGAGATGAAGTTGCTAGTTTCCAGTTTCTTCCACCTTGGAGTGTAAGGGGAGACACTCTCAACTATGGCTTAGGATTATTAAGCTGTTTCTCCATAAGTGATCTGCCATCAGTCATATCTGATGGTTTGTTGTACATGTTTGATCCTCGGGGTTTAGCTCTTGCCATGCCTTCAGGTCGAGCACCCTCTGGGAAAGTATTTCCACTGAAAGGTATGCTGTTATTACTTCCAAATGTCTTCAGTGCTTGTTTAGAAATTTAATGTCAATGCCTGTATGGTTTTCTCACATCTGAAACATCATTGGGGTGGGGTGGGGAGTGGGAATATATATACGCAAAATAATACACTGTTGTGTAATATCTATGGGGCAAACAAATGCTACTTCTGCAATGGAAGGCCTGAGACAGCTTTGGTTGTTCTTTGTAAGTGTAGCTATGCTTACCAGGATTGGAAAATTTTTGGTGGTGGCATAGCTTGTTTTGTATGGGAAAAAAACTAGCACACTGGAATAATGGAATTCCATTCAATATGGATGGAAGTCCATCTCACTCCACTAAAAAGTCTAAACATCTTAATTTCTCTTTTTCAAATCTGCAAACTAGAGAGTAATATAATGAAGTTGTTATATATATATAGTCCATTTCCATATTTATTCGAGCACATAAGGATTCCACCTCCAACTTGGAACACAGAATTGGAGATAGAATATGTGATTTTTAGTAATGAAATCGGATTTACATCTTCCTACCATTCTGAATTTGATACTAAATGCATTCCAAACACACATGGAATTTCAACTTCAGCATCGATCAATCATATTTGAGGAAGTCATTGTATGTTGTCTTGAGAGCATAAACCTCTCTTTGCGGTATTGTCATTTCCTTGAAGTTATCAGATACACCTTTAACAATTTGGTTAACTGATCAAAATGTTAGTGGATTGCTGACCGAGTTTATTTTCTTTGATCTGTTGTGTTATAATATTCCTTGCTCTAGTGCTGTTTAGAGGTGGAGTAATAAAAGAAGTGCTAGTATATTAATATCATTAAGAACATTTGAATGTCTGACATAGTGAGATAATTTTTTGAATCACAAAAAAATATGTTGGATGAAACCTTGATTTTCACAACTGCTAAAATGTTTTATGGTTTGCAGTTTCTAGTTTATTCAGTTGAAATTAACATTCTGAAAACTTTTGTATGGCCATAGGGTGATGAAAAGTTTCTCAGTGATTTTCTTTGGTCAAAATGGATACCTGTCTGTAGGAAATCCCGTTTATATCTTCATTAATATAGGAAGATTGTAATTAGCATATATTTAGGAAGTATTTTTACTTACTTTAGATAGAAGATTATTTTCCTTATTCCCATCTATTGTACAGTATATAATATGGATGCATTGTAACTCGTTTATATTCATTGATTAAGAAATACATGATTCTCTCATTACTTTCTATATGGTATCAGAGCTCGGGTGAACTCAAACCCGGGAATCAATGGCAGAAACTGTCGACCATCAAAACTCAACGTCAGTTGAATCCGGAATCAGTGAGACTGAATCCGTTCACACCATGACGTCAATTGGAGGTGATAATTCCTCCTTTCAACTCACAGTCAAGAAACTCAACGGAAAAAATTACAGAGAATGGGCACAATCCATTAAGCTCGTAGTAGAAGGGAAAGGAAGAATCGGGACCGGCGATGCGAAGCAACCCACTGACCCAGCCCATCTTCAGAAGTGGAAATCTGAGAACTCGATGGTTATGTCCTGGCTCGTAAACTCCATGGTGCCAGCAATCAGCAAAATCTACCTCTTCATGGCCACTGCGAAGGATATTTGGGATAGTGTTCGAGAGATGTACTCTGATACAGAAGATTCATCACAGATTTTTGAAATTAAAACCAAACCTTGGAGGGCAAAGCAAGGAGAACGAAGTGTGATCATGGTATGAAAAAACCCTACTGAGGCCAGCCTTGAGACCCGCCTCACTGTGAGGCGCAGCTTCTGTGCCTCGAGGCTCAATCTGTGAGGCACAAAAAATGAGGCGTACGCCTCTACATCTGAGGCAAAAAAAATGAGGCGTGCGCCTCATTTGCGCCTCATTTGAAATATGTTTTTTTTTAGGTTTTTGAAAAGGAATTAAAAAAGGCTTTTTTTAAAAAAGAGAAGGGCCCATTTAAAAAGATATTTTGGGCCAAACAAAATATTAAAATATCTAGAATACCAAAAGGCAGCCAGAAATCCTTCTACACGGTGGCAGACAGAAATCTTCCTAGATGGCGAGAACTACACGACAGTCAGAAATCTTCCCAGAACTAAACGACAACCAGAAAACTTATCTTCAATCCTTCGCTTAAAAGAGGTCATCAAGTGTTGCTTCTATGTCTCTTTTCTCCTTTGCTTCTGCCTTCTTTTAGTGACTTACAATTTAAAATTTTCACTAGATTTTGCTTGGCTTTTTTCTTGTTCAGTGCATCGTCACCAGATTGCACATATTTTGTTCGGCATATTGCACTTGTTTTGTTTGTGGTGAGGCTTAAACCTCAAAACGTTTTGAGGCTTACGCCTCGCCTCATTACAAAAAAACGCCTCGGTACCCGTTTACGTTTTTTCAAACTATGAGTGTGACTGAGTACTATATGGAGATGTCTTCTTTATGGCAAGAATTAGACCTAAGTACAGATGAACAGTGGGATTGCCCTACAGATGGTGTTCGATACAAGAAGAGGGTGGAGAATGAAAGATTGTTTGAATTTTTGGCTGGGCTAGACAGGGAGCTTGACGACGTCAGAGGAAGGGTTCTCAGCCGCCGGCCACTACCCTCCACTCGAGACGCCTTCGCCGACGTGCGCCGCGAGGAGAATCGGCGTCTGATCATGTTGAAGAAGGAGCGTTTTGGGCTTGCAATTGACGGACTTGCCCTATTATCTAACACAAATGGGCCTGCTGGATTTAATTCTTTGAGTGAAATTGGGCCTACAGGGGCTGCTGCTAATATAAGGAGAAATTTCAATAATGGGCAAAAATCTTTTGGGCCTGATTCGGGAGCCCAGATGATTAGAGGTACAAAAAAATTTGGACCCAGCACAAGACAACAAACGGGTCGTCCATGGTGCGACCACTGTCGGAAACCGGGCCACAAAGAGGATACGTGCTGGGATTTGCATGGAAAACCGTCTGATTGGAAGCCACGGCAAAACACTAGAAATTCCATTTACCAAGCCGCAGTCCACTCCACTGAGACACAAAATTTCACTCCCAGCGGTGCATTCAGTCCTGCACAACTAGACCAACTTCAACAAATGTTCTCAAATTTGCAATCACCTAGCTCTTCAAGCTCTTTGGCTCACAGAGGTAATATCCTAAAAGGTCTTAACACCACCTTACTCTAAAAAATATCATGGATTATCGATTCTGGTGCGTCTCATCACATGACGGATTCACACCAACTACTTGTGTCATACTCACCTTGATAGTTCTCTCTCTCCAGTGGCTGGAAATGGGAGTATTCAAATCTCTACTTTAATTACACTCGAAAATGTTCTCATGTCCCGAATCTATCGTGTAATTTATTGTCCATCAGTTAATTAACAAAGAGTTCAAATTGCTCTGCTCATTTTTTTCCATCTTACTGTGTCTTTCAGGACCTATCATCGGGGAAGACGATTGGCAGTGCTAGAGAGTGTGAGGGACTCTACTACTTTGACGAGACTACTGTGAGTCCACAACGTCGATTTGCTAGTTGTGATTCTGTTTCTGTTCCTAAGAATAATGAAATTCTTTTATGGCATTTTAGAATGGGTCATCCCAATTTTCAATATCTAAACCATGTATTTCCTTCATTATTTTCGAATAAAACGTATTTTGATATGAAGTGTGACATTTGTGAACTTGCAAAACATCATCGTTCGTCATTCAAAAAATCTGTGTACAAACCATCTAGGCCATTTACCTTAATTCATAGTGATCTGTGGGGTCCTTCTCGCATCCTTAATCGTATCCACGCAAAATGATTTGTTACATTTATCGACGACCATACTCGACTCTGTTGGGTCTATATGCTTAAAAGACAAAATTGATGTTCATTCTGTGTTCATGAATTTCCACTCCATGGTCCAAACTCAATTTCACACAAAAATTCAAATTCTGCGTACAGACAATGGCACAGAATATTTCAATAGTACACTAAGAACCTATCTCCAAGAACATGGAATAATTCATCAGAGTTCTTGTGTTGATACTCCCCAACAAAATGGGGTGGCTGAACGCAAAAATAGGCACTTACTTGAGGTAGCTTGGGCCTTACTGTTCACTACAAATATGCACATCACTTTTTGGGGCGATGCTATTCTAACATCTGCCTACCTTATAAACAGAATGCCCAGTCGCACTCTCAATTTTGAAACTCCTCTCCAAAAATTCCGGAATTTTTTCCCTAACACTCACCTCACCTCACCTCCGACCTACCACTAAAACTGTTTGGTTGTACGGCCTTTGTACACATACATTCTCATCTTCGTACCAAACTTGAACCTCGAGCAATTAAATGTGTATTCATTGGTTATTCACCTACACAAAAAGGGTATAAATGCTATGACCCGATCACAAAGAAAATATTTGTTAGCTTCGATGTCACTTTCTTCGAACACGAACCCTACTTCAAAAAAACATCTCTTCAGGGGGAGATCCTAAGTGAAAATGAAGATCGGTTCTTCACAATACCTCTTGATCTTGGTCCCCTCAACTCTATCCCAAACACAGAATCTAACATGCCATTTACAGAAGATGACTTAAACTCAGGGGAAGAACAGAAAGAACAACATGACAAAGAGATGATTGTTTACTCAAGGAAGCCAAAATCGAAGGAGAAAGGGAACCTCACACTCGAAGCACTAAGAGAGTCGGAACCAGTGATAGCTCCAAATCTTCGTGAGTTTTTCCCAAGCACTGATGATCTACCTATTGCCCTTAGGAAACAAACTCGGTCATGCACTTTTCACCCTATCTCAAAATTTGTTGTTTATAATACTCTATCTCCACAATTTCGAACATTTGTGTCCAACCTGGATAGCACAGGAATTCCAAGAAACGTTCAAGAGGCCTTGGAAATTCTCAAGTGGAGAAAAGCGGTAATGGATGAAATGAAAGCACTAGAAGCCAATAAAACTTGGGATGTGATGGAACTACCTAGAGTAAAGAGACTTGTTGGGTGTAAATGGGCGTTTAATGTGAAATACAAAGCAGATGGAACAATAGAACGGTACAAGGCTCGTCTGGGTGCAAAGGGATATACTCAAACCTATGACATAGATTACACAGAAACATTCGCACCAGTTGCAAAGCTGAATACAGTTCGGGTTCTCCTATCACTAGCAGCAAATATGGACTGGCCACTCCAACAACTTGATATTAAGAATGCATTTCTAAATGGGAAGTTGGAAGAAGAAGTCTATATGATGCTACCACCTGGATTTTCAGAAGAGAATGAAAGAAATAAAGTATGCAAATTGAAAAAATCTCTATACGGACTCAAACAGTCACCTAGGGCATGGTTTGACAGATTTGCAAACATGTTGAAAAGGCAAGGATACCAACAAGGACAATCGGATCACACTATGTTTTTCAGGGTATTTGAAGATGGGACAAAGACTGTCCTGATTGTCTATGTTGATGACATAATTCTCACCGGAGATAATACAGTTCAGATAGAGAGGCTAAAGGGAGGATAAGCTGCAGAGTTTGAAGTGAAAGATTTGGGACAAATGCGATACTTTCTAGGAATGGAAGTAGCTAGATCGAAGAAGGGAATCAGTGTGTCACAACGAAAGTATGTCCTAGACCTCCTTACTGAAACCGGTATGCTTGGGTGTAAACCATGTGATACTCCTATGGACACTGGAAGGAAAACGGAGAATATTGGAGAATTTGTTGAAAAAGAGAGAGATCAAAAACTAGTGGGGAAATTAATCTACCTGTCCCATACTAGACCTGACATTGCATTTGCAGTAAGTGTGGTAAGCCAACACATGCATGCTCCAAGGGAAACCCATCTAGAAGTAGCATATAGAATTCTAAGATACTTCAAAGGTTCCCCTGGAAAAGGACTGTTGTTCAAAAAGGATGAGAAAAGAGAAATAGAAGTATTTACTGATGCTGACTGCGTAGGAGCGACAGAAGATAGGAGATCAACCACTGGTTATTGTACATTTGTATGGGGAAACTTAGTCACCTGGAGAAGCCAAAAACAAAATGTAGTAGCCAGGAGCAGTGCAGAAGCAAAGTTCAGAACAGCTGCTCAGGGAATATGTGAAGGTCTATGGCTAAAGAAACTGTTGAATGAGCTACAGATTCCAACAAAATTTCCAATTAAACTCTATTGTGACAATAAAGCGGCTATCAGCATCTCACTCAACCCAGTTCAACATGATAGAACCAAACATGTAGAGGTGGACAGACATTTCATCAAAGAAAAAGTTGAAGGTGGAACTATCTGTATGATCTACGTCCCTACTAGAAAGCAGACTGCAGATGTATTCACAAAAGGACTATAGAGAAACATTCGATGAATGCATCTACAAGTTGGATATCATCAATATCTATGATCCAACTTAAGGGGGAGTGTAGGAAATCCCGTTTATATCTTCATTAATATGGGAAGATTGTAATTAGCATATATTTAGGAAGTATTTTTACTTACTTTAGATAGAAGATTATTTTCCTTATTCCCATCTATTGTACAGTATATAATATGGATGCATTGTAACTCGTTTATATTCATTGATTAAGAAATACATGATTCTCTCATTACTTTCTATACTGTCATTGAAGGCCTCCTTATTTTTATTATATTCTTTTAATGATACGAGTTCTCTGAAAGCAAGCTCGCCGTTGTTTCTATTGTGTGACATTGATGGTGGGAATTTTTTGTCTTTTGAAATTTGGGGTCAAATCATATACCATTAAATATTAATGCTTACATACTATTATAACCTAACTATGGCAAAATACCTTATAGAAAATGTGGTCCATCGAACATCTGCTGCTGGGACAATGGTTGCTTCATGTTTGATTAAAATCTTCTTTTAGACATCAAAACCAGAAGCTTCGGCCATACACCCTCTAATGTAAAATTAGGCCAACAAATTTCTTCCTTCTTGAGATTTTGAGATGGCAATGTGCTTGCTTTTTCCTGGTTAGTTAAAATCAGCAACCTTAAGCCTGTGTCATCCATGCGATCACCTTTTGAATGGTGGGAGTCTGTTCAATTCTTAAATCTATGTAAATCACTTTGGATCTAGTATGCCTGCTTCTACTTTTGATAACATTGATATAAGTTCAGATTTCGTGACTGATAGACTGACATATTTCTGTTGCATCAGCCCGTGAAGATTATGCGGGCCAACCTCATTTTCCAGTCGTTTGTAGTTGTGCAAGTGATGGCAATGCATTTTCCCTTCTAATAGTAATTTGTTTGCTGTCTCAACCAATTTAGTTTTTGTCAAATAGTGAATTTGAAATTGTACGCTATTTTTTCAGCTTGCATTGTGGTATGTGATTTTGCCATTAATTAACTTCTTTTTGTGAAACAAGTGAATATTTTTTTGATGGTTTTATGTTTGGCATTCATGTCATGTATTGTGAAAGCAAGAGTAGATCAATTTTCTCATTTTGGGTTACAGGTACTGATTTGACTGAGCGGTTCCGTGATCAGTTTATTCCCATGCTGATTGGTGAAAGTATGCCATGGTCGTCAGCTGATTCTACGATCATACGCATGCCTCTTTCTTCTGAATTCATGGAAGATGAAATCGAAACTGGTTTGAAGAAGATGGGGATGATATTTAGCAAATTCATGGAGCATGCTTCTAGAACAATACTCTTTTTGAAGTCAATTTTGCAGGTAAACTGAGATATTTGGGGTGTTAGGAATGTAAGTTTAAAAGATGGGGATAATTCATTTGCTTATTTGAGATATCAAATCCCCAAAATTGGAGTATGTTAACGAAGAAAGAAAAGAATAGAATACTTTTTTCTTATTCATTGGTAAAGATAATACACGTATATATACACAACCTAGGAAACTATCTTAGGAAAGTATACAAATTAGGAAAACCTAGAATTAAGCTAATTAGCCAACTACTAATTACAATCTGTAACACTCCCTCTCAAGTTGGAGCATAGATATTAATCATGCCCAACTTGTTACTTATCAAAAAAAAAAAAAAATCATGCCCAACTTGTTACAAAGATAATCCACCCGAACCCCATTTAAAGCTTTCGTGAAGATCTCCTAATTGTTCTCCAGTCTTCACATACCCAGTAGAGATCAAACCTTCCTGAATTTTCTCGCGAACAAAATGACAATCAATTTCAATATGCTTATGCTTAGTTCGCTCATGAAACACATGATTATATGCAATATGAAGGGCATCTTGATTATCACACCACAATTTTGCTGGTACTGAAATTTTAAGACCGATTTCAGTCAATAGTTGACATATCCACATTATCTCACACACACTGTGCCATAGACCTATATTCTGCCTCTGCACTCGATCTTGACATAACGTTCCGCTTCTTACTCTTCCATGAGATCAAATTTCCTCCAACGAAAACACAATAACCTGATGTGGATCTTCTATCCACTTTGGTACTCGCCCAATCTGCATCTGAAAAACATTCAATACGAGTGTGTCCATGATTTGCATACAAGATACCTTGTCCGGTTGCTCCTTTCAAGTAGCACAAAATCTGTTCTAGCACTGCCCAATGATGAACGATTGGGGATGACATAAACTGACTAACAACACTGATAGAATATGCAATATCTGGACGAGTCACCATAAGATAATTCAACTTTCCAACCAACCTCCTATATCTCTCAGGATCTTCAATTCGTTCTCCATATCCTGTAAGGTGCATGTTTGGGGTCATTGGAGCACTACAAGGCTTCGCCCCCAATTTTCCCATCTCAATTAATAAGTCGAGGACATATTTTCTCTGGGATAAGATCTCTTTCTTACTCCTTGTGACTTTGACACCCAAGAAATACTTTAGCATCCCTAAGTCCTTTGTGTGAAACTGAGTATGAAGAAAAGACTTAAGAGATGAGATTCCCGTAGTATCACTTCCAGTAATGACAATGTCATCCACATACACAACTAAAAGAATGATACCATCTGCCGATTGTTTGTAGAACACAAATGATCAGACTTGCTTTTCCTCATACCAAACTTTTCAACAGCCTGACTAAATTTTCCCAACCAAGCACGAGGACTTTGTTTCAAACCATACAGAGATTTTCTAAGATGACAAACTCGCCCAGACTCCTCCTGAGCAACAAAACCAAGAGGTTGCTCTATATACACTTCCTCCTGAAGATCACCATGAAGAAAAACATTCTTGATATCTAGTTGATGCAAAGACCAATGTTGAGCAGCCGCCATAGAAATAAACAACCGAACAAATGTCAATTTAGCCACGGCGAAAAAGTGTCAGAATAGTCCGCGCCATAGGTTTGAGCATACCCTTTAGCGACAAGAAGGGCCTTCAGTCGAGCAACGGACCCATCCGGATTTACCTTAATTGTGAACACCCATTTGCACCTTATAGCCCGTTTCCTTGAAGGTAAATCGACCAAATTTCAAGTACCATTGTCATCCAAAGCATTCATTTTTTCTATCATGGCATGATGCCAACCAGGATGAGATATAGCTTCATGAACGGTGTTAGGAATAGAGATAGAATCAAGGGATGCAATAAAGGAAGAAGACGAAGACGACAAACAATTATAAGAAACAACAGAAGAAATATGATAAGTACATTGGTGTTTACCTTTGCGTAATGCAATAGGGAGATCATCGTTTGAGACTGAATCTGATGACGAAGGAGCAGGTGTGGGACATGAATCAGGAGGGTTGCGACTGGAGTAAACTAATAGGAGGCATGACAGGAGCTTGTGCCGAGACAGGTTCAGAGGATGTGATAGAATATAACAGATCATCATCATCCTCCCCCGGATGTGCGGGAGGAGGAGAAGACGGAAAATAAAGTGTCTTCCATAAAGGTAACATCAAAGGAAACAAGATATTTGTTAAGAAGAGGACAATAACAGCTATAATCTTTCTGAAGACAAGAATAACCAAGAAAGATACACTTCAAATACTTGGGATCTAATTTGGTTACATGCGGACGAACATCCCGAACAAAACAAGTGCTACCAAATATCTTAGGTGCAACAGGATTTTGTAAGGGATCTCACCACAAAGAACATATGAGGGCATGCGATTAATCAGAAAACACGCTGTAGAGACTGCATCGGCCCAAAAAGGCTTAGGAACATTCATTTGAAATAATAAGGCTAGTGCAGTTTCAAGAAGATGTCTGTTCTTCCTTTCGGCCACTCCATTTTGAGATGGAGTATCAACAGAAGATGTTTCGTGGAGTATACCATTCTGAACCATATAAGACTGAAGTAAAACTGACGTATATTCTTTAGCATTATCACTTCGCAAAGTACGGATCGAAATATTAAATTGAGTTTTAATCTCAACACAAAATGCACCAAAAATAGAGAACAACTCGGAACTACTTCATTAAATATAACCAGGTTACACGACAGTAATCATCCACAAAAGTAACAAAATACTTAAATCTCGGTTTAGACAAAATAGGACAAGGACCCCAAATATCATAATGAATTAATTCGAAAGGAACACTAGCACGTTTATTGACTCTTGGACTCGAACTAAGACAATGGTGTTTTGTAAACTGACACGACTCACAATCTAATGAAGACGCCTTACTAAACTGTGGACAAAGCTTCTTGAGCAAAGGAAGAGATGGATGACCCAACCTACAGTGTGCCTCGAAGGGAGATGTTACACCAGAGCAAACAACAGATTTAGCTATGCGTGTGTCCAGAATGTAGAGGCCTCCAGACTCGTGTCCTTTACCAATAGTCTGATTCGTCATAAGATCCTGAAATAAGCAATGATCAAGGAAAAATGAGATGCAACAATTAAGATTGCGAGTCAGCTGGCTTACAGAGATCAAATTAAAGGACATGTTAGGTTAATGTAAGACAGACGACAAAAGAGTAGGAGTAATTGTGCCACCCAAGAACACAAGATGGTGACCCATTGGCTAAAGTAACGGTAGAAGTGGAAGTGTGTGACTTAAAAGTAGAAAATAGACCAGAATTACCTGTCATATGATCTGTGGCACCAGAATCAATGACCCATTTGGAGGATGAGGAAACGCATTTGGTTTACCTGAATTAGCAATAGCGGTGACAGAGGGAGAAGACTAGTGATTCTTGATACTGTGAGAACTTGACAAATTCATCTGCAGAGATAAGAATGGAGTTTTCAGAATTCTCATTAGTGGATGCAACATGGATCGAGTGAGCTTTCTGATTCCTGTACTGAAGCTTTCTACAATCACGCTTTGTATGTCCTGGCTTGTGACAGTAATGACACACAATTCCTTCAGAAACTTGTGTTCGGGCTTCAAACCTTTGCGAGCTTCCTCTTTTGTTTCCACTCTGATGGGTTGATCTCTCAGGCTCATAATTAGTATTTCGACTGACCAAAGCACCACTGATTTGAACAGATAGAGTACCTTCAGTGCGGAGTACTCAACTAAATACTTCTTGTAAAGATGAGATCTCAGAACCAGAAAGAACTTGTGACTTAGCAGTCTCAAATTCGGAGAAAAGACCAGCAAGAAAACACATGACAGCCATTTGTTCTCGTTGACGTTGTTGAACCTTTATATCAGGGTTAAAAGGCAGTAACATATTAAGCTCCTCATAAATTTTCTTAAACTCCATAAAATAAGTTGTAAGGGACTTATCTTGTTTTTCTGCACGGTAAAATGATTTGCACATCTCAAATATGCGAGAAAGGTTCCCTTTATCAGAATACATGTGTCACGCGTTTTCTATAACGTGAATTTATGCCGCAAGTGTACGGTGTCAAGTTTTGTAATATAGTATAAAAGTTAGGATGTCGAACCCACAGGGATTGTAATTTAATTCAACTAAGTACTATAATTATACAACTTCTATTTTATCTAGACAATTGATGAATGATTGGTCGATTGTTTTAAACTAAAGTAATGAAATTGGTTGAGACAAAATTGAAGAATATAAATTATCAAAATGAAGAAGCCTAGGGAATGATTTCACCAACTTTCAATTATGATTCAATGATATCAAATTATCCAATTAATTTTCCAATATTTAAAAGCAAGAATCCAATTGTATTTCTCTCCCCTCTCGAGTGCCGGCTAGAAATTAATCCTACAATTCAATCCCAATATCTCTATTCCGAATTAAAACCTAGAATTTATTAAAGTCCCGATTCTTTTGTGAAGCTTCATAGATTTTGCACTTTCTCTCGAAACCCATAAAACCTACGTTGCGTCAATCCTATGATCACGCCTAAATTCCCCTCTCTCGAGTAGAGGTGTCAATCCGGGTGGTCCGGGCCGGGTCGGCCCGCCAACATGTGAGCCCGGTAACGACCCGCGTGAAAAAAAGCCCGCCCGCTGCGGGTTCCGGGCCGGTTACGGGTCGACCCACAATTTTGGACTACAACCCAGGCCCGCCGGCTGACCCATCCGGGTCGAGCCCATGCGGGTCACGGCTCGAGCGGGTCGCGGTTCGTTCCGATTTTGGCCCCGTATGATTGTATAAATAAAATTATAAAAGTATAGAATTTTTCATATTTATAGCAAAAAATATTTTTTTTTATTAAATGTAAACTAAGAATTGAACAAAATGATAAATTCATAATTATATCAAGAAATTTTTACATAGAATTCAAATTTAATGTTACATGAATTATTTATAACTTTGCAAACTTCTACAACATTATCATCTTCTAAATTTATTGGAGAGCAACTATTATTGAAAATAGGATTTTGAGAAAAAGAATCGCGAGAATCCATAATATAGTAGGATTAAAAAATTTAGTAGTGACTAGTGAGAACCGAGAAGAAAGAAATATAATCAAGATGATGATGATATTTGCAATTGAATAATTGTAATTGTAGTAAGGTAGTAACAAGTATGAACTATGAAGTATAAATGTATAATAACTAATGAGAGGGTATTGTAAAAATAATTGTAAAAATAATCTCCCCCCTTTTTTTAATTTTTGTTTTATTTTTTTTTTTTCAAATTTTTTTTACGGGCCGCGGGTTAACCGCGGCCCGTGGGGGTGCAACCCGCGAAGCCCACGGGTTACACCTCCTTGACCCGTGAACCGCCCGCACGGGTCACGGGTCGGCCCGCGGTCCCAGTTTTCACGGGCCGATTTTTACGGGTCATGGCCGGCCCGTCCGTCTTGACACCTCTACTCTCGAGTGCCAGAATTGACTAGCATTTATTCATTCAATTATTGATCAGGTAATTGAAAGCATTAAATTCATGACACAATTAAATACACGTGGGAAATCCAAAAGAAGTAATTATAAATTCATCAAATCATAATCTCAAGTGGCTACATCAAACCCTAGCTAAATTATTTAGTTCATGAAGAAATTCATAAAATTTAAACAATGTACAATGAAAAACATAAAGGAGGAGGTAAGAAAAACTCTTTTTGGAGTGTTGATCGAAGTCCCCTTTGATGTTTCCACCCTTTCTTCACTTGATTTCTTCAAATCCTTCTTCTTATTGTCCTTGAAGATTTAGCCCTTTTTTTATCTTTTTCCTCGTTCTCCCACCTTTAAAATTAGGTTTTTATGGTAGTATTTATAGTGTCCACAAGTTGCAAGACGGAATAGGGTTGGACCGGGCCGAAAATCTTTTAAAATTTTCAAGTTTCTTCTTCTCGGGTCTGGGCGCCGCGTATTCTGCTGATTTTCAGCATTGTGGGCGCTAAGGCGCCCACCTTGAGCGCCAAGGCGCCCGGCTCGCTGAAATTCAGTTTACGTTTCCTTCAGTATTTTTAACATAGCTCTTCCTCCTGATATCCAATTGAGATGATTCAAGTTGCGTTGGAAAGCTAACTCAAAGGCCTACAACTTTGCTTCAGACATCATTCTCCAATTCAATCGTTTACTATGTCAAAAATGAGTCTCAATATGAGACTAAAAATCTGGAGCAAAACTTTTCGGCTGTAAATTGATTTGTGATCATATTTTGACTAAATTTGATCCCTTTGACATCTTTCCTCATCCAATTGGCTCTGATCACTCTCAAATCTTTATAGTGAGGTTCGGTATAACTTTTTAATATTTATACTTTAGTCCCCGAACTTTAGATCTCTTACAATTTAGCCCTTTCCTTTCCAACTTTTGTTTATTTTCTTCAATCTCATCAACCTACATCACAACATCAAAACACACATCAAAACACTCTAAAACTCTCTCAAGGATGAAAAAATAACGAATTAAGTGACATAAATATCATGAGTGTAGAACGCTCATCAACATGAAATACAAATAATCCATCAACTCTTTGACACTCACAGTGATTGATCAAGCCAATTATCTCGCCACCAATGGAATTTTGAATTTACAGGAAGCATCCTCTCCAAGCCACGTCTGCTTTGAATCATCTTTGGGAGGATCTTCAGTCAAATGAGTATCTTTGTCAATACTCCATAGATAAAGTCGAATGGTCTTGCTCCAATCCAAATAATTCAAGTCATTAAGTTTATGGTCCGTGATTTTCGACATCACAGGTACCATATCCGACGCAACAATAGATTTCTTCTCATCCATAACGTCGAAGCAGCGATGCAAGAAGGCCCAACAAGCCCAATAACCAAAGTAACTCACCAAAATAATTCAAACCCAATAAGGCCCAAGAATAAATTCGGGCTCAACACACAGAGTTCACAAATGGAGCTGAAATAAATATAATTGGCCCAATCCACATATAGCCCAATCCACCAAATAATTTAGGCCCAATTTAATTACCCAACAGCCCAAATCAAACAATGGAGTTACACGGCCCAATTGAATGACAAACAAACGCCACTGATCTCTCAAAAAGGAAATCGTAGACCACTGAACGCTAAAAAAAGGGAAATCGCCAACCACCAAGATCACAGATCGCCGGCGCAAGAATTGAGGACGTCGTCAGGCAAGGCAACAAAATTTCTCACGCACTGAAATCGAGAGAAACTGATCGAGACTGCCAGAAATTGAGAGAATCGAAACAAATCCAACAGACCCGCACCGAAAAGATGAAGAGTTCGCCCCTCCAACCAGAACCCAGCCCTATGCGCCAGAAACGAAGAGCCCAGTTACCGACGGTACTGGAAGACGCAAGAGGTGACCACAACCACGCCTACTATGAACTGGTCTGGACTCCAACAGTTACCACACGTTCGAGACAGAGGTAGAGATTTATTTGTTCTCTGATACCATGCTAACGAAGCAAGAAAAGAACAGAATACTTTTTTCTTATTCATTGGTAAAGATAATACACGTATATATACACAACCTAGGAAACTATCTTAGGAAAGTATACAAATTAGGAAAACCTAGAATTAAGCTAATTAGCCAACTACTAATTACAATCTGTAACAGAGTAGAAAAAATAGCTTGAACAATGAAGCAATTTATTGAAGTTCATTGACCATGTGTTTGGATTTTATTCATCATGCGTGCCAAGGATTTCTAAGAAACTGATGGAATGAAAATAACCAAATCATATTCATTTCCATCATTCCTTTCAAATAGCATTTTTTTATGCAAAACACCAACAAAATCTCGGTGCATTTTTAAGCTCCACACGAGGGAAGGTTGATGGAGGTTTGGATTCTTAACCATATATATGTATTCAAACTCACTTGAACAAGAGGAAGGAGGTATAAACGTGGCCTTCCAAGAGCAAAAAGATGCAACATATGAAGGAAAGAAATAAGAGGAGAAATACTTCATCTTATACAAAGGAGCAAGTGAGAATCAAACTAATAACCCTTAATACTAGGAAGTCCATATCTGTTTTTGAACATGAGCTCGAAGTAGTTGTGGTATGTCAAAAGGACATACTCCACCTTGATCCCACCCCTTAGATGTAAGTGAATCAGCAGCCTGGTTTCCCTCATGATAATTGCGAGAAACAATATCACGATCAAATGAGAGATGGTGTTGTTGTCTTAGAATGATTTGGTCCTCCACCACCAATGATGCAGAGAACGGCCACAGACGAGTCTATCGTCACCCAAATGTCTGATTAATCCAAATCATCGAGTAAGTAAAATCTCATCCAAGATAGCCCGTAACTCGGCCTTTAGAACAAGGCAGTCTTCATAAGATGACGAGAAAGCCTTAATGAAATGTCCATCCTGAACTTGAATAATGCCCTTACTACTGGAAAATCCATACTTGTCGCATCATCGGTGTTGATCTTGTAAGATCCCACCGGTAGGGTATGACAAAAAACAATATAGGGGGTGTTGAGGGTTGAAGAGTCAACGAAACACCAAAAACAGAGGCAATGACCACATCTCCACGCCAATGAGTAGGCGGGAATAAGCGACGTATATGGAAAAGAGAAATCACGCGGTAGACTCTCCAAATGATCCGTTTAGACTCCACGAGTATCTCATTATGCTTGCAGCTTTCGTCTCAATTCATAAGACCCAAAATATTAGTAGAGAAATGATACTATGAATATATCCCTTATGAACATTCTGACCCAAATACCTCCATCTCTTAACCAGGGTCTTAACTCCCTCACTAGATCTCATCAATGCCCGAAACATATCTCCGAAATAACGTCATACCTGATAAAAAATGATGCTGTTCGTGAAAATGTGTGAACTAGTCTTGATTTCCGAACAACACTGGCAATGGAAGGCCATATGACAGTCAATCCTCCTTTGAATGACCACATCAATCAGTATCCAATCTTGCCACAGTCTTGAGCGGAAGAAAAAAAACTGTATTTGGTATAATAGAACTCTACATCAGCCGATATGAATCCTAAGATTATCGACTAGAGCGGACTAATTGTCAAGCTGATTTGATAGCAAAACTACCATCCAATATATCCTTCTAGATAATCTGATTTGGGGCATTTGCCTATAAATGTGTAGTCCCAATCTGCTTAGCCATAGATATGGGGTATTGATAGCATTATTTCTATTCTCCTCTCCTAAAAGCACGCAACTAAAATTTTTTGGATGCACTTCATACTCAATTTCTCCGAGTATGTTTTAGAAAGACTAAATTCTTACATATTTCCAATGTATATGGATATGTTTATGTGCACATACACACACACACACACACACGAGAGGGAGAGGTCTACCACCTTGATTAAATCTCTTGACTGTAAAATTTCATGGAATAATATGTACTTGTAGTTCATGTGTCGCCTTGCCTTCTTTAGCTTGTGTATTTTCAATTATTCTGATTCTAGAAGTGTTGACGATAAAGTTGTCTTTTGCTTCTCATATTCTCCTAGTGACTAGATATGCATCACAGGAACTACACATGCTATTTTGGAGATACTTTTTAATTGGTGGACAATGGTTGTCAGAACTGGTTTATCAATTCTGTAGCTCATATAAAAGGAGCATTGACTAAACTGTTTATCCTTTGTATTTTTTGTGGTTTTAGTTTTTGTGTTTGGGAAAAATGGATCAAAGGTGAATTTATTCTTTTTTAGCTTCCAGAGGTTTCTTGTGGGAGTCTTAGTGTGAATATCACATTGAGCGCTAATAAATTTACACTTTTCAGGTATCTTTGTCAACATGGGAGCATGGAAGCCCACAATCATCCCTGGAATTTTCAATTAATATTAATCCTTCTCATGCCATTGTCAGAAATCCTTTCTCGGAAAAAAAGTGGAAAAAATTTCAACTATCAAGTTTGTTTAGCAGTTCAAGTGTGGCAATCAAGGTGCAAGTCCTAGATTTGAACTTGTATCAGGGAGGAGCTAGATTTGTTGACCGATGGCTTATTGTGCTTAGCATGGGTTCTGGGCAAACAAGAAACATGGCACTTGATAGGTACCAAAGCAAATGTTTCCTATTTACCATAATGTGGTACTGGAACTGGTCTTTAAGTCCATATATTTCCTAATTTGTGTGTGACCCTACAAGAGATCATACTTGATGGATCTGAAACTAGCTATTTGGTATGGTTGCTGTAGTATGCATATCTCTATCTGTACAGACTATCTGTGTGCTTTTGTGTTAGAATCTTGGGCCTTGATACGTTATTTTCTGACTATTTTTGGGAATTCCTTTCAACTGTTCATCAATTTTTTGAACTCTGGAAGTTTTACTTCATGTACACCTCTTTGTGTTATTCTGAACTTAAAAGAACTTTTAGCATCAAAACGTCTTTTGTGAATGCTTTGAAGGTTTTTGTTGTTTGTCAGGTAGCTCACCATCTTTTCCTTATGGCAAGTGTTTGGTACATGTTTGAGAAATGACATGGTCAAACAAACTTTTTATTCTCAACATTTCGTAAACTTATAATCACTTCCTAAACATGCACTTAATCTAAAAGTTTAAGCTGTTATATATGACCATATGTATATGACTAAAATATTATCTTCAACACTACCCTCTGTCTAAGTTCATAATTTTATTTAGATGGGTGACGACAAGAATTGAATCTAAGACATTTGCGTGCTCGATACCGTGTTGAACCACTTAATCTAAAAGCTTAAGCTATTAGACAGAGTCGCAATTATATCATTTAAATATTATCTTCTACAAAAAGGTTCTTGGTTACCTTGAAATTTTGGGTTGACAGAGAAAGAGACCGGAATAGTGATGGCAGAGGAATCACGTCCGGCACCGACACAAGAGCAAGTGGTGACAGGCGCAACTACAATGATTGTGAACACTTACATTAGGAGGCATCCTAGGTCTTTGACTGAAAACGAGCTAGGGAATGATAAAGCAATAGTAGTGTGGGAAGAGTGTGCCAAAAAAGGAATAATGGACAAGGGTACAGCACGGGTGGTGGAGGGCGAAGGACAGATCTTTGAGTCTATTGGATGTTGCTATGCAGGGGAGATAGTTAATGTTACTGCGCTTGATGTTAGACCTCCGGTTTCAAATTGGGTTCTCCATAAAATTCAGGAATTCAGCAAGATGGTGGGTGTGTCTTGTGATGGGTATGAAGATAACCTCATGCACTTGTTTGAGGAGTTGGAGACTCGTAGGGGACATGGGATGTGTGCATCAAGAGGAAGAGCAAGAAGAAAAGGGGAACGTGAGCTTAGGCGGCTTGAATGTTCGATAAACTATGACGTTAAAGGGGGTGAGTCAAAGAGAGGGTTGTCGGGGAGGGAGGAAGGAGAGTTTAGATGATCCCAAAAATCATTAGCTGGAATGTGCGGGGGCTCAACGAAGTTGGGAAAAGGCTCGGTATACGAAACATGTTAAGGGGATGGCGGGCCGATCTTGTCTGTTTACAAGAAACGAAGTTAGAGGTCATTTCGAGGGCTATTGTGAGATCTTTATGGGGGGGACAGCATGTTGGGTATCAGTTTCTTGGAGCTTCAGGGGCATCAGGAGGGGTGCTTGTCATGTGGGACACTAGAGTGTTTGATATGGAGGAAGTTAGTGTATGGTTATTCTCTCTATCACTTTCCTTTAGTAATGTTGGGGATAGATTTAAGTGGATGTTATTGGAGTTTATGGGCCAAACTCAGATGTGGATAGAAGGGGCATGTGGGATGAACTAGCTGGTATGATGGCTTGGTGGAACTTACCAGTGTGCATTGGGGGTGATTTTAATGTGGTCAGGTTACCTTCTGAGAGGTCGAGTGGAGGGAGATTAACAGGGGCTATGGGGGTCTGATTTTATTAGCGAAAGTATGTTGGTGGATTTGCCTATGATGGGGGGAGTTTACTTGGTCGTCAAATCGCGATCAACCCGTTCAATCTCGGATTGATCGATTCTTGATTAGTGGTGAGTGGGAGGCTAAGTATGCTGATGTCACTCAGAGGAGATTGGGGAGAGTGACTTAGATCATTTTCCTATTTCGTTATCTGGGATTAGAATGGGCAGTGGAAGAAGACCCTTTAAGTTTGAGAAGATGTGGCCGAAAATTGATGGAGCGAGTTCGGACTTGGTGGGCCTCTTATGATTTCAGGGGGTCTCCTAGTTATGTTTTACATCAGAAACTGAAAGCCTTGAAGGGGGATTTAAAGAAGTGGAATGGGGAGGTGGTGGGAGACATAGACGTTCGTAAGAATCAGTGTTTGTCAGACATTGGAGAGTTGGATAGGCAGGAGGAGGGTCGAGGGTTGGATGAAGAGGAAAGGGAGAGGCGTGGAAGGTTAAGGGGAGAGTTGGAGAAATTGGTGGAGATTGCGTGGAGACAGAAGTCTAAGGTATTGTGGTTGAAGGAGGGTGACAAATGCACTAAGTTCTTTCATCAGGTCGCTAATTCCAACCGGCGTAATAACTCTATTACATTGTTGGAGGTTGATGGGGTTACACACGAGGATCCACAAGATATTGTGACTCAGCAGGTGAGATTTTATCAGAATCTCTATCGGGAGCAGTTTGAGTGGAGACCTGAGCTGGAGGGGCTAGAGTTCTCCACTATTACCGACGAGAATGCTGGTTGGGTTGAGAAACCATTTGAGGAGGATGAAGTTAGGGATGTGGTGTTTAATATGAATGATGATAAGGCCCCTGGACCGGACGGGTTCTCGTTCTCATTCTATAAGACTTGTTGGGAGGTGGTTAGATCGGACATTATGGGTACAATCAATTATTTTTTCGAACGTGGCAGGTTTATGAGAAGTCTTAATGCCATTTTCATTGTGCTTGTTCCTAAGAAACCAGGAGTGACTGATATTAAGGACTACCGTCCCATTAGCTTGGTTAGCGGGGTTTATAAGATCATTGCTAAAGTGTTGGCGAATAGATTAAAGGATGTTCTGGGAAAAGTGGTTTCTAAGTTCCAGAATGCTTTTGTGAAGGGGCTTCAGATTTTGGATTCAGTTCTTATAGCGAACGAATGCATTGACTCAAGAATACGTCAAGGGATCCCAAGGATGTTGTGTAAGCTTGATATTCAAAAGGCGTATGATCACGTCAATTGGGGATTTCTTATGTATATGCTCAGGCGATGCGGCTTCCGGGAAAGGTGGTGTAAGTGGATTCAGTTCTGTATCTCTACGGTTTCGTTTTCAGTTTTAGTTAATGGCAATCCTGAAGGTTATTTCCGGAGCAGTAGAGGTTTGAGGCAAGGTGATCCGTTGTCACCCTTGTTGTTTGTTATTGTGATGGAGGCATTCAGTAGAATGATTGAGAAAGCTGTGAC
The DNA here is from genome assembly GCA_035079005.1 of Fraxinus americana. Taxonomy (NCBI): domain Eukaryota; kingdom Viridiplantae; phylum Streptophyta; class Magnoliopsida; order Lamiales; family Oleaceae; genus Fraxinus; species Fraxinus americana. Next base: position 23,416,590 of record CM068726.1, on the reverse strand, counting down.
GGAGGATCTCTTAAGAGGTTTTTCGGTTGGTCATCTACAGGTCTCCCATTTATTATTTGCAGACGACACACTGATCCTTTGTGATGCAGACGATATGCAAATTAGGAATTTGCGTCGCTTGCTTCTATGTTTTGAAGCGGTCTCCGGTTTGAGGGCAAATCTGGGGAAATCGGAGGCTATTCCAGTGGGGGAGGTTGCTAATGTGGAGGAATTAGCGGCCATACTCGAATGCAAAGTCGCACATTTGCCCATGTCATATCTTGGGCTTCCGTTAGGGGCGATGTTTAAAAGTAAACATATCTGGAATGGTATTCTTGAAAGGGTGGGGAGGAGGTTAGCGGGGTGGAAACGTATTTATCTGTCAAAAGGAGGTCGCCTTACTCTCATCAAATCCACGCTTTCTAATCTTCCAACCTATTTCCTATCTTTGTTTCCTATCCCTGTTGCAGTGGCAAATAGGTTGGAGAAGATGCAGAGGGATTTTCTTTGGTTAAATGGGGTGATGTTTGTTCCCCTGTTAGGGTCGGGGGTTTTGGATTGAGGAGCCTTGTTTTATTTAACAAGGCATTGTTGGGCAAGTGGTTGTGGCGATTTGGAATGGAGAGGGAGAGCTTTTGGAGAGAAATTTATTGGGGTGAAGTATGGTGTCTTGGTGGGGGGGTGGTGTTCGGGTGAGGGTCGTGGTTCTTATGGGACGAGCTTGTGGAAATATATCAGGAAAGGATGGAGCGATTTTCAAAATAGATTGGCTTTTGTGGTGGGGAACGGGACGAATATCAGATTTTGGGACGATTGTTGGTGTGGTGATCAAACATTAAAAGTGCGGTTTCCTTAATTACATCGCATTACCTTGGAGCCTTCAGCCATGGTGAGTGATGCTATGGCTATATCTAATGGGAATCCTAGCTGGAACATTGCTTTCGGGAGGGGCTTACATGATTGGGAACTGGATGTCTATGCATTGTTTTTGGCCTCTCTGTATGATGTGCACATTCAGGTGGGAGAAGATGACTGTAGTAGGTGGAGGGCGGCACAGAATGGTTTGTTTTCTGTTCGTACTTATTTCAAATCCTTATTGGAACCTGTTGAGAACCCATTCCCCTGGCAAAGGGTCTGGTAGAGTAAATTACCTCCAAGGGTGGCTTTTTTACTGTGGACGGTGGTGAGGGGACATGTGTTAACGGCGGATAATCTCAGAAGAAAGGGCTATTGTATTACGGAGTGGTGCTATATGTGTAAGAGGGAGGGCGAGACGATCGATCATTTGTTCATTCATTGTGACGGTGTTTGTTGGTTGTGGAATGATATTCTGGTTTCGCAACATATGAGTTGGGTGTTGCCAAGACGTATCAAGGAGGTGGTGTGGGCATGGAAAAGAAAGTTTCGAGATAAGAATAGCAAGTTTGTTTGGGATCTCATTCCAGGATACATTGTTTGGTGTGTGTGGAGAGAGGGAAACGGAAGATGTTTTGAAGACCAAACTCGGACGACAGAGCAATTTAGGGAATTATTTTATTTGACTTTGTATAGTTGGTTTAAGGCTGCAATCATTAGTCCGATAGAAGGGTTGCCGAATTTTTTATCGTTTCTTTCTTGTTTAAACTGATAATGCACTCTTTGTGTATTATCTTCTGATTTTATTTATAAAATTGCGTGATTACCTATCAAAAAAAAAATACAAGATGTGTGCATACCATTACAACCACTATATGATCCTGTTATTGCATTGTAGAGCAATATTGCAACTAAGTTGTCCCCTTATAGAGATCAAGCGTAGGATAATTTAAAATATTCCATAAAGCCTCTTACAATGGATTTCAAAGTGGTTTAATTTGTATTAGGTGGTCAATGAGTTAAGTAAATGTTTTAGAATGATTTACCAAAGAAGAAGAGATGTAATGAAGTTTTGTAGATCTTTCTCATTTGGATGAACAGTACTCGCGAATAGTATCTTTTAGGAAGTTAAGGCTGTTCTTATTAATAATATTGTGTGAATGTGTATGGCTTTACAAAGTATTAAATCTATGAGGAAAGAATTGTTATGCTGGATGATGAATTCTACCATTCAATTAGAAGTAGGCTGCTATTCCCAATCCTATTTGCATATATGACATGAAAACTTAGGAAACTAAATAATTATGCAACACTCTGAAACCAACTATTCTATACTAACTCAGACTCCTTAAGAGAATAAAACAACGTAGATGAACTACTGAAAGATAATAAACATAAAAAATCCCAAATTATAAAATCTTAGTTCTTAACAAATATTAAAAACGCATAAATTTCATCAGTAACCTCATTGAATTTGCTCCAAATTCTGAGGGGCAAATATTGCTCCAATGTCAAGTCAATTTAAGAGGAGGCTTAACCTAAAAACTCTAAAACATTTTACATCCTAAACATCCTAGTGTTTTACTAATGAAAAAAATGTTTATATTTCAGCCTGACCTTCATCAAACCTGGTAAATATCCCTTGGTTTATAGAATTGCCATGTTTGATCTTGTTAAGGGATATAATCCCACATCGAATAAAGATGTTGACACAGACCAATTAATAAAGATCTTGGGCTACTCCTCTTAATAAGGTTGACCTTTTAAGATGGACCCTCAAATCTTAACATGGTATCAGAGTTAGACCCAATTATGCAATGTTGAGTGTCACCCAATATCGATTTGTTCACAATCGTTTGGCATGGTCCACACTGTGCGTGAGGGGGCGTATTAGAATCCCACATTGTTTGGAAAAATATAAATAATCCACTTAATAAGGTGAGGGCAATCATCCCCTAATAAGCCGGTTTTATTAGGTGGAGTTAGGCCCAATATTCCTAACATGGTGTTGGAAATAAATCCCACATCGCCTGTGGACAATGTCTTGGGCCAGTTTATAAACAATGTGGCAAACCTCTCTTGCTGAACCGGTTTTGTGAGATGAGTTAGGCCATGAATTTCTACATAGTATCAGAGCCCATTATGTTCCAACGAGCGATTCGATCCCGGTAAGACTTCAAAAAAGTGAGCACGTGGATTTCAAGATTGGTCTGCTCAAATGAGCCACCATCTTGCGGGGGCGTGTTAAGGGATATAATCCCATATCGAATAAAGATGTTGACACAGACCAATTAATAAATATCTTGGGCTACTCCTCCTAATAAGGTTGACCTTTTAAGATGGACCCTCAAATCTTAATAGACCTTACTCTTTGAAATATTTTAGAACATTCCTGGTTTCTCATATACTTGTGGAAAATTATTAACTGGCTACCTAAAAAGGCTTTTATTCTTCTTTTGTTTGTCTAACATGGCGAATGTTTATATGTTATATTTGAGATTTGGAACCTGTGGAAGTTAGCTTGACGGTGATTGATACATGCAAGTAACACCTTCTGGATTTTGTGGAAGTATAAGCTTTTAACTAGACCCAGGATTATAGATCATATAACTTGTTTTCTCATTACTGGTAGAAACATGAAATAGCTATAAAGTATATAATGCAAGTGCAACTAGCACAACCTGTGTGCATATAAGTGACCTCTTGTAATGCATAAATCGGGCAAAAGATATATTTGTTAGATTAACTCTTTTTCATCTATGCAGTCGTTACCTGGCATACAAGCTGACTCCTGTTGCTGGAGTTGCAGCACAGATATCGCATAATGGCCATCCCACAACGACCCATCTATCAAGCTCCATCATGTCTCCTCTTCCTCTATCAAGCTGTATAAACATTCCCATAACTGTGCTGGGGTATTTCCTTGTGCGTCATAATCGAGGTCGTTTCCTTTTTAAGTTTCAAGACACTGAATCTGCGTTGGAGGTACAGTCTGATGCTGCAAGTCGCTTAATTGAGGCTTGGAACAGAGAGCTGATGTCCTGTGTTCGTGATTCCTATATTAAATTGATATTGGAGATGCAAAAGTTAAGGAAAGAACCACTGACTTCTGTATTGGAACCAAATTTAGGTCTTTCTGTTAGTGATATGTTGACAGCTTATGGGAGTGAAATATATTATTTTTGGCCCAGGTCAAGTGGGAACTCAGTGCTTAAACAACCTGTAAATGGCAAGGATTCAATTTCTATGAAGCCTCCTAAGGCAGACTGGGAGTGTCTTATTGAACAAGTTATTAGGCCATTTTATGCTCGCCTCATTGATCTTCCAGTTTGGCAACTGTATTCTGGGAATCTAGTTAAGGCAACGGAGGGTATGTTTCTTTCACAACCTGGAAGCAGGGTAGGTGAAAGCTTGCTACCAGCAACTGTTTGCGCCTTTGTTAAAGAGCATTATCCTGTTTTCTCAGTGCCATGGGAATTGGTGACAGAAATTCAGGCAGTGGGAGTCACAGTCCGAGAAATCAAGCCTAAGATGGTCCGAGACCTACTTCGGGTTTCTTCAATGTCTATTGTTCTTCGGTCAGTTGATACTTATGTGGACGTTCTTGAGTACTGTTTATCTGATCTTCAGCTCCTGGAACAATCTGGATCCAGTGGACTCCATACTTCAGGGGACCTGAGCAGCCAAGATTTTAGTACCGCAAGCAAACAAGAAGAAAGTTATCCCTTTGCTTTATCAACACCAAATTCAGGTAGGCTTGGGATATCTGCCCCAAGGTCAACTAATTCCGGAGGAGATGCAGTTGAAATAGTGACAAGCTTGGGGAAAGCTATTTTTGATTTTGGTCGTGGAGTTGTTGAAGATATAGGCAGGCCAGGAGGCTCTTCATCTCAGAGGTACCCTGTGACAGGTAGTAACAGCAATGGCTTGGGTACAAGTGAGGACAGGAGGCTTCTCTCTATAGCTTCCGAGATCAAAGGCTTACCCTGTCCGACTGCAACAAGTTGTCTCATAAAACTGGGGTTTAATGACGTTTGGGTTGGAAACAAGGAGCAACAAACTCTAATGATTTCTTTAGCTGGCAAGTTCATCCATACTAAAGTGATGGAGAGACCAGTCTTAGTAAATATTTTTTCTAACAGCTCTCTTCAATCAGTCTTGAAACTCCAATCTTTCTCTTTTCGCTTGCTGGCTAGCAATATGAGGCTTTTATTTCATGAAAATTGGGTGAATCTTGTAATTGGTTCGAACAATGCTCCCTGGTTTTCATGGGAGAAAATTGCAAGTCCTGGCAGTGAATGTCCGACTCCTGAATGGATTAGACTTTTCTGGAAAATATTCAGTGACTCATCAGAAGATATCTCTATGTTCTCCGATTGGCCTCTTATTCCTGCTTTTCTTGGTCGCCCGATCCTATGTCGTGTAAGAGAGCGTCATCTTGTCTTTGTACCGCCCCCTTTTAGCAATTTGAGTTCTTCCATTGCACCTTCTGAAGAGGGTACTTTTGAGTCTAACCAATCAGAATTTTCTTCTGAATATAATGTGGTTCAATCATACTTGTGGTCCTTTAGGTTCATAGAAGAAAGATACCCTTGGTTATTGTCATTGCTTAACCACTGCAATATACCTATCTATGATACTACTTTCATGGATTGTGCTGCTCCATCTAAGTGTTTACCTACAGCAGGCTTGTCATTGGGACGAATTATAGCATCCAAGCTTGTTGCAGCCAAACAATCAGGGAATTTTCCTGAACTTAATTCCTTTTTACCTTCAGAACGGGATGAGCTTTTCAATTTATTTGCTTTTGATTTCTCTTCCCGTGGCTCCGAGTATGGAGGACAAGAGCTTGAAGTACTACGCGATCTTCCCATTTATCGAACTGCTCGTGGTACATATACCCGGTTGCAAAGCCAGGATCTGTGCATGATCTCTTCAAACACATTCCTCAAGCCATTTGATGATCGGTGTCTTTCTTACAGTGCTGATTCTACTGAAAGTTCTTTACTTCGAGCACTTGGTATCCCTGAGTGTGCTGATCAGCAGATTCTTGTAAAATTTGGATTGCCTGGGTTTGAAGGGAAAACCCAGCCTGAACAGGAGGATATCTTGATATACCTAGATACAAATTGGCAAGAACTCCAACAAGATTCATCAATAATTGAAGCGCTTAAAGAGACTAATTTTGTGAAAACTGCTGAAGAACAATTGGTAGACTTGTGCAAGCCCAAAGATCTGTTTGATCCAGGTGATGCATTATTAACATCTGTATTCTCTGGAGTAAGAAAGAAGTTTCCAGGAGAGAGATTTATTTCAGATGAATGGCTTCGAATTTTGAGGAAAGTGGGTCTTCGAACTTCAGCAGAAGCTGATGTTGTGCTTGAATGTGCCAAGAGAGTAGAGTATCTTGGAGGTGAATGTGTCAAGCCCGTGGGAGTTCTTGATGACCTTGAGACTGATATAATAAATATGCCAAACGAGGTTTCTTTTGAAGTGTGTCTATTGGCTGAAAATCTGGTCAAAGCAATTTTCTCTAATTTTGCTGTACTTTATAGCAACAACTTCTGCAATCTCCTTGGAAAAATTGCTTGTATTCCTGCTGAAAAAGGCTTCCCGAGTTTAGGTGGCAAAAGAAGTGGGAAGAGAATGCTGTGTTCATACAGTGAAGCTATTGTCTCAAAAGATTGGCCTCTTGCTTGGAGTTGTGCGCCAATTCTTTTCAGACAGAGTGTTGTACCGCCAGATTATGCTTGGGGACCACTACATTTGAGGAGTCCTCCAGCCTTTTCAACTGTATTGAAGCACCTCCAGGTAAGGTATCAGCTTATGATATCAATTTGAAGGTTATAGTTTTTCTCTGTGACATGTATCAAACATAATATGCAGGTACTTGGGAGAAATGGTGGTGAAGACACCCTTGCTCACTGGCCAACTGCATCCGGTCTTATGACAATTGACCAAGCCTCTCTTGAGGTATTGAAATATCTTGACAAGGTCTGGGCTTCCCTCTCTTCTGCAGGTATAACTTATTTTAATACCATTTTAACGTTAAACCTGGTGCTAGTTGCAAGGCCAAAACATTAGTTACTGAATGACCTTGTGTTTACAAGACAGAGCAAAGGTTTCTTTGTGTTGTTCCCTTTGTTTACATAGCAATTTAGCATATCATGGTTAAGATTGTACCTCAGCTCTTAGACTTTCCTTCAATTATTAATTGGTAAACTTTTGACTTATTAGTTTCTTTGTACATTTCTTTTTGATTATTGGGATTTATTGATTGTTCTCATTCGCGCATTTTAATTGACCCCTGCTCTTGCTATTGGTACTAGACTACAGAAATCTATTACTTGATTCGTATCTATATCTATTCTTAATAAATCCTATTAATATTTCTAGTGTTCTATTAGCTAGATATGACTTAAAATAGTGAGTTTTTCATTTCTTGGACAAATGTTTTATTATGTTGACATCTATGTTTTCTAGCTGATTTTTTTGAAAGAATAATAGTTACTGGGTTCAGGAAGTCAGGGGTTAAACAGATGGAAATTACTTAAGCAGAAACCAAAATTATTACGTGCAATGAACAATATGTTTTTTTTTTTTTTTTTTGTGTGAAGTTCTGTGCATTCATGCTCAACATAGGCTATCCGAATTAATAGAGATACATATCTTGTTCTACTCTTGAGTCAATGTGCTTGATTGTTCGAGAAACAAAAGAACAAGAAGAATTTGGTGGGTTTTTTTTTCCACAAGTTGAAGTGGGACGATTCCTCAGTTATGGTAATGTTTGGGCATGAGGTGAGTTGATATAAATATACAACCGTGTTGATATGTTTTTTGTTCCTTGTTTTAGAGCATTTTAATGACAAAGACAGAAAAGCATGAAAGTAACAGTCACCTACACAAGTTCCTCATAATATTATGAAGATAGATCTGAATGTTTAAGACCCTGCTCATATTGGTTATACTTGTCAATTTCTTTTTTGCTCTGTTAAACTTTTAATTTTATTTTGTGGAACTGAAATTCCTTGGGATAGTCATATGTCATAATACATGACCATAGAAATCTTGTGGATAAGAATGTGAAAGAGTAGCAAGTTTACGTGAAGGAGTATGATGGCCAGATACGTGTTGATAATTGATTCCACATTTCCACTACTTCTAATATAATTTCCTTTTATGGAAATCAGTCAAAAAGGCAAAGGTTGTCTGTGTTGTTGCTTCACTAAAGGATATGAAAAGTACTTGAATTTTGATAATTGTACTGGAACTGTTTGTAAAATAATTTTGTTTCATGGAAATCAGTCCAAAGGAAAAATGAAGTTATATTATCGAGGTCTCTCTTGAGACCATGAAAATTTTCTTAGTTTTGAGAATGAAAATGAGTGTAATTGTGTAACCATACTTTTTCGTTGTAGTCCTGTGACAATTAATAGCTATTGTTGCATTGCCAGAGATTGTGGGGCTGCAGCAGGTGGCCTTCTTGCCAGCTGCCAACTGTACTCGTTTGGTGACAGCAAGCTCTCTCTTCACACGGTTGACAATAAATCTATCTCCATTTGCATTCGAACTCCCTTCAGTTTATCTCCCATTTGTGAAGATTCTTAAAGACTTGGGGCTTCAGGACTCATTATCTGTTGCTTCTGCAAAGAATATTCTTTCAGATCTTCAGAAAGCTTGTGGTTATCAGCGTCTTAATCCAAATGAATTCCGTGCTGTAATTGAAATTTTATTTTTTATATGTGATGAAGAAAACAGTTCAGATATCTCCAGCTGGGAATCTGAAGCAATTGTTCCTGATGACGGCTGCAGGCTTGTCCATGCAAAATCATGTGTATACATTGATTCTCATAGCTCTAATTATGTGAAATATATTGACACTTCCAGGCTAAGGTTTGTTCACCAAGACCTTCCAGAAAGAATGTGTTTGGTCCTTGGTATCAGAAAGCTCTCTGATGTGGTCATAGAGGTAAAATGCAGATTTGAAATCTTTTTGTTGGGTATTAATTCTAGTTTTAAATGACTTACTATGTATAACGTGTCAGCTTATTACATTGAAAATTCACAATCTGTAGGAGCTGGATCATGGAGAAGATTTACACACTTTGGAATGTATTGGATCTATTTCACTAGCTTCCATCAGACAAAAATTATTGAGTGGCTCATTTCAAGCTGCAGTTTGGAGAGTTCTGGCTAGCCTAGCTAGTGACATTCCCGGGTTTTGTATTCCAGACTTGGAGAACGTGAGAAAATCTTTGATTTCTGCTGCAGAAACGCTGAAGTTTGTCAAGTTCCTATATACTTGTTTCTTGCTCCTTCCAAAGTCTTTAAACATTACCCAGGTTGCTAAGAAATCAACTCTTCCAGGGTGGGAGGATATATCTCAACATAGATCTCTTTATTACATCAATAAGTTGAAAACTTGTGTTTTAATTGCCGAACCTCCAAGTTATATGTCAGTTCTTGATGTTGTTGCAATTGTTGTAAGTCGTGTTTTGGACTCGCCAGTTCTGCTACCCATTGGATCTATGTTTCTTTGTCCTGATGAAACTGAGTCTGCAGTCTTTGATGTTCTGAAACTTTGTTCTCATAAAAGAGATGCTGAGTTTGTAATTGGAATAGAAAATTTTCTAGGCAAAGAGATACTGCCACAAGATGCTACACGAGTACAATTCCACCCATTAAGGCCTTTCTATAAAGGAGAGATAGTAGCTTGGCGGTCTCAAAATGGAGAAAAGTTGAAGTATGGCAGGGTTCCAGAGAATGTTAGATCCTCAGCCGGACAAGCACTTTACAGATTCATGGTCGAGATCTCATCAGGGATTACTGAGCCCCTTCTTTCTTCAAACATTTTCTCTTTCAGAAGTATTTTGTTTAGTGATGTTTCATCAGCAAGCATGCCGGAGGATAATCTTAGAGTAATTGACAGAATAAATGCAGAAAGTTCTGCAGGCAGATCAATGCCTTCTCAGGTACGTCGTCAATTTGCTTGCCTAGTCTTTGAATGCCATCATTTCTGATATCTTATGCTGAAGTGTTTTTTAAGTTTGTTAGCCTAGTCTAATAAAATTCACCTGACTTGTGTGAGCATTTGAAATTTACGAGGTACAACTATTATTGTGAGCACAGGGAAATAGAGGTCTTCTGGATGAGCCATAAAATTGTTTTATTTCTTTTTCTTTGCTTTTGATGTTGTTTGGTATTTCTAGATCACACACTACTTTATTGAATGCAAATTCGTTTCAAACAAGTGTCGTACCATTTTATTTTAATTCAACAACATGAATTCTCTGTAAACTCTGCTTTAGCATTTGAGTTGCAGTCCCCTAAGTTCCGAAAACTATCGCCTTTGTAAAATAACCTTGCTTTTCCAACAAAAAAGACACGTGTACACATGAACTTGTATATCTATGTTATCTCATTGTGCCTTTGTCATGGGCAGCAGCAGCCGATGCAAGATCTCCAGCATGGTCGTGTGTCGGCTGCAGAATTGGTCCAGGCAGTTCATGAAATGCTTTCTTCAGCCGGCATCAATATGGATGTAGAAAGGCAATCACTGTTGCAAACAACATTAACGCTGCAAGACCAACTGGAGGAGTCTCAAGCAGCATTATTGCTGGAGCAGGTCTTTATCTTGAATTTTATGCTTGAATTATAGGGAAAAAAATGCTTAAAGCAAGTTTCAGACTAGAAGATCTGGGAAATTGTTCCTTGGTTTTGAAACCTGAATACAGAAGATCTAAGTTTGAAGATCCAAATTTTAAATGCTCAGTGTGCATGTCTGGATCCAGGTTGCTCCTTGGAGAAACCTAGAACTAGGAAGATAGTCTCTCCAAAACCCCCCTTCCAGTACCCACCTGCTTTGTACACATGCTAGTCACGGCTTTGAATCTTTGTTCTCCTTTTTCTCTTATATTTATCCTTCAATTTGCACAAAGGAATCTCTGATTATTTACTTTGCAATCCCAAAAAAAAAATTTATGGTATATTTGACCCAAAGTTAAAGCCCCCTTGTTTGGGCTCCATTTTAATGGAAATTTGGGGGGAAATGATTTTTGGAATAGTGATTTTTTTGAAAATGTGGTTAAAAAATAAGAAAAAGTTTTCAGTTTACATGGTAACATTATTTTATGAGAGAATGTGGTTGAAAATGAGTTTTGAAAAAAATGAGTTCTTGAAAAAATGGGGGCCAAACATAGGCTAACTTTGATATGGACAGTTTGCTTATGGAATCAATTGAAGAAATCATTGCAATTTCTGCATCTTATGGAACTCGTATTTCTCTAGGGTGCAATGTTTCTAATATTCCATATTTTCAGTACATTTTTTATGATCAGTTTTTTTTATGTCCTTCCCTATAGAATCCTTGTTTAAGAGCACTTTTGTGTCGATATATGCAGTGTTTTTCAATCCATGACAAGATAGTTTTATGGAAAATGTAACGAGGAAAAAAGAGGATCAAATATAAACTATTTCTGAAATGCACGAGTTATGAATATGCAGGAGAAGTCTGACATGGCTACTAAAGAAGCTGATACAGCCAAAGCAGCCTGGTCTTGTCGGGTCTGCTTAAACAATGAAGTCGACGTCACAATTGTTCCCTGTGGTCATGTACTTTGCCGGCGATGCTCATCTGCAGTTTCAAGGTGTCCATTCTGTCGGATTCAAGTATCAAAAATCATGCGGATCTTCCGGCCTTGATCACTCTTTTCTTCTCCAGGGGGCAGGTATTAGATTCACTTCTTTTCAAGGAATTATAATTTCCTTCATAGGACCTGTGGTATAAAATCATATATTGCACAGTTTATAAAAGCATAGCATATCGTGGAATATGATATCTTGTATAGGACAGTTTATTATGTACATTGTAATGGTCTCTTCCTGTCAGCATGAAAACGTTGGCTTAGTTAAAATTTCATTATTTTGTCTCATTTCTATCATATTCATCTATAAGTTCGACCGAGCAGCTGGGTGTGAGGCTAAAGAATAAAATTCAAATTTTATTTGTTCTCATTCATTTTGTGTAAGCTCCTCCCGACTGGATCACGAACCTGAGGCAACATCACTGCAAGTTTGGCTGGCTTTGAGTTCCACGCTTTGATAAATCTTGGATTTCCAGGACAGGACGTCATTGAATAGTGTAATGATTTTAATTTATTTTTGTTTGATACTTTGTAGTGGTGTACAATCGAGCTTACCAAACAAGCCATCGACGGTTTAACTTTAAATCAAAGTCTTGTCGACTGTAAAGTAATGACAGTTCTGTGCTGAATGGTTTTCAGAATTTGGAAAAATAATGAACACATATTTCCCGTTGTGCTAGACTCATTCGTATTCCTATATGAATACTGTCCAATTTCTTGATTTGGAACTACTATTTTACTTGTTATTTATGTTAATCGATGAGTTTTTATACGATTGGGCTAATTCTAAAGTCTAATTGGGGGTCGTTAATAGCTTAATCAAATCATCAACATTCTAAGTGAGTTCGAACTTGCGGAAAAATGTTTCAAGAATTATTTGGTATATCATTTGAGGTACATTATTCTTTTGTAAGGAATAAATCTTGATTGTGAATGTGAAATATTATATGCTCGTGCTACATAGACATAACCAATTACAGATTTGTTTACCAACAGATGATATAGCGAGATATGATTGAGTCAAAATTTATTCAACCAACTAAAAAAATGAAAATTTTTTGGAAAATTCTATTTGTACAACCGAGGTTGACAACCTAACGTGTGTGGGGTCAGCATGTTTAAAAAATTCAAAAAAAAAAAAAAAGTGGATCCCCCATGTGAGTGATTGTCAATCGAGGTTGTCAACCTCGGTTGTACAATTAGCATGACTTAAATTTTCCATTCTTTTTACCACGTCATCAATATGTAAAATAATCGGTAAATGATGATGTACAACATATATTTTTCAATTTTCAGTACTATATGACTAAGATGCAGGATGTCAATACATAATTTCTTACATCTCTGATCATAATGTGAAATATCAAACTTGCATTTGATTTTGACTAAAGAATTGAAGTATATATGTCGAGTCAGTTTTAGGCGTCTTTGTCTTTTAATGCAGGTTCAGTTTCAAGGTTTTGACAAAAAAGAGAGATCAAGGTTTGTCATTCATTCTTTAATTAACATTGGAGATAGATAGATAAAGACATAATGAATTTTATACTATATTGGTTTGGAATATAAAATTAGCAACAAGTTGAAACACACGTCGTCTAAAGATGGTCGTAATGTCAATCAAGGCGGCTACGGGTTGGAACTTTATTGAAACTTAAACTTTATAATCTTGTCAAGATTTTCATGTCAAACCATCAAGAAACTGAATTAAAGCGGAACATACCTTAATCAATTGATTTCTGACTTGAATAATGATGACTTGAATAATGAATCTTGAATCTGGATCTGTAAATCTTTAGTTTGGTTGCTTCAAATCTCCATCTTAATTCCTGATTGTGGGTTTTATGGATCTTCCTCTTCATATGCTTTCTCTTGTATTCTTGTGTTGATGAGATGTCACATAGAATGAGAAAATCATACATGAATTAGGGATCATAACCCTTTATATATTTCCATATGTATTCGACCCATCGTTAAATACAAATCCTAATGGATTCGGTCTCTACACATATAGTTCGATCCACGCTTTATTTAGATGCTTAAAGCCCAATTACTTAATTCCTTATTATATCACTTTAATTTTGGGCTTAACTTCAAGATAGCATTTATACACAGTTAATTACATATGTCGGCCCATCATGACAAATTAAATAATTTCCCAACAATCTCCCACTTGGGCCACATATGTTACCTTATAAATGTGTATAACCTTATGAGCTCAAAACTTTTGCTATCATAACCAAAAGCATCTCCGAACAATCTCGTCCATTGATTATATCAACATAGGATCAAAGCGGTCTTCGTTATAAATAACATAACTAAACCCATCAATGATCACGTACATCAATACAATCAAATGACATAGATCAAGTGTGGATGTGTAGCATGGAAATTACATGTGATGTGATCTAAACATGCCTATTTCCAACTGGTCCTGCCTTATTCCTTAATACCTTATGAGATCAACCATAAACTTTAATCAGAGTGGAACTGAATTGAATACTTTATTTTTGAAATAAACTGAATGTGCACAATCCAAAATTATGTGTCAAAAGACAACATCCAAAATACAAACTCTCACTAAACTGGCGTATCATAAAGATGCAACACCATGTGAGCATTATGCTCATGAAAGACTTTGGGTGGTACCCATTTAGTAAATGGATCAATGACACTAGGAACTTAATGTCTATAAACTTTGACATCGTCATGTTCCTATTGGAATACAAGACTGTTATTGTCACAAAATAACTTAAGTGGTCTTTCATTTCCATCCAAAATATGCAGCTCAGTGACAATATTTTATAGTCAAATTCCATAATCAAAATCAGAATATCCAACGATCTCCAATTGGTCTGATTTTCCTGAATGTGATCATGTAATCCTTTGTTCTCTATAGATACCGAATAACCTGATGGCTGCTTTCCAAATTTCCATCGCAAAGTTAATTAAATATCTGCCTAGCATTCCAATAATGAATGCTACCAGATGTGTGCAAACCCGAGTATACATTAAATTTTCAATTGCTAAAACATAGAGAATTTGATGTATATCCTTTACCTTTAAATTTATCCTTGGGATATTAATTGAGACTAAATTTCTTTCCCTTAATTGTAGGGGTATCACTTGATTTTCATATCTGCATTTCAAATCTTTTAAAAATCTTATCGATACAACTCTTTTGTGATAATCCAAAAATACACCAAGAACAATTCTTGTGTATCTATATCCTTAATATAAAAGAGGTATCACAAAAATTTGCTTACTCCCACTGAACTTGTGATATCTACAATCACCAACTGAATGTATCTCGAAACCAAATGAGATAATTATTTGATAAAATTGTGATACCATTTCGGGAAACCAGCTTAAACCCATAGATGGATTTCTTTAATTTGTAAACCATCTAATGTAACTTAAGATCAAAATATGTCACAGATGCCACATTTGTCCTAAAAGAGTTTTCATAGAAATCGAAGGAAAAATCTCTTTATGCATGGTATCAATCCACTTTTTAGAATTATTCCTTTGCATGGGTTGATGAAAGTTGATTGATAAGTTCTTCTTTCGTCAATCCATGTCATCCTTATATTCTTGGAGAAAGACTATAAAGTTATCCAAAATTGTCTTTCTTCTTTATAGTGGATTTCCTTAATGATATTTGTTTTTGAAGTTGTTGAGTTTGTTTTTCTGGAACAATCTCTTGATTGTGTATGGGGAATTTTGTAATATTGTTTTGATCCTAAATTGCTTATTGAATAAGATCTGGAGCAAGAATTTGTCCCTGAACCAAATCATTGTCAATTGCAACAGAAGAAATATATAAATATTCTTCATCTAAGACAAAATCATAACCTTATAACCTTATCTCCCTTCACAAACTCTACATCCTCAAATAATCGAACATTTTTCGTTTTGAAAATTGACCTGATAGTGGGACCTTTAAAAATTTGTAACCCCTTAACAATTACCTTACTTGGAATTTTATTGAGAATTTAAGCTGCAATCTTTAGTGCTTATACTTAGGAGGATCCTGATGTATTGTGGGTAGATTTCACATTCCTATAGGAATATTTCGAAAGGCCCTGAACGTTGTTCTCCTGATTCGTCATAGCTGTCATAGTATTTACCACTACGGCAAGATTTGACTTATTAAATTCTTTTACTGAGTCGATTTTCGAACTCAATTTTGTATGCCTTGAACATGTCCAGTGTTTGAGATTTCTCATAAATGAAATATAGGTAGCCATATTTAAAAAAAAAAAAAAAATCGTCTATGAACGTAATAAATGACTGTTGACCATTCCAAGAAGCCGAAGGGAATGATCTACAGATATCCGTATGAATTAGTTCTAAGACGACCGAAGTCCTATTGGCACCTAATCTCCTTATGTTTGTTTGTTTTCCCTTAATATAATTTACTCAAAAGTCTGAAAATATTAAGGAAAACAAGAATTCTTTCTGACACAAATCTTTCCATTCTCTTTTGAGAGATGTGACCTTATCGCTTGTTCCATAACAAAGCAGAATTCTCATTGGTTAATTTATGTTCAATACCACGTGAATCCATATACAATGTTTCTTTATAAGAGGCAACCGTATGAAACATATATAGGTTATCGTAACCGAATAAATAACTGACACCCACAATATTTGAATTAAGAAAAAGATCAAACTAACTATTTCTAATTAAACAAGAGTAACCAAAGTTGTCCAATGTAGAAATAGAAACCAAATTCCATCCAAAAGGACGGTACCGCAAATATCTCTTTCAAATTCAAATAATAATCAGTCTTTAATGATAACCTAAATTCCCTATGGCCTCAACCTTAACTGATTTGCCATCGCCCCAGATAGATGAATCTTTCAGCATCAATTGATTTTGGCAGCTCAGACAACCCCGCATAGACACACTTATGTAAGTGGTGGTACCGAAATTTATCCACCAAGTGTGTCTTGGTATTGACATTAAATTTACCTCAAAACAAACCAAAGTGAGAAATGTACTTTTCTTTACACGCCAAGCGTGGCATTTAGCACAATCTCTCTTTATATATCCCAGATTTTTTTACAAAAGTTACAGCTAAATTTATTTGGCTGTTAATTTTGAACCGAACCGGATGCAGCTTTCTTATTCTTTCTTTTCTTGAACTTGTTTTTAGGGGTACTAACCAAGTGAGCACTTTTAGTCCTGTCTTACTTCAGTCTTTCTTCTTCTTGCACACAGTATGAAATGAACTCATTTAGAGTCAATTTCTCCCTTTGACAGTTATAACTGACCTTGAATTGTGCAGGAAGAGAAATCAAAACCAGATGCATGAGCAAATCATCAGATAACTCAAGCTTTAGAGCCTTTAAATTTGAAGCAATATGGGACACCTCCATAATGTACTCCCGAATATTTCCTTTATTTTTATACCTTAGTGAAACTAAGTATGCCACAAGCTACTAGTTTCAGCCTTTTCGCTTTTTGCAAAGCGTTTTTTAATTTCAGCAAGAAATTTATTGGCAGTAGTTACCTTATCGGACACAGCGCCCCTGAATGATTCTGGAATACCACGCTTCATGATCATAAAACTCATGCGGTTTGAACAATCCCACTTATTAAAGTCCTTATTTTCATCAACAGAACTTTTATCCGTAAGTACAGCGGGTTGTTCGGTCCTTAACGCAAGGTCTAAGTTCATGCAGCCAAGATCGATCAGAACGTTCTCTTTCCAGTCCTTAATAGTTGGTTCCATTTAGCACAGGAATGGAGTTGATGTTGGCAGATATTGTGGAACTTGATGGATTAACTGAATAGAGAACTAATACTTAATCTATATGTTCACATAGGAATTCATATTAAACAATTAATTAATTCAAATAATGGTAAACCCCATCACAAGAGACCGAACACAACATTGATATTTAGTCTTTGGAAAGAAATATCAACTTGTAAGTGATACTCTTGGTGTAGTAATCAAATATTGACAATAAACCATGTCAAACAATAAACCTATCTTTGAATCGATTTATTGTTCACATAAAATAAAATCTTATAATTGTCACATATTTATTACCACAGGTATGTAAATATTTCGTCCAAATATTAACCTTCCTTTGGGCCGGTCAATACCCGCATGAATTACATACACACAACCTTTCTAATATTCCAAATAAATTAATCTAGGCAAGAGAGGTCACTTTGGTGACATGTTGTTTCAATCAATTCATTTAGAAAAATTAGTAATCCAAAAGAAATACCAAAATTTGAATTATAATTGTTAATTGTTAATTCTTTTATTTTATTTTGAAACTTTAGGGGCCTAGGGTTAATAATTCAGAACTTTAGGGACCCAAAAATAATTAATCAGAACTTTAGGGGTCATAATTAATTATTGAAAACTTTATGAGTCAAAAAATTAATTATTGAAAAACTTTAGGAGTCAAAAATTAATTATTCAAAACTTTAGGGGCCAAATTTTAAAAATTTAAAACCTTTGAGGCCAATTATAACAAAATCAGAAACTTTGAGGCTTCAATTGCAAAATCAGAACTTTGAATGGCCCAAAAATAATTAATTTTAAAACTTCAGGGGCTGAATTATCAAAACTCATAACCTTAAGGCCCAACTTGAATGAACTTTAAACTTTAGGGGCTGAATAACCAAAGTTACAAATTGCAGGTGCTAAACATTAAAATTAAAACTTTAATGGTCCAAAAATAATTAATTTTGAAACTTGAGGGACTGAATTATTAAACCCGAAACTTTAAAGGCCCAATTGGATGAATTTTTAACCTTAGGGGGCTGAAACACCAAAATCTTAAATTTAAGGGGCTGATTAACCAAGGTTGTAAACTGTAGGGGCTTAAACTTTAAAATTAAACCCTAATTTGAAATTGCAATCAAGGACCTCAAAACTTCAAATTTTCATCCCATGCCCCTGCCCCCGAAAATTCATCCAAAACCCTTTTTTTATAGAACAAACCGGGGGTGGGCTAGCCGGCGCCGCCCCCCCAAAACTAAAGCAAGCAGCGACGTCGAGCGCCGTTGCAACACACAATGACGCCTACGGCTGCCAGCACAAGATCTTTATTGTGCGATGGTATCGCACACGCAGACTTCTCTGACCACGGCGACTCTGATCTGCGCCAAAAGATTTAATTTTTTTTTTAAAAACAGAAACTGAAAATCTTGAAAAAACAATTGAATAATTTTCAAATTTAATAAATCTAAATCCGAAATTATTAAATTTGAAAACCATAAAATTATGCAAGAACCAAATTAAAAATTTTGATTCCCAATGAATTAACATGAATAAGCTCTGATACAACTTGTTGGAACTTTATTGAAACTTAAATTTTATGATCTTGCTAAGATCTTCATGTCAAACCATCAAGAAACTGAATTAACGCGAAACATACCTTAATCAATTGATTTCTGACTTGAATAATGAATCTTGAATCTGGATCTGTAAATCTTCAGTTTGGTTGCTTCAAATCTCCATCTTAATTCCTGATTGTGGGTTTTATGGATCTTCCTCTTCATATGCTTTCTCTTGTATTCTTATGTTGATGGGATGTCACATAGAATGAGAAAATCACACATGAATTGGGGACCATAACTCTTTATATATTTCCATATGTATTCGGCCAATCGTCAAATACAAACCCTAATGGATTCGATCTATACATATATAGTCCGGCCCACAGTTTATTTAGATGCTTAAAACCCAATTACTTAAGGGATAATTAGGTCCAGTACGGCCCTTTAATTGAAAAATTGACTACTACCCTCACACTTTTACAACTTCCATTAACCCGTATAATATACGTTCTCTCAGATGCAAAATGAATACAATTTAATCCCAACCAAACCCAAAATCAATGATTTCTCTCAACCAATTTCGGGTGATTTCAGACACTCTCTCCTCCAACATGGAAGACTCAGAGGTAGCACCTCTTCCTTTCTCTCTCTCTAAATAGATCTTCAAAATCAAACCAAGAAAGTTAAAGAATAATGTTATCGAGAAGCTCTTCATCACCAATCTTGAATTCATGGATACCAAATTTTACAATCGAGTCATCACCTGAATCCGATATTATATCTTGGCGGAGGAGAAGCGTGTGGCGGTGGCAGATAATGCAAGTGTGCCGCAGGCTTTTGTGGTGGACGGTGGAAGCGGAGTAGGTGGTGGCAGGGTGTGTGGGGATGGTGGCGGAAGAGGGTCGGATGATGGGTTGGGATCTGGTTCACAAGATCCAAATAGCTGAAATGGTAATGAGAGTGCAGATTCTTATTATCAAAAAATGATTGAAGCAAATCCTAGCAATTCTCTCTTGTTAGCAAATTATGCCAAGTTCTTGAAAGAGGTTAAAGGAGATTTTGCAAAAGCAGAAGAGTATTGTGGCATGGCAATTTTGGCTGATCTAAGTGATGGTAGTGTTTTATGACTCTATGTTGATCTAATATGGTAGACTAAAAAGGAAGATGTTCGAGCCGAAGCTTATTTTGATCGAGCTATTAAAACTGACCCCAATGACTGTTATGTGCTAGCCTCATATGCTAGTTTTTTGTGGGATGCTAAAGAAGAAGAGGAGGTTGAAAACGATATGAAATTGACGAAACTGATTCTCCTCCCAAGTTCTTCCAAGAGGCACCTTGTTTGCCTCCCGTAGCTGCAACTTCTTAATCTAAGCTCACTGTGTTATGGAATCGAGCTTCTTAACCCATTTACTTTCATCTCGTTCGACTTGTGAACAGGGATATGAAACCCAGCTTGTTAATTAGAGCAGATAGATATCTTTAACTAGCTGATTTTGGTTTAGCTCGTATATTTGGGAGCCAAGATAGAAGGTTCACTAACCAGATATGAGGCAGGAAAACCTCAGTGAGAGTGGATTATGATAAGGTGGAGGAAATGGTGGAGAGGGATACCAGGGATATGTGCTTGGAGAGGTATGAGATGTTCTTAAAGCAATATTGTTGGAATTCCAACAAATATAAGGAGTGGGCAGCTGCAAACAGAGATATTGTTTTGGTTCTTTTTGCCACTTGCTTATCATGTTTTTAATGGTTTATTGGATTGATGAATTAGTTTGTATGAATGCTTGTTGCGTCTCATTATGGTTCATGATTATAGGGTTTTTGTTAAAATTGTTGGAAAACAAGAATTAATTGGTTTAGTATTGTCTGTTGCTGCATATAAACATGTCCAGCTACTTAATATCTCTTGATTTTTGAGCTTTTTGCATGTAGAGTTTGCGCAATGGTTCAATGAATTAATCTCTATAAGCATAGTTCGTGTGCAGTTTTGGATTTTGTATCTTGTCGATAAACATATATTTTGGTAGTAACTTGAGATGTCAAAGGGGCTTTTTTGCTCCAAACAAATCCCCTATAGAAGCAAATTTAGTAGCATTGTTAGAGTATGAAGAGCATCTTCGATTTTGCCATACAAAATATTTGACTTGTGGGTTTTTTTCATCTATGCAGTTTTAATTGCCTTTTCAAGCATGTCTAAACAAAGGCAATGTTTTTTAATGTTTGTCACTTTTTTTTTAAATCATGCCATCTTTTTTGAGTTTCGGTCACTTTTTATAGTGTTTCATTTTTTCTATTACTTTTTTGATTTTTGGTAACTTTTTTTACTAACAAAAAGATTGTGTCACTTAATTTTATGCAATACCATCTAGAGATGTCAAGTGACTCGTCAATTTTATAAAAGTGACATTTTGTCAATTTTTTAGATTTTGTCACTTTTTTTAGTTTTTGGTCACTTTTTAAGTTTTTTTTTTCACTTTTTAAGAAGATAAAAAAGTGAAATAATATGCTATATTTTTCTAACATAATTAGCATGTGGATTGTCCTAAACGTGCTAATTATTTTAAGAACACGATTGCTGATGTTGCACAAATGGATTGTGCTATTTTGACATTTGTCCTTTTTTTTTTTAGTGTCACTTTTTTTGTGTTTATGTCACTTTTTGAGTGGTTGTCACTTTTTTTTAGTGGAATACTCTTATTAGTGCTTATTGTCATTGCGATGATAAGTCTGAAGTTTTAAGTGTTTTTAGGGAGATGGTGATGAACACGAATGTGAAAGCCGATGATTTCACTTATGCCAGTGTGCTTTCTGCAGCTGTTGGTCTGGCTTCCATGTGTCATGGGAGGAAAGAGAAGGAAAAATTTAGTGGTTGTTTGGTCACTGATGTGTTTCCTGTATCGATTTTTGCTTTAGTAATTTGACAAACAAGAACAAAAAAACTCATTTAGTTCCTTGTTTTTACATTTGTTTATATGAAAGCAGAAACATGAAAATTCTGATAATAGACCGTTGGAATGTATATAGGTGATGTGTGTGGTATATGTTTTCTACATGAGAGGAGTTTATTTTGTGAAAATCTATATATAGTTTTCTCTGGTATTTTTGGTATGAAACATGTAGGATGTGATAATATAAAAACCAACATTTTCGCTCCAACACTCTTCGATTTCATCATGGACAGTTAGCCCATCATGTGTAACTTTTTTTGCCACTTTTTTTTTCCGTTATCCTTGGTGATTGTCACTTTTTTTTAGTTTGTGTAACTTTTTTTTTTTGAATTTTGTAAAGTGTTTGTCACCTTTTTTTAAATGTGTGCAGCTTTTTTGATGTGTTATTTTTTTTAATTATTCACTTTTTTGAATGTTTGTCATATTTTTAGTATTTGTCACTTTTTTCAGTCGCCTTCATGTCACTTTCTATCACTTTTTTAGTAACAAACATCATTTTTAATAAAAGATAAATTGTATGTATTTAATAAAAAGATGACACAAAACTTTTAAAAGTGACATTGTTCACTTTTTTTAAAAAAAAGTGACAATTTTATCACTTTTTTGTGTGTTTGTAACTTTTTTCCTGCCACTTTTTTGAATTTTTTTACTTTTTATTGTTTGTCACTTTTTAAAAATTCCTCACCTTTTTTTTTTAACAAACATATGTTTTGATTGGTGTTTTGTTATATTTTTAAGTATTTGTCACTTTTTTGAGTTTGTATCACTTTTTAAGTGTGTGTGTCACTTTTTTTTTGAATTTTATCACTTTTTTTGAGTTTGTGTCACTTTTTTTTAAAAAGTGACAATTTTTATAAAAAAAGTGACATTGTGTCACTTTTTTATTTTACACAATATTTTTTACTTCCTAAAAACCTTTCACATGATTTTTCAAAACACCCCTAATTTTAAGGATATTTTTGTAAGTTATTAGATCACTTTAATTTTGGACTTAACTTCAAGATATCATTTATACACAGTTAATTACATATGCCAGCCCATCATGACAAATTAAATAATTTCCCAACACTACGAACCAGATTCTCTGACTTTATGTACAGGAAATTTTGTTTGAATTCTAATTGGAAAAAAAAAAGTAGAGACAAAATGCTTCGACAAGTGGGGTAAATAATAATGTTAAACTTTAGTTAGATATTATATAAAATAATTTAAAAAATAGTTAATATAACAATCTACTTAAAAAATAATACTATTTAACATAAGTGTGCATAGTATCAGTTTATATGGTCGTAATCCATTGTTTAACGAAGACATAATGTATATTTATTTATTGAATAATGTGATATTTGTCACGTGGACTCATACTAAGCACCACTTGTTTTATACATCAATATTCAGTCTCAAATACTCTCCGAAGTTACCATATAGGTACATTGCACCTTTATAATTAAGTTTGGACTCTATTTATTACTATAAATGGAGAAAAACATAACGACAAAATAATATAAGAGTTAAATACATCAATAGCCACCCAATTTTATATTTTAGTATCACCATGGTTACTCAATTTGATTTTGTTTCACCATGACCACTCACAGGGCTGGCCCCGAGAATTTAGAGGTCCTATGCAACTAATTATTATGAGGTTCTTAAACGTAATTTTTTTACAAGCATAACAATATTTAAATAAATAATATTTTTATATTAAAACGAAACTTTACTGCAATTCTAATTCATAATCAAGTAATTGTATTATTTTTATACCAGATCGATGAAACAGAGAACCCCGTGTTAGGGATGGCAACGGGGCGGGGCGGGGCGGGGGAAGAAATTCATTCCCCGTCCCCGCCCCGTTCCCCGTTTAAGGCGGGACATGGGTAGGTTATTTCCCCGTTAAAATTTTTTTTTTTTAGTTTTTGATAATTTATTTTTATTGTCCATATTCATTATATTTAAACAAATAATTTTAGTTGCTATTTTTTATTAGAACTAACGAAAATGTTCATTTAAAGTATTGAATTCAAAAAAAAAAAAAATTTATTTTAACGGGGCGGGGTGGGGCGGGGAGGGGACCCCGTTACCCGTCCCCGCCTCGGGGAATAATTCCCCGCCCCATTCCCGCCCCGTTACCCGTTTAAGCGGGTTTTCCTCTCCCCGTTCGGGGCGGGTCCCCGCGGGTATCGGGTTTGTCGGGTTTTTTTGCCATCCCTACCCCGTGTTTATAGTAAATAGACCATATGAACTATTTATTTGAAAAAATAGAGCATAAAAAAAAAAAAAAAAAAAACTGAGCATATGAAAATTTCAATGTGAAGCATGTAATTAAACACAACAAATCCCTGATTCACAGAAACAAGAAGTAAAGAACAAGAACCCAAGTA
This sequence comes from Fraxinus americana, assembly GCA_035079005.1. Lineage (NCBI taxonomy): Eukaryota > Viridiplantae > Streptophyta > Magnoliopsida > Lamiales > Oleaceae > Fraxinus > Fraxinus americana. The sequence goes on along the minus strand of CM068726.1, from coordinate 23,392,478 downwards.
TGAAGTATAAATTCAAGATATAAAAACAATATTAAGAGCCCGTTTGGACGCAATGTCCATTATAATTCTAACCGTTACTAATAAAAAAAGCAACCGTTGCTGATTTTTTTTATTCCACAAATGTCTGACAAGATTTCAGGCCAAAACACTCCACTTTCCCAATTTACCCCCCTCATTTACACGTCTCACCAACCCAAACTCTTCTCTCCCCCAAGTTCTTCGTCCAGTTCCATTCCATAGAAATTCACCTGCCACACTTTACGATTTCAGCACAATCGCAGTTACCTTATCCTTCATAGATCTGCACATGGTAAAACCTCTCTTCCGTCTTTGAATTGTGTTCTCCGACGACAATTTTCAGCAGATCCTTCCCTCAGAGACCATGCGGGGAGAGCTCCACGAACTGGACGAATTGCCTTTTCAGACAGACTGTCGATAACGTAATCCGGTCAAAGAGAAACCACGCTAACCCCATGGATCCACGGTTGTCATCGGTATGGGTCGTTTGATTCGATTTCTTACATTTTCACGTCTGGGCATGTTACCTAACCACCGTCCCCAAATTTTTTCCGTACTCTGATGTTTTCTGGCTTGTCATCGCAGATGGGTTATAACGGTTCGTCGTCTACCTCCAACCCTCCTCCAAGCCAGACCCAAGCACCTGCTCGAAAAAATGCCTATTGGACCAAATGTGATAACAAAATTTTCGTGGCCGGATGCAAGACGGTGATAGCCAACGGCACCGTAATGGAAAGTGCTTCACGAAACACGGCTGGGACCAAGTGATCCAGTTCTTCAACACCAACTCCGGGCACGTCTGGACCAAGCAACAGTTGAAGAATCATTGGGATTGTCTTCGTCAAAAGCATAAACGACTCACGGAGCTTTTGAACTGCTCTGGTGTTGAGTATAACTCCGCAACGGGAACAATAGCTGCCTCAAACGAGCGGTGGGAGCGAAAGATTAAGGCAACAAGAATTTCGGCCAGTACCAATTGTTTTCATGAATATTTGTGATTCCTCCAATGATAATTAAAAGAATTTATAATGAGTTGTAGTTTGAGTTTTCGAAACACTTGTATGTTCATACGTATGAAAATTCCCCAGTCCCCACTAGGATCACTACTTTCCTCTCCACTGATTATTGTTGTTGCTGCATAACTTGACGTTTTTGAATGTGATGAATAGATTCTGCTCTAATTTTTTATTGGTCTTCAATCACAACCTTGGGATCGTGAACTCGAGAATCATTACAATTCTAACCATTGAAGTTTTCTCACTTTGAGATTCAGGGGATGCAACTACTTTCGTTTGCTGGTTTAGCTATGACCGTTTCTCGAGATTCAGTACGAGAAAGAGGTGTATTAATTAAAGAAATGGCAAGTTTAGGAGGACTAGTATGTGATGGTGATGGTGATGGTGATGACAATAGAATAGGTGACACATATTTGTTGGATATAGATGACGTAGATTTTTAGGCCAATTTCACCTTTCACAAACGAAAAGCAGGATTTTTTTTTGGTAGCTGGGCACTCTGATAACCCTGTGTGCTTACCCTTTACCATTGTCCCTTTCCTTTTTACTTGTATCATTAACTTCAAAAACTTGGATCATTGAGAATGGTCAGTTTGAGTGGCACACGGTTGCTTCAATAGACTGCTCCAAGTTCCTTGTACTTTGATCAATGTCTTAAAAACTTTTGATGGTATATGTTTTATTGAATTATGTGTAGACTGTGGCAAATTGAAAGATAGGAGGAAAACTTGAATGCTAGTTGACAAATGAAACAAGTTCTTTTATCTCATTTCCTCTTGAATGCTAGTAGACTGAACTATTTGGAACTTCTGCAATGGTAGGTATACTAGTTAAAGAAGGTAGGTATACTAATGCGGTTTATTTTGCATGTCGAACAGGAGAACAAGGACTACAAAGAATACAGAGACAAAGACTGCAGAGAGGTATACAGCTACAACGTCCTGTTCGGGGACGCCTTCGACAGCGATAAGTATGCGGTCACACCGTCCCAGATGTGCCGGACAGGATTCGCCATGTTTGAGGATAGTGGTTACGAAGACTTGCGCGACGCACATCCGGACGGCGAGGAGAGGAGCGGATCAAGTGACGAGGGGGACAACACTGGTCGGGCAGGAAGCAGCATGGACGTCTCCAGGCCGCGAAGTGGTGACAAGCGGCGACCTGACAGCAAGAACACAAGTGAGAAGAGAGCAAGAAAAGGAGCCAGAGATTTGTCATACTCTGTCGATCGCGCCGCCTCTGCCAGTCGAGAAGTCGTTGAGAAAATCGACAATTGGGTTGGTCCTGCAGTATCTTCTGTGAAGACAATGTTGGCAGAGTTGTTGGCGACTGGCATACTAACTGAGTTCTATTACTGGACGTGCAAGTTCCTGAGCAGAAGGTGTAATAGGGAGACTTTTGACGCGCAGGACCACGCAGATGAAAAAATGGATTGGGTTGAGTGGTGCTGGAACGATGACATGAAGAGACGACATGAATGATGATCGTATGGGATTAAAAAAATGGTGTGGTGTACTTATTATTTTATTTTATTTTTCTTGTTCCACGATTTTTCATGAAAACAATGTGTACCTGTACTTGTAATATTTTAGGATCTGTACCCATATCTGTAGCCAGAGATTTCCTAATTATGTTTTCTTCAACTTTGATTATTGTTTGCATACCGTAACAAAGATTTGTTGGAGTAATTTGTGTTGAAAGATTCTTCGTAGAGTCAAAAGGATGTGCAAGATTCCTCACAAGAATACGGTGTCAAGAATTTTTTTTTCTTTTTCCAGTTGTCCATGTCATTCAAACTAGCAATGATTTTTACTGATGCCCTAAAAAACGGAGCACGGTCTATATAAAGGAACATTCAACCGAAATCTCCAAGACAATTTTTTATTTAAGTGCAATGGCCCGTTCAAATTTTAATTGTGACCTCATGCCTTGCTCCGATGATGAAGTTGAAATCGACGAAGAGGAAGTTGTGCAACAACTTCAAGATGACCTCGTAGAATGGTTTCGATACTGTCGATATACAGATATAGAAGTAGCTGCATACTATCACGAACAAAGAAATCGAGTGAGAATCAATCCGTTTGCAAGAAACGGACACATGTTCATGTTGGATGCCATGAAATATAGTCCGAAGAAGTGTTATGCAGAATTCCGGATGTATCCCGCAACGCTCCGAGCATTCACACATATACTCCGAGACGAATTTGGATTACGTAGTAGCCAGCAAGTCGACGTGTATGAATGAGTTGGGATGTTTCTGTGTATATTAGCGCATGGAAAAGGTTACAGACAGGTGCAAACGCTATTCAACCATTCTTTCGAAATTGTTGGACGCTATTTCAAGACCGTGCTTGAAGCCGTCGTGGAATTTAGTTCACGTCTAATAAAACCTGATCCGAACTATAATCATGGTGCTGAGCATCACGTACCAAATATCAACAAGCATCCTTTATTTCAAAATTGCATAGGTGCGATTGACAGAACGCACGTAAAAGTTGTCATGCCGCGTGACGAACGAGTCAATTTTATCAGCTAAAAGGGCATCCCAACCCAAAATGTTCTAGCAGCATGTGATTTCAATTTATGTTTTACATTTGTGCATGCTGGGTGGGCGGGGACCACGCATGATTCACGCATACTGGCACGATGTATACATAGTCCGGAAATTGATTTTCCGCAGCCTGCACATGGCAAATATTATCTTGTTGACTCTGGATTCGCACATAGACCTGGGTACATGGCTATGTATAAGGGATCAGATACACTGTATCATTTTCAGCAATTTTACGATAGTCAGACAGGTCGGAGAACGGACTTTCGAAACGCTCGTGAGAAATTTAACTTCAGGCACTTGTTATGCAGGAATGTGATAGAACGTGCATTTGGGGTGTGGAAAAATCGGTGGAAAATTCTAGATCGTATGCCAAGTTACAATTCCAACACGCAGATTGCCGATGTTATAGCTACTATGGTTATACACAACTTTCTTCGACGGGCTGGTATTGTGGATGATGCGTTCGCAACTGTGGAGACGGAATTGGACGCGGCGGAGGTAGAACTTCCAGATGAACAAGAATAAGCTGCCCCTGAAATGAATGCACCAGAAATGCAACGCAATGATTGAGATTGTTTTCAAGATTTCTTGGCTCAAAGCCAGTGAAGTTAATGTTTGTATAACAACGTCGTTATCCAAAAATAATTGTCTCCATATACAATTGAATTGTCTTTGTTGGAATAATTCGCTTGGCAATGTGACTTCTTAATATTACTGGGTTATCAAAAACCAATTCACACATTACTCATCAATGTATCGCACCATGTATAACTGCAAATGCGACCACATTTTCCTGCCCAAGGAGAAGGGAAAAAAAGAAAGAAAAAAAAATGTAAATAGTTAATACCATTTTGTACTTAAAACAATTAAAGAAGGACTATTTGTGAAATTAACATAAATATATATTATCTTCTTCCTTCAGCCAAAATATCACATGTTTGCAGATCACAAATCACACAACACCCATTTGCAAATCACATATCGCATCACAAATCATAGATTGCAGCACAGCACACAAAGGTATTGATTTTTAGAGGCAACATGCCTACGCAAGCGGAGACGCCTCCTCAAGCGGAGGCAGCAGGCTCCCCAAGCGGAGGTTAGCAGCCTCCGCACTCGGAGGAAGTAGCCTCCTCGTGCGGAGATTCTTGGGCATTCCTTGGATTTTTTTTTCTGTGATTTATTTTATCTGTGATTTGATTTATTTGATGTTGTTCAACGGTAGTTAAATTTATTAAATATAAATATTTATATACATAATTTATTATTAATTTGTGCAGATGTCTCTTGAATATATCCTTCCACCAAATGCATGGTTCTCTGCTACCATCACCCAATTTTCGATCCACCAGTATATTAAAGATTTTATAAAACTTATCGATGAAGATAAATAAGCTTTACTATTATCCAGTAATAGCAGCTTCTTTGGATTTATTTATGGAGCTATTTATGGAGCGGAGCAACAACAATTTTGTAACAGATTGATACACGAATTTATATTGAGAATTGTTGGCTCTAGATAAACAAACGAAATATGGATAAGATTAGGTGATCAATTTGCCAGATTTGGTATGCAAGAATTCTGTCTCGTCACTGGATTACCCTGTCATGAAGTGTCTTTCGAACTTGACTCCAGTGACGACCGACTTAGAAGGGTTTATTTTAACGGAATGAGAAGAATCACTATGGTAATGCTTTCCGAAGCATTTCATATGTGTGAAAATGCGGATGATAAATTTAAATTAGGATTAGTCATGTTGGTGGAGTGTATTTTTAAACCAGTTGGAAGGTACATTGATCACAAAACACTGGGTATGGTTGAACATCTTGAACAATTTCTCATGTATCCATGGGGCTGCGTATCATATTTTGTTCTGTTGAATTCGTTACAACGACCGCACAGAATGCAGCAAAACCAGCAAACAGAACGAAAGTATTCATTGCATGGCTTTTCGCTTGCATTTCAGGTATTTAATTTATATATTTTAATTCTATTTATCTACTAAATATTTTTTTCATTAAATATTTATTCCCAATTATCTTACAGTGTTGGATATATGAAGCATTTTCAATGATTGGACAACAGTTTGGGCGTCGTAGACATAGAACGTTACAATGCCCAAGAATGCATAAGTGGAAACCAAATAAATTTTTAACTGAGAAAGCAGTTAGAGAATTTTTAGCATTTTGACCACTCAACAAGTATTTTACAGTCCAATATACATTTAGTTATTCAATAATATGTATTTATGAAATTGTTTGTTAAGAAAAATGACAGTATATAATTCCAATATTTCTTTGTCATTGTAGATTGAAATAGTTGCAACACTAATGCCAACAGAAGAAGAATTAGAAATAACGTGGTACACAACACTCTCGCTGCCTCCGGATAATGAACATCATGTGTTAGATTCTATTATCAGTGGGGAATTTCACAATATAGCAACAGAAATCCCACCTGATACCACACATGAACACTAGACAAATGTTCCAGGTACTTCGTTTGAATTTCAAGCAGGATCTTTTTCTTCTCAGTCTGGTTATATCACTAAAGAACACATGGATGAACTTTTTAGCACCTATAAGCAGCAGGTAGTATCAGATGTGTCCACTTTGTTCGATAATTTCAAAGCACACATGGTTGGAGAATTTGAAAAACACGAAGCTCGATACCAAACAATTCTCGAAAACCAACAACAACTATTTCAACAACAACGACAATTGCAACATGATCATCATGAACACATTCAATCCATGCGATCCTATGTAGATACCAACGTAGATTCAATCAAATCTTATATTCATGAACAGAACAATAACGTGTTGGATCAATTTTCTGGTTGGAAATCCAATATGGAAGTTATTATAAACTCTCTACAACAAGATGTTCATATCCATGAGAGTCCGATTCATGGTGATCAACCTATTCATCCTTTAAGCTCTCAACAAGTTCATCAAGTTGAACAATTAACCACATACAAAGAAAATAAAAGGAAAAACACCGAATCTTCGTCATCGTCCAAAGATCCTTTACAAGACTATCCCATGGATAGATACATAGCTATTACAGATTGGATACAGACGCATCAATCTGAGTAAGAAATCCATTTCCATTTTATTCATTCACATATTACAATTTTCATTCCATTGTATTCTAATTCACGCACCATGTCGCCTTGCAGTGAGCTTTGGAAAGATAGAAGTGGAAACGTGTACGGACGAGATATATTACAAGATATACATGATACATCCAAAAATATCCATGTTGCGGTTAGTTAAATTTATAATTGATAACAATAATTACGATCCATAGTTAACGTATCTAATTTACTCTATCTATTTCTTTAGATTCTTAACATAGAGTTAATGTTGTTGAGAAGACTTATTTATAAAGGATTTCCTGGTGTCTCTAAAGAGTATGCAATTCTAGAGTTTTTGTTCGAAAGTGAATGTGATCGTCATATGATATGGCAAGACAGTATGACACAAGGAATTGCAAGTGACAGTCAGCCAAACCATCAGGTTCTCCATCAGTACGTAAGTGGTATATTACCTGTAGGTGGAATCCCATGGATGAAATGCAATTATCTACTCATACCATCTTTAACCCCAGTTAACAATTGGTATTTTTATCTCGTGGATATACGTGGGTGGAAATTTCAAATATATGATTGTAGCCACAACATCCACACACCAGACCAATTAAAACTAGGAGCAAAATCAACATTCAAATTAGTTCAGGGGTTAGTGGTCTCTTCTGGGATGTTGTCTGTCAGAGACGAGTTAAGAAAGTTTTCGAAAAAAGATATGAAGATGCAAATTATGGCTAATTGCACAAATAGTGGGTAAGCATTTACATACTAATCACCATGGTATTAAATTTATTTTCCAATTTACTTTCGTATTAACAATACTAATATATTCTAATACTATGTTGTTTCAAGCCTAATTCTGGAGTTTTTTTGTTGAAGTACATAGAATCCTTCATTTTAGGACAACCAATTGAATCAATTTCGTCCGACAAGATGTGTGGATACAGACGAAAACTTTTAGTTGATGTTGTCTTTAATGAATATTTTCTAACTCCCAGTTAAATATTTTTACAGTTTGTACCCAGTTAAGATGTTTCTTTTAATGAATATTTTCTAGCTCCCAATTACATTTTTTACAATTCGTTTAATATATTCTTTGATATTACGGAATGGATAGATTTTTGGTTGAAAATGGCTACCAAACGCAGCCTGACAAAGATTTTTTTATTTTTTATTTTTTATTTTTATTTTTTATTTTTATTTTTTTATTATTTTTGTTTTTTTTGACATGAAACTTGGCATAATGCCACATGACATTCTATCATTAGACATTTTAAAATACAATCGACTTTTTCATCCAATCATCTACTGCCACATGCAATTATGTCAAGCTTTCTGTCAAATCCTTCTGACAAAGTAGCTTTATCCTCCAAAAAAAAAAATAGCATTCTTTCGACCACTTAAGACATAGATTCCAAAAGGCAGCAGATTGTGAAAAAAGGAAAAAAAAAATATCAATACCATGTTGGTAGAGTATCCCTTAATCTAATACAATACTGTTTTCAATATCACTTCTTATGACCACCATGCAATGATTTTTGGGATCCCTCAAAAAGATCTAAGAGGCGGTCTTCTAAATCATCGGCTGTGTATTTAATGTGCTTTTCGCTAATATGATTAATGTGTCTTCCAACAAAAGTCCGATAAGCCTGGATTACCTTGAGTGATGTTGAAATATGAAGATCGTCTCGAAGCTGGCTATCCGGGATCGACCATCCAGTCTGGTTCCTGTAAACCTCCTCGAATGCAAGATAAAAGCTCTGCAGTCTTTCCTTGAGAATAGTCCTCGAACTAGAATTTGAACCGGGATTTTGGATCCCTTCGTCCTTGAGCAAAGACAGCATCGAGCTCCAAGTAGCTCTCTCATAATTCATTGCATGTTGTTGAAATTTCCAATTGTGCTTCCGAATCCATCCATCGCCTAGTACTGTTCTGAGTTTGGAACCTTTCACCTTTTCAGCCATGTAATGTATGTTGTTCATTAAGAAAATGTGCTGTAGGGAATCATCTTTGTATACCTGACAAAGATTTATTGGCCCGTTTCATGTTGGCTTAAAATTGTGGTGTCGGTGGGCATGAAAGGACAATAATCAAAGTGTGTATGTCCACGTGATTATTGGTCAAATGTGTATCAAGATTGAGGTGAGAGAAAGTGTTAAAAGCATGGAGGATAAAATGGTAATTCAAAGCCAATTTGTGTTGATGTTTGGTTTGAATTTCTTATTCGTGGGCCCGTCTGATGAGACATGAAAATCGATTTTTTCTTCCTAAAATGGCGTCCAGACATGCCCTGAAAAAGCAAACCCTAAGATAGAAATTAAAAATGAACCTGAAAAAGAGAATTTGCCTGAGCCTCGCCTGTTGCTGACTTGATGGTATAACATATGGGCTTTTATTTTTTTTAGAAAAATCTTGAGGTCCAAGGCAGTGGCCTAGTTGGCTTTGGGCTAGGGTTGGCCTGGCCACTCAATTTCATATAGTGTTTTATTATGACCATCCAACTTCCTTTCACTAATTTTAAAAGGGGCAAAACATATTGTCTGGGGTTACCATATAGAAAATGTGCACCTTTATAACTAAGTTTGGACTCGATTTATTACTATAAATGGAGAAAAACATAATGATAGAATAATATAAGGGTTAAATACATCAATAGCTACCCAACATTATAATGATAATATCACAATGGCAATTCAATTTAATTTTGTTTCATCATGGCCACTCAATTTCATATATTGTTTTACCATCACCACTCAATTTCATAAAACGTTTTACTATGGTTACCCAACTTTTTTTTTCACTAATTTTAAAAGGAGCAAAACAATAATTTTGCATTATATATGTTTATATATATAATACATTAAAAATAAAAATAAAAATAAAATAAAATAAACTAAAAAATTATTTTTAAAATAAAATAGAAACTTATTTTTTAAAAAAAGGTACTTAGAAAAATAAAATAAAATACAATAAAAAGTTATTTTAAGAAAACGTTCCTTAGAAAATAAAATAAAATAAAATAAAAACTTATTTTAAAAAAAGTTACTTAGAAAAATAAAATAAAATAAAAACTTATTTAAAAAAAAACTTTTATTACTATTTTACCTCTTTCAAAATTAGTGAAGATGGTTAAAAAAAGTTGGGTGGCCATGGTGAAACTAAATTATGTAATATGATGACACTAAGTACAAAATTGGATGACCATTGATGAATTTAACTCATAATATAAGGGTGCACGATATATATATAGAGTTGACTAAAGACGAGAACGAAATGCGTTCCAAGTATTCTACTCACAAACAACGGTTAAACCAAGGCATCAAAATAGGGTCCGACTCTTAGATCGTAGGTTGTCCCGATGGATCGTCGTGGCCTGCATTATTGGGGTACACGCTTAAGTAAAGAAGGTAATTGATTGGTGTAAGATGACTTTTTACCCCTACAAATGGAAATATCAAAATTTTCTCAATACAATGTGTAATTGTGTATTCACACCAGAAGTTTTGTCAACTACACCACATTTTAATTACAATAATTCATCCCTAAACTTTTCTTATTTTTACACTTATATTCTCAACTTTATTTTTTTAAAATTTTTATCATCAATCCTTTATTAATTTTTACATCTTGTTTACAGAGATGATTTTCATCCAAAATATTTGTTATGAGCGCCAAAAATATATATTTATCTATCGTATTTTTAAATAACCAAAAGAAATAACTAATATAAAAGTTAAACAAAATATTTGTCCATCTTTTCAATTCTTGTTAGCAAAATATTTGGATGAAAAATTGTGATTAGAGACAAAATATATTAATCAATCGAAGGTTAAGAATGATAATACAATGGGAAAAAAGTTGTGGATACTAAAGCAAAAGTAGGCAAATATGAAAACTTTTTTGTAATTAAAATGTGGTGCATATATAATTTTTTTTTTGTATGAATATAATTATCCATACAATATTACAATCACAAATAAAATAGTTGTTAAGGGACAATTTTAGGTTTAATAGCAGAAAACTTCCTATAAATTTGACCATTATACTCCCACCTATTGAAAATTGCAGAAAATGTCTATATTTGAAACCTTCTGTTCGAAATATCCCCGTACCGTCAAGATTTGTCAACTATTCTTTTAAATCCTAATAAATAGGAAAAAATGAAAAAAATAGAAAGGGAAAAACCACACCTATTGATGGTGGGCAAAAACTCCCTACCTATTTAAAATTGGCAAAAAAGGCTCCTGTCATTTATTGTTTCAATAAAAAGATTGAAAATGACAAATATGCCCTCATATTCAAATAAAACAAAAAGAAAATAAGAAAAGAAAATAAAGAAATAGTGGCAATCATAATCCCAAACCTTTCAAAAAAGTACAAACGAGTCCAAAATAAATAGCTAAAAAATCGAAACTAAAATTTTATTTTCTTCCCCAATCCCACCCCCTTCCTCAAAATTATCCCTTTCCCCACTCACCCCATCTATTTAGTGGTGGCAATCGGGCTGAGCAGCTCGTCGACTCCACCGCTCGATTCGTATTGTAGCGATCCACGAGCCGCTTGGGCTTGTCTTGAGCACGAGCCTAGCGGGCTGACTCGCTAGATGAGCCGCTCGTACTGTTCACGAGTAGCTCGTCGAGCGTCTCGTGGGCGAGCGGCTCGTGGGCTCGTCTAATTTTAAAAAATAAAAAATAAAACAACAGTGATCGGAACGGTCAATGGATTTTTCAGTGACCGTCACTTTTTTTTTATATATTTTTTATTCTTTATTTTTCTAATTTTCTTCTCCTATAAATACCCACCAATTACACAATTTTTTTCCCACCAAACTTTCATTCTCTTCTCTACTCTCTACTACATTCTACAATTTACAAATAATTATTAACAATATCATTAATTTATTCTATAATCCTCTTCTACATTTTTTTTACATTCTACAAATTATTATCATTCATTTTTTTTACAATTCATTTTATACACTACAACATAATCTTCATTTACTTTTCAATTCTACATTTTTACATTCTACTTTAAGTCTTCAACATTCAATTTCTATTATTCACAAATGGATCCACGACAATTTGTTGAAAACTTGTTCGATTTGGAAGGCGAAACACATCCCCAAAATCAATTTGGGAATGAATTTGTCAGTCTCAATGAATTACCAATTCCAGAAAACATTGAAAATTTCGACGTTCGTAAAGGTAGTCATCCATTGATTTGGATGACGTTGATGTCGATCCTAGTGTTCCAATTGATTTGGAACAAGATGAAGAACATACATTAAATATTCCCGATACAAGAGGGAAGAAAAAGGGGAAGAAGCAGACAAAATGTTGAGACCATTTCAAATTGGTTAACACTGCTTGTGGGTCGATGGACTTCCAGAAACCAAAGCAGTATGTAAATATTGGCAACAACGACTGGCATGACAAAAATGCATTGGAACCACCCACTTCAGCCGTAACTACAAAACATGTGCGACCAAACATGGGCTTCTTCCAGCTGGTCAAACGCAACTACAGTTTGGTACTCCAGACGCCGGTGATACTACTACGCCACTTTCTACAGGGATGTATTCGGAGGAGGAAGCTTGAACGGGAATTGTGAAGTTCGTTGCCGCCGCGGAGCTGCCACTAGCAATAGTGGACAACCAACATTTCGTAAACTACGTCAAACAATATCTTCAACCGATATACGTTGGGGTAAGTCGAAATACTATTCGTTCTAATACAATTGAATATTAATCTTAATTCAAAGAAACTATTAACTGCCGATTTAGAAAAATATGGGGGTGTGATATCTTTAACTTCGGATATGTGGGAAGAGATTAATAAGTGATGTTATATAACTGCAACTGCACACTATATTGACACACTTTGAGTCATGCATAAAAAAATTATTGCTTTTAAAATTGTTAAGTATCCTCACAACGCTCAAACTATATTTAATGCTATTATGTTAATAATTAGAGAATATAAATGCGAGAGTAAAATTCGTTCTTTTACGTTCGACAATGCTTTTGTAAATAAGGTTGTTATCGATAAATTGCATATAGTACTTCAACCCAATTTCGATGATTATTTATTTCATATTCGATGTGTGTGCCATATTTTTAATTTAATAGTACAAGACGGTTTAAAACATGTTAAGGATGAAATTAACCGAATTAGAAATGTTTATTACTGACGTAGGCCATAGATGAAACTCAACTTACTTATTATTAAAATCATGTGAAAGTTTTGAAGCGTTTATTACTAAATTTTATAACAATAGGCATGTTAGAGACGAAAACGATAATATCTTGAATGAATCCGAATGGAATGTAGTTTTTAAAATAAAATTTTTTTTGGCAAGTTTTATGAGTTTACAAATATATTGTCTGGTGTTTATTATCCGGTTAGAACTGTAGCTTCGGAGTCTGATTTTAGTGCAGGGAAGAGGGTTCTCTCTGATGTTAGAAGTCGACTAAAAAAAGATATTTTGGAAGCGTTAATGTGCGTGAAGGATTGAGAAGACACTAATTATCGAATTCAACATAAATATGTCGAAACTGCATGTAATCAAGTAAGTGATATTTAATTTCACAACATTCATTACAAAATTTTATTTTCATACCTTTATAATTTTTTTAAAAAAAAATTGTACACGTAACAAGTTGTTCGTGTACAATTTTTACTCCGCTAACTCGAAATTGAAGTAGTCGGTCCCGAACCCGGATAAAGGAGGAGGGTTTATCTTTTTTTTTTTTAAAATAAAAATGTTTTAGAAAATGTGTATTTAAAAAATTGTTTACAAAATGTGTTTATATATATATATATATTTTTTTTTTTTTTTCTTAGGTTTAATATATTATAAAAGGGTAATTGGGTAAACAAAAAACAAAACTCAACAAATAAAATTTTGTTCTTATTATTTTAAAAATTATAAATGTTTTGGAAAATGTATATTTTAAAAAAAATAAAAAATGTGTATATAAATATTTTTTGAATTTAAGGTTTAATTATAGTAGTGTCGGTTCATTTTGGGCTAGCTCGGGCAAGAGCCGAGCTCCCCCAAAAATCAACGAGCCACGAGCTCTGCTCGTGTGGGCTCGACTCGGCCCATTGACACCTCTACATCTATTCTAAACAAAATCTCCCAGTAAACACATTAAAAAAATCTCAAATTCAAACTCTAATCCTCCATGTCTCCATTTCTTCATATTCTCTCATCATTCTAAACAACTATCGCAAAATAACTTGTCTCGACATTCCCCCATTTTTTGCCCCCAAAACACAAAAATAGATACAGATTTTGAACTTTTGAATTATAACCAAAAAAATAAATTTTTTTGTATGGTTTCATTTTTTTTCCTGTGTTACATATGCTGTTTTATTAGTCAATTATAAGGCTACTGTTTAAATTTAAATTTATATGTTTCTTCTTTAGAAGTTTATGCTTTTAAATGAGGTGATTAATGTGGTATTGGAGTGAACAAAGGTGGATCCGAGTCTAGTCGACACCCATTTATGAAAATTGTGCATTGGTCGAGTCTTTGATGAAAAAAATGAATTTCGACTAGCACATGAGGGGCATGTTGAAGATTAATCCATGTTTGATTTTACTAAAAATCTAATTTTTAGCAAATATTTGATAAAAAAAAAATGTTGAAATCTATAGTTGAAAAGTTGATAAAAGTTGTAGGTCCCATTAAATGTGTTGTTAAAATTAATTGTTGATTTAGATTTTTATCAACATTTTTGCTAAACCAAACAAGGTCTAAATTTAAATGTTTAAATGTGTCCCGTTTCTAATTGTTTAAACTTTTAGATAAATTAGCTAGTTCATCATGTTTACATAATTAACAACAATATTGGCTTTGAGTCTGGTCGCTATCCATTTTTACAATTGCTTTCTTGCATGTAAAAGTGGCGTGCTCAAAATTAAATTTAAATCAATAAATGTGTCTTATCTCGGGTTAATACCCTCAATAGTCACTGAACTTTGTCAAAAGTTTCCAAAAGGTTACCGAACTTCAAAAGTTCTCTAAATAGTCACTGAACTTTGCAATAAGTTTCTAGGAGGTCACCGAACTTCGTTAATACCCTAAATAGTCACCGAACTTTGCCAAAACTTCCCTAGATAGTCACTCAACTTTGCAACAAATTCCTAATTGATCAATAAACCATTGATGTATGAGGTCTTAATTTACAAAGTTCGGTGACCTCTTGAGAGTTTTTGGCAAAGTTCGGTGACTATTTAGGGTATTAACGAAGTTCAATGACCTCCTAGGAACTTATTGCAAAGTTCAGTGACTATTTAGAGAACTTTTGAAATTCGGTGACCTCCTGGGAACTTTTGACAAAGTTCAATGACTATTTAGGGTATTAACATGTCTTATCTCTAACGCCTTAAGTATTATATATCATTTATAACGAGTCCCTTCCATTTTTCACAAGATCACTAGGAAGTAGTTCAAGACAATTTTACACGGTAGATAATGACAACGGGGACCTTGATCTACCATTGTTTGATGTAACCACAATATTAAAGGCTACCAATTACTTTTCACCTAGCAATCTGTTGAGACAATGACACTCATTTTGGGGTCATGATGAATATGAGAATTCTCTCAATCTAGGTAATTTCTTAGTCCAATTGCAATTTCTAGTTGCTCATAATGAAGAGATTAATGTTGTCACATTGAAAAATGCTCCTTAAAATTGTAAATTGACATCACCTGATGTTTAGAAGGATATAGTAAGTGCTTGTGCTGCAAATTTATTGGAGTCGATATAGACATTTAATTTTGCATTTAATCTATAGTTGATGAGAAGTGGCTTATGGATTTCAAATGAACTGTCAAAGGCATTGCAAATGTAAGATCAAGATATTGTGAATGCAATGTAATTGGTGAAATTGTGCAAATGACTCCAAGTAATGAGATGCGAAAGGTGGGATTTATTTTTGGAAGAAGTATGTTCTTTCTATCAGTAGCATTATACTGATGTTCCTGATATCGATGATATGTTTGTACGCCGTGCACTTCGTGGTTGCCCAAAGTGTAATCCTTCAGAAATTACAAATTTACATCACTACCGTGTAGATTTGTTATACTCTGTCATCGATTTGCATCTTCAGGAATTGAATGATCAATTCACAAAAGTAAATATAGAGTTACTCCTTTATATAGCTTGTTTATGTTCACAATATTCATTTTATTCTTTTGACAAGAAAAACTTGATTCGACTTGCTGAGCTTTATTCAGAAGATTTTTTTACAATAGATCTCATCATACTTGGTGATCAACTTGAGACTTATATTTTTGATATGTGCTCTAAAAAAGAGTTTGAAGGATTGGGTGACCTTAGTGATCTTGTAGAGAAGTTAGTTATGACAAAGAAAAGTAATATTCATTGGTTTACAAACTTTTGATTTTAGCGTTAATTCTACCGATTGCTATAGCTACCGTGGAGAGAGTATTTTCTACAATAAGCATTGTAAACGATAGATTGCTCAATCGGATGAGTGATCAGTGGATGAATGATAACATACTTGTTTTTGTGGAGAACGATATATTTTGAAGATTGATAATGAAATCATTGTACAATGATATCAAAATATGAAAACTTGCAAGGAGCAAGTATAATTTATAAATTATGTTAATATTAGTATTATTGTAATATTGTTTATATTTTTATCATCATTAAATCTATGGCCAAGTACTCAAAATTTGGCGTTGATTAAATTGTGCCCGTGCTAAACAATATTCCTAACTCTGCCCGTCTGATTTTGAGCCTTTTTAAAACTCTTGCACAAAGTTAGCAGATTTGAGTCCAAGTTGTCTTCAAGGTTTGCCCAATTCCGTATTGTTTGCGCGAATCTTATTTCCTTCGTCCTTGGCAAAAAATCCTAATAGGAGGAATTAGGTTTTCAGTCTCTGTGAAGATTGCAAGATGAGTGAACAGATTGCTCACCTCGTGCCAGACAGATTGCAGAAGGGTTTTGAATCTTTTCTGTAAGCTGTTTATTTCTTATCGTGCAGTGATATAATTGGGAAATAGGAATTTTGAATTGTTTGTATATTATTATTATTTTTTTTGAAAAGAGAATTTTTCTTTCATTGTTCGGTTGTTCTCACTTCTCTAATTGGGTTTAATTTCTTGAATAATGCTCCTTGTACAATGTTGGGTTACAACATTGGATTACAACCTCTCACAAGGGAGGTGGGACCCACTATTATTTTAGTCGCGCGGCCCACCTCTCTTGTGAGAGGTTGTAACACAATGTTGTAATCCATGTATTGTACATGTAGCATTGTTCTAATTTCTTTATAAGTTATTGCGTTTGTGTGTAGTGTACATTTAATTTCTGATTCTGAGTCCAACGTTATTTTTTTCTAGGATTTTCGCTTAAAAGTGTGTAGCGTACATTCCTTGATTTCCCTCTTCGTGATGTTGGTCAGCATCCAATCTCAAACATTTAGCTCAATTTTATGTGATCTTATCAAGGCCGACCCCGAGAATATTGAGATCCTAGGCAAATAATTATATGAGGCCCTTAAATATAATTTTTTTTCCAAGCGTAAGAATACTTAAATATTTAAATAAAATATGTTATTATTTAAACGAAAACTTTGTACGATTCAAAATATAGTAGTAAAACAAAATATTTCTCAGAACCTCGAAAATTTAGCATATCTCACATTTTGAGATATAAAATAAGTGATGAAACTACTCAAAATGAAGGCTAAGGTTTTCGAAATCAACTAGACATCCTTAAACATCATCATACTTTTGTTTAGGAGTCAATTGTGGAACTTATAATGAAAGTTTACAGAAAATTGCTATGTAAGCAATAAATTATGAATCAATAGTGCAATTATTATTATTATTTATCTTTTACCCCTAAAAACTCTCACTCTTTATTAGGTGAAAGAAATTGCCTACACTATTTCCTCTACCTTTTTCCACACAATTGATGAGTTTTACTCTCAGTTTCCTTCCTTATCATGTAAAATTCCATTTTCTTTTCATTTTCACCCTTGTTATTTAATTGATTATCTCAATGACTCAGTCCAATTACTTTTTCTGCTATAATAAGGGGAAATGATATTTCATTTGCAATTAATGATTGAAGCTCAGTAAAAATAGTTGTGAGGTATTGATTTTTCATTTTTAGAAGAGGCATATGAGTTTCTTCAACGGAGCCATACATTATTGGCTGAAACTTTGTAAAAAATTAAGGATTTGGAATTAAAAAATATGCTTTTTCTTCACTTATTTTTCAACTTCCTTCTCTCTCTCTCTCTCTCTCTCTCTCTCTGTGTTTACGGCTGATGCTTTGTTTTCTTCAATCTACTTTGGGTCATTGATTGATCAACCACTTTTATTTTGGAAAAATGCTATTCATCCCCAGTGGGGATGCATCCTCAATCTATGTGGATGTAAATAATTGGTTAAATGATAGGCGAAATTAAATGAATGCCACATTAACGCCACATAGACTGCGGATGTATCCCCAGTGGGGATGAATATCATTTCTCTTTATTTTGAGGCCCCTCAAAAATTTGAGGCCCTAGACCATTACCTTTGTGGCTTTGGTCTAAGGCCGGGTCTCGATCTTATTTTTTATGATTTTGTTCTCAATGTATTGCACGAGTGTGCGATTTGGGTTTGGTTTATATCTGAGATAATGGCTATTGGTGTGGGATTTGATTGCACCCCAATTATTTTTCTGAGCAGATGAAAGAGGAATATGGCGAGTTAAACTTCTGGAAAAAGAACTTTTCCATCTTTTTTAGCATGTATAACTTGATGTAAATATAAGTAGAAATTATTTGTATGTAACAAGTTCATTTTAAGTTGTCACCATGTCCTTTACTTATTCTCTAATGATATTGAGGCATCAATAATTATCTACTATGGTCAATATGAAGAAGGCTATCGAATTCCAACCTACACCCTACATAGAACACCCCATGCAGGACTACCTACCGCTATGAGGCCCTCTACATTCATGATGGCTGCCTACCGTTATGAGACCCTCTACATTTATTCTGGGTCACTTATCGCTATGAGGCACTCTACATTCATGCTGGCCCGCCTACCATTATGGGACCTTCTATATTCAAGCTGAGTTGCCTACCGCTACGAGGCCCTCTACATTCATGCTGGGCCGCCTACCGTTACGGGATCAATGCAACACTTAATCTTAAGAATACCATTAAGTTGGATAGGAACGGACCATCGGTTATCACCGGCACAACCAACTACTGGAAAAGTGGATATCCACCATGTTGCTTTTTTATATCGCAAGTGTACGAGATCGTAATAAGTAGTATATTGGACCTTTGAATCCGGATATCGTTCCCACGAAAACTATATTTTAGAACTTAATCTAATTTTTCTAACTCATATTTGACAAAAGCAAGTAAATAATTATGATAGTTGTGATTATCTTTCCTAACTACTTTTAATTAATTGAAAATATAAAAAGATTACAAACAACGAATAATTGAAGATTCAAATATGTGATAAATATTAAGACATAAAAATTTCATGACCTAATGTAGTGTTCGATTGAATTTTTCTATTATATTCAATTTACCCCTCTCGAGTTCTTACTGATCATATTTAATTAATTAAATTTCATATCTTTATATGAATCAATTTTAGTTAAACGAGACACCAGTTCTAAAAATTCCTATTATGACATCAATAATTAGTATAAGTATCTCTGCATGTTATACTAATTAATCGAATTTTACTATATGGTCTAAATCTCAAACTCACATTTTGATTCATAAGAGACTCACATAATCATCAAATTAGTAATCAATTAATTCAATGTACTAAATTCATAGTAAAACCAGCACATATAAGAATAAATCACATAAATCTTGAATAGAAAAATAAAGGATCACAAGTCGACTACATTGCTTTCCTTAATATAAAAATTAATTATTCATACTGTAAAAATAAAAACACGTAAAAGTGGAAAAATATCACCAAAAATTGATGAAACGTAAAATTTCTGATATCTGCAGTCTCCTTTCCTTTTTCTCAACAGATTTTCTCTCACTTTCTGCGTTTTTTCTTCTCTCTTTCCTTTCTATTGTTTTATTTTTTTGACTTTTCTCTCTCTCTCTCTTTCTTCTCTGTCTCTCTTCTCTTTCTTATTCTTATTCTTTTTTTTCCCTCTCTCTTCTCTCCCTTCCGAACGTTTCTTTTCTATTCTCCACCTCCGTCTTCTTCACTTTCCTGTTTGTGTTTTTTTGTCTTTTCTCTGCCCTTTTTCCGTATGTATCCCTCTATCAAATATATATTTTTTCATTTTTATATTTTGTTATTTTTCACCGCTTTTGTATTCTTTTCTCCAATTCTTCATTAAACATAAAGTCTTACCTACAAAATACAATATAACATAAATTAGGTAAAATTTGATCCAAATGACAATAAAATATCATGATTTAGGGTCTCGAATAAGTGTAGAAACTACATTTATTACACCATCCCCGACGTGGGGGTAGTGGGAGGCGTTACGTGGGACACGTGTCACAATAGCCTTCCGGCAGTTATATGGATTCGGATGTCTGTAAATACTCTTGAGACTAGACAGGTATGCATCTGGGAAATTTTGGCTATTTGAATACCCATTATTTTTTCTCTTCCTACGTTCAAAAGCAACCAACTAATTCTCACGCTGGAGGTACAACGGGAGAGAAAGCTGTTACCTCATTTTGCAGGTAACGTTCATTCATCGGAGTAGCTGAAACACCTTGCACCCAAGGAGGACGTGGAGTCTAGTTTCATAACTATTTCATCTAACAACACACACAGAACTTGGAGCTCATTCCATTATGTAGCAGATTATGTGTTCTATCAGTGTCATACTTCTTCGTTTTGTTCATATTAAGGATGATCAAGTAGCTTATCTGAAGAATCTTATATTATGTATTTTTGAGTTTTGTATCTATCGCTAGTATGTAATTTTTGTTACCCTCAACACTTTTCTGTGTTTTCGTTGACGGTATAAGAAAGAAGAGAACAAGTCTCACATATGAAGCAGTTTGTCTCACTAATATCTGTAGGAACAATTGTATGGGTGGCCGATAGAGAGAACCCTTTTAATGACACTTTCAGGGGGTCTAAAGTTGACAGAGAAGGGGAATTTGGTACTATGAGTCCGGTCGTGCAACTACGCGACTCGGGAAATCTTAAATCTTCATAAATTTGATTGTTAATGTGAAATATTATATAGCTAAGATGCAGGATATCAATTCTTATATCTCTGGTCATAATGTGAAATACCAAAGCATTTGGTTTTGACTAAAGAATTGTAGTATCTTCGTCGAGTCAATTTTGCACGTCTTTGTCTTTTAATGCATGTTCTCTTTTAACTAGCATTGCGGATAGATACATAGATAGATAGATGGTGATTTTTTTTTTTTTTGGAATATAAAATTAGCTACAGCTCGAAATGTACGTCGTCTACGAACTAGAACCTTTGATTCCAAGTGCAGGAAATTATGAATTAAAAGATGTTTTGTTTTTTTCCTGATATAAACCTAGTATTTTTTAGTAAACTTAATGAAGAAAATTCTTGCATCTTCGAGTTTTCATTGGATAAATTCTTGATCAAGGATCCGGAGTTTTTGTGAATAGCATAAGCA
Source organism: Fraxinus americana (assembly GCA_035079005.1). Classification (NCBI taxonomy): domain Eukaryota; kingdom Viridiplantae; phylum Streptophyta; class Magnoliopsida; order Lamiales; family Oleaceae; genus Fraxinus; species Fraxinus americana. The sequence goes on along the minus strand of CM068726.1, from coordinate 23,371,142 downwards.
TTTTTTTTTTGGTCCTAATTACCGATTCTAACTCGTTTTTAATTTTAAGTATTGGGAAATTTTTGTTAGAATTCTAAATGGAATCAAACTAGAGACAAAATGATTCACAATTTTTTTGAAGTCATGTAAGGAAATATCTTTGTTTCTTTTGTAATGCTATGTTTTGTGTTTTGTTATTGTCTTGGTGCATATATTGAAGACTCGAGGACCTCTGAATTTTGGAGGAAAACTTAATAAATGCTTTTGGTGTCTGAGTTTAGGAAGATCGAAACGAACACTAATGTGTTATTTTCAACATAAAAATACGTCTAACGGTCAACTCTCTTTCTACGATGAGTTAGGATAATTTTCATAATTACCATTTTTTTCTTCTCGGCAAAAGCTCGTTTTCTTGCCATTGGTGGTTTAGTAATTTTGTGGTACAATAAGTTGGAAGTTGGTTTGTTTAATGAAATTTTACCATTTTTTTACGTGTTATACAAAGTGCAACTCATGAAAAAGAGAATGGAGATGAATAAGAGCAACACTTAGAAAATATTATTAAAAAAAATTAAATGAATTTTAAAATATTATTTAAAAAGGAAATTAAATTCAATAAAATTCATATTGTACACGAAAAATTGTCTCAAGCATTGCACAAAATGAAACTACCAAGTCTCAAGGCATAAGAATTCTAGCAGCACAAATTTTCAAACCTCTGCAAAACATTTTCAATAGTCATCGTCATCGTGAGAACAAGTAGAAATTTATTGTAAAGTCTTTGTCAGGGTAGGTAGAAAAGTCCAAGTCTTTGAGATAGTCAAAATAACGAGTAAATGTAAAAAATTAGATAATTTTCAGCGATAGTCAAAATTATATAATTTTTTTATTTTTTTAAAACTCTCATAGAAAATTAGAAAATCAAAGAATAGTTAAAAAATGAAACAAAACCTATCTTCTTCCCAAATTGTCACTTTCCACCTATTTTCACCGCCACCCCAAATTCCCTCCCGACCCCAAACTCCCTAACGTTTCTTGTGATAACCAAGGAAAATACTATTAAAATAATAATAATAATAGAATAAAAACCACCCATATTCATCCCTAGTCCAACTCTTCCACCTCGCCTCGCGCCATCACACCCTTTTTTTTTTCTTTTTCAAAGAAATATAACGTGTACAAGAGAATCCCATGTCTAAAGTAGTCACATGCAAGCCAAGTGATCATTTGATGGAATGTTTGACTGTTTGTCCAAAAGGACTTATGTCCATCAAAAATCAAACTTTGAAAATATAAAAATCCAAGAAACTTGAATAGGGAACCAATTGCTCGTAGTGTATAATTTGGGGACTGAAGCTGCAAATTTCCCAAAATCCGTTAGTATTTATTACATAACAAAAGACTATCATCAATCATATAACAAATTAATGGAAGGCCTAACAAGAATTGCCTTTTTCTGTTCTTTATTTTTCTCTGTTCCATTCATTTGTGAAGCAGTCGACACCATAACTGTAAACAAATCTCTTGCAGATGGAAACTACGTCGTTTCATCAGGAGGAACATTTGAAATGGGATTCTTCAGTCCAGAAAATTCTATCAACAGGTACTTAGGAATATGGTACAAACAAATTTCTGTAAGAACAATTGTGTGGGTGGCCAATAGAGAGACCCCTTTTAATGACACTTCAGGAGCTTTAAAGTTGACAGAGAATGGGAATTTGGTACTAGAAAATAGTACTAATGGTGTTGTTATATGGTCAACCAATACCACTAGTGTCACTACGAGTCCGGTCACGCAACTACTTGACTCGGGAAATCTTGTCATACGTGGTTCAAGTGATGGAAATTACAGGTGGCAGAGTTTTGATCATCCAACCGACACGGCCTTGCCCGGGATGAAAATGGGGAAGAATTTTGTGACGGGCGTTGATTGGATTCTATATTCTTGGAAGAGTAACAACGATCCTTCACGGGGAGATTTTACGTATTTTATGGATACTCATGGATATCCACAATACATGATGATGAGTGGTTCGAGTGTACGTTTTCTATCAGGACCATGGAATGGCCTATCATTTAGTGGGTCTCTGGGCCTAAAAAAGAATCCGATCTACACATTTCAATTCGTGTTCAATCAAGAAGAAGTGTACTATAGCTTTGATCTTATTAACCCTGATGTTTACTCGAGGCTCGTATTGGGTACTGATGGAGTTCTTAAACGATTTTCGTGGAATAATCAAACCCAAGTTTGGACTAATTTGGTTAGTGCACCAACTGATAATTGTGCCATTTATGGACAATGTCATGGATATGGTAGTTGTGACACTAATAACGCTCCATTTTGCAGCTGTATGGATAAATTTAAGCCTAAAGACCAAAAAAACTGGCTCTCGGCCGATTGGTCAAATGGCTGTGTTCGTAAAACACCATTGAATTGCAAGAGCGACGGTTTCGTAAAGTATTCTGGAATAAAATTGCCCGATACGAGAAAATCTTGGTATAATTTGAGCACGTCACTTGAGAAATGCAGGGAAATATGTATGGAAAATTGTTCGTGCATCGCTTATTCCAATATGGATATAAGAGGGAGAGGAGGTGGTTGCTTTCTTTGGTTTGATGATCTGATGGACATCAGATATTATGGTGGAAATGATGGTCAAGATATCTACATTAGGATGGCATCATCTGAGTTAGGTACGTCTAAATGTTTTCGTTTAAAGGTGTATATATTGGACTTTATTATGAATTTTGGATCGAGTGATAATGACGACAATAAACAAGAAAATAAACACCAAAATTTACGTGAAAACTCATTACGGGAAAAAATCACGTGCAAAGGAGGAGAAATCCACTATAATCAATAGTAGTTGTGTTTAGAAGATTTCAATGCACTCAATTAAAATGTAAAGCTCTCAAAATATTGTATGAATCTGTCTCTAATATGTTATGCTTTTTTATACAAGTTGTGCCATATACACACACACATAAGCTATAGAGAACAAGTTGTAGAAGAATAGGAGTCAAAAACTATGTCAAATCTAAAACGGGCCTGGACAGGATAAGCCTGTCGCTCAAGCGACAGGCGGGTGACAGCCCCGTCACTCAAGCTACGCTAGGCGAGCGACCAAGTTTCATGTTGTTTTCTATTGGGCTCACTTGATCGTCCAGCTAGTGCCAAACTAGCAAAAATGCAGTGACTTTTTCGGTCGATCCATAATTTTGATATCTTCAAGACCACTCCAATTTAGACTCCAATACCCACTAGAATTTGGGTCAAACCACACAAAATCTTCACCTTGAGCCAAATTTCAACACAATGAATTTCAAGTTATGACTCCATCAATAAACATTACTCATCTTCCAAACAAACCTTAATAGACTAAATCAATGATAAACACCAACCAAGTTCAAACTTAGCAATATGAAGTGGTTTTGCCATCATATCAGCAAAATTATCTTTGGTATCAACCTTGCTTACTACAATATCACCACGAGCAATCAGACCACGTACAATATGATACATCACATCAATGTGCTTAGTTCTCTCATGAAACATCTGATCCTTAATTAAGAAAATTGTACTTTGACTATGACAGAATACTATAGACATTTGCAAGTATTCACTGATTTTACCAATCAATTATCCCAGCCACATAGTCTCCTTACATGCCTCTGTAATGGCCAAGTATTTCGCTTCTGTTGTAGACAAAACTATTGTATTTTGCAAAGTAACTTTCTAGCTGATAGCACAGGTAACCACATCCCTGTAAGTGATCTCCTGAATAATCTGAATCCACATACCTAATAACTCCATCTGAATTTCTACCAAAATGTAACAAGCATTAGAAGAGCCCCTCAAATATCTGAAGATCCACTACATTGCTTTCGAATGTTCATTGTCAGATTTTGCTACGTATCTGCTAACTGCACTAAATGCATGTTCCAAATCAGGTTTTGTACAAAACATAGTATATATAAACGAACCAACTGCACTAGAATAAGGAACCCGAGATATGCAATCAATGTTTTCATCTGACTGATGACACAAGTTAGACGATAATTTGAAATGGGCAGCCAAGGGAATACGACAGCCTTCGCATTCACCATATTGAATCTTTTAAGTACTTTCTCAATGTACCATTTCTGACTCAAATACAATCTGCCAGCCCTTCTATCCCTCAGGATTTCCATATCAAGAATCTTTTTTGTTGCACCCAAATCCTTCGTATCAAACTCCTTGTTGAGTTGAAACTTCACTTTTCTGACATCTGCTTTATCTTTGGCTGTGAGCATATAATCAACTTGTAATAACAAATATGTTGTCGATCCACAATCTTCTTTTCTGAAGTACACACAACTATCATAATTACATTTGAAGAAACCATAAGTAGTCATGAATGAATCAAACCTCTTATACTACTGCCTCTGCGATTGCTTTAGTTCATACAAGGACTTATTCAACAAGCACACACAGTCCTCTTTCCTAGAGACTGTGAACCACCCCTCAGCTTGTTGCATGCAGATGCTCTCTTCAATTTCTCCGGGTAAGAATACTATCTTGACATCCATCTGCTCAAGTTCCAAGTCATTCTTAGTCACCACTCCAAGTAAAGCCCGAATGGAACTATGCTTCACAATGGGTGAGAACACATTTGTAAAGTCAACACCTGGAATCTTATTGTAGCCCTTTTACCACCAATCTAGCCTTCCATCTAGTATTTTCAATCTATGATGTGTCTTCCCGTCTTTTGAAGATCTATTTGCAGCGAAAAACCTTTTTACCTTTAGGTAATTTCACCAAGTCTCAAGGGTCATTTTTGCTAAATGACTCCATTTCTTCCTACATAACAATCATCCATCTGCTAGAATCACTGCAACTGACTGCCTCTGTATATACAGCAGGCTTCTTGGTGGAATCAACTTCTTCAACCACACTCAGTGCATAAGCTATCAAATCTACTTCTCCACACTTTCATGGAGGTTCAATCTATCTACGATGTCTATTATTAGCTATTGAATACCGTGGTGCTGGTGGTGTAGGCCAAGTAGGTAAGATATTACAATATGTCAACCCTGAACTGGATTGATCTGTAGCAGACTGTTTTACAACCTCTGATTGTTCATTTGAACTAATTTCCAACTCTACCTGAGTTGAATGATTCTTCTCCTTAATTTTATCAGAATCCCAAGAGGTGAACTACAAACCATAACAAGTTCATCAAATACCACATCCTTACTAACAACCACCTTTCTTGTCTCAGGACACCACAATTTATACCCATTGAAACCTGATTTATACCCAAGAAAGATGTACTTTCTAAACTTAGGCTCCAACTTCCCATTATCTACATGAGCATAATAGGACGCCCAAAAATTTTCAAATTAGAATAACAAGAAGGTTTACCAAACCATACCTCTTCTGGTGTTTTTTTTTATCAATGGCAGTTGAGGGTGAAAGATTAATCAGAAAACAAGCTGTAATAGCAGGTTCGGCCCAGAAAGTCTTAGGTAACCCAAAATTTGAAAGCATACAATGATCTTTTTCCATCAAAGTTCTATTCATTTGTTCTGCCACACCATTCTGTTGATCAGTTCCACACACTGTCAAGTGTCTCAAGATGTCTTCAACCCTGCAAAAGTTATTGGATTCATCTGAACAAAACTCCAACCCATTATCTGTGCGTAGAAGTTTCACCTGCTTCCAGTCTGCTTTTCTACCAATATTTTTTACTCCTTGAAGGTCCCAAACACTTCACTCTTATGCTTTAAGAAGAATATCCAAACTTTCCCAAAAAAATCATCAATCACCGTCAACAAGAATAATGACCTCCTTTTCATGGTACCCTAGCCGATCCCCGAAGATTTGAATGGATATATTCAAGTGTTCCCTTTGTATTGTGTTTTCCTTTCGTGAACCAAACTCTCTTTTGTTTTCCAAAGACAAAATGCTTACAAAAAATTATTTTACTGGTCTTCTGCCCATCAAGAAGTCATCTTTTACTTAGTTCTGACATGCCATTCTCACTCATAAATACCCAAACCTCATATTCTAAAGTTTTATAATTTCATTATATGTCAAAGAATAAGTAGAAACTGTTGCATCCTCAATAACTGTAAAACCATGTAAAATATACAATTGTGTAGAGCTTTTATGTCCTTTCATGAAAACAAGAGCACCCTGTCTCACCTTCAAAACTCCTCCTTCACCATTGTATCTATAACCATTTGAGTCGGTGTACTGAAAAATATGAAATTTCGCTTCAATTCTAGAACTAGCCTTACATCTGTAAATGTTCTAATAGCCCTATCAAACATTCTAATTTTAATTGTACCAACTCGACAATTTTGCAAGGCACGTTGTTTAACATAATAACTATACCTCTCGGAACTCTTTCATAAGTTGAAAACCAGTCCCTGTTGGGACACATAAAAAATACAAGGCGAATCAAGAACCCATTCCTCATATGGTTTAGAATCCATGTTAGAAATTACAAGAAACTCTCATTCACTTTGCCATCTTCCACAACATCAGCCTTCATTGTATTAATAGGTTGCTTCCCTTTTTTAATAGTACCAGCAGCTTTATTTCCGTTCTTCAAGGCATAGCAATCAGCTCTAATATGACACTTCTTCTTACAATAAAGACATGTCTTCTCAACATGTCTAAATTTCGATCCGTTCCTCACATTTCTTCCAATATTCTTATCTTGATTTCTCCCACGCACAACCAAGCCTACAACATGAATCACAGATCCTTCAGCAAGATGCCTTATCTTCTCCATAGATAGTAAAGTATCATAGACCTCTTCCACGGTGAGAGTATCCCGATTATAAAGAATAGTATTTCTAAAAATCAAATATAATGGTGGTAGAGAACACAACAACATCAATACGAATTCTTCTTACACTAAACTTTCAATGTCTCTAAATCAGTAATGATTTCTTTAAACATAGTTAAGCGACATACCTTCAGACATCCAGTGAGAATACAATCGATATTTCAAGTGTAGCTTTCTAGTCAAACTCTTTGTCATGCAAAGTTGCTTCAACTTGAACCACAACGTAGTGGCACTTCTTTCCTTTAGAATATTCTTAAGAATTTGATTTAAAATATGTAGATGAATTTGAGATTGAGCTTTTCGATCCCTATGCTACTTTTCATCCTGCATCCAGGTAGAAGGTATCCTATTGAAGCCAAGCAAGGTTTCCTCCAAATCCATATGCGCTAGAACTGCTCGCATCTTCACTTGTCATAAGGTAAATCTCGTGTTTTTATCCAACAACGGGATATCATACTTCATTGTCGCCATGCGAAACAATCAACCTTGCTATGATACTACTTGTTATGAATTTTGGATCGAGTGATAATGATGATAATGAAATAAACATCAAAATTTACGTAAAAACCCAATACGGGAAAAACCTTAGCAGTTGTGTTTACAAGATCTCAATGTACTCAATTGAAATCTAAAGCTCTCAAAATGTAGTATAAATCTCTCTCAATTATGTTATGTTATATTTTTCTATACAAGTCGTGCCATACATGTATACATAAACCCAAGAGAACAAGTTGTAGAATAATATGAGTCCAAAACCGTGTCAAAATAGAAAACGGGCTTGGAACGGATATGCTTGTCACTAGAGTGAGAGGCGGTGACAGCCCCAACGCTTGAGCGATAGGCGGGCAAGAGGCAACCAAGTCTCGAGTTGTTTTCTATTGGGCTCGCTCGAGCGTCCAACTAGCGAGCTAGCGAAATGCCTCGACTTTTTTCCTTCAATCCATAATTTTGATCTCTTCAAAACCACTACAATTTAGAACTCAATACCCACTAGAATTTGGGTCAAACCACTACAAATTTCAAGCTAGTACAGGGCAAATGGTAAAGTTCACTCGAAGGGTGAACCGAATCTGCAAAACAATCAATTGACCATTTCACATCTTTTAGATAACCGATTAGACTAATCGATGGTTGTTTTGCAGATTGAGAATCCTTTCATGTGAAGTAGACTAAGGCTTAGTAGAGTGTAACTAATTTGCAAAACAATCAATTGGCCATTTCACATCTTTTAGATGACCGATTGTACTCGTCGATCGTTGTTTTGCAGATTGAGAACCATTTCACGTGAAGCAGACTAAGATTTAGCCCTACAAGCTAGACATGAAAACAATTCAACAAAAATGAGACGGTTATAGACTTCTATTACTATACGTTTTATAATGTGCTTTGTGGTATTGACCATTGTCTATCAAAACGTTAGATGATTAATATGTGGTCACATTTTAAAGCATTGATAGTAAGAAATAAACTAGAAGCCAACAAATGAAAATTATAGTAATTATTATTGAGGATAATTTAAAGAAAATGCGACTTAAATTGTTGAAGATTTTATACCTTAAGGTCCTCCATTAACGAGGAAGATGTAATCACAATGAAAATGTTAGAAAAGGGGTAGGTAGACAAAATCAAAGCAACCGTTAGACCTCTTAAAAGAGATTTGTTTGTGTCAAAGGAATGTCTTTTTTTTTTTAAAGTCAGATTATGATCTTTTGTAAAATCTGGTAGGCTCAAGTGGGCTGAAAAGGAAGATACTTAGGGCATGTTTGGCATCGCTTGGGGCGGTTCTTTTGTTGTGCCTCATACTCATCTCATTTACTTGGAAGAAGAAGAAGAATAGAGAAAAACAGCAACAGGTGCAGCAACAACAACAGCTAACTAGAGAAGGTGAATGTTCCGTTTATGTTTAATATTTTTAGCCAAGTAGATTGCACCATTTTCTGATTTAGAACTTGTCGAAGACTTAAATTTAATTTTAAAGCTTTTAAATGAGGTGGTTAATATGGTATTGGAGCTAAAAAAGGTGGATCCAAGTCCAGCCAATACCCATTTATGAAAATTGTGCATTGGTCGATTCTATGATGGGGAAAAAAAAAAGAATTTCACCTAGCACATGTGAGGCGTGTTGAAGATTAATCCTACATTTGGTTTTGCTAAAAATCAGATTTTGATAAAAGTTGATGAAATATAATGCTGAAAAGTTGTTAATCTCATTAAATGTGATGTTAAAATTAATTTTTGAATTTGATTTAGGGTGCGTTTGATTACAAGGGTGGAAATAAAATATTTTATAAGGAAAAGATTTGCCTAGAAAATATTTTGTAGGGAAAATGATTTCAAGTGTGTTTGATTGATATAATTTTCCACCCAAAATTTTTTTACATTTTCTATTCGTTTGACTTTGCTTTACATGAAAATTGTCCATTAAAGTGATATTTTTTTCCACATTTGTTTATAAAATTTGTTTTCATTGCCAAAAAGTTAAAAAAAAAAAAAAAAAGGAAAAAAATTGTTTCCTAAAAAATCATTTTTTAATCAAAGTTTAGTGTTTGTTTGACTTTGTTTTACATAGAAATTGTCCATTAAAGTGAATTTTTTTTTTTTTTACCATTGGTTATGAAATATGTTTCCATTGCAATAAAAAAAAAAAAAAAAGATTTTTTTCCAGCCAGCGTGGGAAATTGTTTGGTGGGAAAAAATTTTCATCAAAAAGATGGAAAATGCACACGTGTGGGTTAAAGGTGGAAAATATTTTTCGTGGAAAACTTCGCTTATCAAACAACCAAAAAAGTAGAAAGTGGAAAATATTTTCCTAGTTTCTTGGAAAATAATACCAATCAAACAGGGCTTTAGATTTTTTTCAACTTTGCTAAACTAAACAAGGTCTAAATTTAAGTCAATAAATGTGTCCCATTTCTAATGATTTAAACTTTTAGATAAAGTAGCTAGTCCATCTTACTTACAGAATTAACAAAATCATTGACTTTGAGTCTCGTTGCTACCCATTTTTAAAATTGTGTACTTGTCATGCCCGAGAATTAAAATGAATTCAGCTAGCACGTGAGGGAGTGCTCAAAATTAAATTTAAATGTATCTTCTCTCTAATTTCTCAAGTATTATATATCGTTTATGATTAGTCCCTTCCATTTTTCGCAGGATCACTAGGAAGCAGTTCAAGACAATTGTACACAGTAGAAAATGACAATCGAGATCTTGATCTACCATTGTTTGATGTAAATACAATATTAAAGGCCACAAATTACTTTTCACCTAGCAACAAAATTGGAGAAGGTGGATTTGGACCAGTCTACAAGGTAAATTTTATATTTTACTTGGTAATTTAAACTATAATTTTAACATAATATTAACCTAATTATTTATATATACCAAAATTGTTCAGGGTGTACTCAAAGAGGGGAAAGAAATTGCTGTGAAGAGGCTATCAACGTATTCAATACAAGGAGATGATGAGTTCAAAAATGAAGTAATTTTAATTGCAAAGTTACAACATAGGAATCTTGTGAATCTTATTGGATGCTGCATTCATGAAGAAGACAAAATGCTTATCTATGAATTCATGCCTAACATTAGCTTGGATACTTATATATTTGGTTAGCTTTTCTCAAGACTATACAGTATTTCATTTTGTTCTGGTTGACTACAAAATATAGTCCTATCCAATTCTATGTGCCAAACATGTTAAATGTGAAATTTTTGCAGATAAGGATCGAGGTAGATTGTTGGATTGGCAAAAGCGGTTTCAAATTATCAATGGAATTGCTCGTGGATTACTTTATCTTCACCAAGACTCTCGATTGAGAATAATTCATAGAGATCTCAAGGCTGGCAACATTTTGTTGGATGTTGATATGAATCCAAAAATATCAGACTTCGGCATGGCGAGAAGTTTTGTAGGGAATGAAACCGAAGCAAACACACGAAGAATAGTCGGCACATAGTAAGGACTCCAACATAAGTTATGCATACTTGGCTTGTTTGATAAGTTAGGTTGCACAGTACTCGACAATGTTAATGAAAAAAATAAGTTGAATCATGTACATGTATAGTCAAGTTCGGATACTAAGCATGTTTGAAATTCACTCTTCTTTCTTTAAACGAGAAAATTTCAATGTAGTTGTTGTTTTGCAGTGGCTACATGTCACCCGAATATGCAGTCGATGGTAATTTTTCAGTAAAATCCGACATATTCAGCTTTGGCGTCCTCGTTCTAGAAACCATAAGCGGACAAAAGAACAGAGGATTTATTCATCTAGACCACCATCACAATTTGCTTGGACATGTAATTTTTTGTTTCTTACTTTAATTCTTCCAACATTCTTAACTCTTCAAATCTAACTTTGATTCTTTCGATTCATTGATTAGGCATGGACTCTACACAATGAAGGACGCTCCCGAGAAATAATCGACTCACATTTAGCTCAATCGTGTTACTTATCTGAAGTACTTCGATCAGTGCACATCGCACTATTATGTGTACAGAGAAATCCCGAAGATCGGCCAAGTATGTCGAATGTTGTACTAATGTTGGCAAGTGAAGGGGCATTGCCTAAGCCCAAAGAGCCCGGTTTTTTCACAGAAAGAAATCTATTTCATGAAGCTGAAACTTCATCAAGTAAGCCTATAGTAAGTTCTGGCAATGAATTTAGCTTCACGGTAATGGAAGGTCGATAAAATATATATAAAGAATTAGTGCCATAAAAATATATATTAGTCATCTATATTAAAATTTTCGTTCAACGAAAATATTTTATCGATCTATGCTTTCGAAAAATTTATGTGTTTTATGAATTCAACTCCGTGAGTTTTTTCAATTTTTGGGTCTTAAAATTTATTTATGTATGATCTAATTACTGCATTCGATACTATTGTTGTTGATACTAGAGTCGCAAGTAGGCATTGTGTCGTAAAAGTGAGAAATTCGTGATGGGGGATAGGGCGCCTGACCCCTTCCATGCTCCGTCTTACCCTATTGCTATACCTACGAATTACCTTTTCTCTCACGATATGATTAATTAGTAACATCGCTTACTGTATAAAATAATAATTTTATTTGAAATTCTATACGTGTCAACGTGTATATTTTTGGATAGTATTTAAAATTCGTGGAAGAACAAGTTGTGGAATATGTAACGATTGGGAGTATAAAATTTAAATTAATGACTATTTTATATATTATGTTATATGTATATGAAATATCTTCTATTTTATATTTTATGTTTCAATAAAAATATTACACGATCTTTAAACTAATAGAAAAATATTTATTGATAAATTAATAAATTATTAAATTATCAATAAATAAATAGCCCTTTGTAATATTTTCTCTTGGTTCTATTAAGTATTATGTTATAGAGGTTACATGTACGTCGTATTTGTAATTTCAATTTATTAATTGGCGATTCTTCATTTGCACGAATTTAATCGCATGTTGGATGCAATGTACTATATAGAATTAAGCGAGACAACAAATAATTGGATTACCCAAATCGACTTGGACTAATCTAGACATATTATATTTGCACTTCTGGGAAGTACTAACCGAAAGTAGCTATGTCAACGAGTCGAGCCGAGAAAAAAAAGCTCGGACTCGACTCGAGCTTTTTTGGCCGAACTTTTTTTGGGCCCGAGCCCGGCAAAAAAAAAAAAAAGGCTCGACCTGAGCTTTAGCTCGAGCCTTCACGGGTCGAGCCGGCTCGATTTTTTATTTTAATTCTTTTAGCTATTTTAGCTTTAAAATTTTTTTATTATTTTTAATTTTTTTTTTAATTAATCAAGGGCACACGGGCCGGCCCTGCTCGGGCCAACCCCCCAAAATGGGGCTCGGCCCGAGCCCGAGTCGGGCTCGGCTTGGGCTTTTTTCGGGCCGAGCCCGAGCCGTCCGAGCCAACGAGTTTTTTTGCCACCACTAACCGAAAGTATGAGTTGGGTTGGGATATGCATCAGTCTAAGAGCCCTAGATACTTCGATTCCTATTCAATATCATATACAAAAACATGCATCCTCTGAATCTCCAATGCGAAATTATTGGGCCGTTAGAGCCCATTTTCATTGAGGTGATGGAAGACCAAGACGCCTCTTACGTTGTTGATAAACTTCACATTGCATCACCCACTTATGAGCACTCTGTGTTCATTATATTTGAATTGCTAGCTAGTATGAGAGTGTGAGGGGGCATGACACCCTCCACTAGGACAGAAAAATGCAAGTTTAGATGTAAAGAAAAAGTTTCGTACATTGAGAGGCATAGAAAAATGCTGGCATAGGTGACAGGCAGTCTAGCCATCGGAAGGCACACAATCTATTTATTTTTTATAAAATAATTAAATAAAAAGTTATAATCATCTCAGTGAATTGTGCTGTCGTCGTGGTATATAAATTGAGATACCCAAGAATCTAGTGAGTTTGGAGGTAAACTTATGGAAGAGTTTTAGTGTTAAAGTTTAGAAAGATCAGAGCGGATATTGGAGTGATAGTTTTAGCCCCTGTTTGAGCCACATTATTTTTCTAATTCTCATTTTTCTACTCATTTTCAACTACACATTTTTCAATAAAATAATATTTTTCATCACATCAATAACTTTTTCTTCTTTTTCAATCACATATTTCTCATCACATTAAGGGTCCGTTTGATTGCAAAGTTGGAAAATTGGTGAAAAGATAATATTTTACATGGAATTGATTTTCCTAGAAAATGTTTTACTGGAAATGGTAATTAATTGTGTTTGATTGGTAAAATTTTCTATGGAAAATGTAGAAAGTTTTGTGTCCATTTGACTTCATTTTTTATGGATTTTGTCCATTAAAGTGATAATTTTTTCTATCATTGGGTCTAAAATTTGTTCCAATTGTAAAAAAAAATTTGAAAAAAAAAAATTGAAAAAAAAAAAAAATTTACCATACCGAATATAATTCGTTTGACTTTGTTTTGCACGGAAGTTGTCAATAAAAGTGAAAATTTTTTTTACCATTGTATCTAGAATTTGTTCACATTGCAACAAAAAAAAAAGCAAAAAAAAAAAAAGGCGGAAAATGTTTTCCCACCAAATAGGTGAGAAAACAAAATCAAGTTTTTGTGCATCAAATGATTGTACCTAGAAAAAGGTGGAAAACCAATTTCAGGAAAAAAAAAGTGCAACCAAACACGACAAAAGTAGGAAACGGAATTTCAATTCCAACTTCCATGGAAAATAAAGGGCTATCAAACAGGCCCTAACAGTAAAAATGTATTCTTACTCTCAAAATATGCATCAAACAGGTGCTTCATATGAAAATATGTTTCACTTTCGACCCTATCTATGTGAAGAGTAAGTTTTGACTTTGATAATTACGTTTGTTTCTCATCAAAAGATCTTTCTCTAGCAGTTGATGGTTTAGCAAGTATGTGGTGGGTAGGTGGTAGTGAAAGAGAGAGTAGTTGCAATTCCTCGAGTTCAATATGTTGGATCATTTTTTAATCGAGTCAAAGAAAGTTAATGAAACTGAGTCTGCAGTCTTTGATGTACTGAAACTTTGTTCTCATAAAAGAGATGCAGAGTTTGTAATCGGAATAGAAAATTTTCTAGGCAAAGAGATACTGCCACAAGATGCTACACGAGTACAATTCCACCCATTAAGGCCTTTCTATAAAGGAGAGATAGTAGCTTGGCGGTCTCAAAATGGAGAAAAGTTGAAGTATGGCAGGGTTCCAGAGAATGTTAGATCCTCAGCCGGACAAGCACTTTACAGATTCATGGTCGAGATCTCATCAGGGATTACTGAGCCCCTTCTTTCTTCAAACATTTTCTCTTTCAGAAGTATTTTGTTTAGTGATGTTTCATCAGCAAGCATGCCGGAGGATAATCTTAGAGTAATTGACAGAATAAATGCAGAAAGTTCTGGAGGCAGATCAATGCCTTCTCAGGTACGTGGTCAATTTGCTTGCCTAGTCTTTGAATGCCATCATTTCTGATATCTTATGCTGAAGTGTTTTTTAAGTTTGTTAGCCTAGTCTAATAAAATTCACCTGACTTGTGTGAGCATTTGAAATTTACGAGGTACAACTATTATTGTGAGCACAGGGAAATAGAGGTCTTCTGGATGAGCCATAAAATTGTTTTATTTCTTTTTCTTTGCTTTTGACGTTGTTTGGTATTTCTAGATCACACACTACTTTATTGAATGCAAATTCGTTTCAAACAAGTGTCGTACCATTTTAATTCAACAACATGAATTCTCTGTAAACTCTGCTTTAGCATTTGAGTTGCTGTCCCCTAAGTTCCGAAAACTATCGCCTTTGTAAAATAACATTGCTTTTCCAACAAAAAAGACACGTGTACACAAGAACTTGTATATCTATGTTATCTCATTGTGCCTTTGTCATGGGCAGCAGCAGCCGATGCAAGATCTCCAGCATGGTCGTGTGTCGGCTGCAGAATTGGTCCAGGCAGTTCATGAAATGCTTTCTTCAGCCGGCATCAATATGGATGTAGAAAGGCAATCACTGTTGCAAACAACATTAACGCTGCAAGACCAACTGGAGGAGTCTCAAGCAGCATTATTGCTGGAGCAGGTCTTTATCTTGAATTTTATGCTTGAATTATAGGGAAAAAAAATGCTTAAAGCAAGTTTCACACTAGAAGATCTGGGAAATTGTTCCTTGGTTTTGAAACCTGAATACAGAAGATCTAAGTTTGAAAATCCAAATTTTAAATTCTCAGTGTGCATGTCTGGATCCAGGTTGCTCCTTGGAGAAACCTAGAACTAGGAAGATAGTCTCCCCAAAATCCCCCTTCCAGTACCCATCTGCTTTGTACACATGCTAGTCACGGCTTTGAATCTTTTTTCTCCTTTTTCTCTTATATTTATCCTTCAATTTGCACAAAGGAATCTCTGATTATTTATTTTGCAATCCCAAAAAAAAAAAAAAATTTATGGTATATTTGACCCAAAGTTAAAGTCCCCTTGTTTGGGCTCCATTTTAATGGAAATTTGGGGGGAAATGATTTTTAGAATAGTGATTTTTTTTGAAAATGTGGTTAAAAAATAAGAAAAAGTTTTCAGTTTATATGGTAACATTATTTTATGAGAGAATGTGGTTGAAAATGAGTTTTGAAAAAAATGAGTTCTTGAAAAAATGGGGGCCAAACATAGGCTAACTTTGATATGGACAGTTTGCTTATGGAATCAATTGAAGAAATCATTGCAATTTCTGCATCTTATGGAACTCGTATTTCTCTAGGGTGCAATGTTTCTAATATTCCATATTTTCAGTACATTTTTTATGATCAGTTTTTTTTATGTCCTTCCCTATAGAATCCTTGTTTAAGAGCACTTTTGTGTCGATATATGCAGTGTTTTTCAATCCATGACAAGATAGTTTTATGGAAAATGTAACGAGGAAAAAAGAGGATCAAATATAAACTATTTCTGAAATGCACGAGTTATGAATATGCAGGAGAAGTCTGACATGGCTACTAAAGAAGCTGATACAGCCAAAGCAGCCTGGTCTTGTCGGGTCTGGTTAAACAATGAAGTCGACATCACAATTGTTCCCTGTGGTCATGTACTTTGCCGGCGATGCTCATCTGCAGTTTCAAGGTGTCCATTCTGTCGGATTCAAGTATCAAAAATCATGCGGATCTTCCGGCCTTGATCACTCTTTTCTTCTCCAGGAGGCAGGTATTAGATTCACTTCTTTTCAAGGAATTATAATTTCCTTCATAGGACCTGTGGTATAAATCATATATTGCACAGTTTATAAAAGCATAGCATATCGAGGAATATGATATCTTGTATAGGACAGTTTATTATGTACATTGTAATGGTCTTTTCCTGTCAGCATGAAAACGTTGGCTTAGTTAAAATTTCATTATTTTGTCTCATTTCTATCATATTGATCTATAAGTTCGACCGAGCAGCTGGGTGTGAGGCTAAAGAATAAAATTCAAATTTTATTTGTTCTCATTCATTTTGTGTAAGCTCCTCCCGACTGGATCACGAACCTGAGGCAACATCACTGCAATTTTGGCTGGCTTTGAGTTCCATGCTTTGATAAATCTTGGATTTCCAGGACAGGACGTCATTGAATAGTGTAATGATTTTAATTTATTTTTGTTTGATACTTTGTAGTGGTGTACAATCGAGCTTACCAAACAAGCCATCGACGGTTTAACTTTAAATCAAAGTCTTGTCGACTGTAAAGTAATGACAGTTCTGTGCTGAATGGTTTTCAGAATTTGGAAAAATAATGAACACATATTTCCTGTTGTGCTAGACTCATTCGTATTCCTATATGAATACTGTCCAATTTCTTGATTTGGAACAACTATTTTACTTGTTATTTATGTTAGTCGATGAGTTTTTATACGTTTGGGCTAATTCTAAAGTCTAATTGGGGGTCGTAAATAGCTTAAGCAAATCATCAACATTCTAAGTGAGTTCGAACTTGCGGAAAAATGTTTCAAGAATTATTTGGTATATCATTTGAGGTACATTATTCTTTTGTAAGGAATAAATCATGATTGTGAATGTGAAATATTATATGCTTGTGCTACATAGACATGACCAATTACAAATTTGTTTACCAATAGATGTAGCGAGATATGATTGAGTCAAAATTTATTCAACCAACTAAAAAAATGAAAATTTTTCGGAAAATTCTATTTGTACAACCGAGGTTGACTACCTCATGTGTGTGGGGTCCGCATGTTTAAAAAATTCAAAAAAAAAAAAGTGGATCCCCCCATGTGAGTGGTTGTCAATTGAAGTTGTCAAACTCGGTTGTACAACTAGTATGACTTAAATTTTCCATTCTTTTTGCCACGTCATCAATATGTAAAATAATCTGTAAATGATGATGTACAACATGTATTTTTCAATTTTCAGTACTATATGACTAAGATGCCGGATGTCAATACATAATTTCTTACATCTCTGATCATAATGTGGAATATCAAACTTGCATTTGGTTTTGACTAAAGAATTGAAGTATATAGCCGAGTCAGTTTTAAGCGTCTTTGTCTTTTAATGCAGGTTCACTTTCAAGGTTTTGACAAAAAAGAGAGATCAAGGTTTTGGAGACAGATGAATTTTATACTTAGAGTGATATGGTCTGGAATATAAAATTAGCAACAAGTAGAAACACACGTCGTCTAAAGATGGTCGTAATGTCAATCAAGGCGGCTACGAACCAGATTCTCTGACTTTATGTACAGGAAATTTTGTTAGAATTCTAATTGGAAAAAGAAGGAGACAAAATGCTTCGACAAGTGGGGTAAATAATAATGTTAAACTTTAGTTAGATATTATATAAAATAATCTAAAAAGTAGTTAATATAACAATCTACTTAAAAAATAATACTATTTAACATAAGTGTGCATAGTATCAGTTTATATGGTCGCAATCCATTGTTTAACGAAGACATAATGTATATTTATTTATTGAATAATGTGATATTTGTCACATGGACTCATACTAAGCATCACTTGTTTTATACATCAATATTCAGTCTCAAATACTCTCCGAAGTTACCATATAGAGCCTGTTTGGTAAAAATTTTCATTTTCTACAGTAAATCAATTCTCATTTTTAACCACACATTCTTCAATAAAATAATATTTTCCATCACATCAATATTTTTTTTCTTCTTTTTCAACCACACATTTCCCATCATATCACTATTCAAAAATCAATTCTTCCCCCAAAAATCTCTACCAAACACACTCATAGGTACATTGCACCTTTATAATTATGTTTGGACTCGATTTATTACTATAAATGGAGAAAAACATAACGACAGAATAATTTAAGAGTTAAATACATCAATAGCCACCCAACTTTATATTTTAGTATCACCATGGTCACTCAATTTGATTTTGTTTCACCATGACTACTCACAGGGCTGGCCCCGAGAATTTAGAGGTCCTATGCGACTAATTATTATGAGGTTCTTAAACGTAATTTTTTTACAAGCATAACAATATTTAAATAAATAACATTTTTATATTAAACCGAAACTTTACTGCAATTCTAATTCATAATCAATTAATTGTATTATTTTTATACCAGATCGATGAAACAGAGAACCCCGTGTTTATAGTAAATAGACCATAAGAACTATTTATTTGAAAAAAATAGAGCATAAAAAAAAAAACTGAGCACATGAAAATTTCAATGTGAAGCATGTAATTAAACACAACAAATCCCTGATTCACAGAAACAAGAAGTAAAGAACAAGAACCCAAGTATAAAATCAAGATATAAAACAATATTGAAAAAGAAAACCCTAAGATAGAAATTAAAAATGAACCTGAAAAGAAAATTTGCCTGAGACTCACCTGTTGCTGACTTGATGGTATAACATATGGGGTTTTTTTTTTTATGAAATCTTGAGGTCCAAGGCAGTTGCCTAGTTGGCCTTGAGCTATGGTCGGCCCTGGCCACTCAATTTCATAGTATTTTACCATGACCACCCAATTTTCATAATGACCGTCCAACTTCCTTTCACTAATTTTAAAAGGGGCAAAACATATTCTCTGAAGTTACCATATAGAAAATGCGAACCTTTATAACTAAGTTTGGACTCGATTTATTACTATAAATGGAGAAAAACATAATGATAGAATAATATAAGGGTTAAATACATCAATAGCCAACCAACATTATAACGATAGTATCACAAGGGGCATTCAATTTGATTTTGTTTCATCATGGTTACTCAATTTCATATAGTGTTTTATCATGATCACCTAATTTCATAAAACGTTTTATCATGGTTACCCAACATTTTTTCACTAATTTTAAAAGGAGCCACGTTAATTTTATATATATAATACATTACAAATAAAAATAAAATAAAAACTTATTTAAAAAAACATACATAAAAATAAATTAAAACAACAATTTATTTTAAAAAATATTTTTAAAATAAACTAACAACTTTTAAAAAAAGTTACTTAGAAAAATAAAATAAAAAGTTATTTTAAGAAAACGTTCCTTAAAAAATAAAATAAAATAAAAACTTATTTAAAACAAAATGAAAACCTTTTTTTTAAAAAAAACTTTTATTACTATTTTACCCGTTTCAAAATTAGTGAAAATGGTTAAAAAAAGTTGGGTGATCATGGGGAAACAAAATTAAATTGGGTAATCATGATGACACTAAGTAAAAATTAGATGACCATTGATGAATTTGACCCATAATATAAAGGTGCACGGTGTGTGTGTATATATATATAGAGAGAGATGACTAAAGAAGAGAAGGAAATACGATCCAGGTATTCTACTCACAAACAACGGTTAAGCCAAGGCACCAAAATAGCTGACTCTTAGATCGCAGGTTGTCCCAATGGATCGTTGTGGCCTGCATTATTGGAGTACAAGCTTAAGTAAAGAAGGTAATTGATTGGTGTAAGATGATTTTTTATCCCTACAAATGGAATTTCAAAATTTTCTCAATACAATGAGTAATTGTATTCACACCACAATTTTTGTCAACTACACCACAGTTTACTTACAATGATTCATCCCTAAACTTTTCTTATTTTTACACTTATATTCTCAACTTTATTTTTTAAATTTTTTTTCATCAATCCTTTATTAATTTTTACATCTTGTTTATAGTGATGATTTTCATCCAAAATATTTGTTATGAGCGCAAAAAATATATATATTTATCTATCTTATTTTTAAATAATCGAAATAAATACCTATTATAAAGTTAAACAAAATATTAGTCCATCTTTCAAAGCTTGTTAGCAGAATATTTGGATGAAAAATCGTGATTAGAGACAAAATATATTAATTTGTTGAAGGTTAATAATGATAATATGACGGGAAAAAAATTGTGGATATTAAAGCAAATGAAAAACTTTTTTGTAATTAAAATGTGATGCATATATAAAAAATTGTTGTCTGAATATAATTATCCATACAATATTACAATCACAAATAAAATAGTTGTTAAGGGACCATTTTAGGTTTAATAGCACAAAACTTCCTATAAATTTAACCATTATACTCCCACCTATTGAAAATTGCAGAAAATGTCTATGTTTGAAACCTTTTGTTCGAAATATCCCCACACTGTCAAGATCTGTTAACTATTCTTTTAAATCCTAGTAAATAGGAAAAAATGAAAAAAAATAGAAAGGAAAAAACCACACCTATTGATGGTGGGCAAAAACTCCCTACCTATTTAAAATGGGCAAAAAAGGCTCTTGTCATTTATTGTTTCAATAAAAAGATTGAAAATCTCATATTCAAATAAAACAAAAATAAATAAATAAATAAATAAATAAATAAATAAATAAATAAATAAATAAATTGTGTCAATCATAATCCCGAAACTTTCAAAAAAGTGCAAATGAGTTCCAAACAAATAACTAAAAAATCAAAACTAAAATTTTATTTTCTTCCCCAATCCCACCGCCATCCTCAAAATTAGATGTGCAAGCGGTCCGATTTTACCGATTTTTGATAGATTTTCAAATCAAACCGTTTAAACCAGTTTGAGAAAAACTCAAACCTAGACTAAACTATTTTGAACGATTTGAAAAAACTCAAATCTGAATCTAATGGTTTGGTCCGATTTTAAACCTTCGGTTTCGTCGTATATTTTTTTGCATGTCCACTTTTATATTATTAATTCATTGAATTCAATATATATTTATATCTTACTAGCAATAAATCTAAAACAACTAAATATATCTACTATAAGTTTAAATACCAACTAAATCCAAGTGAAATTATAATAATAATAATTTTTTTTTCACCCTTTTTAGGCTAAGACGTTACGATAACGCTTCAATGCAAGTCTATTAAACTAAATATAAGGCCCAAAACACCTATAAACTAAATATTTATTTGAAAGCATATAGTTTCATAATACAGTTACTGAAATATCAATAAAACAACACCTTAAATAATAAACTTCACGCCTACTAGATCAAGAATTCAAGACTTTAATAGGCTAACTGAATAGATATCATCCTTATTAATTCAAAACACTTAGAGAAATAGTTTAACAAAATATCTAAGCATACAATAAAATATAATAATTAAATTGATGCAAGTATAGTTGGTACTGAAGTCATTGTTGGTTTCTTTTAGCTTATTAAACAGCTCATCTACATATCCAATTACACGTGAACACTTTTTAGCTTCTAGTGACATATTTTATAATGCCTAATTTAGTTACAAAACAAGAGTATGTCCACACAAATAGAACAAAATCATGTACATAGTTCATAAACCATTTCCATCAAAGTGAATAAATTTATTTCACAATCATCCAATAGTTGAGAGAAATGTGAAACCCATATAATTTCAGATTTCTTACCTCAATTTGCTCAAAAAAATTATTGATCTGAAATTTTATTCGTATCAAATATTATCACCGAAGACCCAGGATCTCTTTGTCTCCGATTTGGTGTGGTGCTGGTAGCTCAAGGTTGTGTCGGGTGTCAGCTGAAGTTCATCTGAATTCTGAAGAGGAAAATGACTTTTGATATATTAGGTTAGTCATGAGATTATTAGATATAAATTATGATTATTGGGTAATAATAATATATATGTAATAGAAAATTAGAATTTGACAAAAATACCACATGACAAAACCATTGAATTTTACATATTTGGATTTTTTAGAAATTTTCATTTTTTAATTTTTTAAATTATATATATTTTTTCGCCGGTCCGATTTGGTTTTAAACCGCAATTAAAATTCTCAAACCTAAACCAAACCCTTTTTGATCGGTTTGATTTGGTTCAAAACCATTTCGTTGACGGATCCACGTGGCACCAAATCGACGGTTTCTAAAATACGGTTTCAGTTTGATTTTTCGATTTGACGATTTTTGGTTACAGCCCTACTCAAAATTATCCCTTTTCCACTCACCCCATCTATTGTGAACAAAATCTCCCACCAAACACATTAAGCAAATCTCAAATCCAAAACTCAAATCCTCTAAGTCTTAATTTCTTCATATTCTCTCATCATTCTAAACAACTATCGCAATAATAACTTGTCTTGACATTCCCCCATTTCTTGTCCCCCAAAACACAAAAATTGGTACAATTTTGAACTTTTGAATTATAACCAAAAAATAAAATTTTTGTATGGTTTCATTTTTTTTTCCTGTGTTACATATGCTGTTTTATTAGTCAATTATAAGGCTACTGTTTAAATTTAAATTTATATGTTTCTTCTTTAAAAGTTTATGCTTTTAAATGAGGCGATTAATGTGGTATTGGAGCTAACAAAGGTGGATCCGAGTCTAGTCGACACCTATTTATGAAAATTGTGCATTGGTCGAGTCTTTGATGAAAAAAATGAATTTCGACTAGCACATGAGGGGCATGTTGAAGATTAATCCATGTTTGGTTTTACTAAAAATCTAATTTTTAGCAAATATTTGATAAAAAAAATGTTGAAATCTGTAGTTGAAAAGTTGATAAAAGTTGTAGGTCTCATTAAATGTGTTGTTAAAATTAATTGTTGATTTAGATTTTTATCAACATTTTTGCTAAACCAAACAATGTCTAAATTTAAATGTTTAAGTGTGTCCTGTTTCAAATTGTTTAAACTTTTAGATAATTAGCTAGTTTATCATGTTTTACATAATTAACAACAATATTGGCTTTGAGTCTGGTCGCTATCCATTTTTACAATTGCTTTCTTGTCACGTTGTTAGCGAGAATTAAAACGAGTTCAACGTGCACGTAAAAGTGGCGTGCTCAAAATTAAATTTAAATTAATAAATGTGTCTTATCTCTGACGCCTTAAGTATTATGTATCATTTATAACGAGTCCCTTCCATTTTTCACAAGATCACTAGGAAGCAGTTCAAGACAATTTTACATGGTAGAAAATGACAACGGGGATCTTGATCTACCATTGTTTGATGTAACCACAATATTAAAGGCTGCCACCTAGCAATCTGTTGAGACAATGGCACTCATTTTGGGTCATGATGAATCTGAGAATTCTTTCAATCTAGGTAATTTCTTAGTCCAATTGCAATTTCTAGTTGCTCATAATGAAGAGATTAATGTTATCACATTGAAAAATGCTCCTTAAAATTGTAAATTGATATCACCTAATGTTTAGAAGGATATAGTAAGTGCTTGTGCTGCAAATTTATTGGAGTTGATATAGACATTTAATTTTGCATTTAATCTATAGTCGATGAAAAGTGTCTTATGGATTTCAAATGAACTGTCAAATGCATTGCAAATGTAAGATCAAGATATTGTGAAAGCAATGCAATTGCTGAAATTGTGCAAACGACTCCAAGTAATGAGATATGAAGGGTGGGGTTCATTTTTGGAAGAAGTGTGTTCTTTCTATCAGTAGCATTATACTGATGTTCTTGACATTGATGATATGTTTGTACGCCATGCATTTCGTGGTTGTCCAAAGTGTAGTCTTTCAGAAATTACAAATTTACATCACTACCGTGTAGATTTGTTATACTCTGTCATCGATTTGCATCTTCAGGAATTGAATGATCGTTTCACTGAAGTAAATACAGAGTTACTCCTTTATATAGCTTGTTTATGTTCACAATATTCATTTTATACTTTAGACAAGAAAAGGGGAAATTTGGCCAAATAGTCGGGTAAGACAATGTATTTGGAGAAATGGCCTTTGACCAACAATAAGAGAAAAGGAAAAAAATCCAAAATATTTTAAATGGCCAAATGACAATATTATCCTTCAATTAATAGTAAAATATTCACATACTTTCCCTCATTTTCACCTCTTCCTTTTTCTTCAATCTCGCTGTGCAACCATTTTTTTCTAAATTTCAAAGTAACGTAACGTCTACTTCTTCAACTTAGTTTCTTGTTCATTTCAAATTTGAAATTATTTCCTCTCCAATTTTGGGCGATTTTTGCCCATTTTCAGCAACCACATATGGAGCCTCATTCTTCCACTTTTTGGTCATCCAAACCACCGGACTCCACCATCCCTAGCCTTGTCTCACTTCCATCCAGAAATTGCTCAAATTTCAAATTCAAATTTGCACATAACAAGGGTTATCATATCTATATTGGAAAATCACATTTACATAGCACTCTGACCGTTATTTGCAACGTCAAATGACACTACAGTCGTTATCTGCAACATAAAACGACATTACAGTCGTTATCTGCTATAGTTTGATTTTTTAATGAAACGACATCTAATAATGGACTCACTAACATGTATAACACAAAAAGATTGACTAGTCACAAAGAACGATTGAAATGACATAACTTTTATATATATATATATATATATATATATATATATATATATATATATATATATATATATATATATATATATATATCGATATAGTGAAAGCACAAGTCGTCTTACTCATATGTGTTGATTAAGTTAATGAATATATATCTCAACATTGTACGTGTCATTTGCATGTTACAATATAAATAAGTTTCACTTTATTATTTTCATGGGACGAATGGATTGTGATTGCTTATACTCGTATTTAGACATGTAACAGGACAAGTGTTGTTTTCATGTCCAGTAACGACACTTGTGTCGTTCCGAAATTTTCACATACATCTAATTTTTTCAACAAAACAACATTTTAATGGACTCCCAAAAGTATGTAACATAGAAATTTATGAAAAGATCTAAGATGACCGTACAAATGACATTACAACGATACACAAGTGTCATTGCGGTGGAAAAGAAGCAAAAAATATTGAAGAAATCAACAAAAAGTATTGCCGAAAATACAAGGGTGGGGCGGAGCCCCCCGAAATTTTTTTTTAACTAAGAGGATTGAAAATGACGATTTTAAGTACCAAAATAGACAAGTTAGATTGATTGACCAAAAAGACAATCAGTTTGTCGACCTTTTTAAGTTAGGGGGTCCAATGCTTGACGTCGTTCCGCTGGAAAAGTAGCAAAATATTGGAGAAATCAACAGAACGACAAAAGTATTGTTACTGCTTCGAGAACGTCTACCAGAACGACAAAACTGTCGTTTTGCACCTAAAATCGATTTTGAAGAGTCGCGTCCTGTCCGAACCGCGATAATGATGAGTTGAACTCATTTAAGTAGCAGGCTGAACACGCTGCTTACAACATTCGAAATTTATGCTCATTACTTAATCAAGAGGAAAAAAGAAAACGACACAATTACCATTTCTGTTTTGAAAACGGCACAAGTGTCGTTCCGGCTCTAAAATCGATTTTGAAGAGCCGCGACCCGTCCAAACCACGATAATGATGAGTTGAATTCATTTAAGTTGCAGGCTGAACATGCCGCTTACAACATTCGAAATTTATGCTCATTACTTAATCAAGAGGAAAAAATAAAACGACACAACTGCCGTTACTGTTTTGAAAACGGCACAAGTGTCGTTCTGGCTATAAAATCGATTTTGAAGAGCCGCGACCCGTCCAAACCATTATAATCGATAAACTGAACCCATTTAAGTTGCAGGCTGGACACGTCATATACAAAAGTCTTGATATATGCTCATTATTTGTACTTTGAAACGAATCTAGACTAAAACTTGTGTTTTCACCGATTGATGTCTTATATTCTATATCAATTCCACCGTTAGTTGTCACGCAATCAATAGTTTCGAATTTCTTAGGTTGGGGGTCCAATCCTTGATTTCCTTACCTTGAAAAGTAGCAAAATATTGAAAAAATTTACAGAACGACACAAGTGTCGTTCTGCCACTAAAATCAATTTTGAAGAGCCGCGACCCATCCAAACTACGATAATCGATAAACTGAACTCATTTAAGTTACAAGATGGAGATGTCGTTTACAAAATTCGAGAGATACGCTCGTTACTTATATTTTCTAACGAATGTAGATAGTGACTTATGATTTCACCAATTCAATATCTATAATCGATGTCAATTCCGCCATTGTTTGTCACACAATCAACATTTCTGATTTTCCTAAGGTAGGGGGTCCAATGCTCGATGTCGTTGCGATGGAAATGAGGCAAAATATTGGAGGAATCAACAGAACGACACAAGTGCCGTTCTGGTCACATGTGTCGTTCTGTTGATAAACAGGAGCATGAGCCGCCACGAACCATCTGGACCTCGGTATTCGATAGATTGAACCCATTTAAGTTGCAAGATGGAGGTGTCGTTTACAAAATTCGAGAGATACGCTCGTTACTTATATTTTCTAACGAATGTAGCTAGTACCTTGTGCTTTCACCAACTCAATATCTATAATCAATGTCAATTCCATCGTTATCTGTCATACAATCAACATTCCTAATTTTCTTAAGGTAGGGGGTCCAATGCTTGAGGTCGTTGCGATGAAAATGAGCAAAATATTGGAGAAATCAACATAACGACACAAATGCCGTTAAACGTCACAAGTGTCGTTCTGCCTTTAAACACGATTTTGAAGAGCCATGACCCGTCTGAGCCACGATAATCGATAATCTTAAATCATTTAAGGTGCGGACTGGACATGCCGCTTACAACATTCGGGAGTTATGCTCATTACTTATAATTTCAAACAAATTTAGACCAAGACTTATATTTTACCGTTTGATACCTTATATTCTATATCAATTACACTGTTAGTTGTCATACAATCAACATTTTAACCTTCTTAGGTTAGGAGGTCCAATTCTTGAGGTCGTTCCCTGGAAAAGTAGCAAAAAACTTGAAAAATCAACAGAACGACACCAGTGTCATTTAACGACACAAGTATCATTATGCCTCTAAACGCGATTTTGAAGAGCCGCGACTCGTCCAAACCACGATAATCGATAAACCGAACCCATTTAAGTTGTACGCTAAACACACCGCTTACAAAATTCTTGAGATATGCCAATTACTTGTACTTTCAAACGAATCTAGGTTAAGAGTTGTATTTTCACCGATTGATACCTTATATTCTATATCAATTCCACCGTTAGTTATCACGCAATTAACATTTTTGTCTTTCTAAGGTTGGGGGGTCCAATCCTTAATGTCATTGCCTTGAAAAGTAACAAAATATTGGAAAAATCTACAAAACGACACAAGTGTCGTTTAACGGCACAAGTGTTGTTCTGCCACTAAAATCGATTTTGAAGAGCCGCGACCCGTCCGAACCACGATAATCGATAAACTGAACTCATTTAAGTTGCAAGATGGAGATGTCGTTTACAAAATTCGAGAGATACGCTCGTTACTTATATTTTCTAACGAATGTAGATAGTGACTTGTGATTTCACTAACTCAATATCTATAATCGATGTCAATTCCGCCGTTGTTTGTCACACAATCAACATTTCTGATTTTTCTAAGGTAGGGGGTCCAATGCTCGAGGTCGTTGCGATGAAAATGAGGCAAAATATTGGAGGAATCAATAGAACGACACAAGTGCCATTACTGGTCACGTGTGTCGTTCTGTTGATAAACATGAGTATGAAATGCCACAAACCGTCCGAGCCTCGGTATTCGATAAATTGAACTCATTTAAGTTGCAAGATGGACGTACCGTTTACAAAATTCGAGAGATACGCTCATTACTTAATCAACATGAAAGTGAGAACAGCACAAGTGTCGTTACTATTACGAAAATGATACAAGTGTCGTTATTGTTGATTAGTGTGTTTTGCACACGAAGTTTATACCAATAAAGCTTCAGTTGTATGTTTAATCTGTTGATTATAGAAAGAATTTAATGTATTTGCTAGTGTTTTGGTTGAAGGAATGTTAAAATGAAGAAAAATGATTTTTGGAGCAAAATAGAGGAAGAATGGAGCAGTAATATGGCGCTCAAGCGCCCGGAAATAGCGCTCAAGCGCCGGAGATCAAAGAAGAATTTTCAACAGTAAGATGGCGCTCAAGCGCCACCTTTATGGCTCTCAAGCGCCACATAAAACTTGAAGTGAAGAAAAATGGACAGCAAGATGGCGCTCAAGGGCCACCTTCATGGCGCTCAAGCGCCACTTGCACACATGACGCGGCGCTCAAGCGCTGCAGTCTGGCGCTCAAGCGCCGCGAAGAAAATTAGGGTATTTTTGGGCTACGAAAAAGCCCACAAAAAGGACTCCAAATTGGCCAAGGATGTATGAGAAGTATAAATAGGCTAAGAGAGGCACGAAATAGGGTTCCACACTTTGCAATAATTGAGAGAAAAACACCAAGTAAAAGAGAGATTCACAAGAGGAATTACATCAAGGATTCGGGTTCAAATCGAAGATTGGAAGTGGAAGAAGATCTTGGTGCAAGGGCTTAATCTTTCCATCTTTTGTATCAATCAAATCTGGTGATGTACTCAGATTTTGTTATCTATTTCGTTGTTTTACGCATGAGTAGCTAAATTCATTATTAGGGCAAACAATGTAATCTTTTGAAACCCTTAGCTATTTTAATTCTTGAATTCTGAGTTTTCATTATTCAATGTGTTGATTTTATTATGTGTGTAATGCTTCAAATTACTTGGCCATTGATTTGATGATTTATTGAGTTTCTTACGAGTCGAGAGGTGAGTTCGAAACTTAGAACGTGTAATAAAATCCGGTAACGAGGTATAACGTGTAGAGATACCTATACTAAGTGCCGTGGTCATTATATGAATTCCTAGTGCTTTAACTCGTTTAACTAAGGAGAATTTGCATAGAGATATGTAATTGATTTAGTTAAGTAGGCTCAATGAGAACTCGAGAATTCGACCGAACACTACATTAGGCTAGAATCTTGAATTGGTAACTAATGTGATCATTAGGTGAAATTGTTTTGCCCTAATACTTCTCACATATTTGAATCTTCGATCTATTTATCTCCAATATTCGTTCATAAATTTTCATTCATGTTATGAATTTAGTTATTCTAGACATCCACATTCGTCACAATCTGAATTTTGAGTTCGTTTATTTTCATTAAATAGTAGTAGGAGAAATATTTTAAGTACTAAAGTTAGTCCTCGTGGGAACGATAATCCGGACTCTTAGGTCCACTATATTACTTGTTCGATATCGTACACTTGCGATATAAAAATAAGCAACAATTGTTATGAAAACAACACAAGTGCCGTTATAAATACAATACAAATAATTGATACCGTGTATATTTTGAAATTAATTGATATAAATAAATAATATTTAATTTTTGAACATCAAATCTATATTTTTTAGATAAAATACTCAAATCGACACATGTGAATAGAACAATTTGTGCTTTCACCATTTTTATAATATAAAATCTATATTATTTCAATCGTTATTTGTGACATAGTCAATCGTTCTGTATTATATATGTTAGGAACTCCATTATTAGAGGTCATTTCGTTGAAAAAATAAATTACAGAAGATAACGACAATAGTGTCGTTTTACATAGCAGATAACGGCTGGACTGTCGTTCTATATTCTAGTTAACAATTAGAGTGTTGTTATCATTCAATATATCCTGGCAACACAAAAAACAAGCTAAATACGAAAACAACACCAACTAAACGCATGAGACTTCTAAAAATATATTTCTCTTTTCTTCAAATATAGTAGAGATTTCAATGTAAATAATATGAAAATCAAAATTATTGTTCAAATGCTCAAAATATTGGAGAAGAAAGGTGAAGAATAGAATAAATAATAAGATTTTAGGTAGCAACCACATGGAGACGTCGATGTATTTTGGAGATGGATTGAGGATTTTTTTTTTTTGATCGGAAGATTGTAAAGGAAAGGAAAGGTGGATTGAGGAATTTAATTGGATTCAAATGGGTGTTTGGGTATTTTCCATGGTGAGGGCATTTTGGATATTTGATATTGTTTATTTATTGTTTTTTATAATTGAAGGCCATTTGGCCAAGAAATATTGAGATGAGGTTTTCTAACCAAAATCATGGTTTGACTAGGCTTTTTAACAAAGTGTCCCCAAGAAAAACTTGATTCGACTTGCTGAGCTTTATTCAGAAGATTTTTTATAGTAGATCTCATCATACTTAGTGATCAACTTGAGACTTATATTTTTGATATGTGCTCTAAAAAAAAGTTTGAAGGGTTGGGTGACCTTAGTGATCTTGTAGAGAAGCTAGTAATGACAAAGAAAAGTAAGGTATATTCATTGGTTTACAAACTTTTGATTTTAGCGTTAATTCTACTGATTGCTATAGCTACCGTGGAGAGAGTATTTTCTACAATAAGTATTGTAAACGATAGATTGCGCAATCGGATGGGTGATCGGTGGATGAATGATAACATACTTGTTTATGTGGAGAAGGATATATTTTTGAAGATTGATAATGAAATCATTGTACAATGATATCAAAATATGATAACTTGCAAGGAGCAAGTATAATATATAAATTATGTTAATATTAGTATTATTGTAATATTTTTATATTTTTATCATCATTAAATCTATGGCCAAAAACTCAAAATTTGGCGTTGATTAAATTGTGCCCGTGTTAAACAATATTCCTAACTCTGCCCGTCTGATTTTGAGCCTTTTTAAAACTCTTGCACAAAGTTAGCGGATTTGAGTCCAAGTCGTCTTCAAGTTTTGCCCAATTCCTTATTGTTTGCGAGGCTCTTATTCCCTTCTTCCTCGGCAAAAAATCCTAATCGGAGGAATTAGGTTTTCATTCTCAGTGAAGATTGCAAGAAGAGTGAACAGATTGCTCACCTTGTGCTGACAGATTGCAGAAGGGTTTTGAATCTTTTCTGTAAGCCGTTTATTTCTTATCGTTCAGTGATTTAATTGGGGAATAGGAATTTTGAATTGTTTGTATATATATATTTTTTTGAAACGAGAATTTTTCTTTAATTGTTCGGTTGTTCTCACTTCTCTAATTGGGTTTATTTTCTTGAATAATGCTCCTTGTACAAATTGGGTTACAACATTGAATTACAACCTCTCACAAGAAGGTGGGGTCCACTATTATTTTAATCAAGGGGTTCACCTCCCTTGTGAGAGGTTGTAACACAATGTTGTAACCCATGTGTTATACATGTAGCATTGTTCTAATTTCTTTATAAGTTATTGCATTTGTGTGTAGTGTACATTTAATTTCTGATTCTGAGTCCAACGTTATTTTTTTCTAGGATTTTCACTTAAAAGTGTGTAGCGTACATTCCTTGATTTCCCTCCTCATGATGTAGGTCAGCATCCAATCTCAAACATTTAACTCAACTTTATGTGATCTTATCATGGCCGACCCCGACCGACCCCGAGAATATTGAGATCCTAGGCAAATAATTATATGAGGCCCTTGAATATAATTTTTTTTTTTTGCAAGCGTAAGAATACTTAAATATTTAAATAAAATATGTTATTATTTAAACGAAAACTTTGTACGATTCAAAATATAGTAGTAAAACAAAATATTTCTCAGAACCTCGAAAATTTAGCATATCTCACATTTTGAGATATAAAATAAGTGATGAAACTACTCAAAATGAAGGCTAAGCTTTTCGAAATCAACTAGACATCCTTAAACATCATCATACTTTTGTTTAGGAGTCAATTGTGGAACTTACAATGAAAGTTTACAGAAAATTGCTATGTAAGCAATAAATTATGAATCAATAGTGCATTTTTTTTATTTATCTTTTACCCCTAAAAACTCTTACTCTTTATTAGGTAAAAGAATTTGCCTACGTTATTTCATTTACCTTTCTCCACACAATCAATGAGTTTTACTCTTCATTTCCTTCCTCATTAGGTAAAATTCCATTTTCTTTTCATTGTTACTCTTTTTATTTAATTGATTATCTCAATGATTCAGTCCAATTACTTTTTCTGCTATAATAAGGAGAACTGATATTTCATTTGGAATTAATGATTGAAGCTCAGTAAAAATAGTTGTGAGGTATTGATTTTTCATTTTTAGAGGAGGCATATGAGTTTCTTCAACGGAGCCATACATTATTGGCTGAAACTTTGTAAAAAATTAAGGATTTGGAATTAAAAAATATGCTTTTTCTTCACTTATTTTTCATCTCTCTCTCTCTCTCTCTCTCTCTCTCTCTCTCTCTCTCTCTCTCTCTCTCTCTCTCTCTGTGTGTTTACGGCTGATGCTTTGTTTTCTTCAATCTACTTTGGGTCATTGATTGATCAACCACTTTTATTTTGAGGCCCCTCAAAAATTTGAGGCCCTAGACCATTACCTTTGTGGCTTTGGTCTAAGGCCGGGTCTGGATCTTATTTTTTATGATTTTGTTCTCAATGTATTGCACGAGTGTGCGATTTAGGTTTGGTTTATATCTGAGATAATGGCTATTGGTGTGGGATTTGATTGCAACCCAATTATTTTTCTGAGCAAATGAAAGAGGAATATGGCGAGTTAAACTTCTGGAAAAAGAACTTTTCCATCTTTTTTAGCATGTATAACTTGATGTAAATATAAGTAGAAATTATTTGTATGTAACAAGTTCATTTTAAGTTGTCACCATGTCCTTTACTTATTCTCTAATGATATTGAGGCATCAATAATTATCTACTATGGTCAATATGAAGAAGGCTATCGAATTCCAACCTACACCCTACATAGAACACCCCATGCAGGACTACCTACCGCTATGAGGCCCCCTACATTCATGATGGCTGTCTACAGCTATGAGACCCTCTACATTCATTTTGGGTCACTTATCGCTATGAGGCACTCTACATTCATGCGGCCCACCTACCACTATGGGACCCTCTATATTCAAGTTGAGTCGCCTACCGCTATGAAGCCCTCTACATTCATGCTGGGCCGCCTACCGTTACGGGATCAATGCAACACTTAATCACAAGAATACCATTAAGTTGGATAGGAACGGACCATCGGTTATCACCGGCACAACCAACTGCTGGAAAAGTGGAGATCCACCATGTTGCTTTTTTATATCGCAAGTGTACGAGATCATAATAAGTAGTATAATGAACCTTTGAGTCCGGATATCGTTCCCACGAAAACTATACTTTAGAACTTAATCTAATTTTTCTAACTCATATTTGACAAAAACAAGTAAATAATTATGATTGTTGTGATTATCTTTCCTAACTACTTTTAACTAATTGAAAATATAAAAAGATTACAAACAATGAATAATTGAAGATTCAAATATGTGATAAATATTAGGACATAAAAATTTCATGACCTAATGTAGTGTTCGAGCGAAGTTTTCTATTGTATTCAATTTACCCCTCTCGAGTTCTCACTGATCATATTTAATTAATTAAATTTCATATCTTGAATCAATCTTAGTTAAACAAAACACCA
The DNA here is from genome assembly GCA_035079005.1 of Fraxinus americana. Lineage (NCBI taxonomy): Eukaryota > Viridiplantae > Streptophyta > Magnoliopsida > Lamiales > Oleaceae > Fraxinus > Fraxinus americana. The sequence continues at coordinate 23,337,129 of CM068726.1, read as the reverse complement.
ATTCTAAGAATTCATATTATGACATCAATAATTAGTATATGTATCTCTACATGTTATACTAATTAATCGAATTTTACTATATGGTCTAAATCTCACTCACATTTCGATTCATAAGAGACTTACATAATCATCAAATTAGTAATCAATTAATTCAATGTATTAAATTCATTGTAAAACCAACACATATAAGAATAAATCACATAAATCTTGAATAGAAAAATAAAGGATCACAAGTCGACTACATTGTTTTCCTTAATATAAAAATTAGTTATTCATACTGTAAAAATAAAAACACGTAAAAGTGGAAAAATATCACCAAAAATTGATGAAATATGAAATTTCTAGTATCTGCAGTCTCCTTTCCTTTTTCTCTTCTTCTCTTCTTTCTCTCTTTCTGCGTTTTTTCTTCTTTCTTTCCTTTCTATTGTTTTATTTTTTTGACTTTTCTCTCTCTTTCTTCTCTGCCTCTCCTCTCTTTCTTATTCTTTTTTTTTTCTCTCTCTCTCCTCTCCCTTCCGAACGTTTCTTTTCTATTCTCCACCTTCGTCTTCTTCACTTTCCTGTACGTGTTTTTTTGTCTTTTCTCTGCCCTTTTTCCGTATGTATCCCTCTATCAAATATATATTTTTTCATTTTTATATTTTATTATTTTTCGCCACTTTTATATTCTTTTCTCCAATTCTTCATTAAACATAGTCTTACCTACAAAATATAATATAACATAAATTAGGTAAAATTTGATCCAAATAACAATAAAATATCATGATTTAGGGCCTCGAATAAGTGTAGAAACTACATTTATCACACCATCCCCGACGTGGGGGTAGTGGGAAGCGTTACGTGGGAGGCATGTCACAATAACCTTCCTGCAGTTATATGGATTTGGATGTCTGTAAATACTCCTGAGACTAGACAGGTATGCATCTGGGAAATTCTGGCTATTTGAATACCCATTATTTTTTCTCTTCCTACGTTCAAAAGCAACAAACTAATTCTCACGCTGGAGGTACAACGGGAGAGAAAGCTACTACCTCATTTTGCAGGTAACGTTCATTCATCGGAGTAGCTGAAACACCTTGCACCCAAGGAGGACGTGGAGTCTAGTTTCATAACTATTTCATCTAACAACACACACAGAACTTGGAGCTCATTCCATTATGTAGCAGATTATGTGTTCTATCAGTGTCATACTTCTTCGTTTTGTTCATATTAAGGATGATCAAGTAGCTTATCTGAAGAATCTTATATTATGTATTTTTGAGTTTTGTATCTATCGCTAGTATTTAATTTTTGTTACCCTCAACACTTTTCAGTGTTTTCGTTGACGGTATAAGAAAGAAGAGAACAAGTCTCACATATGAAGCAGTTTGTCTCACTAATATCTGTAGGAACAATTGTATGGGTGGCCGATAGAGAGAACCCTTTTAATGACACTTTCAGGAGGTCTAAAGTTGACAGAGAAGGGGAATTTGGTACTATGAGTCCGGTCGTGCAACTACTCGACTCGGGAAATCTTAAATCTTCATAAATTTGATTGTTAATGTGAAATATTATATAGCTAAGATGCAGGATATCAATTCTTATATCTCTGGTCATAATGTGAAATACCAAACTCGCATTTGGTTTTGACTAGAGAATTGTAGTATCTACGTCGAGTCAATTTTGCACGTCTTTGTCTTTTAATGCACGTTCTCTTTAATTTTAACTAACATTGGGGATAGATACATAGATAGATAGATGATGATTTTTTTTTTTTGGAATATAAAATTAGCAACAGCTCGAAATATACGTCGTCTACGAACTAGAACCTTTGATTCCAAGTGCAGGAAATTATGAATTAAAGGATGTTTTGTTTTTTTCCTGATAAAAACCTAATATTTTTTAGTAAACTTAATGAAGAAAATTCTTGCATCTTCGAGTTTTCATTGGATAAATTCTTGATCAAGGATCCGGAGTTTTTGTGAATAGCATAAGCATTTTTTTTGGGTCCTAATTACCGATTCTAACTCGTTTTTAATTTTAAGTATTGGGACATTTTTGTTAGAATTCTAAATGGAATCAAACTAGAGACAAAATGATTCTCAATTTTTTTGAAGTCATGTAAGGAAATATCTTTGTTTCTTTTGTAATGCTATGTTTTGTGTTTTGTTATCGTCTTGGTGCATATATTGAAGACTCGAGGACCTCTGAATTTTGGAGGAAAACTTAATAAATGCTTTTGGTGTCTGAGTTTAGGAAGATCGAAACGAACACTAATGTGTTATTTTCAACATAAAAATACGTCTAACGTTCAACTCTCTTTCTACGATGAGTTAGGATAATTTTCATAATTACCATTTTTTTCTTCTCGGCAAAAGCTCGTTTTCTTGCCATTGGTGGTTTAGTAAGTTTGTGGTAAGGTAGTAGATAGTCAAAGAGAAAGTAGTTTGAGTTCAATAATTTGGAAGTTGGTTTGTTCAATGAAAAAGCGAATGGAGATGAATAAGAGCAACACAAAGAAAATATTATTAAAAAAAATTAAATGAATTTTAAAATATTATTTAAAAAGGAAATTAAATTCAATGAAATTCATATTGTACACGAAAAATTGCCTCAAGCATTGCACAAAATGAAACTACCAAGCAAAGTCTCAAGGCATAAGAATTCAATTTCAAACCTCTGCAAAACATTTTCAATAGTCATCGTCATCGTGAGGACAAGTAGAAATTTATTGGAAAGTCTTTGTCAGGGTAGGTAGAAAAGTCCAAGTCTTTGAGATAGTCAAAATAACGAGTAAATGTAAAAAATTAGATAATTTTCAGCGATAGTCAAAATTATATAATTTTTTTATTTTTTTAAAACTCTCATAGAAAATTAGAAAATCAAAGAATAGTTAAAAAATGAAACAAAACCTATCTTCTTCCCAAATTGTCACTTTCCACCTATTTTCACCGCCACCCCAAATTCCCTCCATGCCCCAAACTCCCTAACGTTTCTTGTGATAACCAAGGAAAATACTATTAAAATAATAATAATAATAGAATAAAAACCACCCATATTCATCCCTAGTCCAACCCTTCCACCTCGCCTCTCGCCATCACACCCTTTTTTTTTCTTTTTCAAAGAAATATAACGTGTACAAGAGAATCCCATGTCTAAAGTAGTCACATGCAAGCCAAGTGATCATTTGATGGAATGTTTGACTGTTTGTCCAAAAGGACTTATGTCCATCAAAAATCAAACTTTGAAAATGTAAAAATCAAACTTTGAAAATATAAAAATCCAAGAAACTTGAATTGGGAACCAATTGCTCGTAGTGTATAATTTGGGGACTGAAGCTGCAAATTTCCCAAAATCCGTTAGTATTTATTACATAACAAAAGACTATCATCAATCATATAACAAATTAATGGAAGGCCTAACAAGAATTGCCTTTTTCTGTTCTTTATTTTTCTCTGTTCCATTCATTTGTGAAGCAGTCGACACCATAACTGTAAACAAATCTCTTGCAGATGGAAACTACGTCGTTTCATCAGGAGGAACATTTGAAATGGGATTCTTCAGTCCAGAAAATTCTATCAACAGGTACTTAGGAATATGGTACAAACAAATTTCTGTAAGAACAATTGTGTGGGTGGCCAATAGAGAGACCCCTTTTAATGACACTTCAGGAGCTTTAAAGTTGACAGAGAATGGGAATTTGGTACTAGAAAATAGTACTAATGGTGTTGTTATATGGTCAACCAATACCACTAGTGTCACTACGAGTCCGGTCATGCAACTACTTGACTCGGGAAATCTTGTCATACGTGGTTCAAGTGATGGAAATTACATGTGGCAGAGTTTTGATCATCCAACCGATACGGCCTTGCCCGGGATGAAAATGGGGAAGAATTTTGTGACGGGCGTTGATTGGATCCTATATTCTTGGAAGAGTAACAACAATCCTTCACGGGGAGATTTTACGTATTTTATGGATACTCATGGATATCCACAATACATGATGATGAGTGGTTCGAGTGTACGTTTTCTATCAGGACCATGGAATGGCCTATCATTTAGTGGGTCTCTGGGCCTAAAAAAGAATCCGATCTACACATTTCAATTCGTGTTCAATCAAGAAGAAGTGTACTATAGCTTTGATCTTATTAACCCTGATGTTTACTCGAGGCTCGTATTGGGTACTGATGGAGTTCTTAAACGATTTTCGTGGAATAATCAAACCCAAGTTTGGACTAATTTGGTTAGTGCACCAACTGATAATTGTGCCATTTATGGACAATGTCATGGATATGGTAGTTGTGACACTAATAACGCTCCATTTTGCACCTGTATGGATAAATTTAAGCCTAAAGACCCAAAAAATTGGCTCTCGGCCGATTGGTCAAATGGCTGTGTTCGTAAAACACCATTGAATTGCAAGAGCGACGGTTTTATAAAGTATTCTGGAATAAAATTGCCCGATACGAGAAAATCTTGGTATAATTTGAGCACGTCACTTGAGAAATGCAGGGAAATATGTATGAAAAATTGTTCGTGCATCGCTTATTCCAATATGGATATAAGAGGGAGAGGAAGTGGTTGCTTTCTTTGGTTTGATGATCTGATGGACATCAGATATTATGGTGGAAATGATGGTCAAGATATCTACATTAGGATGGCATCATCTGAGTTAGGTACGTCTAAATGTTTTCGTTTAAAGGTGTATATATTGGACTTTATTATGAATTTTGGATCGAGTGATAATGATGACAATAAACAAGAAAATAAACACCAAAATTTACGTGAAAACTCATTACGGGAAAAAATCACGTGCAAAGGAGGAGAAATCCACTATAATCAATAGCAGTTGTGTTTAGAAGATCTCAATGCACTCAATTAAAATGTAAAGCTCTCAAAATATTGTATGAATCTGTCTCTAATATGTTATGCTTTTTTATACAAGTCGTGCCATATACACACACACATAAACTATAGAGAACAAGTTGTAGAAGAATAGGAGTCAAAAACTATGTCAAATCTAAAACGGGCCTGGACTGGATAAGCCTGTCGCTCAAGCGACAGGAGGGCGACAGCCCCGTCACTCAAGCGACGCTAGGCGAGCGACCAAGTTTCATGTTGTTTTCTATTGGGCTCACTTGATCGTCCAGCTAGTGCCAAACTAGCAAAAATGCGGCGACTTTTTCGGTCGATCCATAATTTTGATATCTTCAAGACCACTCCAATTTAGACTCCAATACCCACTAGAATTTGGGTCAAACCACACAAAATCTTCACCTTGAGCCAAATTTCAACACAATGAATTTCAAGTTACGACTCCATCAATAAACATCACTCATCTTCCAAACAAACCTTAATAGACTAAATCAATGATAAACACCAACTAAGTTCAAACTTAGCAATATGAAGTGGTTTTGCCATCATATCAGCAAAATTATCTTTGGTATCAACCTTGCTTACTACAATATCACCATGAGCAATCACACCACGTACAATATGATACATCACATCAATGTGCTTAGTTCTCTCATGAAACATCTGATCATTAATCAAGAAAATTGTACTTTGACTATCACAGAATACTATAGACATTTGCAAGTATTCACTGATTTTACCAATCAATTATCCCAGCCACATAGTCTCCTTACATGCCTCTGTAATGGCCAAGTATTTCACTTCTGTTGTAGACAAAACTATTATATTTTGCAAAGTAACTTTCTAGCTGATAGCACAGGTAACCACATCACTGTAAGTGATCTCCTGAATAATCTGAATCCACATACCTAATAACTCCATCTGAATTTCTACCAAAATGTAACAAGCATTAGAAGAGCCCCTCAAATATCTGAAGATCCACTACATTGCTTTCGAATGTTCATTGTCAGATTTTGCTACGTATCTACTAACTGCACTAAATGCATGTTCCAAATCAAGTTTTGTACAAAACATAGTATATATAAATGAACCAACTGCACTAGAATAAGGAACCCGAGATATGCAATCAATGTCTTCATCTGACTGATGACACAAGTTAGACGATAATTTGAAATGGGCAGCCAGGGAATACGACAGCCTTCGCATTCACCATATTGAATCTTTTAAGTACTTTCTCAATGTACCATTTCTGACTCAAATACAATCTGCCAGCCCTTCTATCCCTGAGGATTTCCATATCAAGAATCTTTTTTGTTGCACCCAAATCCTTCGTATCAAACTCCTTGTTGAGTTGAAACTTCACTTTTCTGACATCTGTTTTATCTTTGGCTGTGAGCATATAATCAACTTGTAATAACAAATATGTTGTCGATCCACAATCTTCTTTTCTGAAGTACACACAACTATCATAATTACATTTGAAGAAATCATAAGTAGTCATGAATGAATCAAACCTCTTATACTACTGCCTCTGCGATTGTTTTAGTTCATACAAGGACTTATTCAACAAGCACACACAGTCCTCTTTCCTAGAGACTGAACCTCTCAACTTGTTGCATGCAGATGCTCTCCTCAATTTCTCCGGGTAAGAATACTTTCTTGACATCCATCCGCTCAAGTTCCAAGTCATTCTTAGTCACCACTCCAAGTAAAGCCCGAATGGAACTATGCTTCACAATGGGTGAGAACACATTTGTAAAGTCAACACCTGGAATCTTATTGTAGCCTTTTTACCACCAATCTAGCCTTCCATCTAGTATTTTCAATCTATGATGTGTCTTCCCGTCTTTTGAAGACCTATTTGCAGCAAAAAACCTTTTTACCTTTAGCTAATTTCACCAAGTCTCAAGGGTCATTTTTGCTAAATGACTCCATTTCTTCCTACATAACAATCATCCATCTGCTAGAATCACTGCAATTGACTGCCTCTGTATATACAGCAGGCTTCTCGGTGGAATCAACTTCTTCAACCACACTCAGTGTATAAACTATCAAATCTACTTCTCCACACTTTCGTGGAGGTTCAATCTATCTGCAATATCTATTATTAGCTATTGAATACCGTGGTGCTGGTGGTGTAGGCCAAGTAGGTAAGATATTACAATATGTCAACCCTGAACTGGATTGATCTGTAGCAAACTGTTTTACAACCTCTAATTGTTCATTTGAACTAATTTCCAACTCTACCTGAGTTGAATGATTCTGCTCCTTAGTTTTATCAGAATCCCAAGAGGTGAACTACAAGCCATAACAAGTTCATCAAATACCACATCCTTACTAACAACCACCTTTCTTGTCTCAGGACACCACAATTTATACCCATTGAAACCTGATTTATACCCAAGAAAGATGTACTTTCTAAACTTAGGCTCCAACTTCCCATTATCTACATGAGCATAATAGGACGCCCAAAAATTTTCAAATTAAAATAACAAGAAGGTTTACGAAACCATACCTCTTCTGGTTTTTTTTATCAATGGCAGTTGAGGGTGAAAGATTAATCAGAAAACAAGCTGTAATAGCAGGTTCGGCCCAGAAAGTCTTAGGTAACCCAAAATTTGAAAGCATACAATGATCCTTTTCCATCAAAGTTCTATTCATTTGTTCTGCCACACCATTCTGTTGATCAGTTCCACACACTGTCAAGTGTCTCAAGATGTCTTCAACCCTGCAAAAGTTATTGGATTCATCTGAACAAAACTCCAACCCATTATCTGTGCATAGAAGTTTCACCTGCTTCCAGTCTGCTTTTCTACCAATGTTTTTTACTCCTTGAAGGTCCCAAACACTTCACTCTTATGCTTTAAGAAGAATATCCAAACTTTCCCAAAAAAATCATCAATCACCGTCAACAAGTAATAATGACCTCCTTTTCATGGTACCCTAGCCGATCCCCGAAGATTTGAATGGATATATTCAAGTGTTCCCTTTGTATTGTGTTTTCCTTTCGTGAACCTAACTCTCTTTTGTTTCCCAAAGACACAATGCTTACAAAAAATTATTTTACTGGTCTTCTGCCCATCAAGAAGTCCTTTTTTACTTAGTTCTGACATGCCATTCTCACTCATATACCCAAACCTCATATTCTAAAGTTTTATAATTTCATTATATGTCAAAGAATAAGTAGAAATTGTTGCATCCTCAATAACTATAAAACCATGTAAAATATACAATTGTGTAGAGCTTTTATGTCCTTTCATGAAAACAAGAGCACCCTGTCTCACCTTCAAAACTCCTCCTTCACCATTGTATCTATAACCATTTGAGTCAGTGTACTAAAAAATATGAGATTTCGCTTCAATTCTAGAACTAGCCTTACATCTGTAAATGTTCTAATAGCCCTATCAAACATTCTAATTTTAATTGTACCAACTCGACAATTTTGCAAGGCACGTTGTTTAACATAATAACTATACCTCTCGGAACTCTTTCATAAGTTGAAAACCAGTCCCTGTTGGGACACATATAAAAAATACAAGGCGAATCAAGAACCCGTTCCTCATATGGTTTAGAATCCATGTTAGAAATTACAAGAAACTCTCATTCACTTTGCCATCTTCCACAACATCAGCCTTCATTGTATTAATAGGTTGCTTCCCTTTTTTAATAGTGCCACCAGCTTTATTTCCATTCTTCAAGGCATAGCAATCAGCTCTAATATGACACTTCTTCTTACAATAAAGACATGTCTTCTCAACATGTCTAAATTTCGATCCGTTCCTCACATTTCTTCCAATATTCTTATCTTGATTTCTCCCACGCACAACCAAGCCTACAACATGAATCACAGATCCTTCAGCAAGATGCCTTATCTTCTCCATAGATAGTAAAGTATCATAGACCTCTTCCACGGTGAGAGTATCCCGATTATAGAGAATAGTATTTCTAAAAATCAAATATAATGGTGGCAGAGAACACAACAACATCAATACGAATTCTTCTTACACTAAACTTTCAATGTCTCTAAATCAGCAATGATTTCTTTAAACATAGTTAAGTGACATACCTTCAGACATCCAGTGAGAATACAAGCGATATTTCAAGTGTAGCTTTCTAGTCAAGCTCTTTGTCATGCAAAGTTGCTTCAACTTGAACCACAACGTAGCGGCACTTCTTTCCTTTAGAATATTCTTAAGAATTTGATTTAAAATATGTAGATGAATTTGAGATTGAGCTTTTCGATCCCTATGCTACTTTTCATCCTGCATCCAGGTAGAAGGTATCCTATTAAAGCCAAGCAAGGTTTCCTCCAAATCCATATGCGCTAGAACTGCTCGCATCTTCACTTGTCATAAGGCAAATCTCGTGTTTTTATCCAACAACGGGATATCATACTTCATTGTCACCATGCGAAACAATCAACCTTGCTATGATACTACTTGTTATGAATTTTTGATCGAGTGATAATGATGATAATGAAATAAACATCAAAATTTACGTAAAAACCCAATACGGGAAAAACCTTAGCAGTTGTGTTTACAAGATCTCAATGTACTCAATTGAAATCTAAAGCTCTCAAAATGTAGTATAAATCTCTCTCAATTATGTTATGTTATATTTTTCTATACAAGTCGTGCCATACATATATACATAAACCCAAGAGAACAAGTTGTAGAATAATATGAGTCCAAAACCGTGTCAAAATAGAAAACGGGCTTGGAACGGATATGCTTGTCACTAGAGTGAGAGGCGGCGACAGCCCCAACGCTTGAGCGACAAGCGGGCAAGAGGTGGGCAGCCCCAACGCTTGAGCGATAGGCGAGCAAGAGGCAACCAAGTCTCGAGTTGTTTTCTATTGGGCTCGCTCGAGCGTCCAACTAGCGAGCTAGCGAAATGCCTCGACTTTTTTCCTTCAATCCATAATTTTGATCTCTTCAAAACCACTACAATTTAGAACTCAATACCCACTAGAATTTGGGTCAAACCACAACAGATTTCAAACTAGTACAGGGCAAATGGTAAAGTTCACTCGAAGGGTGAACCGAATCTGCAAAACAATCAATTGACCATTTCACATCTTTTAGATAACCGATTAGACTAATTGATGGTTGTTTTGCAGATTGAGAACCCTTTCATGTGAAGTAGACTAAGGTTTAGTAGAGTGTAACTAATTTGCAAAACAATCAATTGGCCATTTCACATCTTTTAGATGACCGATTATACTCGTCGATCGTTGTTTTGCAGATTGAGAACCATTTCACGTGAAGCAGACTAAGATTTAGCCCTACAAGACTAGACATGAAAACAATTCAACAAAAATGAGACGGTTATAGACTTCTATTACTATACGTTTTATAATGTGCTTTGTGGTATTGACCATTGTCTATCAAAACGTTAGATGATTAATAGGTGGTCACATTTTAAAGCAATGATAGTAAGAAATAAACTAGAAGCCAACAAATGAAAATTACAGTAATTATTATTGAGGATAATTTAAAGAAAATGCGACTTAAATTGTTGAAGATTTTATAACTTAAGGTCCTCCATTAACGAGGAAGATGTAATCACAATGAAAATGTTAGAAAAGGGGTAGGTAGACAAAATTAAAGCAACCGTTAGACCTCTTAAAAGAGATTTGTTTGTGTCAAAGGAATGTCTTTTTTTTTTAAAGTCAGATTATGATCTTTTGTAAAATCTGGTAGGCTCAAGTGGGCTGAAAAGGAAGATACTTAGGGCATGTTTGGCATCGCTTGGGGCGGTTCTTTTGTTGTGCCTCATACTCATCTCATTTACTTGGAAGAAGAAGAAGAATAGAGAAAAACAGCAACAGGTGCAGCAACAACAACAGCTAACTAGAGAAGGTGAATGTTCCGTTTATGTTTAATATTTTTAGCCAAGTAGATTGCACCATTTTCTGATTTAGAACTTGTCGAATACTTAAATTTAATTTTAAAGCTTTTAAATGAGGTGGTTAATATGGTATTGGAGCTAAAAAAGGTGGATCCAAGTCCAGCCAATACCCATTTATGAAAATTGTGCATTGGTCGATTCTATGATGGGGAAAAAAAAAAAAGAATTTCAACTAGCACATGTGAGGCGTGTTGAAGATTAATCCTACATTTGGTTTTGCTAAAAATCAGATTTTGATAAAAGTTGATGAAATATAATGCTGAAAAGTTGTTAATCTCATTAAATGTGATGTTAAAATTAATTTTTGAATTTGATTTAGGGTGCGTTTGATTACAAGGGTGGAAAGAAAATATTTTATAAGGAAAAGATTTGCCTATAAAATATTTTGTAGGGAAAATGATTTCAAGTGTGTTTGATTGATATAATTTTCCACCCGAAAATTTTTTAAATTTTCTATTCGTTTGACTTTGCTTTACATGAAAATTGTCTATTAAAGTGATATTTTTTTCCACATTTATTTATAAAATTTGTTTTCATTGCCAAAAAGTATAAAAAAAAAAAAAAGGAAAAAAATTGTTTCCTAAAAAATCATTTTTTAATCAAAATTTAGTGTTCGTTTGACTTTATTTTACATAGAACTTGTCCATTAAAGTGAATTTTTTTTTACCATTGGTTATGAAATATGTTTCCATTGCAATTAAAAAAAAAAAAAAAAGATTTTTTTCCAGCCAGCATGGGAAATTGTTTGGTGGGAAAAAATTTTCATCAAAAAGATGGAAAATGCACACGTGTGGGTTAAATGTGGAAAATATTTTTCGTGGAAAATTTCGCTTATCAAATAGCCAAAAAAGTGGAAAGTGGAAAATATTTTCCTAATTCCTTGAAAAATAATACCAATCAAACAGGGCTTTAGATTTTTTTCAACTTCTTTGCTAAACTAAACAAGTACCAAATTTAAGTCAATAAATGTGTCCCATTTCTAATGGTTTAAACTTTTAGATAAAGTAGCTAGTTCATCTTACTTACAGAATTAACAAAATCATTGACTTTGAGTCTCGTTGCTACCCATTTTTAAAATTGTGTACTTGTCATGCCCGAGAATTAAAATGAATTCAACTAGCACGTAAAAGGGAGTGCTCAAAATTAAATTTAAATGTATCTTCTCTCTAATTTCTCAAGTATTATATATCGTTTATGATTAGTCCCTTCCATTTTTCGCACGATCACTAGGAAGCAGTTCAAGACAATTGTACACAGTAGAAAATGACAATGGAGATCTTGATCTACCATTGTTTGATGTAAATACAATATTAAAGGCCACAAATTACTTTTCACCTAGCAACAAAATTGGAGAAGGTGGATTTGGACCAGTCTACAAGGTAAATTTTATATTTTACTTGGTAATTTAAACTATAATTTTAACATAATATTAACCTAATTATTTATATATACCAAAATTGTTCAGGGTGTACTCAAAGAGGGGAAAGAAATTGCTGTGAAGAGGCTATCAAAGTATTCAATACAAGGAGATGATGAGTTCAAAAATGAAGTAATTTTAATTGCAAAGTTACAACATAGGAATCTTGTGAATCTTATTGGATGCTGCATTCATGAAGAAGACAAAATGCTTATCTATGAATTCATGCCTAACATTAGCTTGGATACTTATATATTTGGTTAGCTTTTCTCAAGACTATACAGTATTTCATTTTGTTCTGGTTGACTACAAAATATAGTCCTATCCAATTCTATGTGCCAAACATGTTAAATGTGAAATTTTTGCAGATAAGGATCGAGGTAGATTGTTGGATTGGCAAAAGCGGTTTCAAATTATCAATGGAATTGCTCGTGGATTACTTTATCTTCACCAAGACTCTCGATTGAGAATAATTCATAGAGATCTCAAGGCTGGCAACATTTTGTTGGATGTTGATATGAATCCAAAAATATCAGACTTCGGCATGGCGAGAAGTTTTGTAGGGAATGAAACCGAAGCAAACACACGAAGAATAGTCGGCACATAGTAAGGACTCCTACATAAGTTATGCATACTTGACTTGTTTGATAAGTTAGGTTGCACAGTACTCGACAATGTTAATGAAAAAAATAAGTTGAATCATGTACATGTATAGTCAAGTTCGGATACTAAGCATGTTTGAAGTCACTCTTCTTTCTTTAAACGAGAAAATTTCAATGTAGTTGTTGTTTTGCAGTGGCTACATGTCACCTGAATATGCAGTCGATGGTAATTTTTCAGTAAAATCCGACATATTCAGCTTTGGCGTCCTCGTTCTAGAAACCATAAGCGGACAAAAGAACAGAGGATTTATTCATCTAGACCACCATCACAATTTGCTTGGACATGTAATTTTTTGTTTCTTACTTTAATTCTTCCAACATTCTTAACTCTTCAAATCTAACTTTGATTCTTTCGATTCATTGATTAGGCATGGACTCTACACAATGAAGGACGCTCCCGAGAAATAATCGACTCACATTTAGCTCAATCGTGTTACTTATCTGAAGTACTTCGATCAGTGCACATCGCACTATTATGTGTACAGAGAAATCCCGAAGATCGGCCAAGTATGTCGAATGTTGTACTAATGTTGGCAAGTGAAGGGGCATTGCCTAAGCCCAAAGAGCCCGGTTTTTTCACAGAAAGAAATCTATTTCATGAAGTCGAAACTTCATCAAGTAAGCCTATAGTAAGTTCTCGGCAATGAATTTAGCTTCACGGTAATGGAAGGTCGATAAAATATATATAAAGAATTAGTGCCATAAAAATATATATTAGTCATCTATATTAAAATTTTCGTTCAACGAAAATATTTTATCGATCTATGCTTTCGAACAATTTATGTGTTTTATGAATTCAACTCCGTGAGTTTTTTCAATTTTTGGGTCTTAAAATTTATTTATGTATGATCTAATTACTGCATTCGATACTATTGTTGTTGATACTAGAGTCGCAAGTAGGCATTGTGTCGTAAAAGTGAGAAATTCGTGATGGGGGATAGGGCGCCTGACCCCTTCCATGCTCCGTCTTACCCTATTGCTATACCTACGAATTACCTTTTCTCTCACGATATGATTAATTAGTAACATCGCTTACTGTATAAAATAATAATTTTATTTGAAATTCTGTATAAGCGATGTATGATTAATTAGTAACATCGCTTACTCCCAATCGTCTTACCCTATTAGCGTTATCTAAAAGAATATTAAAGTTTCATTTTAACGGAAAATAAGACGAAAAGAAAAGGCGAGATTGGGACATAATTAAGTTGAGATTTTTCTTCGTCTTTTTTATTTCTATTTATTCTCTCTCTTTTTAAAGAAAAATAAAAAAATTCTACTTAGAATATGCGATTGATAGGTATTGTTGAAAGATAAATGGAATCTTCCATAATTTTCGAGATACCCTTTCATTTTTAATTAATTACATTATAATTTTAATCAGGGGCGGACCCACATGAGGCCCGTGTGGGCCGTCGCCCCCACTCAATTTTCTGATTTCTAGATTTTTCTTCAGATTTTTTTAGGTTTTCAGATTTTTTTTCCAAGATTTTTGAGTTTCACCCCCACTGAACTTCCTTCCTTGGTCCGCCTATGATGTTAATTGAATAATTATTATAATTATTCATAATAGTACAAGTAAGTTCATTTTCTGTATAATTCATAAATAGAAGAGTGATATAACTATTCACAATCTTCAATATTTTTGTCTTAATTATATTTTCTATTGAACATGGCCTATGAGGGCATTAATGGACTTCGGTCAAGTGGCAAGAGTTGAGGTACCCAAACATTATTAGGCAGGTTTCCATAACGTGTATATTTTTGGATAGTATTTAAAATTCGTGGAAGAACAAGTTGTGGAATATGTAACGATTGGGAGTATAAAATTTAAATTAATGACTATTTTATATATTATGTTATATGTATATGAAATATCTTCTATTTTATATTTTATGTTTCAATAAAAATATTACACGATCTTTAAACTAATAGAAAAATATTTATTGATAAATTAATAAATTATTAAATTATCAATAAATAAATATCCCTTTGTAATATTTTCTCTTGGTTCTATTAAGTATTATTTTATAGAGGTTACATGTACGTCGTATTTGTAATTTCAATTTATTAATTGGCGAGTCTTCATTTGCACGAATTTAATCGCATGTTGGATGCAATGTACTATATAGAATTAAGCGAGACAACAAATAAGTGGATTACCCAAATCGACTTGGACTAATCTAGACATATTAGATTTGCACTTCTGGGAAGTACTAACCGAAAGTAGCTATGTCAACGAGTCGAGCCGAGAAAAAAAAGCTCGGGCTCGACTCGAGCTTTTTTGGCCGAACCTTTTTTGGGCCCGAGCTCGGCCAAAAAAAAATAAGGCTCGACCCGAGCTTTAGCCTGAGCCTTCACGGGTCGAGCCGGCTCGATTTTTTATTTTTTATTTTAATTCTTTTAGCTATTTTAGCTTTAAAATTTTTTAATTATTTTTAATTAATCAGAGGCACACGGGCCGGCCCGGCTCGGGCCGAGCCCCCAAAATGGGGCTCGGCCCGATTCCGAGTCGGGCCCACTCGGGCTTTTTTCGGGCCGATCCTGAGTCGTCCGAGCCAACGAGTTTTTTTGCCACCACTAACCGAAAGTATGAGTTGGGTTGGGATATGCATCAGTTTAAGAGCCCTAGATACTTCGATTCCTATTCAATATCATATACAAAAACATGCATCCTCTGAATCTCCAATGCGAAATTGGCCGTTAAAGCCCATTTTCATTGAGGTGATGGAAGACCAAGACGCTTCTTACGTTGTAGATAAACTTCACATTGCATCACCCACTTATGATCACTCTGTGTTCATTATATTTGAATTGCTAGCTAGTATGAGAGTGTGAGGGGCATGACACCCTCCACAAGGACAGAAAAATGCAAGTTTAGATGTAAAGAAAAAGTTTCGTACATTGAGAGGCATAGAAAAATGCTGGCATAGGTGACAGGCAGTCTAGCCATCGGAAGGCACACAATCTATTTATTTTTTATAAAATAATTAAATAAAAAGTTATAATCATCTCAATGAATTGTGATATCGTCATGGTATATAAATAGAGATACCCAAGAACCTAGTGAGTTTTGGAGGTAAACTTATGGAATAGTTTTAGTGTTAAGAGTTTAGAAAGATCATAGCAGATACAAGAATGATAGTTGTAGTCTCTGTTTGAGCCACATTATTTTTCTCATTTTCATTTTTCTACACATTTTCAACCACACATTCTTCAATAAAATAATATTTTTCATCATATCAATAACTTTTTTTTCAACCACATATTTATCATCACATTAACAGTAAAAATACATTCTTACTTCCAAAATGTGCATTAAACAGGGGCTTAATATGAAAATATGTTTCACTTTCGACACTATCTATGTGAAGAGTAAGTTTTGACTTTGATAATTACGTTTGTTTCTCATCAAAAGATCTTTCTCTAGCAGTTGATGGTTTAGCAAGTATGTGGTGGGTAGGTGGTAGTGAAAGAGAGAGTAGTTGCAATTCCTCGAGTTCAATATGTTTGATCATTTTTTAATCGAGTCAAAGAAAGTTAATGCCTGGATAAGCGAAAGGAGATGAAAAAGAAGTCAAAATTAGCACATAATAATATTATTTTTTAGGATTTTTTATTCAGCCATGTTTGACCCACGTTCTTTATAAATTCATTCTTTCAATCACACATTTTTTAATAAAATAATATTTTTTATCATATCAATAACTTTTTCTTCATTTTTAACCACATATTTCTCATCATATCACTATTTAAAATACATTATTTTTTCAATAATATCCATCAAATACACCTTCACATAATGGTGGTAAAAAAGCTCGCTGATTCAGACGGCTCGGGCTTGGCCCAGAAAAAGCCAGAGTCGGGCCTAGCTCGAGCTCGGTGGAATCGAGCCTAGGCTAGGGCCGAGCCCCATTTTGGGGGTTGGCCAGAGCTCGGCCGGCTTGTGTCCACACTGGCCGGCCAGTGATTAATTAAAAGAAATTCAAAAAATAAAAATAAAAAATTGAGCGGCTCGACTCGGCCCGCTAAGGCTCGGGTCGAAGCTCGGACTGAGCCTTATTTTTTTTTGGCCGAACTCGAGCCCGAAAAAAGTTGGGCCAAAAAAGCTCGAGTCGTGCCCGAGCTTTTTTTTTCGGCTCGGGTTCGCCTCGACTCGTTGACATAGCTACCGTCACAACCTGTTTGACACACATTCTTCTAAAATACATTATTTCAAAACTCATTTATTTTTGAATAAAATAATATTTTTCATCATATCAATAACTTTTGTTTACTTTTTAACCACATATTTTCTATCATATCACTATTTAAAATATATTATTTCCTCAACAATATGCATAAAACAACCCCTCAAAATAATTACAAAATACTCTTAAAACATTGCACCAAATGAAACTACCCTAGTATGTAAGGCATGAGAATTCTAGAAGCACAAATATTCAAACCTATTTTTCCAATTGTAATTGATGTTTGATGATGAAAGATAAGATTTTTATTGGAAAGTCGTTGTCCGGCCTAATAGATAAAGTCATTGTCCAAGTCTTTGAATTAAGTCAAAATAATTGAGTAAATAACGATATTTAAAAGTTAAGGAAATCTCCAGTCATAGTCCTCAAACTATGTCCATTAGAGCTCCTGGGCCCGTACTGAATTTTTATTTTTAAACTACCAAACTTTTTATTACTATCCATTTGTAAGAACAAAGTTGTAAAAAGTTGCTAAACAGTCAAGTGCTCTACACATTTTTCGAAATTATTCAAAACAACTTAAGAGGGAGATAAAAGAGAATAGTAGAAAAAAAAAGGGTAAATAATAAACTCTTATCGAGGGATTTCATCCACAAACACAGTTTATAGATGATCAAAGGGGGAAAAAAAAAATCCATCTTCTCAAATCCTCGCTTTTTATATATTGTCACTGGTACCTTCATCGTTTGCCTCACCTTGATATTCCTCTTTTTTCTTGTGAAATCAAAAGGAAATAAGAATAAAATAATTACAATAATAAAAATAGAATAAAACCATTTACATCCATAGCCCAATCCTTACACCTCATGCCATCGCCTTCCATCACTGGTTGCATGCAAATCAATTGATCATTTCATGGAAATTTTGACAGTTTGTCCAAAAGGATTTATGACCTCCAAAAATCAAAATCTAAAGATTTAAAAATCAAAGAAACTTGAATAGGGATCCAATTGCTCATAGTGTGTAATTTGGGGACGGAGGTTGCAAATTTCCCAAAATCCAATGGTAGTATTTATTAAGCAACAAGACTAATTCAATCACATAACAAATAAATGGAAGGCTCAACAAGAATTGCCTTTCTCTTTTATTTATTTTTCTCTGTTCCATTCATTTGTGAAGCAGTAGACACCATAATTGTAAACACATCTCTTGCAGATGGAAACTATGTCGTTTCATCAGGAGGAACATTTGACAAAATAAAGTAGGAACAAAGTTTCGTCCAGTGAAAAAGCAACAAACGAGACGAGATTATGGTCCTTCCCATTCCTATCTTTAGTAATATAACGATAACGCATGTGCCACAACTCACCTTTACCGACAAAGTCAAAATATAATAAAACAAATATTCATTTGTAGTAATTTGGAGAGAGATTTTTTTTTTTTTTTGGCACTTGGGAGTATAAAGTAATTCATAGGTGGTGCACCCCATGATAAGATGACCTATGTCAAGCCATTAATCGTGTACCGATAATTTGTTAGATAAAATTAGAAATTAAATCTTTCCGGTTGCCCTAATGTTAAGTTTTTTTAATCATAAAACTTGTTTTTCAATTCAATAACTTACCAACTAGTCATTCGAGATAGAATAAGGCTTAAAACTGAAGATATGAAGAGATGATCAATTCTAACACGAAATGGAAGTCGTGTGTCATATCGACCTAACACTCACCTACAACAACGTTATTTAATGTGGACAGACTTTAGGATAAATCAATTATTCAATTGACAATTACTAAAAGTAATATGTTGGCATTAGTCAATAATCTCATATTATCCACAATTAAAGTACAATTTTCTTAATATTTCCTAAAAAAAAACACATGGAGCTCCCTTTGACCATACTACAAAGAGGGATATTTTAAGGATTACTTGTAATGTAAACAAAGCCAGTAAGTCTTTCTCTAATCATAGTTACATATTATAATGACCACTATGACCTACCCTAATTTTCCTTTTGACTAAAGAAATTACAGAAAATTGCCCTCACGTATTTATGCTAATATCCCAAACCATTTGATTATTGTTTTATTCCAACTGGGAATACACCTTATCTAGACACTAGAAAAACATGTGATGATGTGGACACTCACAAATTGAAAATTTAAAAATTATTGAATTACCATCTTTTTCTTTCTTTTTATTGGATCGTGCTTCATGTACATCAAGATTGACATAAAGATTTATATAATATCATATGATACTTTATCATTTGTCAATTTAAAATACAATTAACATTTTCATCTAAATATTTCCCTCCAAATCATCTTCGGTGCTGCTTTTGAACGCTGCATTATGTACAACCAGCATAATTCCTTTTTATTTCCCTTAAAACATGATATCATATGGGAGGAAATAATTGTCTTTTAAACGCAATTAAAATGTGGCAACTACTCGACTCGGGAAATCTTGTCATACGAGGTTCGAGTGACGGAAATTGCACGTGGCAGAGTTTTCCTAATCCAACAGACACGGCCTTGCCCAGGATGAAAATGGGGAATAATTTTGTGACTGGCGTTGATTGGATTCTAGGAAGGGTAACATCGATCCTTCGCGGGGAGATTTTACGTATTTTATGGATACTCATGGATATCCACAACACATGATGATGAGTGGTTCGAGTGTACGATTTCGATCAGGACTATGGAATGGTCTAGCGTTTAGTGGGTCTCCGGGCCTAAAACCAAATCCGATCTACACATTTCAATTCATGTTCAATCAAGAAGAAGTATACTATAACTTTGATCTTGTTGACCCTGATGTTTACTCGAGGCTCGTATTGGGTATGGATGGAGTTCTTCGACGATTTTCGTGGAATAATCAAACCCAGCTTTGGACTAATTTGGTTAGTGCACCAGTTGATAATTGTGACATTTATGGACAATATAATGGATATGGTAGATGTACAATTGGAGACTCTCCAATTTGTAGTTGTTTGGATAAATTTATGCCTATAAACCCAAAAGATTGGCTCTCAGCCGATTGGTCAAATGGTTGTGTTCGTAAAACACCTTTGAATTGTAAGAGCGATGGTTTTATAAAGTATTCTGGAATTAAACTACCCGATATAAGAAAAACTTGGTATAATTTGAGCATGTCACTTAAGGAATGCAGGCAAATACGTATGGATAATTGTTCTTGCATGGCTTATTCCAATATAGATATAAGAGGGAAAGGAAGTGGTTGCTTTCTTTGGTTTGATGATCTGATGGACATTAGATATTATGACGTAAGTGACGGTCAAGACATCTACATTAGGATGGCATCCTCTGAGTTAGGTATGTTTTAATATTTTCGTTTAAAGATGTATATATTTTAATTCAACTAGTATACTTGACTTATTAAATGTCCAACTCAGTTGAGACAAGCTTATTCCAATATACGTTGTATAATGTGCATTTTGGTATTGACCATTGCCTATTAAGCAAAAGTTTTACCGTTGCTATAGTGAGTTAGCCGCAATAGTGGACCATTTTATGTCATAGTGGGCTCTACTTTTTTGGAAAAAAGGGTCAAAAAATTAATTTTCTTGTTGAAATAATGTGAAACAAACAAGGGCTAAATCTGTTAGATGATTAATATGTGGTCACATTTTGATTATCGTTTTTGTTGTATGTTAACTAAATATTTATAAAGCCTTATAGCTAGTGATGTGTTGTAAACTCTGATAGGATACTTAGGGCATGTTTGGCATCACTTGGGGCAGTTCTTAAATTGTGCCTCGTATTCGTATCATTTACTTGGAAGAAGAAGAAGGATAGAGAAAAACTGCGACACGTGCAGGAACTACAACAACAACAACTAACTAGAGAAGGTGAATGTTCTGTATACGTTTGATATTTTTGGTCAAGTAGATTGCACCATTTTCTAATTTAAAACTCGTTGAAGATTTAAATTTATGTCACTCTTAATCTTTTAAATGAGGCGGTTATCGTGGTATTAGAGCCAACAAAGTGTTGAGAATTTACTTAACATGCACAGCGAAAAATTAATAATTTTTCAATTCCCACCATGGATCTGTTTTGTATTTAGATAGAAACTGCATTGAGAATAATACCTTTGATAAATTCTGCAAACTCTTTTACTGATTCTCGAATTCCATTGATCACGATCTGCAATCCAAGCTGTCCAATTGTCCAGTCTCCAATGGTGATCCACACAGAGAACAAGAATGACGGCTAGAGTTTTCTTTTCTTGCGCTAGCAAGAATAATGAAAAATTCCATACTATTTACAAACCCTAGCAGCCTATTAATATAAGCCCAAGTGGGTTGGCCCATCTCTAAACTTTACCCGGTCCGATATTTAATTAATCAAATTAATTAAATCCGGCACATGATTAATTAATCTAATTAATTAATTCGGGCCTATTAATAAGCAACTCAATTAATTAATTGTCTAATACTTGTCAATTAATTGATTGGTAAATCTCATTCTTTTGGTTCTCTTTTGTGTGTGATCCATTAGATTTCCAATCAGGATGCATAACGGCGTGAAATATTATTTTGATCTCATCAAAATTGATAAATTAAAACACCTCTTTTAATTTATGACTTATTCACATTCGTCGTCCCGGATTGACATCTAGCAATGTGTCAAGGCAATACATGTAATGAAAAATGTTATGTCGAGTGAAAAAACCAAACTTGTTCGTTTACCGTGAAACTATAATCCTTTTATCAGTATGATCCGATCATTGATGAGATATGGATATGTGTCAATCTCAATTATTGATCATATCTTTTATCTCAGTGTTAAGTCAATGTAAGTCAAAAACTCCTTTTCGACTTATGAGTTCACCTTAGCCAATGATTTCATTATCAACTTAACTGGATAAAATGTAGATCACAATCTCTTACTATCGAAGATGATGAATTCTTTATCGATCATTCACAACCTTCATATGATTCTTGACATATCCGAACGATGCTGTATTAGTGACACTTGATAGAGCAACATCCAACACCACCAAAGTATAACTGTTCTCATATAAGGAACTATGATGATCTCAAGTTAAAGGACCAATTCCACTATCGAATATTAGATATTGATTACTAACACTCAGATAGTTATTCATGTGGAATCTCTCAGCGGGTCTCCGATATTTTGTTCTATAACAAAACATCCATGTGTTCATTCAAGTGTCACCGCACTTTAGCTTGTGAGATGAGCTACTTATTTCACAAGTAAGAATGTCACACGCGATGATCTATCCGTAATAATGATATCCGTATCTCGTTGTTACTTTAACCACAGACGATTTAAGATTCGATCATATGTAACAACTCCTTGTGATTAACAAATTACCAAAACTTGAATCTACAGACTTTATTATTTAATTTATTAGAATGTTAATTTAATTAAATAACATATGCATCAATTATATATATATTGAAAGTGTTTATATCCAAAATTGATTGGACTTAGGGCATAACACTTACAAACTCCCACTTGCACTAGATCCAATCACTTATGTATCTTATACCATAAAAGTCTACATGACAATCATGTTTATCCTGCGACAACTCCTTGTCAGTGGATCTGCAATTTAATAACTTGTGGGAATTCGTTCTTTCTTTACGTCATTTCATTGTGTTATCTTTCCGATAAGATAATATCGCCTTAACACATGTTTAGATCATTGATGAGACTTTAGTTCCTTCGCTTGCACGATGGCTTAATTGTTATCACAATGCAGAAGCGTGTGATCAACAATATTAGGAACTACTCTAAGTTCAATAATGAACTTTCCGATCTAGACCACAACTTTTGTTGCTTTGTAAAGCAATGATGTATAAGGCTTTCATTATTGAATCAATGATTATTTCCTATTTGGGACATTTTCAACACACCGCTTAAGAGTAAACCAATATCTTATATGAGATATGCTATTATTCTAGTCTGACTAGAAGTTAGCATCAGTTTATCCATGAACTTTCAGTTCATTTTCTCCATATAAAATCTTCTCAAGATTTTATCTATATAGATTAGGATGAGTTAAGTAATCATTTAGATCTATCTCTATAAATTAACTTGCTTCTCCCATACCTATTATGAAGAAGTATTTAACAACCATAATTTTAACAATTGAAATATATAGATATCATTTCATATAATATGTCTTATACATATAATATCAGGAATGCGACAATGCTTCCACTATCTTTTTGTAAACGCACAATTCATCTTCATTTTGATAAAATCAAACATTTTGACTTTCTCATCAAATTAAAGATTTTAGCTCCAAAAGACTTGTTTCAATTCTATTGACATTTTCTTGTAAACTCATTTACAACCTATGAGTTATAATCTATTAGGCAGGTCGACTAAGGTCCAAACATTGGTTACATACATCAAGTCCATCTCGAATTTCTATGCCCTCTTGCCATCTCTTTAAGTCAACACTTGACTTTATTTCTACTTAATTAGTAGGTTCATTATTCTTGATTGGTAATACTTTATTGGTAATCATGGATTCGTACCTTCTAGGAGGTCGAATAATCTTACAAGATTTACATGGAGCTAACGTGTCTTCAGAAGTCTCAACTTCCCGATCAAGAGTATGTCCCTCAACTGGTGTGGGATAAGACTCGGGTTCATCTACTCGGTCAATTATATCCGTGGACTCTTGAACTCCTTCAAGATTTATTCTAACGTACTGTCTCTCCTAGAATAAACACTTTCTTCAGGAGTATGACATGTCTTGAGATGAACATCTTCTTCTCAACGGGATTATAAAATTGATATCCAATTGTCTATTGGATATCCACAAATATGTATTTATCGGATCTAGTCTCAAACTTATCCGATCTAATATGCTTCACATAAGCATCACAACCCAAACTTTCATATGAGATAAGTTGGGTTTTTCCATAACTCGTATGAAGCTTTGTCAACCGATTTAGATAAGACACGATTTAGTACGCAGCACGTTGCAATCAGTGCATGACCTCAAAACGATTTTTGAATGCTTACATGGCTTGTTCTTAATTGCACTATATTTGATAGTATACGATTTCTTATTTCAGATGCACCATTATGTTGTAATGTATGTGGAAGAATCCTCTGCATGTGAATCTCATTCTATTGTAGATAATCTAAAATTCTCCATTTCAGATATTCTTTACTTCGATCAACTCTTAGTGTAAGAATATATTTACCTATTTGTTTCTCTATTTCTAGTTTGAATCCCTGACCATTTCAAGAGTTTCATGCTTGAATTTTATCAAATATACATGACCATTTCTGAAATGGTCATTAGCAACTGTCATGAGATAAGATAAACTTCATTTGACATTAATTGATATGAGTCTACATACATTACTATGTATTAGACCTAATAATTGTCCAGATCTTTTTCCTTTTCAAGTAAAAGAAGATTTGATCACTGTGTCTTACATACATGATTCACATTTGTCAAATGATTCAAAATCATTTGACCCAAATATACATCTCTATGTAAGTTTGGAATTACTTTCTCATGTATGTGACCAAAATCATAATGTCAGATATATGTGTTATTTAGATTATTATTTTTATGTCTTTCAATTTCTATACTCATTATAGAATACTCAATATTTAGAATATAAATGTCATTTTATAATTTACCATAACTATTAAGATCTTATCAAGATAAAAATGAACAACAATTGTCCTTAACATTAAAATAATTCATGTCAAACACATGAAATTTACTTAATGCTCTTGGTAATGGTGAGAGCAAAATTAACATTTCTCTAATTCTAATATCAAACCTAAAGATAATAGCAAGAAATATGCTTCTACAGGCAATGCAACAACTTTTACTCATTTTCAATGTGGAGGTCAACTTTTCCCTTATCCAGCAATCTACTTTTATTTAGTTTCTGTATATTTATACAAATATGAGATCTATATCTAGTATCTAATACCCATGAAACTAATGAAGTAGATATAAGCCTTACAATTTCATTTTCAATGACCCATCATTCCAAAATGATAATAAGAATCATCTGATTTGGTATTGTCCTTACTCGCTTTAACTGTCTTAGTCATCTTGGTTGCTTTCCTAAAGCATCCTTTAGACTTCTCTAGAGGAATATATGACTAAGATTTGTCCACTACAGACACAGACGTTGGACTTAATAGTTTTAAGCATGTTCAGCAACTCAATGAGCGTGCTCCGAGTTTATTCATGTTAAATTCATAATTAGTTATGAATAATCCTTTGACAGAGATTGCAGAACCAAGACTATACTTAGTTCATTGTTCATGACTGAACGCAATCGAGACAGTTTCTCAAAATAGTCAGCATTTTCAGCACATGAGCACTGACTGAAGATTCTTCTGCCACTATGCACTGGTATAGTTACTAGGAAATCTCATATCTTTCCACATGTGATTGTTCATCATTTAACACCTTGAGATGGAAAATTATGTGTTAGCATCTATACTCTTGTGTTGCTTTGTAACTCAGGTGACATAGTCCAAACATTACATATGTCGCAGTACTATCGTCATCACTGTGTTTGTTATAGCAACCATCTCTTCCTTTGTCGAGTCATCAACAGGTATCTCTGGAAAGAGCTACTTAATGACACAACCAATTTTATCATGCCTGAGAACAATTCTTATATTGCGATGATAATCAAGAAAATTTTGTTTAGTTGTTGACATTCAGTATGCCTCTCAAATACATATGGTTACTCATGATTCAATAAATATAAATGACGAAAAGTAAAGAAATAATATATATAATGCATGAATTAATTTAACATGGTCTTTTATTAAATTAATTTTGCTCCCACTATTTAACTCAAATTTATGACCATCTCACATAAATTTATGGAACCCATACTTGATTTCCAATGGGTTGGAATCCCATTTGTTATATTAAAACCTTGAGTATACTTAACAAGCCCTAATAAAACATTTTGGTAGATATTATTATCAATTGTATTTCCATACAACTCCCAAATCATTAAGCTGACAACTCTTTATCTTCACACATCTTATGTGTTAACTTAACATGTCTCTAAAATTTATCTCATTGAGTGTACTCAACAAGAGATAAATATTAGTTAAGTCAAACTCATCATTCAGAAATATCTAATATTTCATAGTGTCAAACATATCCCTAATGGACCAGTCTTGAGTGTACTCAACAAGTTGAGATCGATTTAGAACTCTTGTTTTTCACTATAATGTTAGAAGAAGAATAACAAATTGATTTAATATTTTTTAACGAGGCATTTTTGCATGCAAATGTCTCATCGTAATAATTATATATATTTTATTATACATCAGCATGCAAATAAACATACATATAATAGTGTGGACGATTATGGACTTGTACTATCTAGTCTTCCCGAGCTATAAGGAAGACTAGTCAGTCAGTTCCTAGGGACTATAGCATCGATTCATTCAATATTCCATCTCTATGGTCTCTTCCTCTTCTTGTATCTTCAATTAGTCCAACTACAACTTGTATCCTATACTAGTGGCACGCATGCCTAAATAATATTGGACGCGTAGGTCCATAATAATAACAATAGTAACGGACTTGCAGGTCCAAAATAAATTAGAGCTCGCAGGCCCCATAAAACAATAAGAATAAAACTAACCATTCAACACATCCACATGGTCGAGTCCATAATCATCCACTAATAAAACATTTATCATATAAATGCATTCATATATAATATCTAATATTAGATACAAACATGTTTCAAGTTTCTATCAATCAAAATCGCCCAAACTAATTTAGAGAAATGGATCGGAACAATTAAATAATTAATTAATCAAATTAATTAATTAATTTAATTAGCAGACTTATTTAATTAAAATCAAATTTCAATTAAATATCAAATTAGAGTCCAACTCTAATATTACAATTATAAGGCGACACTATTTAATTAAAATATAATTTTAATTAAATACCAAATTAGAGTCCAACTCTAATTCCAATAAAATTTTAGGGCAAGACAATTTAATGAAAATTAATTTTTAATTAAATGTCAAATCAAAGTCCAACTCTAATTATAGTCGAATTAATACGATTGAATTTGATTAAAATAAAATTTTAATTAAATATAAAATAAAAGTCAAACTCTAATTCCGAGATATTAGGGCGAACTTATTTAATTAAAATCAAATCTTAATTAAATACCAAATTAGAGTCCCAACTCTTATTTCAAGAAAATTTAGGGTGAGACAATTTAATTAAAATCAAATTTCAATTAAATGTCAAATTAAAGTCCAACTCCAATTTTAACAATATACCAGGGTGGATAATTTAATTAAAATTAAAATTTAATTAAATGTTAGATTAGAGTCCTACCCTAATTTAATTGAATTAACATTTTAATTTAGAATAAAACTCCTGAATAAAATAAAATTCAATTTCGGGTTAGAGTTTAATATTTAAGTTAAAATCCAATTTTATCGAAAATATAAAAGTCGTCAATATTGAATAAAATTTTAAACGGGTCAAAATTGAATTTTAAGATCAAACTATTTGAAAATTAAATTTAAAACCATTTTAATATTTAAATTCAAAAAACTATTTTTGAAAATTGCAAATTAACCCAAGTTTAAAATTAAAAACAAGCAATTCAATTCACTTAATTGTGGGACAGGTCCTTTATTTAAAAATTTGCAAACAGACCCCCAAAATCATAATTGCATGCAAGGGCCTTCAATTTCATAAATTGCAGGAGAGGCCCCTGCCTTCACCCGATTTCTGAAAACCCTAAAACCTCATCCCCCCTTTTTTGTTTGTTTTCCTTACGGTGCCGCAGATATACACTATGGCGGACGTCGCCGTTGTCTTACAACGACGGCGTCCGCCGCAGCGCGAACGCCGCAGTCGCTGCAGATCGCAGAGATGGCAATCGTCGTTGCGATTGTCGCCGCTGCTCGGCAACCCTCCCAGCAGTGCACGCTGCAGGGTTCGACGGCGGTGTTGTCGCCAGTGACGTCCCCTTCGACCCAATCCTTTTTTTTTTTTTTTTTGAGATTCGACAAACAGATTTTTATGATGAAAAACAATTTTTCAAAATTGCTAGAAACAAGAAAACAGCAACAATCAACTTTTGATTGTTAGATGATGCAAAACAATTTCTAATAAACACAAAGTAGGCTCTCATACTACTGTTGGGAATTTACTTAACATGTATAGCGAAAAATTAATAACTTTTCAATTCCCACCATGGATCTGTTTTGTGTTTAGATAGAAATTGCGTTGAGAATAATACATTTTATGAATTGTGCAAACTCTTTTGCTGATTCTGAACTCCATTGATTACAATCTGTAATCCAAGCTATCCAATTGTCCAGCCTCCAATGGTGATCCACACAGATAACACGAATGATGGCTAGGGATTTCTTTTCTTGTGCTAGCAAGAATAATGAAAAATTTCATACTGTTTACAAACCCTAGCAACCTATTAATATAAGCTCAACTGGGCTAACCCATCTCTAAACTTTACCCGGTCAGATATTTAATTAATCAAATTAATCAAATACGGTCCATGAATTAATTAATCTCATTAATTAATTCGGGCCTTTTAATAAGCAACTCAATTAATTAATTATCCAATACTTGTCGTTTTGGTTCTTTTTTGTGTGTGATCTATTAGGTTTCCGATCACGACGCCTAACAGCGTAAAATATTATTTTGATCTAATCAAAATTGATAAATTAAAACACCCCTTTTAATTTATAACTTATTCACATTCGTCGTCACCGATTGACATCTAACAATATGTCGGACAATACATATAATGGAAAAAACTCGTTTTCGACTTATGAGTTCACCTTAGCCAAGGATTTCATTATCAACTTAACTGAATAAAATATAGATCACAATCTCTTACTATCTAAGAGTGACAAATTCTCTATCGATAATTCATATGATTCTTGACATACCCGAACGATACTATATTAGCGACCCTTGACAGAGCAACATCCAACACCACCAAAGTATGACTATTCTCATATAAGGTACTATGATGACCTCAAGTTAAAGGACCAATTCCGCTACTGAACATTAGAGATTAATCACTAACACTCAGATAGTTATCCATGTGGAATCTCCCAGCGGGTCTCCAATGTTTTGTTCTATAACAAAACATCTACGTGTTCATTCAAGTGTCACCACACTTTAACTTGTGAGATCAGCTACTTACTTCACAAGTAAGAATGACACACGCGATGATCTATTTGTAATAACGATATCCGTAACGATTTAAGATTCGATCATATGTAATTTGTAACTCACAATCACAACTCCTTGTGATTCACAAATTACCAAGACTTGAATTTACGGATTCTATTATTTAATTTATTAGAATGTTAATTCAATTAAATAATAGATAATGCCATACATATGCATCAATTATACACACACACAAAGACACACACACACACACACACAAAGTGTTTATACCCAAAGTTGATTGGATCTAGGGTATAACACTTACACAAAGGTGGGTCCGAGTCTCCTTGACACGACACCCATTTATGAAAATTGTATACCGGTGGAGTCTTTGTTGAAAAATGAATTTCAACTAGCACATGAGGGGTGTGTTCAAGATTAAGCCCCTGTTTGATTTTGTTAAAAAAAATTAGATTTTTAGTAAATTTTGATAAAAGTTGATAAACTTATGGTTGAAATGGTCGATAAAAGTTGTGAATTGCAAGAAATGTGTGATCAAAACTATATTGACTATAACTTCAATTTTTATTTAAACCAAACAGGGGCTAAATTTAAATCAATAAATGTGTACCTGCTCTAATGATTTGAACTTTTAGACAAAGTTGATAGTTCATCATGCTTACAGAATTAACAAAAACATTGGAGTCTTGCCACTGCCCCTTTTTGAAATTGTGTACTTATCACTTATAAAAAGTCTCTTCCGTTTTTCACAGGATCAATAGGAAGCAGTTCAAGACAATATTACACAGTAGAAAATGACAATGGAGATCTTGATCTACCATTGTTTGATGTAACCACAATATTAAAGGCTACAAATTACTTTTCACCTAGCAACAAAATTGGAGAAGGTGGATTTGGACAGGTGTACAAGGTAAATTTTATATTTTACTTGGTAATTTAAACTATAATTTTAACATAATATTAACCTAATTGTTTATATATACCAAAATTGTTCAGGGTGTACTCAAAGAGGGGAAAGAAATTGCTGTGAAGAGGCTATCAAAGTATTCAATACAAGGAGATGATGAGTTCAAAAATGAAGTAATTTTAATTGCAAAGTTACAACATAGGAATTAGGGCTGGGCAAAATGTCCGAACCGAACCGAACCGAATCGAGCGGTTTTTTTAAATGAAAAAACTGAACGGGTATCTGAATCGAGAACCGAATGGTTCGGTTCGGTTCTCGATTCTAGACCCAGAATCGAAGAACCGAATAAGAACCGAATTTTTTTAAAATATTAAATAAATCAATTTCTTTTATTTTTTATAAACAAATTAATAATTTTTTTCTTATTAAATCATATTAGTTGAACAATTTATAATTTATTTATGTTTGTTAATTGTGTTTTTTTCAATTTTTTCTTGCATAGTTTCTTAGTAGCTAGTATAGAAAGTCAAACAACTGATAATTACATTAAATAGTTGGTAAGTATTATCAATACTTTAAAATATTTTATATCTATGACTTCTAATTTATATTTCATTTTTTATGTAGAATTGAAAGTTTGAAGCAAATGAATTATTGATACGAATTATCGAAGTTTTACTACTTTTTGGTATTTGTATTTGACAACTTGTTATTTATATGTTATTAAATTAAATTACTTTAATTTGTAAAAGTTAAGATTGAACTTGGTATTTGTATCTACTTTTTGTTATTAGTATTAATATCTACTTTCAGGTGTATTTATGTAGTGTTATTCTAAATGTTAAAAAAATTTAATTATAGTACGGAACCGAATAGAACCGAATAGAACCGAACCGAAACCGAACGGTTCCAAAATTATATTTGGAACCGACGGTTCCATTTACTAAATACCCGAACATTTCTAGAACCGAAAAAAATCGAACCGAATCGAACCGAACCGACCCGCGCCCAGCCCTAATAGGAATCTTGTGAATCTTATTGGATGTTGCATTCATGAAGAAGAGAAGATGCTTATCTATGAATTCTTGCCTAACAATAGCTTGGATACTTATATATTTGGTTAGTTTTTCTCAACACTTTCATCATATTTCATTTTGTTCAGGTCGATTACACAATATAGTCATGTCCAATTCTATGTAAAAACATGTTAAATGCGAAGTTTTTGCAGACAAGGATCAAGGTAGATGGTTAGATTGGCAAAAGCGATTTCAAATTATCAATGGAATTGCTCGTGGATTACTTTATCTTCACCGGGACTCCCGATTGAGAATAATTCATAGAGATCTCAAGGCTGGCAATATTTTGTTGGATGGTGATATGAACCCGAAAATATCAGACTTCGGCATGGCGAGAAGTTTTGGAGGAAATGAAACCGAAGCAAACACATTAAGAGTTGTGGGTACATTGTAAGGACTCTAACATAAGTTATTCATACTTAGCTTGTTTGGTAAGTTAGGTTGCATAGTACTGGGCAATACTAATGAAGAAAAATAAGTTGAGTCTTGTCCATATATTTTCAAGTTTTGGACACCAACCATGTTATAAGCTCTCTCTCCTTTCTTTACCTGAGAAAATCTCACTATAGTTGTTGTTCTGCAGTGGCTACATGTGACAAGAATATGCAGTCGATGGTCATTTTTCATTAAAATCCGACATATTCAGCTTTGGCGTCCTCATTCTAGAAATCATAAGCGGACAAAAGAATAGAGGATTTTATCATCAAGATCACCATCACAATTTGCTTGGACCTGTAAGTTTTTTGTTTCTTACTTTATTTTTTCCAACATACTTAACTCTTCAAATTCTTTTATCTAACTTCGATTCTTTCGACTCATCAATTAGGCATGGATTCTACACAAAGAAGGACGATCTCTAGAATTAATCGACTCACATTTAGCTCAATGGTGCTACTTGTCTGAAGTACTTCGATCAATGCATGTCGCACTATTATGCGTACAGAGAAATTCCGAAGACCAGCCAAGTATGTCAAATGTTGTACTAATGTTGGCAAGTGAAGGGGCCTTGCCTAAGCCTAAAGAGCTCGGTTTTTTCACAGAAAGAAATCTATTTCATGAAGCTGAAACTTCATAAAGTAAGCCTACAACAGGAGGTTCTGGCAAAGAATTAGGTTTCACAGTAATGGAAGGTCGATAAAAGATATATAAAGAATTTGTGCCATAAAGCATATATTAGTCATTTAGTTCAACGAAAACATTTTATTAACCTATATTTTTGATTGATTTTTGTGTTTTATGAATTCAACGTCTAGCGTTTCTACAATTTTGCGGTCTTAATACTTATTTATGTATGATCTAATCGTTGCATTCTATGCTATTGTTGATACTAGAGTTGCTAGTAGGCAATGTGTTTTAAACGTGTGAGAGATTTTGGAAATAAAAGAGGAAAATATCTTAAAAATAAAATAAATAGGCAACAACTATATAGTCATTCTTTACCTAACATAACAACATGCAATCACTTATATACAGTTGCTGTATTTACCCTATCAAAAACTTCACTAGTTCTTAGAATAAATGGGAGGAGTAGATACTGTAACGAAGGGGAAATTTGTCTTGGATTATTGGGCCGAAGCTTATTGGGCCATCCAATTTGTTTATGGGGGTATAGGTTATTGATATGGAATTACTAGGAATGACAATTTGATTTGAAAACTTCGAGCTTCAACAGGGTGGTCGGGTGATTTTGGGTGGGGCAGGAATGGTCCGATTGTTTAGTTATTTAAAGAAATTCAAAATTTGCTTAAAATAATTTTAGCCAACTTTTTTATGTCCAAAACTGAACAAATTACCTAAGCTCATTAAGTGGGAACCGGGAATGTAAAATCCCTTATGGGGGATGGGATGCACGAATCCTTCCTTACTCTGTCGTGCCCCATTGCCATACCTAGGAATTAACTTTCCTCTCATACTATGTGATTAATTATTAGCTTAAGTAAATATATTTCAAGTTCCAATTTTAGTTAGCATAGCAAATCAATAATATCCTTTACTGTATAAAATAATAATTTTATTTGAAATTTTTTTACGAGCCAACATGTATATATTTGGATTGTATTTTAAAATTCATGGAAGAACAAGATGTGGAATACGTAGTGATTTCAAGATTAAAAGTTAAATTAATGAATATTTTATGTATATTATGTTATGTGTATATGAAATATCTTTAAACAAATTATTTTCTACGAAACTAAAATTTTGATGTCACATCCATTAGCGCTGAACACGGTTTGATTTGGACGGTTTGTGTTATATTTTCAACTCAAACCATTTCATCCGGTTTGAAATTTTTCCAAACCAAACCAAACCATTTTATTTTTTAAACCAAATCAAACCAAACCATTATTTGCGATTTGGCTCGGTTTTAATCCACGGTTTACCTATCGACACTATAGTTATATGTTTAAAACAAGTTAACATATACATTTAAACAAGAACTAATAATGTTAAATGATAAATTACATTCATATTTGTCTAAAATTCGATATATAAACAAAAAGACAAAAAAATAGTATCAAGTTGGCATCTAGTAACAAACACTCCAAATTTTACAAGGAATAATATCAGAATAAGTACAAGAGTACTAACCTCTCAACTAATAAAATTAGATCAATACCTCATGTTGTACCACATGATTCGCCCTCTGTATGATATGCAAATATCAAAATATTTATTAGTCCTTATCTCTGTTCTAAAAAGCTCGCCTAGGCGGCGCCTAAGAGACGCCTAGGCTCGAAGCTTGATGGAAACACCTCGCTTTGAGGCTCAGCTGTAATTAAGCGGTCAACGACAATGTTGACCGCTTAAAGCGCTCCTAGGCACGCCTAGGGGCCCTATGTGGCTAGCGCGCTTTCGCCTTGGAGGCCCAAATGTTTCCCCATTTTTAAATATAACCCATAGCAATTAAGATTATTATCAAGTAGTGAAGTTATACAACTCAGAATAGACGTGTTTTGCTTTTATCAATGATTCGATAGTGAAAACGCGCAAACGTAATCTGGGCTTTTGCAATTAAGAAGTCGTCTGAAACTGTAATCCGAGCTTCTGTAATTAATCGAAAATCATTTGTTGTAAATTTTTATTTTGTATATACATATGACATATCAGTTTCAGACTTCGAGAGAGTCAATTGTAATTTGTAGCCCTCATAAATCTGATGCATAGCAATGATTCCAAACTGATTGTGGAATAACTCCTGTAGAAAAATCTGAAAATTCAATCAAGAATACGTTTAGCCCTTGACGTGAGGCCCAATCAGTGCTTAACTGTTTATGTAACTAAATTTTCATTTGTTTTCACGTTCATATGCTTCCTGGGTTTGGATTTTGTAAATAATAAACATTTGCATTGTTTTTTTTTTTTTTCTAGAAACCAATGGAAGAAGATGATTCCTCAACAACATCTAAATTTCAAACTACTTTATGAAGGACTTATTGAATAAATGCAGTATTTTATAATTTTAAATGTTTGGTATGTATTATTTGAATTGTTGAATTTTTTTACAATGATTAAAAATTTAAAATAAAAAAACGCTTTTTTACACCTAAGCTTCGCCTATGCCCGCCTAGGCTTGTAAAGCTTGAAGCTTGACCTCCACGCCTAGTCATGCTTTATGCTTTTTAGAACATTGGACTCCTTATTAATGATATTAACAAGTAGCTACGTGATCTTTGCTGTTGACTATTGTATGGGCTCGCCATAATAATTTGAAACTTGAACATGTCACGTAGGCTTGTCATAATAAAAATTGGTAACTCGTCTTACCTTAACTTAAGTAAATAACATGGGCTCATCATGAATAACAAAGCATGAACTTGTTATACTTAACTGAATTAATGGCATATGGGCTCACAATAGTTAACTGGATTAATAACATATGGGCTCGCCATAGTTAAGCTTAAATAAAAATGTATGTTCGTCATAATTAACTGAATTAATAACATATGGGCTCGACATAGTTAATAATTTGATGGAGATATGGGTTTGCCATATTTAAATGTTGAATTGGTGTATGAGCTTGTCATACTTAGTCTTGAATGTAACATATAAGCTCATCATAGTTAATAATTTGATGCAGATATGGGCTCCCCATATTTAAACGTTCAATTGGTGTATGAGCTTGTCATACTTTCCTCGTAGGTGTACTTTGCAAGAATTGGAGAACAAACATTTGCATTGATTAGAAGTATATACAAGTGATGGTCATGATCTTTCTGGTAATACACAAGTGCTCTACATTCCAAGAATGGGGCTATACGTTTCTATCCAAGGTTTCAATTAGAAAAGTCCTTAGTCTTACGTCATATGATATACGTTAGGGGACCTTCCAATTTAGGCCTGGTTTTCTCACACTAGGCTCCTTAGAAGAGAGGAAAACTCTTCTCAACACAAGATCACCCTTCTGAACGTCTTTTTCTTGACTTTGGTATTGTAGTGCCTCGTCATATTTCTCTGGTAAGACATGAGGCCTATCAGGTAGACCCCCCATTTGGAAAACGCCTAGGGACTGGATACCATAGTTAGCTCTTGTGACGGCTGCCTTCGAATGGGGAAAAATGCTGACATATGTCGCATCTTCCAACAAATTGTACTGCATCTTTTTTCAAGATTGGCTAGTGGTACCCTTATCTTAGTACTTTCTGAGCCAGTGCTGGACCCCTTCATGTGGTTGACACAAAATCCCTCATGAATTTTTTGTAGGACATAATTGGCTTCTTCCTCTTCGGTGCATCGTAGGAGAAAGGATGAGAAGCCCTTCTTGTAAAGCAAAATTTCCTGGAGCACATAATGGATGGCTCTACGCCTGAGTTTGTAGGTTTCTTCCTTGTCCTCTGGCAATGTTTAATCCTTGAGGTATGCAATGATTTGTTGCATCCACCGTGGGTTCCCTTCAATCTACATTACCTCATCTCCTTAAGATGTTGATGGCTTAGGGAGGTATTCAATTGGTACAATTTTAAGCAATTCTAAATCTTTATTGCTGGCCAATTTTGACAGAGCATCGACGTGCATGTTCTCAGCTCTTGGGATCTGGGTTAGCTCAAACTTTTCAAAAGAGGGGAGAAAATTCACCACCTTTTTGAGGTATGCTTCCATGCCTTTATCCTTGGTTGCGAAACTGTGATTGATTGGCCTACCACCAGCTGTGAGTCACTGCAAATCGCTAGGCTCTTGACCTGTATCTCTTTTGATAATATAAGACCTGCTAGTAATGTCTCACTGACCTACGTTGTTGGAGTTCTTGAAATAGAAACTTACAGCATAGTTAAGTTTATGGCCCTCTGGGCTTTGGACCTTGTTTATCCGAAAAACCCGTCAACAAACAGTTTCCAAGCTGGGGTGTCTGTTAGTTCCATTACCACGTTGATGTCTGTTGCCTCAGTGAATTCTGCTATGAAGTCTATCACATCTTGCCCTTTCACTGAGTTTCTTGGCTGATATAAAATGTCAAATTTGCTTAATTCCATTGCTCATTTCATTATCCTTCTTGAAGCATCCGATTTTTGGAACACCTGCTTGATGGGAAGGCTCGTCAACACATGTATACTGTAGGCATAGAAATATGGCTTAGCTTCCTAGAAGCGATCATGAGGAAAAAGCAAGCTTTTCCATGTCTGTGTAGCGCAACTTAGATGGCAAAAGTGTCTTGCTCACGTAGTAAACAGACAATTGCATACCTCTTTCTTTCCTCACCAGCACTAAACTTACGGTCGCTACGCTGACGACCAAATACAAGATCAATGATTATCCTTCATTCAGCTTCGAGATGAGGAGGCTTGCCCTAAGTGCTTTTTCAGCCCTTAGAAAGTCTCTTCACACACCTTATTCAATTGGAACTTTTTTCCTCCTTTTAGGACTTTGAAGAATGTGAGATACCTATCTGTTGCTTTGGAGATAAAATGCTCAACACTGTTAGCCGACCCGTCAAACTCTATACCCTTTTAGGCTTGCAATGAGACTTCATATCCACTAGGGCCTTGAGTTTTTTAAGGTTCACTTCTATGCCTCGCGGTTGACTACGTAGCCAAAGAATTTTCCCAAAACCATACCAAAAGCGCACTTTAACGGGTTCAGCTTCATCCAGTACTTTCTTAAGATTATGAAAGTGGCCTCTAGGTGCTCGATGTGGTTCGTAGTCCTAAGCCTCTTTACTAAAATGTCGTCAACGTATACTTTTATTATTTTTCTTGTGGGCTGACAAACATGTTGTTGACCAACTCCTAATAGGTAGCCTCAGGACTTTTCAAGCTAAACGACATCGTATTGTAGTAGTAGAGGCCTCTATCGGTGAAGAATGAGGTGTTCTCCTCGTCAGCTAGGTACATGAGGATTTGGTTGTACCCTGAGTATACATCTATGAAGTTCAAGTGCTTGTGCCCTGCAGTGGAGTCGACCAACTGGTCGATGCTTGGAAGCAGAAATCTATCCTTTGGGCATGCTTGGTTGAGGTTGGAGAAATCTATCTAAATTCTCCACTTACCATTGGACTTCTTTACCAAGACTAGGTTGGAGATCCACCATAGGTACACTGCCTCCCTTATGAAGCCATTGGATATACGTTTTGCACATCTTTTTTCAGGGATTCGTACTGCTCCGGGTTCAAGGCTCTTCTCCTTTGCCTATGAGGGATGAATTTGGGGCGCACATAAAGACGATGGCAGTTGACTTTGGACTCGATGCCCACCATATCTTTATGTTTCCAAGCAAACGTGTCTAAGTTATTAAGTAGGAAGCCTTTGAGTCTCTTTTTTCCTCCAACTCAAGTTCTCTCCCTATTTGTAGCATCTTCGCAGAGTAACATGGGTCCACCGAGAAAGATTCAAGCTTCTCAATTGGGGTCGCTTGTGAGTTTGATTCAATGACTCTAGGGTCCAAATCCACATCGATGACTGGTGTGCTGTCGTAGGTATCCAAAAATAGTCTTTAAACCTCTAAAACTAATGTAGTAATGGAAGTAAGGGTCGATCCCACGAAAAGTGTGTAATTCAACAATTTATGCTTCGTATAACGATTGGGGGGTTTTGTTTATAATGAAATCAATTTTATAACAAATAACAAAGTAAATTAACGAGTTGTATTAAATCAATGAAACGAATCTTGATCAAAATCAACTTCCACCATTAGAGATTTATAATCATTCATCAATCCACAAAGAATAATCAATCCACATTCACAATATTCATCGTTGGAATAAATTCCTATTTCTTCTTAATTTTAGTTAATCAGAAACCAGCGTTCTAATTAACCTTAATTATCAAATAATGTCAAGCCGCGCTAAAGATTCAATTTAATAACAGCTTTAAATAATAGAAAAATCGATGAACTAAATAATACAAGCACCAGTGGTTGTATTCAATCCACTTAAACATTCTTCTTAAGATTCAATAACATCTATCGCAGAAAATTATTAAATCCTAGTACTTCACAAGTTAAATGATTCAAACAATTACGGATTTGAAATTTAACTTAGCTATATATTGCAATATATGAAAAACTAATAGATCTCTTAGCAATCAAACATGACAATCATAAAATTATGCATAGAAGAATATTCAATACTGAAAATATAAATTAAACAATGAAAATAGGTGGATCTCACAGTTATAATGTGTTCCAAGACTTTGGTATCCTTCAATCAAGCACCAAGAGTTAGTTACACATGATAGATCTAAGAAAAATAGAGAGAAAATAGGTTGGAGGCATTCTGGTACGTTCTAGGGTTTTAAAACATGTATTTATAGTTGCTTCCACAGGTAGTTGACTTAAATTAGGAAACCAGAATTTTCGTATCGAAAATGAACCATGTGGCCGCATGGTTTAGAGGCTTGCGGCCGCATGGAACAAATGAACTCAGCCTTCAAAGTCTTGGTAATGGTCTATGAGGCCACATGGAATTAAAGGCTTGCGGTCGCATGGTTTTACGAAATTTCCTCCGAATAGCTTTCAGTGTTTTGGTCGTATCTTCTTTTCCCGATATCCGATTGAGGCAATTCAAGATGCGTTGGAAAGATAACTCAAAGGGCTACAACTTTTATTTGGATCTTCCAATTTGATGGTTTTCCATGTCGAAAATGGGTCTCAATATGAGGCTGAAAATCGGTGTATAACTTTTCGATCGGAAATTGATGTATGATCATACTTTGACGATATTTCATCCATTTGACGTCTTCTTTCAACCAACTGACTCTCAAATCTTCATTGTTTGGTTTGACACAACTTTTGTGTATTTACACGCTAGTCCTTGAACTTTCATTTCCTTTCACTTTGGTCCATTTTCACATAATTCTTCCAAATTACGTTATATCCATCAACTTGTCACCTAAACCAAAATATGAGAATACTAAGTACATTTAGGCATAAAATAGTCATAAGAGTGCATTAAATAAAGATGTAAAATATGTATTTTATATTCCTATCAAATTCCCCCATACTTAGCTTTTGCTCGTCCTCGGGCAAAACTTAAATTTAATTCTCCAAAGACACCAAGTCATAATGCCAAGAACATAGAACCATCAAACTTTTTCAAAACACATAAAATATCATGAATAAACATTCCACACAACTCATAATCAATTAGCAAGCATTTTCATATAAAGATGAAGTAAACTAAACATGTATACCCTCATGGATATAAGCACTCAACTCTTATGTGTTTAAAGGGTAAGTTTTTCGCTCAAATTCATTTCAATTGAGATGTTCTACCATATGCTTGCATATCTTCTCATTCGCCACCACTTAGATCACATGCTTTACAAGAATCATAAAGACTTTTCAAAGGTCGTAATGTGGCTTATGGTCAAGGTGGGAAATATTTGGATATGTGACTCAAGAGCCATTGAAACTAGTGGAGTAAAGATAAATAGATTTAGCTCAAACATATATATAAAACATGTAAACCTACCACTCCACACAATAACTTCATCATTTTTTTTGCATCTATCCCACACAAATCGAACTCTTTCTTGAGATGTAGGAAAAGTTACGAATATAAATCTTTTTCACATTAAAATCACTCTCATTCATCACTTATTTTCTTCTTCTTCTTCTTCTTCTTCTTCTTCTTCTTCTTCTTCTTCTGTTTTTCTTGCACAATGTACACTCCGAATTATACACCAATACTGGAACTCCTTGAATTGACATAGAAAATTTGTTCCAATTCACCAATAATAGCACTACCATAAATCATGATACCCCCACACTTATTTTCTTGCATATTCATACTTCTCATGACATTCAACAATACTTCACTAGTTCTAAGGTTTTGGTAAAGATATTGTTTTTCCAGTTTAAAGCTTGTAATGTGAGTTTATACAAAGAAAATGCAATAAAACTCAAAGGGGCTCAATAATGGAAAATTCAATTACGGGGTCGGCTATTTGGCTAGGGTGGCTAATTTATGTAACGAAGATGACCTTAATCATGTTCGTGCATGTATGTGTCAATGTGATCTTGAAAAGAATCAAGGCAAGTTCTAGAGAGACAAAACTAAGAAAGAATATCACATATGAAAAAAATAATGAGACTGTTATGGATGTATCAGTGTAAAGGCTCAAAAATCTCACCGGCTTTTTGTCTACAAAATTTAGTCACTACCATTCTCAAAGAAAATAACTCCACTAATCAACTCTAAGTTGGAGGATTATTCATTCAATCATATTATGAGTTCTTTAAAAGCCTAATTAATTCAGCAAATAGCATGTACAACATAAAACAATCATTTAACTCTCAATTCATTTTCTTGGAAAATCATGCAAAAATTTTCAAAATTTAAACTCAATCTAAATCCCATCCCCACATTTAAAACTTACATTGTCCCTAATGTAAGGTGAAATATAAAGAAAAAGACAAAGATAACTAAAATATGAATGCTAAAAACAAAAAAATAAAAATAAATAAAGGAACGAACTCCCCTTGGGTTGCCTCCCAAGCAGCGCCTTTGTTTATTGTCTTTGGCTCGACTTATTGCTTTTTCCTTTACCCGGCATAGAATGGGTCTTCTAGATCCAATTGTGTCACGTCCTCCACCTGAAGACCTTCATAGAAATGTTTGAGCCTATGACCATTCACCTTGAATACCTTTGAGGTTTCCAGACTCTGAACTTCTACCGCACCATGAGGAAAGACATTAGTAATAACAAATGTCCAATCCAACGAGAACGCAATTTACCTGGAAACAGACGAAGCCGCGATTGGTATAGGAGGACTTTTTGACCTACTTTAAATTCCTTCCTGGAGATCATCTTGTCGTGGAAAGCTTTCGTCTTCTCCTTGTAAATTCTTGCACTCTCATAGGCATCATTCCGAATTTCCTCTAACTCTTGAAGTTGCAACTTTCTGTGTTCTCCACTCTCATCCATCTTCATGTTGAAACTCTTGACGCCCCAATAAGCTTTGTGTTCTAACACCATTGGAAGGTGACATGGTTTCCCAAACATTAACCGGTAGGGTGACATACCGATGGGTGTCTTGTACGCAGTTTTGTATGCCCATAAAGCCTCATCCAAGCGCAAGCTCCAATCTCTTCTATTTGGGCAGACCGTTTTTTCAATGACCATTAGTTTGTGGATGATATGCAGTTGACACCTTGTGGGTGACATGGTATTTTCTCAATAGAGCTTCCACAGTTCGATTACAAAAATGAGTGCCTCGATCGTCGATGAGGGCTCTCGGGATCCCAAACTTGGAGAATATATTAGACTTGATAAAATCTACAACAACTTTAGAATCATCAGTCCTGGTGGCTTTGGCTTCCACCCATTTCGAAACATAATCCACAGCAAGCAAAATATAAGTAAAACCGAAAGATACATGAAATGGTCCCATGATCAAAGATTTCACAAACAAGTATGGCAGTTTGTGGCATTTCAGTCTTTTGAGATATATTACCTCTTTTTTGACAGTTCTCGTATGACTTACAAAAGGAATAGGTATCGCGAAATAATGATGGCCAATAGAAACCACATTCAAGCACTTTTCTTGCTGTCCTTTTTGCTCCAAAATTCCCTCCACAATCATAAGAGTGACAGAAGGTGAGGATGAAAGTAATCTCATTTTCAGGAACACACCTTCTAATCACTTGATCAGTACAATGCTTCCACGAGTATGGATCATCCCATACATAATATTTTGCATCACTCTTTAGCTTATCTCTTCGAGCCCTAGACAAATTAGAAGGTAAAGTGTTAACAACCAAAAAGTTTACAATATCTGCATACTATGGTAGTATTGTGCTTGCAGAAAATAATTGCTCATCAGGAAAGGTTTCCCGCAATTGGAGTTTGGTATCCACGTTAGTTAAACGGCTCAGATGATCTACAACACTATTTTATGTTCCTTTTTTGTCTTTGATTTTCAGGTTGAATGCACTCAGGAGAAGTATCCATCGTATTAATCTTGGTTTCGCCTCTTTCTTTGTCATCAAGTAACGCAGAGTTGCATGATCAGAATAAATAATCACTTTAGTACCAAGTAAATAAGGGCGGAATTTTTCTAAAGCGAAAACAATAGCCAAGAGTTCTTTTTCAATTGTGGTGTAGTTTCTCTGGGTATCATTTAGAGGTCTGGATGCATAATAGATGGCATGAGATGATTTTCCAGTTCTTTGACCTAACACTGCTCCAACTGCAAAGTTGCTTGCATCACACATGATTTCAAATGGAAAGTTCCAATCAGGGGGTTGAATGATTGGTGCAGAAGTCAACAATTCTTTCAACTTATCAAATGCCATTTTGCATGCTTCGTCAAATTCAAAAGCCACGTCCTTTTGTAACAATTTGCATAGGGGTAAAGCAATTTTAGAGAAGTCATTGATAAACCTGCGATAAAAACCTGCATGTCCAAGAAAAGAGCGAACCTCCCGCACACTAGCGGGGTAAGGTAGAGACTGAATAATGTTAATTTTAGCTTTATCTACTTCAATGCCCTTAGATGAGATAACATGCCCTAGAACTATACCTTGTTCTACCATAAAGTGACACTTTTCAGAATTCAAAACAAGATTAGTTTCCATGCATCTTTTAAGGATTAATTCAAGGTTATGCAAACAGTTATCAAATGAATCCCCATACACTGTGAAATCATCCATAAAGACCTCTATAATATGCTCAACATAATCTGAAAATATGCTTACAATACACCGTTGAAAAGTAGCTGGAG
Source organism: Fraxinus americana (assembly GCA_035079005.1). NCBI lineage: Eukaryota > Viridiplantae > Streptophyta > Magnoliopsida > Lamiales > Oleaceae > Fraxinus > Fraxinus americana. The sequence goes on along the minus strand of CM068726.1, from coordinate 23,293,744 downwards.
CATTACAAAGACCAAAGGGCATGCGACGGTATGCAAATGTTCCAAATGGACATGTGAAGGTTGTCTTTTCTTGATCTTCTGGGGCAATTGCAATCTGGAAATAACCTGAATAGCCATCAAGAAAACTATAGTAAGCATGACCTACTAACCTTTCAAGCATTTGATCAATAAATGGTAAAGGAAAGTGATCTTTTCGAGTCACAGCATTTAATTTCCTGTAGTCTATACAAACCCTCCACCCATTTTGAACATGGGTGGTAAACAATTCATCGTTATGATTCTTCACCACAGTTATTCCCTTCTTCTTAGGAACCACTTGAACTGGACTGAACCAACTGCTATCAGAGATAGGATAAATCATGCCAACTTCCAAAAGTTTGAGGACCTTTTTCTTCACTACATCCATCATGGGTGGATTCAATCTTCGTTGAGGTTGATAGGAAAGCTTTTCTCCTTCTTCAAGTAAAATGCGATGCATGCAGGTGGATGGACTGATTCCTTTGATGTCTGCAATTGTCCAACCAATGGCTATTAGATGTTCCTTGAGGACCTCCACCAATTTTTTTCTTGCAATGTGGTCAGTTCGTTGGAAATAATCACTGGCAATGTTTTGTCATCTCCAAGGAATACATATTTAAGGTGAGTAGGGAGAGGTTTCAAATCCAGAACTGAGGCCTGCACAACAGAAGGTAGAGTCTTCTAATTAGAAACAGGCAAATCAACATATAAACCCCTACCTGCTTGTTGTGACTTTGGAGGAGTGTTCAACATATCAACAGCTTCTCGTAAGCTGGGATTCAAAGTTAATTCATCACTCTCTTTCTCTATACTCTTACAAATAGCAACCTCTAATTCATCCTTCCCATCAAGTTCAAAAACATTGTGTGCTAGATCATCAATTATATTGATAGAATACACAACATTATCATCAACAGAAAATTTCATGGCATCATAGATATTAAATGTAATCACCTCACCATCAAATTTCATGGTCAATGTACCACTATGAACATCAATTTTAGCTTTGGATGTTTTTAAGAATGGTCTTCCTAACAAGATAGGGTTAGTTTGATCACTGTTTTCTATATCAAGCACATAAAAGTCAACAGAAAAAACTAAATCATTAACTTGTACGAGGACATCCTCAATCACACCCTTTGGGTAGGCATTTGATCTATCAGCTAATTGAATTACCACACCAGTTTTAGTCAAGGGAGCAAGTTTCAAAGAAGTATAAATGGAATACGGCATGACATTTATAGAGGCTCCTAAGTCTAACATGGCTTTCTCAAATCCAGTGTTACCTATCATGCAAAGGATAGTAAACATACCTGGGTCTTTGCATTTTGTAGGAAGTTTCCTTTGAATGGCTGCAGACACGTTTTCTCCAACTTTCACTTTTTCAATCCCCTTCAGTTTCTGCTTTCTCTTAATAGTACACAATTCTTTTAAAAATTTAGCATAACGAGGTATTTGTTTAATAGCATCCAACAAGAGAATATTCACCTCACATTTTCGAAAAGTTTTATAAAGCTCCCTATTTGGATCATTTTTCCTAGATTCTACCAAAGCTTGAGAGAATGGGGCTACTGGTTTATAGTTAGATAGTGGAGGAAACTTACGTTTTGGTGCATCATCCTCAGTGGGGTTATTCTTTTTCACAGTGATGTCCATATCGTTCTCCTTGTCTTGTTCTGACGATGTAGGAACTTCATTTACTGGGGTTTCCACTTCCTTGCCATTCCTCAATATAATTGCACTTGCGTTCTCCCTTGGGTTTACCACTGTTTGAGAGGGTAGCTTTCCCGAACTTTGTGGTTCCAGTTGACTAACCGCTCTAGCCATTTGACCCATTTGATTCCCCAAACATTGAATGTTAGGCTTGGTCTCCTGTTGAAATTGTAAAGTGTTAGTTGCAAGAGATTTAACAATATCTTCTAAAGACATTTCAGAGTTAGAGGATTGGCCCTGTTGTTGTCTAGGCGGGTATGGCAACCTATATTGTTGAAAGTTTGGACGATTTTGAGCAACATGTTAATTTGATTGTGAACTTCCGTAGCTAAGATTGGGATGATCCCTCCATCCTGGGTTGAATGTCTAAAAAAAAGGATCATAATTCCTTTGTGGTTGTCTAGGGAAGCCACCCGCTGCATTAACTTGTTCTGTGGGTTCTTCTTGAAGAGTTGGACATGCATCAGTTGGATGTCTCATTACTGAACAAATTCCGCAAACCTTTGCTGTCTGCACATTACCTGTGGCCATTTGACGAACAAGAGTAGTTAGATTCGCTATTTGTTGTTCAATGGATGAGACATTTACCTCGTTAACTTGTCTAAAAGGGGGGGTCAAATCTAGCTCCAAATTGTTGAGAATTGGCTGCCATGTTTGCAATTAAATTCCTCGCTCCTTCGGGAGTTTTATCAACCAAAACTCCTCCACTTGCGGCCTTAATTATGCTCCTTTCTGTGGGTTGAAGACCTTCATAGAAGTATTGGATGAGAAGTTCCTCACTGATTTGATGATGGGGACAACTTGCACACAATTTCTTGAACGCTCCCAATACTCATGTAGAGATTCCCTGTGATCTTGTCTGACACCACAAATTTCTTTCCTAATATTTGCTGCCCTCGAAGCTGGAAAGTATTTTTTCAAGAACAACCTCTTCATTCCATCCCATGTGATAATGCTTCCCGATGGTAGATAATAGAGCCAATCCTTAGCCGAATTCTTTAGAGAAAATGGAAAGGCTCTCAACTTAATCAGTTCTTCAGTAATTCCCGTGGGTTTCATACTTGTGCAGACCACATGAAACTCCTTCAGATGTTTATGAGGATCTTCACCTGCAAGACCATGAAAAGTGGGCAGAAGGTGTATTAATCCCGATTTAAGCTCAAATGTAGTAGTAGCATCTAAAATAGGAAAAGTTATGCATAAAGGTTGTTGATTCAATGTAGATGCTGCAAGCTCCTTCAAAGTCCTATTTTCGGCCATGGTTCCTTCTCCTTCAAACTCAAAATCACTTGCAAATGGGATGTTGGGATTGAGATCACTTTCCTCAAGATTCTGTCGTATGTCATTCCTTAACCTGTGCAAAGTTCTCTCAATTTCTGGATCGTATGGCAAATCACTTTGATTAGAAGAACGAGTTGTGTACATAAACAAAAAGAACAAATGGAAAATAAATTAAAAGGAAGCTAGATTAAGGAAAACAAAATAAATTTCTATGCTAAAATTCCTAAAAATAATAAAAGCCTAAAAATCCTAGAAAATTACGATTTTTTTTTAAAAAATAAAAACCAAACAAATAACTAAAGAAGCACAAAAATAAATTAGCACCACTCCTTGGCAACGGTGCCAAAATTTGGTGTGCTGTCGTAGGCACCCAAAAATAGTCCTTAAACCTCTAAAACTAATGTAGTAATGGAAGTAAGAGTCGATCCCATGAAAAGTGTGTAATTCAACAATTTATGCTTCGTATAACGATTGGGGGGTTTTGTTTATAACGAAATCAATCTTATAACAAATAACAAAGTAAATTAACGAGTTATATTAAATCAATGAAACGAGTCTTGATCAAAGTCAACTTCCACCATTGGAGATTTATAACCATTCATCAATTCACAAAGAATAATCAATCCACATTCACAATATTCATCGTTGGAATAAATTCCTATTTCTCCTTAATTTTAGTTAATCAGAAATCAGCGTTCTAATTAACCCTAATTATCAAATAATCTCAGACCAACGCTAAAGATTCAATTTAATAACTGCTTTAAATAATAGAAAAATCGATAAACTAGATAATACAAGCACCAGCGGTTGCATTTAATCTATTTAAACATTCTTCTTAAGATTCAATAACATCTATCGCAGAAAATTATTAAATCCTAGTGCTTCACAAGTTAAATGATTCAAACAATTACGGATTTGAGATTTAACTTAGCTATAGATTGCAATATATGAAAAACTAATAGATCTCTTAGCAATCAAACATGACAATCATAAAATTATGCATAGAAGAATATTCAATGCTGAAAATATAAATTAAACAATGAAAATAGGTGGATCTCGCAGTTATAATGTGTTCCAAGGCTTCGGTATCCTTCAATCAAGCACCAAAAGTTAGTTACACATGATAGATCTAAGAAAAATAGAGAGAAAATAGGTTGGAGGCGTTCTGGTACGTTCTAGGGTTTTAAAATATGTATTTATAGTTGTTTCCATAGGTAGTTGACTTAAATTAGGAAACCAGAATTTTTGTATCGGAAATGAATCATGCGACCGCATGGTTTAGAGGCTTGCGACCGCAAGGAACAAATGCACTCAGCCTTCAAATTCTCGGTAATGGTCTATGCAACCGCATGGAATTAAAGGCTTGCGGTCGCATGGTTTTACGAAATTTCCTCCAAATAGCTTTCAGTATTTTGGTCGTATCTTCTTTTCCCGATATCCAATTGAGATAATTCAAATGCGTTGGAAACATAACTCAAAGGGCTATAACTTTTACTCAGATATGATCTTCCAATTCGATAGTTTTCCATGTCGAAAATGGGTCTCAATATGAGGTTGAAAATCGGTGTATAACTTTTCGATTGGAAATTGATGTGCGATCATACTTTGACGATATTTCATCCATTTGACGTCTTCTTTCAACCGACTCTCAAATCTTCATTGTTTGGTTTGACACAATGTTTGTGTATTTGAAAGCTAGTCCTTGAACTTTCATTTCCTTTCACTTTGGTCCATTTTCATATATTTCTTCCAAATTACGCTATATCCATCAACTTGCCACCTAAACCAAAATATGAGAATACTAAGTACATTTCGGCATAAAATAGTCATATGAGTGCATTAAATAAAGATGTAAAATGTGTATTTTACATTACTATGAATAACCCCTTCTTCAGGGCTATCTATCATGTTGACGTCTGCACCTTATTTAGGGGTAGGACCTTCTTCAGACGCATCAACAATCTCAACGTCCATTAAGACCATGTTTACATTGTGGGGGTCAGACTTTAGCAAGGAGCTAAGGTAGCATTCTCTTGAAGCCACCTGATCCCCTCGCACAGTAGCAATTTCTCTTTCAATGAGGAACTTCATGCACAATTGGTGTAAAAATGTAACAGCCGCCCAAGTTCTTTCAAAGCAGGTCTCCCTAACATTTCATGATAAGTGAATCGATGATTTACAATGAAGAATTCCATGAAGTAATGGGTAGTAAGTGGAGGTGCTCCAATTTCCACTGCCAGCGTGATTCTTGCTCTAGGAATAATGCTATCATCGGTAAAACAGTACAAGGGGACGATCATGGGGGCTAGCTATTTTATCATAGGTAGTTCCAAATAGGATGTTGACAGAACTCTCATTGTCCACACCATTCAGTGAGCTCGTTACAGCCTTTACTACCAAGTGTCGCAATGGGCATAATGAACCCCAATGGAGTCTTCCTACAAAAAAGATATTGATGGGGTATTACAAGGTCGACGGAGGGTACTTTTGACCAAATAGCTCATCATGGAAAGTCATTGGCTTCTCTCGCATAATTTCTCTAAGCATTCATTAACTTTCCTCCCATATGTAGGCCACCAATAATAGTGTCAATCTCCCCGATGGGGTCGTTATCTACATCGACGGGGGGTTTTCTCCTTGGCCTTTAACTCTTAGTGGCATATTTCTTTCTTCCTTATGCCCATGCCTTGGCTATTCATCTCTGCGATACCCCCTCGCCTCATCACGTTTAGGTTCTCGTTCATGCCTAAGTTGACTCGCATTCCATTTTGCCTTATGAGTGTTTCTTCCTTTGGCTCCTCATAGTATAGCCTGTACAAGCAATTGTCAGTGCTGTAGCTATAGGTTTGATGGTACGTGCAGTATTGCCTATTTCTAGGCTCCTTGTTCCTTCCCCTACCTCTCCTTCTGTATTGATTCGATTGTCTTTGACCCTCAGATCCGACCTTTTCGTATACCAATAAGGGCACTGCATTTAATGTGGCAATGGCTAACGCTTGACCTAAGGTGGGGACGATGGAATGTTCTGCTTGGGTTCATTGCTGGTTTACCAAGTGTGATACAGGATATCGCTACTGTCTCTAGGACAGAGGAAGCCCCAACAAGTATGGTTGTGGTGATCAATTAGTTTCTTATTGACAATTTCGTTCCTCGTCATTTCTACCAAGGCATCGTAGGAGGTGGGGTTCTTGTTTCGTACGTCTCTCCAAAAAATGGTGTTCATGTTGAGGCCTCATCTCAGAGCTAAAAAGGGCTCTCTATTCTTGACTTACTCGTAATACGTCATTTCATCCTTGAATCGAGCCAGGTAGCTTTTCAAAGTTTCACCTGCATGTTGCCTTTAATCTTACAGCCTTTGAATTTGGGTTTCTCCTTCTCTATTGGACAAGTATTGGTTCAGAAAAGCTTTCCTGAGATCTGGCCAACTTCTGATGCTGCCAGCCGGAATATGGCTATACCAAATTTCAGCAGCCTCATCAATGTAAGATTGAAAGCTCTGCACTTTAGTGCTATCCATACTCCCCTTAGAGATATATAGGTCTTGTAATTGTTGACGTGATTTGTCGAGTCATTCTTTCCTTCATATTTAGGTATCTTTGGTGGCATGAAGTGATCTGGAACATGGATAGCTCAACTCCTAGGAAAATGGAAGACTTTTGTCATCATCGTCCAATTTAATGGATCTGTAGGACCATCTGAATCTTTGCCCTCAACTTGGTAACAAGAGGGTCGCGAAGTTTCTACTTGATTTCTCAAGTTCACATAGTCTATTCTCTCCCTTCTATTTCTAGGTGGGGAAGGAGGAAGAACCCCCTGAAATTCAAGTTCTTGATCATGTTCTAGTTCTCTTTTATGGTCTGGTCTCATAAAAAAAACTAGTGGATCTCTAGGGTCCACGTTTTAAGCATATTTTGGGGAAAAGTTATCCTTATGTGTCATGTTGTCACTGAGTCGGCTAGTGGCATAATTTGTGGACATATCCATTTTCACTTCCCTTTCTACTGGGCCGAGCTCTCTTCTGTGTACTTTTGAGGGTAGGTCTCCGTGTCATTTTCCTCGCTTCTTGAGGAAAAATTTCCTGCTGGGGCATGTGGTACCCTACCTGTTGGTGCATTTGCATGAGCAACTATTGCATGATAGCATTCTGCTGGGCCATGTTCCTCATGTTTCCGGCCATCTTTCCCATTTCCTAGCTAGATGGGCTGCAGTATCTTCTCGCCCGTATTGGTTATGGAGGTGTCGTATGTTCACATTTGTTCGAAAGACATTTTTTCAGAAGCCTCAATCTGTCTATTTCTGCCTTGCATGCCCATACTAGCTGAAACTGATAGTGTATATTTAACTTTGAGCTAAAGACAAGTTTTCAAGTACTTCATTTCTGTTGCGGTTCTTCCTTCATGAACCAGACCTTTCTCCAAAGTTCTACTTGCTTTGGATGGCTTTTACCACAAGGATACTCGTGGTTATATTTGGGCAAGACAAATGAAGGCCTTTGGGTGTCAATGTGCGTGGTCTCTTCCAAATGACTGACCTTTTTTGTCATAGGCATCAATCAATCACAGCAATAAATGCTAATACCACTTTTGTGTCCCTAAGGCCTAGCCCGCGGCATTGGACTTGACCGAATGAGTTGGCGACGACGATGGCGAATTATCTTGTCAATCTCATAATACAAGATTTGTTTAAATTCTCTTCACCTCTTAGTCCTAGACCGGCTCTTCCCATGGAGTTCGCGTGTAACGAGGGCGTCCATGCTTGAGGCTCAGTCCAACTTCGCCTCACGTTCGTGTATAGGGCATGGAACTGTCGAACCGTATGACACGTAGAATGATTGAGACCACGTGGGTCCTCAGGTAGGAAGGCGTAACATATAGTAATGTTTGGTCTTACATATATGTACATAACAACTTTTATGTAGGTACATGTTATTTTTTAGTTCTTTGCTCATATAACTTTTGATCACACCGGCTGTTTATTTATAAGTCGTACACGTATTTTATTTAAAAAATACTTGTTTGTACAGTAATAATATAACGCAATTGTTTCAATAAAAACTATTACAAGCTCTTTAAATTAATAAATATTTATTTATCAATAAATTAATAAATTATTAGACCATCAATAAATAAAAGCCATTTGAAATAATAATTTTTCTTAATCCCATAAATACTGTTTTATAGAGTATTACACGTACGTCTTATCTGGAAATTTCAATTTATTAAGTGAAGACTTTATTTACACTACTTTAATAGCATGTTTGACGCATTGTACTGTATAGAATTAAGTGAGACAACAAATAATTTCATTAACCAAATTGTCTTGGACGAATCTAGAATTTAGTATATTTGCATTTCCAAGAAGGCCTAACCAAAAGTATGAGTAGCGTTGGGATATGCATTGGTCTAAGAGTCCTAAATACTTTTAGAATAATGATATTTGCAGTCGCTTACTGTAGCAGTCGCCCTATATGGTATACACATGTCAAGTGTGTATTTAATGCATTAATGTGGTAAAAAAAAACTATCACATTAATGCATCAAATAACTATATGTCATGTATGTGCCACATAGGATGACTGCTACAGTGAGCGACTATAAATAGCATTACTCATACTTTTATTCGTATTCAATATTGTATACAATATGCATTTTCTTATGCAAAGTTATTGGTCCAAACTCTCAAATCGCGAGAGCTTACCACTATTTACTAAAGGATGTGAATATTCAGGGCCGGCCCTGAGATTAAGAGCCATAGGCGACAAATTATTACGAGGTCCTTCAGCATAATCATCTTTTCACAAGTTTAGCAAAATTTAAATAATTAACACTTTTATATTAAAAAAAAGACTTTATATAATTCAAAAGATAGAGTAGCAAACTAAAACTTTTATTACAACCCGAGATATTAGGCTAGCATATGATTTAACCTTCTCACATTTTAGTCCCCCACCAAACAAGGGCAAGATATCTAATGTATACAATTTCATAAAAACATTGCGAGAAAATTTGAAGATCAAATCAACAGAACTTATCACGTTAAATTGTCTTAACCAAATTTATTATCAAATTCTAAACAAGATTGATCATAAAACTAATATATAATAACTACAAAAAGTGAAAAGTAAAAATAAATAATTAAGGCAAAAACTCAGTGTTAGCAAGAAGGTCAGCAAATAAATCCTGCTTCTCAGAAGAGCTAGTTTTCTTGTTTTAGCTATTATAACCATTATTGATCCATAATCACCGTCTAATCATCCTTCTTTTCCAACATTCTTCACAGATTTACCACTTTTCAGAATCCATATTCCCAAGTGTCAATGGAATCCCAAAGAGTTATCTTTCTTCCAAAACAGTCCTTTTAAGCCCTCCATAATTCCATTAATGGATTCTGAATCTAGGTTTTGGGTTTTGTTTTAGGCCATATGTTCATCCCCTCTAACATCACTTTCACTGGATCTAATTATTCAATTTACATGATCCAAATCATTCAATAACATTGTAGGTTGAAATTATTCAAATTACAGGATCCAATTATTCAATTTTTAAATATTGCTATGATGCTATCCAAGAAAGAGATGATTAGATGAAGCCATTAGCCATAATTAGTAATTAATTACCTCAACATAAGTTACACAACAATAGGAACAGTGGTCAATAGAACCAGTTCTCCGCTTCGCGCTTTTAACTTCTTCGGCAAAAAAGTTTCCCGCGTTTGGTTTCCTCAATCCGCGTGTTTAGGCTGATAACCCGCTTGGCCACTTTTAAAACTTCGCAAATTGAATTCAGATTGACGAAGAGAATCAAGAGATTAACGGGAACTTCAAAATTCAGATTTTCGGCGAGATATTAAAGGAAAAGATGGATCGTCTCGTCCTAGACTCACATAGGGAATATAGAAATTTTTTTCCTGACTTTGGAGGAGGACGACTCTTGAACATTGAAGAATGAAGAATTGAAGATGAATAGATGATTGGAGATTTGGAGTCTCGAGGAGGACTCTTCGTCTCTTCCTTTTCCTGAACAATTATTATTTTTTTTTTTATTTATGGATTAGGGCGATTTTGGGCCTCTTTTTTGAGGCCCCTTAAAATCTGAGGCCCAAAGCAATGATCTTGTTTGCCTTGGGCTAGGGCCGGCCCTGTGAATATTCACTAAAAACATCAAGACTTTTGCAGGGGAACTTACAACATTTATCAAAGAGACAAAAAATCCGATCTACAACTGAAAAATAGTTAAGAATTCACGACATTTTTTGCTAAAATTATAAGTCAACAACAAAAACATAAAAAAAAATTATATATGCCAAGTTAAAAAGAAAAGTTAATTGAAAAGTACTGAAGTTTTCAGAGCTATTTTTTGGACCTATACAAATGTATAAAATCCAAGTAGACTCGGCTTTTCTGCAATCAATGAGATAACTTGGACTTCAAAATTTGGTACGAATATCAATTGTCATGTAGCTTTTGGCGGGACTTTTGGAAAGAAAGAACAAAAATTTCACTTCTTAATGGGTTTTTAAGTTCTTGGAAGCTTTTAGGATTTTTGAAGATGCTTATTTTGAAATACGAGAACCACTGTGAATTTTCATCAAGTTGTGTAGTATTAATTTCTAGGGATTCGGGATGTGGAACAAAGACGAGGAGATTGTCCATTTTAATCAGGAGGGATAATAATATCACGGTAAGTGATGATAAAGATAATATTTACAGTTCTTTTTGTTTCTCTAATAATCTCGACTAATAGTTTTGTAAATTGAAAATTTTCCTTTATATCAACATTATCATTTAATCCACACAAACCACCCTAAAGAGTTGGCATATTCGAACTACTTATATGTGTGGCAAAATGGATTCACGGTCGACTATCCTATTGAGAAAGAAAAAGAAGATACAAGATAAACACATTTGATAGTAGATTAAATTAATCATACAACTCATCCGAAATTAGAATACAAATATAAGGGATACTTTCTAGACAAATGTTTCGACACCAATTATTGAAGATCATGTTGACCTATGGTTGATGTCTTGTTTTGATTATCATAAACAAATTGCGTTTATTTCTAATAAATTGATTTCAAGTGTCTATGGTGATTATTACAAATCAATATAATTGAAGACGCGAAGTTCAAGGCCATGAAATTTGCATACAATGTGGACGTGGAAACAAAATTGATCAAACGAGGCTATGAAGAATGATATTGCAAAACTCGCAAAACGATGCTTCAACAAGAATCAAGATAAAAGTCGAAGTACCGTCAAGCAATGCACGTTGAGATGTTCAAGACAAAAAGCTTTGATCTTGTGCAATCACATGTAAAGGTAAAATGTTTCAATACATGACAATGATTCGTGACGAGCTCAAGTTTTGATTTCACAATCGAAAAATCACGACAAAACGTTTTACTCGTAAAATATGTTTTCAAAGGTAAAAGTGGAAACAAGCATTTTTAAATATGATAAATATTTTGAAAAATATTTTTAAACGTCCCTCAAGTACCTACATTTGATAAATATTAAAACGAGGATGTTCTGTGCCAAAATCGGTGCCGGACGTTTGGTATGGCTGATTTGGCTCCAACGGTCATATTTCAAACGGTCTGATTTTTTGACAAAAACTAACGGCTAGTTGACCATCCGGTAAATACCGGACGTCCGGTAAGGGTCGTCCGGTACAACAGAGTTTGATAGATTTTCATCTATAAATACCAACTCTCTTTGCACTCAATTTGAACAACTTTGGAGAGAAAATTGAAAGAACAAATTATTGAAAATCTTTGAACTTAATTGATTTTATATTCTATCTCATTTATAAGGAATTTCTTGATTGATCCAAACTAGCTTTATCTATTTCATCAAGAATTATATTTTGTAAAGAAACTTCTCAATCTCATCTATTTTCATATTCTTGATAAAAGTTTTCTTTGCCAACACTTATATTGAAGTGTAAATCTCTCTTCATGCTAAACTTGTTTTATTTGTTAAGATAGATCATTTGTTGAAAATTTTGATACAACAATACAAACTATTTCATCATCTATCATTTATCAAAGTTTACAACATCAACACTTGAGCTTTATCATTTGCTATCTATTGAAGTGTTTGCCTTCTTCTCTTCTTGTTTTCGACTTTGAATTTATAGTTCATTAAGAAGAGAAGATTTCAATTGTAAATTCATTTTGAATTGTGGGTCGTGTTGAAATCCCTTAAAGATCAACATTGTAAAGGATTGGTGCGCCTTGTTGTAAGTTATCGTGTGAGTCATATTGAGGTCCCATAAAGCTCAATAATGTGGGTTGTGTTGAGGTTCCGAAAAGCTCAACATTGTAAAGGATTGGTACTCCTTGTTGTAAGTTACCATTATAGTAAAATTGGCCTTGCTAGTGACGGAGAGTTTGGTAATGGGGGACGTAGATCATTATATTGGATCGAACTTCCATAACATATCGTTTGCATTCTCTATCCCTTTTTACTTATCACTTTTATATTTGTGATTATTATTTGAATTAATCTATTTAGTCTTTACTTGCTTGAATTTAGATTAATTATTCGAAAAAGTTTTAATAATCAATTCATCCCCCTATTGGTTAGTTATTCTTGAGCTAACAGATCAGCATTGGGGTCACAATACGAAGACGACTTTGGCATAGTAGACCAAATATCCCATTGTGCACCCCAATTCTATTAGTTTTAACGGTGATTTTCCATGCCAGCTAAATATATAAAGACTTGAAATACTCTTCTTAATGAGTAAATTTAAAAGATGAAGCTTCAAAAAACTCAAACGAACAAACTATTAATATTTCAAACAAATAAGCATCTTGTGAATCATGTTAAAAATATCACACACCACCCTACCCAACCTAGGCCTTCTTGGTACTGTTGAAATTGAAGTAACTCAAATGTAGACAAGAGAGAAGACAAGATTGGGATGAAGTATATCGTCCTCATTTCTAAATTAAAAAAGGACCCAAAGTCCAAATGTACCTAACCAAACCAACCTTTTCTAGCATGAATTTGAAATTCATCTATATTGAAACAAGAGCTTCCCAAAATTCTCCACTGCCCACAAACTGTCAAGTTCAATGGAGAATAACTTCAAAATGCTATTTTACCGCATGTTTCGATCATCCCTCATATCGTGCAAATCCAAAAACACCATCGACTACGTTGAGGATCCCTCTTTTATTCCTAAGGCAAGTCAAAGTCGTCAACATTACCAGTTGATCAAGCATTTCTTGCCACATCCTTGTCCATTTCCGTTCATGTGCAGACCCAAATGGCCAGAAAGATTATCTGAGGAGCGAAAATGCCTACTTGTTTCTACTGAAATCGGTCGAAAGTGCCCTCCTGTATCTCACATTTCACCTCTCACCTTTCAATACACATTACGAATTCCAAAAAAAATTACTTAGAGAAGAAGACTATAGTGACCATAAACAAGAAGGTTCATTCGACTACTAAAAAGTATGACTACTGCTTTTGAATTCTTTTGCTTAATTTTATAAAAGTGTTTCTCTCAGTTATAAGAGTTATCAGATGAAGTTAGTTCAATGTGACTTCTTCTAAAAACTCTTTTGAAAGAGATATATATATATTTTTTTGTTAAGGTAACTTCTTCAGGATGTCCTTCTACAAGAAGCAGAAGTCATATCACACATGGCTTAATTGTAATTATCGCGTGCTTTCTCTATCATATTAGGGTTACCATTAAGGATTAGATATCAGTACTCAATTTAAATATCTCTGAAAAGAGGTTTTGTATTTGAATAGTTCGCTATGCAAATTAGAATCATATTGGAGTCCAATGTTGCGTGTGAACCCCCTCTAAGTCATGGATTAAAGGACAAGATGGAGAAAGTTTGTGATCATTGCACTATCAGAAAGAAAAATGATCAGAATAGAATTATCTAAGGAAACAAAGGGGCGGGCCAAGAAAGCAACTCGACCAGCCTAATTGAAGTGGAAAATAACGATTTTCTTTGAGTTTTGTCCCCGAAGGAGTTATTGTAAATGATTCTACTAACAATACAAGACGGAAATATTTATTGCATTATAATGAGGACAGCACCTAAACTATCAATTCTTAAAAGCAAAATGGTCAAATGTCTCTCATATGATTTTGGCCTCAAGCCTAAGGACAAATAATCCAAACTATAAATTTATGTTAGAATTTTATAAAATAAGCAAATGTGATATATTATATGTTAGGTACATTTATATTGTAATGTTATTAATCAAATCTAATGAATTAACACAATATCTTAATAAGGCACACTAATAATAATAATAATAATAATAATAATAATAATAATAATAATAATAATAATAATAATAATAATAATAATAATAATAATAATAATAATAACACCCTGTCTTTGAAATTCAATTGGCTGCAATACAAAACGATACAATACAATACAAACAAGTTCCCAATTTTTTTGAATAAATTTTGTGAAATAAGTTGATAAAATTAATTTTGTTATTTTTGTGTTTGAAGTATTCGACGCCCTAAATAAGTATTAAGGTGATTATTGGATGAAACCTTCCAAAATATCTACCATATTTACTGAAGGATGGAATTTAGCCATGTTTGGTACATGTTTTTTAAAATTCATTTTCTTAAATTAATTTTCAACTACATATTTTTTGAATAAAATAAATTTGCACATAAATTCATATCTTTTCACACTTTTGACCACACATTATTCATAAAATTCATTGTTACAAAATTCATTCTAAAAAAATTTATATCAACCAGACCCGTAATAAGTCCATGTTTAAAGGTTACAAATAACAAAGGTTGAAGATCTTCTTTAAGGAAAACAAAGACGATAAAAGTAAAAGTATATTTTAATATTTGTCTAAGATATCTATGGTGGGAAAGATTTTTAGAGCAATGTTTAAAATTTTGGTATGTAAAATTATGCATATGCTCAAGGCACTCGTGTCGGATCATGTCCAATAACCCTGCTCGGTTCAGCCCTTGGGCTTGTGGGTGTCATGAGCCGAGCCGTCCATAAACTGGTTCATTTTTCTTAATTAGAAAAATTGAAACATCCATCTTTTACGAGCTTGGGATCAACTGCTTTTAACGAATGTGGAGTTCAAATTGTACGTAAATAAAATATTTCATGTATTATTTTTGCTAAAAGTCAAAAGAATTAAACAGCGCTTACAAATTATAAAGTCAAATCTAGAAAATTTTCAACTATTAATCCATCCACTTTATCTTTGATACGAAACTCTACATCTTCACGGTCCTTTAAATACACAAGTAGTATGCACATGCATCACATGTCTTATGTATCGAATAGATAATATGCGTAATGTTTTTGATGTACTAATACTATTTTTAAAAGTGGTTGAAGTAATTGATATTATTAAAGGAAAAAATAAAATTGTTAAAAAAGAATATATATGAATACCACTTTTTATGAAATTATATATATAATGTGAAATGTTGAAAAACCTAAAATGTAATATTTTCATTAAAATAACATTTCTTTGTACAAAATATGTTTTTGTCAACATATCATTATGTTTCTTCTTTTTATTTTCGTTTTTATTCATGTACCAAGACTTTTGTTTTTTGAATTGAAACTCCGCGAAAAAGTGCCATATACAGTTGTCCATGAGATAAAACATGTTCAAGAATGTATATTTCAATAGTAAGTATTGTTTGTCATTGAGCCTTATTAATGATAATTACCAGCATAGACATATTGAAAATTATTTCCTCCTAAATTTGAATGAATATCCTTCATCATTCGCTGAAGTTAATGGAATGCGTGGATAGAAAACATATTTTTCAACATGTTGTCAAATGGTTATTTCTGAATGGATAACATGTTTCTTGAAATCATGACATTATTTTTATTCCGTTGTAAAAATTGTTGGATGGGTCCAAATTCCTTAAGAACATCACTGAACAATTTCTTTTCAACATTAACTTATGTGATGTGATAATATTTGACAAAAATGTTTTTAGGAACTCCTCTTGATAAAATTGATTTGCATTAGATTCCACACAAAAAATAAAAAGGGAGAATCAAATATGAAATGAAATTACAAAAATGAACATACTTTGAGGATGAAGAACTAAAAGTATCAAATTATCAAATTTTGAATTGAATTGACAATAAGCAAGCATGTCAAAAATTACTGAATTCTACCACATCTACAAACAATTGTTATACTTAAAGTCATAATATCGAATTCTTATCCTTTTTACTTTATTGTGAATGACAACTTCAAATACATTATAAAATTCTTACTTTAAATAACAAAATTATTATCTGATCCGTTTGAATATAAAAATGCCAAAATAAATATAAAAAGTAAAGTATGTACACATGTGAAGAATAAAAGTCAATAAAAACAAAAACACAGTACTAATCCAATTTAGCAAATAACATCCCAAATGAAAATACAAACAATATCCCAAACTTCCAAATGTTAAATTCGAATTTAACAAACAATATTATCAACATAAGTCAAGACTCTTACATCATAAGTCAATCTTCATTCTTCCCCACAACACTTATTAGCACGGGTAAAGAGTTAAAATTCAAAGTTTATTCTTATATAGTAAATAAGAAATATAATTAGAGTAATAATACAATCATGCTACCTAATCAAGTATGATTTTAACTGAAAATTTAAACAAAAAAATGTACATCTTCGGTAATGTCCTCCTCACTAAACATTGCACAAAATTCTTTATTCTGACCCACTAAAAAGGGATAAAGAAACCATCACTTATACCTACCAAATAGAGAAATGCAAATGACAATAACTATAAAAATAAAAATTGCTTGACACATATATAAAAAATGAAAGCAAAAATTAAAAAAAAAAAAAATTTCTTCCTTGTTGGATTGGTAAATTACCAACCTCTCGCAAATAATATAACCCAAAATATATGTTGAATTCTAGAATTTCATTAATAACATCAGCAAAAAGCCACATTAATTATGTAACACAAATTAATAATTCGACTCTCTATTTCTTATCAACATAGAGAAACTGAAGAACACATAAACTAGTAAGCAAACAAAAATAAAAATCACATTTTTTGGGGCCACGCATCATATATTTAAATAATATTATAAAGAAAATGCAATCAAGTATAATGTATCTGAGTTTCGTTGAATTATATAGGGAAGATGGTTTGAAGCCAATGGATGCAGAACAACTCAGGGAGTGTGCTCACAAGATGGTAGGTTTCATTGTTGATTACTACAATTTGAAGCCGAGGTAAAGACAGCAGAGCGCCGACGGATCTGATTTGGTTCATTGGTTGAATGAACGAGTGTTTTGTAAGTTTGGTTTCCAATTTTCAATTTTAACGTGTAGGGTTAGAGTTAAGTTACTGAGTTAAGGGTTTACAAGTAATCACTTCAACAAAAAGACTCATTCACAACATTGAAAAGGCAATATTTGTTGATAAATGTTGTTAAAAGGGTCTTTTGGCAAAATTTTAGGAAGTGAATGTTGCCTTTGTTTAGTATAAATGAGTTTTGGCAACGTTTTTTAGAAAAATATTGCAACAGACCCCTTTTTCCAACGTTTGTTGAGCTCACTTTCACAACGTTTGTTCAAACTGTAGCCCTAAAATCCTTCGTCTCTCTCTCGCGATCGAATTTCCCTCATTTACAATCCCTCTCGCACTCCATTTTCCCATGAAATCCTCAAATCGGCAACACCAGTCCCTCGCTTTCTGTAGGCAGCACTACTTTGTTAAGCTACGTCTCTTCCCATAGTGGTCTTTACAAGGAAGACCAGTTCGGAGGGGTGGGCAATATTTGCGTCGTCTCTCCTCCATATGCATCCATCTGCTGATGGCATCAATTTCTCACCACACTCGAAAGGTAGGTAGTATCTAATTTATTCGTTTCCCTGAAATATAGAAATTATTGTGCTAGTGGCAGATTGTTATTCTTGATTTGGGGCAAGCCTGCTTGACTTATGTTATGTTTATACCTAAAATCTGTATGTTACAATCTGTTGCTGATAGCAGAGTCTCAATCCAATGAGTATGTTTGTTTGTCAATCCTATTTACTGATAGCAGAGTTGGTATTTGTCATCTCAAAAGGGCATAGTGGACAACTAGAATTTCCTGAACCTTGCAATAGTCGAGGAACTGGTCATACTCTATGCAAATAGACTTTGAAATTTCGCAAACTTTGATTTCTGCTACAATTTGTTGATTCCAAGAAAATAATTCATTATATGTGGGGTTGATCAAATCAATGATCAAAAACATGCTTCCACATGGAGCTTTAGTGTGCTTTTGGATCAAATATTGTCACTTTATTTCTGGGAGGTGACTCAATGTCTTGAACAGAAAAGGTAAATACATACTCATTTCACTAGCAAATCAAGTAAACATAGCTATCAGAAAAATTATATGAAGAAGAAAAGTTTAAGATCACTTGATTACTTGACACTGACTATGTTTACACTTTTAAGAATCTCCCCTTGCATTGTTTTATTTAGTTTAACGTTTATTTTCTTTAGCACAACATGGAAGCTAGAGACTAGGTAATAGCTTTCATAAATTACCAAAAAAAATAAAAATAAAAAAAATTAACGTTTTCGCTTTCTTAGTTTATTGATTAGCTAATATTTATTAACTAACATTAGGCAACTCTTAATCGAGTCAACAATCTTTAATTTACTTATCTCGATGGGCTCCTTATAGCATTTACTTATCTTTTTATCTAATATATCTTCCAATCTGAAGTGGCTTGCACGTGATCCTAGATGCCAATCCATGTCATATTCTAGTTTTGTAATAAATGGTCATTGGTTTCATACTAATGATACAGAAAAATCTCACCAAAATAGTAGCATTTTAGTTGAAGCAACAACTATTTGTAGATCTGGTGCAAAAGATAATTCACATGTAGTTGGGCAAGTTGTTTACTATGGAGTTTTGCGTGATGTTATAGTTCTCGATTATAACACATTTCATGTTCCAATATTCAAGTGTGATTGAGCAAATATCTCGAATGAAATAAAAAAGGAAGATGAATTCATTCGGGATAACCTTAATGAGGGACGCTTGCAATTTGAAAATGATCCTTTCATCTAGGCAATACAAGCCAAACAAGTCCACTATTCTAGGAAGAATGAAATATCTAGTTGGTACTTAACTTTGTAAGCGTCACAAAGAGAGTTTCATGCATCACACATGGGAAAAGATACTACTTACGAGGCAACTATTCCTCTAGACATAACACAGTTAATTACAGACAACTTTCATGAGGATGAGAATTATGCAAGGATATACGTCGAATGTGTATTATGTGATGCATTAATTACTTTTGGTAACTCCCTTGTATAATTATTTTTTAACGAATATGTTCGTGGATAGAGTTTTTTTTATATTATATCTTAACATGCAATATATGAAATATTATGATTATGACGAAATAGATAATGTTTAGAATTTGTTAAGATCTCTACTTTTAATTTCTTTTGATGTTGCAGATTTTTATTTTGTCTCTAGATAATCTTTCGAACCAATGGACATTGCGAAATATGTTGCATACTATGGACAAATACGAGATAATTGTTTTTTCCTGTAATATGTAAAATATGTAGTAAGTTTCAAAAATAATTACATTTACCTTTTGTTTTCATGTTGCATTCGTAAAGTCAAGCACACAAACTTCTAAGATTTCTAAACGACGAAGAGTTGCAATTGCTGCTGCAATTTGAGAGACTAATAAATGATTAAGAATTTCGATCGAACCAGAACGTACTATATCTGCTCCAAGTAATGAAGAGTAAAACACGCCACCATCAAATATAAATGTGTCGAAAAAGAAAAGGGGTCCAACCCAAGCGAAAACGATTCCCGAAAAGAATTATAAAAAGATGGAGCTCGAATTTAATGAATATGGGCAAGTAACTGGCTACAAATCAGATAAATTTGCTAGCATAGTTGGAGCTATGGTGCAAGAACATGTGCATGTTTTAAGCAAAGATTGGCCTTCGGTGGATGAAAAGAAAAAATCGAACTTTGGAATTTCATACAGGTATATTACTTAACTACCTTTTAGGATTATTTCATTATGAATTTCATATAGATTAAGACTTTAATTTATTTTTGTACATGAATTCAACAAAGGTTCAATGTGAGTGATTGTCATAAAAAAAAATGACATTTGAATGTATGGAAAAGTATTTGAGGACATTCAAATCAAGGTTGAGAAAACAAATTAGAACTCAAGTCGAATCATCCGTGAATAAAGCACACACTATTGCCCTTCTTAGATCAAAAAATATTAATTCTGAAGAAGTGTGGAATAAATTTGTTGAGAATACTCTTTCTTCTGACTTTCATGGAAGTATATTTGCATATGAAGCTTAAAAATTTTGTAATTCGACTTAATAGTATACTTTTTTGTTTTCTTAATAGGAAAAAAGCCACAAGTTTAGCATTTTGAGAAGTAATCAGAAGCTTCTCCACACTATGGGTCGAAATGGTTATCCACGTATGGCTCAATCAATTTCTAATACATCAGCAAAAGATTCCAGCCGCGACGATGTTGTTACTCGAGTGTTAGGTCCTAAATGTCATGGAAGAGTTTGGGGACTTGGATTTGGAGTTGCACCATCAGAAGTGGATGGACAAATTCAAAGTAATGGAAGAGTTAAATAACTTGAAAGTCAATTACAAACTCAATCGGAAAGGGTGTGAGCACTAGAAGAAAATGTTGAACCACTTCTCAAGTTAAGTCAACATGTTAGAACTTTTGACCATTATTTATACTGTGATAATATAACTTAATACATCCAAGTATATGTAGAATAACTTTTATAATCTTTGTATCATTTTTCAGAATCTGGAGGATGGGAATTCAAATGCTTTTACTCCTCAGGTTTTTGTATCTTACATTATTATAAGTTATTCAATATAAATTTTGATTGAAATATACTAATAAAAAAATATATATTCTATTTACTGTGAATTTGTAGTCACACCATATTGCACATTTGGAAAATGCTAGGTGTCAACTACTTTATTGGTACATTTTTTAGGAGGAAGAAGTTGTAGTAGAAGGGAAAATAGCAACAATAGACCCAAGTGCGAAGGTGCATCACTTGCCACTCGGAAGAGACTGTTGGAAGGTTTGAGTTGAGGAAGTGTATATGGATAAATTGACCTTATACAAACCTACGGATGAATTTTAGACTCTTCTTGAAGCCATGGGAAATACTATTGCTTAGCCAAAGAGTATATTAGACTTCTTTGATGAAGGTATGTGAATCCTTTTCTATTTCGGAGAATTGTATTTTCTCATTTTTAATGTTCATGAGCAATATATCTGAAGTGTAGAAGTTGTTGCTGAGAGTTGGTATTTGTTGATGTTATTTAGCTAGCATATTGTAGAAGTAAGTTGTCGCAGATAGTTGGTATTTGTTGATATTCTTTAGCTAGTATGTTTTTGTTGGATGCAGATGTCCTTTAGCTAGCTTGTTATTTTGAGGGGTTGGTGTACCCTATATTAAATTATATGAACTGGTTTGATGATATTAGTTATTATTCAGGTGGTTTTAGTCTACACTATAGGGGAAACTCTGTCAAAATTTTCATAAAAGTTAGTCACAGTTAGAACATGTCAAAGTTGTCTTGTTGATGTTATTTAGCTAGCATATTGTAGAAGTAAGTTGTGGCTGAGAGTTGATATTTTTTCACATTGCATATTGTTAGTAGAACACAAGACATTTTTTATTTTTTGACCTTATCATGTCAAACAACAATTTATTGAAATTTATTATAGATACATAGACCAAAGATGATCGATCGTGTATTTTTGAAGCATAAATACTTTTGATTTGTATGCTAATTATACCCTTATTACTTTGTCATATGCAGAGAGTTAACTTATTTTTGGGACAACTTGTGGTCACAGAAGTAAATTCAGATATGAATCCAATATTTTGTAATACTTTTTGTTGGTCAATAATGATTGTTGTCTTTTTCAGTAGGGTAATGATGTTAATTTTTTTAGTATGCTAATAATGTTAGCATATTGTATTGAATCATATCCCACATTTTTGTTTATTAGAATTATGTAAAATCTGATTAGGCATGACTAATTTGTAAGCATTTTGTTGTTTCAGTATTATAGGTTTGTTGGAAATTAAATAAATTAATTATGTAATTTTTTTTTTAAACAAATTGTAAAATGACCTAAGGCAACGTTTGCTAAATGTTGCCAGAGAAGGCTTGGAAATTCTACGGCAACGTTTGGCAAATGTTCTCGCATATTTGTTTATTAGAATTATGTAAAATCTGATTACACATGACTAATTTTTAAGCATTTTGTTGTTTCAATATTATAGCTTTGTTGGAAATTAAATTAATTAATTATGCAAATTTTTTTTTTAAAAAAAATTGTAAAATGACCTAAGGCAACGTTTGCTAAACGTTGCCGAAGAAGGTTTGGAACTTCTACGGCAATGTTTGGCAAACATTACCGGATCCCTCTGCGGCAACGTTTGCTCTACGACAACACTTTGATTTGCAACACACGTCTAAACGTTGTCGTAGACCTACGACAACCTTTTGTGAACGTTGTCATATGCTGTTTTTGTTATAGTGAATGTTAATTGGGCCAAAATTTTGGGGAAGTCCAATTTTCAAAATTATCCAATTAATTTTGGGAAAGAATAAGGGAAAGTTCAATTGTCCAATTAATTTTTTTTAACGGGTAATCGGTTTGGGGCGGGGCATCGTTGCTAAATACCATGCCCGCCCCACCCCGATCCCGGTCATTAAAATCAAAATCATAACTATTCCATTGTACCATTGGTTCGGTATTTTTCGCCCCATTTGATTTGGTTAACCGCAATTTTCAATTTTAATAGTTTGAATTGCCATCTTTATAAATTATGGGAATGGCTATAAACAATAAAATTAATCAAAAATTATTAAATATTCTATGAAAATGTGTATCGAATCAAAGTCGTAAGAGCTAAAAATTTCAAAGAATATGATCACTCGGAATTTGGGAGAATCTAATTTTATATTTTGATGATTTTTTTCTCTTATCCTATATTTAAGTGAAAAAAAAAATGCAAGTTCCTAAGTACCGACTACTTTCTAGACTTTTAAAAAAATTTAATTGTGCATATAATTTTACTACTTCTATATATTAATATTAATTGATTTAATAATCTATGCCATTTCATGTTAATTATATATGCAATATTTTCATAATTTTTATTTTATTTTTATATAATTTTTTATTAATCATAAACTAATAATTAGTAATAATAATGTTTAGTGGAAATTAATCGACTTAAATTTAAAAAAATAATTAAAATTTTAATAATAATTGTATTTAGTTGAAATAAATTTAATTTTAAAGGTATCATTGATGATATAAGGATAAATGAGGGTATATTGAACCTATAAAATATAAGGGTAAAATGGAAAATTGAAGATATAAGGATAAATGAGGGTATACAAAACCTATAAAATTGAAGATATAAGTGTTGAGCTCTGGTTGATTATAATTTTAAATTTTGATTATAACGAAATGACGCAGTGAAAAGCGCACGAAATTGGATTAACAAACGTTAACTCCAATAAGAATTGGAATCCACCAGAAAATGCAGAAAAACCCTCTAATAAAAATTGACAGCAAAAAAATAATGATCCTTTCAAATGGTTTAAAAGGTATTTAAATAGGTTACATAATAACCCTAACAAGGCCCAACTTGGGCAAATACTCTTAAAATAAAACCCAATTAAATATGCATGAAATAAATACATAAAACACGTAAAAATTGATATGATATTGTTTATTATAATCTCCTGGCTTCTCAGCTTTCTTCAAGTCCAAGTGCTCTAAATAATCCAAAGCAGGCTGTCCTACATTAGTCTCCTCTACTTGAAAAGAACTCGCCCTCGAGTTAACGTCGGGATAGAGGAGTTCTTCTTGAGAATGATACTCATGTAAATCTGCAACATTAAAAGTCTTTGAAATTCCCACATCTTCTGGTAAATCAATAACATAAGCATTGCTATTTATCTTCCTTAAAACTGTAAATGGCCTATACTTCTTTGGTTTGAGCTTGTTATAGGCTCCAACTGGAAACCTCTCATTGTGCAAGAACACCATTACCGTATCTCCTTCTTGAAACTCATTATGATGACAATGTTTATCAGTTGTCGCTTTATACTTGGCATTAGTTTCTTCCAGTCTCTGCTTAACTGCTGCATGTATGGCATGAGCTTGCTCTACCATGTTCTCTACTGCAATACTCTTTCCTTGTATATGAGGTAGGCATACCAGATCCAATGCATGTCGTGATTGCTTAAGATACACCTACAAAAACGGTGACTTACCAGTAGCACTATGGGTTGCATTGTTTTAAGCAAACTCGGCTGTGGTAAAGCGTGATCCCATTATCTTGGGTTGTCCCCACAAATATACCGAATCAAATTTCCAACGTTCTATTCATCACCTCTGTCTGTGGGCGAGCAGTGCACAAAGTAATCCAAAAATGACTTTGGAATTTAGAATCTCTATTAGATGTAATGGATTGTGGAACTTCGTGTAGCCGAACAATCTCCCTGAAGAATAGTCTCGCTATGTGTGAGGCATCAGATGTCTTTCTACAAGGGATAAAGTGCGCCATCTTGGAAAATCTATCAACTACAACAAATATCAAGTCTACCCCTCGTTGAGGGAGGCCTAATACAAAATTCATAGATAGATCTTCCCAAACATCATTGGGAATAGGTAGAGGAGTATAAAGTCCTGTGTTTTGTGTTTGTCCCTTTGTTGTCTGGCACACGTAACATTTTCTCCCAAAATTTCCGACATTTCTCTTCAATTGAGGCTAATAATACCTCTCTTCTAAAAGAGCCACTATTTTTTCTCTGCCCAAGTGTCCACTAAGACCACCTCCATGCAAGTCCCGAATAAGCTCCTCCCATAAGGAAACTCGAGGAATGCATAAGCTGAACAAATAGCCATCATACACATAATATTCACCTGTTGGTTGTTTTGTTAAACATTTCTCCCAGGTATCTCTGAAGTCTTCATCTGTAGAATATAACTCTTCCAAGTATTCAAACCCGACTATCTCTTGGCTCATAGTCACGAGTAAGGATGGCCTACGACTCAGAGCATCATCAATCTTATTAAGAGCTCTTGATTTGTGCTTAATGACAAAAGGAAATTTCTGTAAATAGGCAGACCACCGAACATGCATGTTGCTCAAGTGTTTTTGACTATTTAAAAACTTTAATGCTTGGTGATTGGTATAAACTCCCTTTGTACTAAATAATGTTCCCAATACTTTAAAGCCCTCACAATGGCATAAAATTGTTGGTCATATGTAGACCATTTCTGTCTTGCCTCACTAAGCATCTCAGTGAAAAACGCTATTGGTCTTCCACTTTGAGATAAGATTACCCTAACTCCAACCCCATAAGTATCACACCCCACTTCAAAGAGTTTATCAAAAGAGGGTAAAGCCAACACAGGTGCACAACATAATTTCTCTTTAATCAAGGTAAAACTCTTCTCTTCATCCTTTCCCCAGTTAAACATGCCTTTCTTTAAACATTCTGTTATTGGAGCCACAATAGAACTAAAATTTCGGATAAATCTTCGATAAAATGTCGCTAACCCATGAAAGCTACGAATCTCCGTTACTGTTGTTGGAGTAGGTGTAAAACAAGCACAATACACTTTGAATTGTTTGGCTTTTCTATATATGAAGTATATACATTGATTACATTTATATAAGAATTTACAACAACTGAATTGAGTAAAATTAGGAGACTACCTAATTCAAAAGAAGGTTGAGATATATCTGCAACAGAAATTAATCTTAATCTGATCTTCTTTTGAATTAAATCCTAATCTAATCCTCTTTTCTCGATAGTAAAGCTAGGAGCTGATTCACTAACTTCAGTCAAGTGTGGTGATACTCTAACACCCCCCTGCAAACTGATGAGGAGCAAACACACCTTCAGTTTGTGTCTGAGAAACTGAAAACGAGCTGCAGATTGACCCTTTGTAAACACATCTGCTAGTTGATCTTGCGTAGAAATGTGTTTTACTTGAATATCTCCATTGACCACTTTTTCTCGGATAAAGTGGAGTTAGGCCCAATATTTCTAATATGGTATCAGAGCTAGACCCAATTATGCAATGTTGGGTGCCACCCAATATCGATTTGTTCACAATTGTTTGGCATGGTCCACGCTGTGCGTGAGGGGGCGTATTAGAATCTCACATTACTTGGGAAAATATTAATGATTAGATGCCAAAGCAATTGCTCCAATGTTATCACACCATAGAATTGGAGGAGTGTGGATCACAATCTACAATTCCCTTCATAACATACGAATCCAATACATCTCAGCTGTAGCCAATGCCATACTTCTGTACTCAGCTTCTGTGCTTGAACGAGACACAACATTCTGCTTCTTGGCTGACCAGGAAACCAAGTTCTGCTCTATAAAAATGGCATAGCCACTAGTGCTCTTTCTGTCATCAGGATTACCAGCCCAGTCCGAGTCACAAAATGCATTAAAATCAATGCCTGAAGGAGCGTATTGGAGACCAAAGTCAATGGTTCCTTTGAGATATCTAAGAACCCGTTTGACAACCACCCAATGAGGTTCTCTTGGACTGTGCATAAACTGACATAGCTGATTAACAGCATAAGATATGTCAGGTCTTTAAATAGTGTAGTATTGGAGAGCTCCTACAACACGCCTATACTCTGTTGGATCAGTGAGCAGTTGACCTTGTCTTGAGGACAGCTTCGTCCTCGACGTAGTAGGAGACGCAAGTGGCTTTACTCCAACCATCTTCGTGCTTTCCAATAGGTCAGAAATGTACTTTGCTTACCTTAGATGAAGACATGTCTTGTCCCTAATGGCTTGAACACCCAGAAAATAGCTGAGCTCACCAAGATCTTTGAGTTGGAAACTCAGTCTGAGTTGATTAATTACATGATTCACTGCAGCTTGATCGGAACCCGTGATGAGTATATCATCTACATAGACCAATACAAACAACTTAATGGCATCAGTGCAGTGTATAAATAATGAGTAATCAACCTTTGATTCAATGAAACCAATGTAGACAAGTTGCTGGGAGAGCCGTTTAAACCACGCGCTCGGTGCTTGTTTTCCATTTTAAAAGGTCAACCTTATTAAGAGGAGTAGCCCAAGATCTTTATTAATTGGTCTGTGTCAATATCATTTATCGATGTAGGATATATATCCCTTAACACGCCCCCGCAAGATGGTGACTTCTTTGAGCAGACCAATCTTGAAATCCACGTGCTCATTTTAGAGTCTTAACGGGATCGAATCGCTCGTTGGAGCATAATGAGCTTTGATACCATGTTAAGAATTGGGGTTCCATCTTAAAAGGTCAACCTTATTAAGAGGAGTAATCCAAAATCTTTATTAATTGGTCTATGTCAACATCATTTATCAATGTAGGATATATATCCCTTAACAGTAGGTGATGAGTGTTCTACACTCATGATATTTATGTCACTTAATTCGTTATTTTGTCATTCTTGAGAGAGTTTTAGAGTGTTTTTATGTGTGTTTCGATGTTGTAATATAGGTTGATGAGATTGAAGAAAATAAACAAAAGTTGGAAAGGAAATGGCTAAATTGTGAGAGATCTAAAGTTCGGGGACTAAAGTGAAAATATTGAAAAGTTATACCGAACCTCACGATGAAGATTTGAGAGTGATCGGAGCCAATTGGATGAAGAAAGATGTCAAATGGATCAAATTTAGTCAAAATATGATCACAAATCAATTTACAGCCGAAAAGTTTTGCTCCAGATTTTTAGTCTCATATTGAGACTCATTTTTGACATAGTGAACGATTGAATTGGAGAATGATGTTTGAAGTAAAGTTGTAGGCCTTTGAGTTAGCTTTCCAACGCAACTTGAATCATCTCAATCGGATATCAGGAGAAAGAGTTATGTTAAAAATACTGAAAGAAGCGTAAACTGAATTTCAGCGAACCGGGCGCCTTGGCGCTCAAGATGGGCGCCTTGGCGCCCACAATGCTGAAAATCAGTAGACTACGCGGCGCCCAGGTGCCAAATCTGGGCGCCCGGGCGCCCGATACCGAGAAAGAGAAAAAATGGAAATTTTAAAAGATTTTCGGTCCGGTCCAACCCTATTTCGTCTTGCAACTTGTGGACACTATAAATACCATCATAAAGACCTAATTTTAGAGGTTGGAGAAGGAGGAAAAAGATACAAAACGGCTAAATCTCCAAGGACAATAAGAAGAAGGATTTGAAGAAATCAAGTGAAGAAAGGGTGGAAACATCAAAGGGGACTTCGATCAACACTCCAAAAAGAGTTTTTCTTACCTCCTCCTTTATGTTTTTCATTGTAGATTGTTTAGATTTTATGAATTTCTTCATGAACTAAATAATTTAGTTAGGGTTTGATGTAGCCACTTGAGATTATGATTTGATGAATTTATAATTACTTCTTTTG
Organism: Fraxinus americana; assembly: GCA_035079005.1. Lineage (NCBI taxonomy): Eukaryota > Viridiplantae > Streptophyta > Magnoliopsida > Lamiales > Oleaceae > Fraxinus > Fraxinus americana. The sequence continues at coordinate 23,265,205 of CM068726.1, read as the reverse complement.
GATTTTCCACGTGTATTTAATTGTGTCATGAATTTAATGCTTTCAATTACCTGATCAATAATTGAATGAATAGATGCTAGTCAATTCCGGCACTCGAGAGAGGGGAATTTAGGCGTGATCATAGGATTGACACAACGTAGGTTTTATGGGTTTCGAGAGAAAGTGTAAAATCTATGAAGCTTACTTCACAAAAGAATCGGGGCTTTGATAAATTCTAGGCTTTAATTCGGAATAGAGATATTGGGATTGAATTGTAGGATTAATTTCTAGCCGGCACTCGAGAGAGGGGAGAGAAATACAATTGGATTCTTGCTTTTAAATATTGGAAAATTAATTGGATAATTTGATATCATTGAATCATAATTGAAAGTTGGTGAAATCATTCCCTAGGCTTCTTCATTTTGATAATTTATATTCCTCAATTTTGTCTCAACCAATTTCATTACTTTAGAAAACAATCAATCAATCATTCATCAATTGTCTAGATAAAATAGAAGTTGCATAATTATAATAATTAGTAGAATTAAATTACAATCCCTGTGGGTTCGACATCCTAACTTTCATACTATATTACAAAACTTGACACCGTACACTTGCGGCATAAATTCACGTTGTAGAAAACGCGTGACAGTAGGCCATTCTCGAATAGCTCTCACCTTGTCCTCATCGACATGAGTACCATCAGCACTCACCACATACCCCAAAAATAACAAGTTGTTGGTTAAAAAGCTACGCTTCTTAAGGTTAATAAACAACTTAATTTCTTGTAATACCACTAAAACTTCTTTTAGGAGACCCAAATGCTCCATCTCTCTACTCTAAATTAAAATATCATCAAAATAAACTGCCACAAACTTCCCTATAAATGGCTTCAACACCCGATACATAAGTCTCATGAAGGTGCTTGGTGCATTTGTGGTGTATGCTGTCTTAAGCACCCAAAAGTAATACCTTAACTTCTAAAATTAATGTAGTAGTAGAAGTAATGGTCGATTCCACAAATAGTATGTAATTCAATATTTTATGCTTCGTACAATAATAGAGGTTTTTTTGTATGCAAAAAATTGTAAATAAATCAATCAATAACAATGAAAATTAAATTAACGAAAACAATTAAAAGACCACATCCACCATCGGAAATCTACAATTGATCATAGATGCAAGGATAATTCAATTCATATTTTGAATATTCACCTTTGGAATTATTTTCCTATCTCTCTTTAATTTTAATTAGTTAGAAACCAGTGTTCTAATTGATCCTAATTACTCAAGATTCAATTTAATAATAGCTTTACACAATAGACAAATCGATGAACTAGATAACACAAATATCAACGGTTGCATTCAATCGATTTAAACATTCTTCTTAAGATTCAATAACCTCTATCGCAGAAAATCATCAAATCCGAATGCTTCACAAGTTAAGGAATAAAAAAAATACGGATTTGATATTTAACTTAGCGGTAGATTGTAACGAATAAAAAACTAATAGGTCTCCTAACAATTAAACATAACAATCATGAAAATTAGTGCAGAAGAATATTCAATATGCAATATAAAAATTAAACAATAACAAAAATTATTTAGATCTCACAATATGTGAATCCGATACTTCCGTTTCCTTTGACAAGTGTAAAATTTTAGTTACAATTCATTAATCTAAGAGAGAAATAGTGAAGAATGGAGTTTGTAGGTGTTCTGTACGTTCTAGGATTTTAAAATATGTATTTATAGTTGTTTCCATAGATGGTTAACTTAAATTAGAAAACTAGAATCTTTGTGTCGGAAATGAACCATGCGGCCGTATGGAACAAATGAACTCAGCCCTCAAACTCTCAGAAGTGGTCGTGTGGCCGCATGTAATTAAAGGTTTGCAGCCGCATGATTTTACGAAATTTTCTCCGGACAACCTTTAATATTTCGGTCATATCTTCTTCTCCTGAGATTCGTTTGAGGCGATTCAAGATGCGTTGAAAAGATAACTTAAAGAGCTACAACGTTACTTCAAATATTATCTCCAATTCGATCATTTTCATGTCAAAAATGGGTCTCAATATGAGGCTAAGAATCGATGTATAACTTTTCAATTAGAAATTGATGTGTGATCATACTTTGACGATATTTCATTCATTTGACATCTTTTTTCAACCAATTGACTCTCAAATATTCATCGTTTGGTTTGACACAACTTTTGTATATTTGGACACTAATCCTTGAACTTTCATTTTTTTCACTTTGGTCCTTTTTCACCTATTTCTTTCAAATTATGACATATCCATTGAATTTCCGCATAAATCAAAATATGAATTTAATGAGTACATTTTAGTACAAAATAAACATACGAGTGCATAAAATAAGGATGGAAAAATATAGATGTTACATTCCATCAAATTATCTCACACTTAGCTTCTGTTCGTTATCTGGCAAAACTCAAATTTAATTTCCCAAAAAAACCAGGTCGTAATGCCATGAACATAAAACAATCAAACTCTTTAAAACACACAACACGTCACAGATAAACATTCTCACACAACGCATAATCAACTAACTAGCATTTTCATATGAAGATGGAATAAACCAAACATGTAGATCATCATTGATATAAGCACTCAACTCTCATGTGTTTAAAAGGTAAGTGTTTCGTTCAAGTTCATTCCAATGGAGATGATCTACCATATACCTGCATACGTTTTCATTCGCCTCACTTAGATTACGTGTTTTACAAGAATCATAAGGACTTTTCGAGGATTGTAACGTGGCTTAGGATCAAAGTTGGAAATATTTGGGTATGTGACTCAAGAGCCATAGAACTAGTGGAGTAGAGATGAATAAACATAGCTCAAATATATTAATAAGATATATAAAACCAACTACTCCACACAATGGTTCCTTTACTTTGCATCTTTCCCATACAAACCAAACTCTTTCTTGAAATGTAGGAGAAATTATGAATATAGATATTTTGTAACATTGACGTCACTTTCCTCTATCACTTATTTTCTTTTTCTTTTCTTTTTCTTCTTCTTCTATCATTCACTTTTTCTCTCTTTTTTTTTTTTAAAATATAAACTCCAAATGTTATACCATAATGGAACTTATGAATTAAAATTGAAGCATGTTCACTTCCACCAATCACAGCACTATCAAAATTTTTTGACACCCCCACATTTATTTTCCTGCACACCCACACATATCATGATATTGAACAATATTCCACTAGCTTTAAGGCTTGGGTAAAGACTTTTTTCATGTTTAAAGCTTGTAACATGAGTTTACACAAAGAAAAGACAATAAGGCTCAAAGGGGTTTACCAAAGGAAAATTCAATTATAGGGTATGGTATTTTACTAATGTAGCTAATTTATGTAATAAAGATGACCTTAATCATATTTGTGCATGCATGTGTTATTGTGATCTTGAAGAGAATCAATGTAAGTTCTAGAGTGACAAAATCATGGAATAATATTATACATGAAAAATAATGAGACTGTTATAGATGTATCAGTTTAAAGACTCAAAATCTCACCGTCTTTTTGTCTACGGAATTTAGTTACTACCATCCTCAAAGAAAATAACTCAACCAATTAACTCTAAGTTGTAAGATTATTCATTCAATCATGTTATGAGTTCTTTAAAAGTCTGATTAATTATTGTAAATAGCATATACAACCAAAAAAACCATTTAACCTCAACTCCTCTATTTTGAAAATCATGCAAAAATTTTCAAAATTTTTGAAATTTAAACTCAATCTAAATGTAACCTAAATCTAAATCCACTCCCCCCACACTTAAAACTTACATTGTCCATAATGTAAAGTGCAATACAAAGAAAAAGAGAAAGATAACTAAAATATGAATGCAAAAAATAAAAATAAAAGATAAATGAACAAACTCCCATTGGGTTGTCTCCCAAGCAGCGCCTTTGTTTATTGTCTTTGACTCGACTAAATGTTTCCTTGTATAGCCCGGGTCTATCATGGTTGGTTTCAATCTTCCTTGTGGTAGATCAAGTCCATTGGGAATGATAATTGGTAGTGTTCCTTCATCTTCATGGAATGTATACTTGTAGTGAATGCGGTGGGGCTTCAAACCAGAAATGGAAGTCTGTAAAATAAAAAGTGGAGGCCTCTCATTAAAAACTGGTAATATAAAACAAGAACTGTTACCTGACTTTGGAAAAGCATTTAATGATGCTACAGTTCTTTGTAACTCGATATTTAAGGCCAACCCTTCTTTTTCCTTCACAAGATGCTCATAATTAACAGCTTTCCATTCTTTTTTAGCATCAAATTCAAAAACATCATGTGCTAATTGATCGATCACATCAATAAAATGAATATAATTATTATTACAAGAATATTTCATTGAATCATAGATATTAAGTTTAATGATCTTATCATCAAATTTCATGGTCAATGTGTCATTATTAAAATCCATTTTAGTTTTGGATGTCTTTAAGAACGATCTTCCTAACAAAATAGGGGTAGTATGATACTATTACCCATCTCTAGCACATAAAAATCAGTAGGAAAAATCAACTCATTAACTTGCATGAGAACATCCTCAACTACCCTCTTAGGATATGTATTAGATTTATCAGCCAGTTGAATTATCATACCAGTTTTATTTAAAGGTTCAAGTTTCAAGGAAGTGTATAGAGAATATGGCATGACATTAATAGATGTTCCTGAATCTAGCATGGCCCTTTCAAACTTAATGTCGCATATCAAGCAAGGGATAGTGAACATACCTAGATCCGTGCACTTTGTTGAAAATTAACCTCGCATTTACTGAAAATTTCATGCAGCTCATCATGATCTCATACATATTTCCTAAATCCTACTAAAGCTTGAGAACAATGGGGTATTGGTTTCTATTAGCTAGATATGACTTAAAATAGTGAGTTTTCATTTCTTGGACAAATGTTTTATTATGTTGACATCTATGTTTTCTAGCCGATTTTTTTGAAAGAATAATAGTTACTGGGTTCAGGAAGTCAGGGGTTAAACAGATGGAAATTACTTAAGAAGAAACCAAAATTATTGCGTGCAATGAACAACATGATTTTTTTTTTTTTTTTTGCGTGAAGTTCTGTGCATCCATGCTCAACACAGGCTATCCGAATTAATAGAGATACATATCTTGTTCTACTCTTGAGTCAATGTGCTTGATTGTTCTAGAAAAAAAGAACAAGAAGAATTTGGTGGGTTTTTTTTTTTTCCATAAGTTGAAGTGGGACGATTCATCAGTTATGGTAATGTTTGGGCATGAGGTGAGTTGATATAAATATACAACCGTGTTGGTATGTTTTTGGTTCCTTGTTTTAGAGCATTTTAATGACAGACAGAAAAGCATGAAAGTAACAGTCACCTACACAAGTTCCTCATAATATTATGAAGATAGATCTGTATGGTTATTGGTTATACATGTCAATTTCTTTTTTACTCTGTTAAACTTTTAATTTTATTTTGTGGAACTGAAATTCCTTGGGATAGTCATATGTCATAATACATGACCATAGAAATCTTGTGGATAAGAATGTGAAAGAGTAGCAAGTTTACGTGAAGGAGTATGATGGCCAGATACGTGTTGATAATTGATTCCACTACTTCTAACATAATTTCCTTTTATGGAAATCAGTCAAAAAGGCAAAGTAAGGTTGTCTGTTTTGTTGCTTCACTAAAGGATATGAAAAGTACTTGAATTTTGATAATTGAACTGGAACTGTTTGTAAAATAATTTTGTTTCATGGCAATCAGTCAAAAGGAAAAAAGAAGTTATATTATCGAGGTTTCTCTTTAGACCATGAAAATTTTCTTAGTTTTGAGACTGAAAATGAGTGTAATTGTGTAACCATACTTTTTCGTTGTAGTCCTGTGACAATTAATAGCTATTGTTGTATTGCCAGGAATTGTGGGGCTGCAGCAGGTGGCCTTCTTGCCAACTGTACTCGTTTGGTGACAGCAAGCTCTCTCTTCACACGGTTGACAATAAATCTATCTCCATTTGCATTCGAACTCCCTTCAGTTTATCTCCCATTTGTGAAGATTCTTAAAGACTTGGGGCTTCAGGACTCATTATCTGTTGCTTCTGCAAAGAATATTCTTTCAGATCTTCAGAAAGCTTGTGGTTATCAGCGTCTTAATCCAAATGAATTCCGTGCTGCAATTGAAATTTTATTTTTTATATGTGATGAAGAAAACAGTTCAGATATCTCCAGCTGGGAATCTGAAGCAATTGTTCCTGATGACGGCTGCAGGCTTGTCCATGCAAAATCATGTGTATACATTGATTCTCATAGCTCTAATTATGTGAAATATATTGACACTTCCAGGCTAAGGTTTGTTCACCAAGACCTTCCAGAAAGAATGTGTTTGGTCCTTGGTATCAGAAAGCTCTCTGATGTGGTCATAGAGGTAAAATGCAGATTTGAAATCTTTTTGTTGGGTATTAATTCTAGTTTTAAATGACTTACTATGTATAACGTGTCAGCTTATTACATTGAAAATTCACAATCTGTAGGAGCTGGATCATGGAGAAGATTTACACACTTTGGAATGTATTGGATCTATTTCACTAGCTTCCATCAGACAAAAATTATTGAGTGGCTCATTTCAAGCTGCAGTTTGGAGAGTTCTGGCTAGCCTAGCTAGTGACATTCCCGGGTTTGTATTCCAGACTTGGAGAACGTGAGAAAATCTTTGATTTCTGCTGCAGAAACGCTGAAGTTTGTCAAGTTCCTATATACTTGTTTCTTGCTGCTTCCAAAGTCTTTAAACATTACCCAGGTTGCTAAGAAATCAACTCTTCCAGGGTGGGAGGATATATCTCAACATAGATCTCTTTATTACATCAATAAGTTGAAAACTTGTGTTTTAATTGCCGAACCTCCAAGTTATATGTCAGTTCTTGATGTTGTTGCAATTGTTGTAAGTCGTGTTTTGGACTCGCCAGTTCTGCTACCCATTGGATCTATGTTTCTTTGTCCTGATGAAACTGAGTCTGCAGTCTTTGATGTTCTGAAACTTTGTTCTCATAAAAGAGATGCTGAGTTTGTAATTGGAATAGAAAATTTTCTAGGCAAAGAGATACTGCCACAAGATGCTACACGAGTACAATTCCACCCATTAAGGCCTTTCTATAAAGGAGAGATAGTAGCTTGGCGGTCTCAAAATGGAGAAAAGTTGAAGTATGGCAGGGTTCCAGAGAATGTTAGATCCTCAGCCGGACAAGCACTTTACAGATTCATGGTCGAGATCTCATCAGCGATTACTAAGCCCCTTCTTTCTTCAAACATTTTCTCTTTCAGAAGTATTTTGTTTAGTGATGTTTCATCAGCAAGCATGCCGGAGGATAATCTCAGAGTAATTGACAGAATAAATGCAGAGAGCTCTGGAGGCAGATCAATGCCTTCTCAGGTACGTGGTCAATTTGCTTGCCTAGTCTTTGAATGCCATCATTTCTGATATCTTATGCTGAAGTGTTTTTTAAGTTTGTTAGCCTAGTCTAATAAAATTCACCTGACTTGTGTGAGCATTTGAATTTTACGAGGTACAACTATTATTGTGAGCACAGGGAAATAGAGGTCTTCTGGATGAGCCATAAAATTGTTTTATTTCTTTTTCTTTGCTTTTGACGTTGTTTGATATTTCTAGATCACACACTACTTTATTGAATGCAAATTCGTTTCAAACAAGTGTCGTACCATTTTATTTTAATTCAACATGAATTCTCTGTAAACTCTGCTTTAGCATTTGAGTTGCTGTCCCCTAAGTTCCAAAAACTATCACCTTCGTAAAATAACCTTGCTTTTCCAACAAAAAAGACGCGTGTACAAAAATAGAAAATAAGTTTGAATTAGTATTTCGAACTTTAAAGTTTTAAAGTGTTGAAATTAAGTTTAAGGGCTTAATTGAAAATTATTGGAATTGAAATAAATGACTTAAAATGATAAAGTAAAGTTTAGGGGCTAAATTGAAAATTTATTAAATCTGAAAATAAAACTTTAAGGGCTAAAATAATAAATTTCATAAGTTTAGAGACTAAACTGTATTATAATAAAACTGAAAATAAAAGCTGAAAACTAAAATAATAATTTTTAATAGTTTAAGGACTAATCTGTAAATATAATAAACCTGAAAATAAAACTAAAGGGCTGAAATTAAACATTTTCAGAACTTAAGGATTTAATTGAAAATCTGCTGAAACTGAAAATAAAATATTAATGACTGAAATAATAATTTATAAACTTGGGGGTTAAATTAAACATTATCTAAAACTGAAAATAAAATTGAGGGACTGAAATTTAAAACACTTAAACTTAAGGGCTAAACTAAAAACAATTTAGGGACTGAAATAAAACAATTAAAAACTTGGGGGCTAAAACATAATCTTTAGAAATTAAAATCAAAATAAATTAAAATCAAAACAAACTAAATCTATTTCATTACTCTCTCTCTCTCTCAAAGAGAGAGAGCAAGCGACGGGAGGAAGGGGCTTCGCCCCCTTCCTCGAGATCTCGCCACCACCGGCCGGCGGTGGTGGCGCCGGACATAGGGGTAGGTGGGGGGGTTTATTTGGGTGTTTTGGGCTCGAAGTGAGGAAGAACCGTGGCTTGAAGGCTCGGATTTCATTCGGGTTTCTTGGGTTTCTTTGGTGGCAATCGAGCTCGGGAAAAGGTTAGGGAAACCAGGTAAGTTCATGGGTAGCTTATTTAGGGTTTTTATTTCATGATTTGGTGTTGATTTTGGGTGCAATAGGGGCTGTTGAGTGGCGGTTTGAGGTGGAGGAGTGGCGGGTTTCGGTGTGCTTTGCCACAGGTGGTTCGAAATTGATGGTGTTGTGTTGGGCAGCTTCGTGGGTTGCGTTCTCGGTTTGGTAGTTTGGGGCAGTGGTGGTTTGAGGTGGTCAGTTTGGTGGTTGGAGGCATGAATGGGTTTTGGGTCAGTGAGCTTGGTCTCGAGAGTGATGGTGGTTTAAGGTGTTGGTGGTGGTGTTGGCTCGTGGGTGAGCTTGGTAGTTTTAGGTGAGGTTGTTGTTGGTGTTGCTAGTGATGTTGGGAGTTGCAGTGAGTTGGAGTTGCAGTTTTGGTGTTGTCACTTGGGGGTGGAAATGGTGACTGGATGGTGGTCATTGAGTGGCTAATGGTTAAACTGTTGATGGTGAAGGTGTTGTGAGAATGGGTGGCTAGCTAGTGTCGAAAATGGTGACTGAAATGTGGTCGAATGGCTGCAGCTTCTTGTTAGTGGTTCTGAGCAGTGAGTTGGTGAGTGCATTTGTCTTGATGATTACACTGATGATGCTAGAAATGGATTTTCTAGCATCAATGGTGTCTCACATTGGGAATAGAGAGAATGTTGGAGAGATAGACAAATTTTCTTACCAAATGGATTTTGTTGGCTGCGTGAAGTTTTGGAATGGGAGAGAAATGGTTGAGGTTGATATATGAATAGTGGAAATTAGGGCACAAATCCCTAGGTGGGTAATTGGGTTAGGATATAGTTGGGCCTAGCATTTGGGCTGTAGGGTTTTCTAATTGGGCTTAGGTGATTGGATTAAAGTAATTTCCTTGTTGGACTTAAGTGGAATTGGACCTAAACATCCAAGATTTGGACTAATAAGTAATTGGGCTTGAATTAAATAAAATTTGGATTTAAATAAAGTAATTCAAAATTGATACTAAAATAATTATTCGAGATTGGATTCGATTCGATTCGAAATAATTTAAGTTCATATTTATAACGGCTAGACGAACGCGTTTCACTAGAAAATTAGGGTTACGTTTTAGCGACACGTTTTTCGAGAAAATTAATTTATATAATTTAAAAGTTCGCGGTCGCTACAACCTTACCCCCTTAAAATAATTTCGTCCTCGAAATTTAAACTTACTTGATCTAATATATCTGGATACTTAGCCAGAATCTCTTCCTCTTTCTCCCAGGTAGCTTCATCGCTATCCTGTCTACCCCATTAGATTTTGACTAAAGGAATCTCTTTGTTTCTTAAGACATGGACTTTTCTTTCTATAATGCACATAGGTGTCTCCTTATAGGACAGATTCCTCTGAATCGAAATAGTTTGAAAATTTACCACGTGACTTGGGTCGTGGATATACTTTCTCAATAGGGAAACGTGAAAAACGTTGTGTACGGCCGATAACTCGGGCGGCAACGCCAAACGATAAGCCACGTTACCCACTTTCTCTAATATCTCGAATGGTCCGATAAAACGAGGTCTTAACTTCCCTCTCTTGCCGAAGCGAATAGTTCCTTTCATAGGAGCTATTTTCAAAAATACTTTCTCTCCAATTTCAAATTCTAAGTCTTTTCTCCTTTGATCGGCATAGCTTTTCTGTCTATCTTGAGCGGCTTTGATCCGTAGTCTGATCTTATCAATAGCCTCAACTGTCCTTTCAATCAATTCTGGACCTAAAATTCTTCTCTCGCCTACTTCATCCCAATAGACTGGTGATCGACATCGTCGTCCATAAAGTGCCTCATATGGTGCCATTCCAATAGTAGCCTGGAAACTATTATTGTAGGCAAACTCCACTAGTGGAAGATGATTCTCCCAATTACCACTCAAGTCTAGTACACAAGCTCTAAGCATATCTTCTAGTGTCTGAATAGTGCGTTCAGACTGTCCATCGGTCTGGGGATGGTAAGCAGTACTAAAATTTAATTTAGTACCCATCGCTACTTGTAAACTCTTCCAGAATCTCGATGTAAATCTCGGGTCTCTATCTGATACAATGGAAGCTGGTACTCCATGAAGTCGAACAATTTCTCTAACATACAACTGGGATAACTGATCCACATTGAGAGTCATTCTGATTGGTAGGAAATGAGCTGACTTCGTAAGTCGATCTACGACAACCCAAATAGCGTCATGTCCTTTCACTGATTTCGGTAACCCTGTTACGAAATCCATGGAAATTTTCTCCCATTTCCATTCTGGTATATCCAAAGGATTTAATAATCCTGATGGTCTCTGGTGTTCAGCCTTAACTTGCTGACATGTCATGCATCGCGAGACAAACTTTGCAATGCAACCCTTCATGTTTCTCCACCAAAAGGTATTGCGCAAATCACGATACATCTTTGTCCCTCCTGGGTGGCATGCATATGGTGCTGAATGAGCTTCTATCAAAATCTCATTCTGGATATGTTCATCCTTCGGTACACAGAGACGTCCTCTGAATATAAGTGCCTTATCAGAGGCAATCTCGAAACCTATTCTCTTGCCAGTTCCAACTTCGGATCTGATCTTTTCCAAGAATTTATCTCCAGTTTGAGCTGTTATAATCCGACCTCTCAAGTCTGGTTTAACGCTCAGATTTGCCAATCTAGAAGATCCTTGGACTGATGGGGCTCGCACTTCAATTCTTAAATTCTGAAAATCTCTAATCAACTGATCTTGCGTCGTTCCTAAAGCTGATAACTGTCCAGCGTGCTTTCTGCTCAAAGCGTCGGCAACCTTATTTGCTTTACCTGGGTGGTAAAGAATGGTACAGTCATAATCTTTTACTAGCTCTAGCCATCGTCGTTGTCTCATGTTCAGTTCCTTCTGAGTGAAGAAATACTTGAGACTCTTGTGATCGGTGTAAATCTCACATTTACTCCCGTACAGATAGTGTCTCCAAATCTTAAGAGCGTGCACAACAGCTGCGAGCTCTAAATCATGTGTCGGGTAATTCTTCTCATGTGGCTTCAACTGTCTTGAAGCATATGCTATCACTTTGCCATTCTGCATCAAAACACAACCTAAACTATGTTTGGATGCATCGTCAATAACGAAACCTTCGTATCCATTCGGTATAGTCGCACCTGTGCCGAGACGAGTCTGTCCTTAAGTTTCGAAAGCTTTGTTCACATTGTTACGTCCACCGAAATTTAACTCCCTTCCTGGTCAACTGAGTCATAGAACCTGCTATTTTAGAAAAACCCTCTATGAATCGCCGATAATATCCAGCTAATCCAAGAAAGCTTCTCACATCTCCAACATTTGCAGGTGTTGGCCAATTCGTTACAGTTTCAACCTTAGAAGGATCAACCTCGATACCTTTAGCTGTAACAATATGACCTAAGAAACCTACTCTCTCAAGCCAAAATTCACATTTCTTGAACTTGGCGTACAACTTTTCTGCTCTCAGCGTTTCCAACACAATCCTCAAATGTTCTTCATGTTGTGCGGAATTCCTGGAGTAGATCAGTATATCATCGATAAAAACAATAACAAATTTATCAAGATACTGATGGACAACTCGGTTCATCAAGTCCATAAATATTGCAGGTACATTCGTAAGACCGAACGGCATCACTGTGAACTCATAATGTCCATATCGTGTCCTGAATGCTGTCTTTGGTACGTCAGCTGGCGAAACCTTTAGCTGATGGTACCCCGATCTCGAATCAATCTTCGAGAAGATTCCAGTACCTTTCAACTGATCGAATAAAAGGATAGATTCAATATAAAAGTATATTGAAGGAACTTGATGAATAAACTGAATGTAAAAGAATTTATTCCATCAAAGCTCAAGTATATTGTGAATTATAGTGGTGTATTTATCGATTAAAAGACTAACAAACTAACTGTATAACAAACTAAAGAAGGTTCTGGAAGGAGCTGGAAGAAGTTACTGAACTGTGGCGGGAATTATAGTTTGAAAGCAGCAGCATTTTGTCTCCCAGATTCTGCTGAGGTTTTTGCTGCTGGAGGTGAGTTTGCATATATTCCAATACAGCTCTCCCCTCAAGATGGAACATCTTGGATAGTAGAGAAAAGAACAGAGGTGCAGGCAATTGTGTTAGGCCAGTAGATAGAAAATCTTGCAAACAAAACCAGAAATTTCATAACCCAGTGTATCCAGATCGATGAATTTGAAAGACAAACACTGTCCCTTTCGGGTAAGACAATGATGAGCTGGAATTAGCACCAACATTTGGCGAGATGAATTTGCACCAACAGAAACGAAACAAGATAGATTTAAGAATGAGTTAGAGAATGAGGTGGAAAGATTTGTAAATGCTGAAAAATCAGCGTAAGAAATTCCAGAGCAGAATTCTATAGAGAGAGAATTTTTTTTCTTTTGAGATTGAAACCGATAGAACCACAAAATGAGCTCCGATTTGGAGGAATTAAAACTGTTGGAAGAGAATTTGCCTGGAGTTTGAAAATTAAATGTGCGGTTAACAGCATATTTCGTCCCTGAAGAGGAGCTTGAAAACTAGCCGACTTCTGAAATGTGACAATCATCAGAGAATTGATGATAGAAAACAGTGGATCTGATGAATCAGGTCTTAACATGGAAACTCCAACACGTCTATCTAAAGCAACTGAACGAGTGGCATTTTCTGATTCTGATTCTGATTCGGAGAGTGACCTTTCAAGAGATGACCTGATGAAACTTCTGACTAAGAAGGAAGAACTTCTCAACTAGTGCTACCAAAACGACACCAGCTTGCGAAGCATACAAACCAAAAGCAGGTCAGTTTTTGGATGTATTCTGATCAAAGATAGCAACATAGTTCACGGGAATTAGTGAGCATCGATGACTCTAAAACCAAGCATTTGCTGAAGAAAAACATCATCAAACTGATGAAGGAAGCTTCTGCCATGGAGATGCAAGGAAGCTTTATCAAAGAAGAAGAGAGCAGCTAGAACGGAAGCCACTTTGCTCTGATACCATGTTAGGAATATTGGGCCTAACTCCACCTAATAAAACCGGCTTATTAGGGGAGGATTGCCCTCACCTTATAAAGTGGATCATTTATATTTTCCCAAGCAATGTGGGATTCTAATAAACTTGTATATCTATGTTATCTCATTGTGCCTTTGTCATGGGCAGCAGCAGCCGATGCAAGATCTCCAGCATGGTCGTGTGTCTGCTGCAGAATTGGTCCAGGCAGTTCATGAAATGCTTTCTTCAGCCGGCATCAATATGGATGTAGAAAGGCAATCACTGTTGCAAACAACATTAACGCTGCAAGACCAACTGGAGGAGTCTCAAGCAGCATTATTGCTGGAGCAGGACTTTATCTTGAATTTTATGCTTGAATTATAGGGGAAAAAATGCTTAAAGCAAGTTTCAGACTAGAATATCTGGGAAATTGTTCCTTGGTTTTGAAACCAGAATACAGAAGATCTAAGTTTGAAAATCCAAATTTTAAATTCTCAGTGTGCATGTCTGGATCCAGGTTGCTCCTTGGAGAAACCTGGAAGTAGAACTAGGAAGATAGTCTCTCCAAAACCCCCCTTCCAGTACCCACCTGCTTTGTACACATGCTAGTCACGGCTTTGAACTTTTGTTCTCCTTTCTCTCTTATATTTATCCTTCAATTTGCACAAAGGAATCTCTGATTATTTACTTTGCAATCCCAAAAAAAAAAAATTATGGTATATTTGACCTAAGGTTAAAGCCCCTTGTTTGGGCTCCATTTTAAGGGAAATTTGGGGGGAAATGATTTTTGGAATAGTGATTTTTTTGAAAATGTGGTTAAAAAGTAAAAAAAAAAAAGTTTTCAATTTACGTGGTAACATTATTTTATGAGAGAATGTGGTTGAAAATGAGTTTTGAAAAAAATGAGTTCTTGAAAAAATGGGGGCCAAACATAGACTAAATTTGATTGGGTCGATTCGGGTCTCTTCAGAACCGAACTAAACCGACCCACGGACAGCCCTACCTACACCAATCAATTACCATCTTTAATTAAGTTTTGAAGTACTTCGATCAATGCACATTGCACTATTATGTGTACAGAGAAATCCCGAAGATCGGCCAAGTATGTCGAATGTTGTACTAATGTTGGCAAGTGAAGGGGCATTGCCTAAGCCTAAAGAGCCCGGTTTTTTCACAGAAAGAAATCTATTTCATGAAGCTGAAACTTCATCAAGTAAGCCTACAGCAGGAAGTTCCGGCAATGAATTAAGTTTCACAGTAATGGAAGGTCGATAAAAGATATATAAAGAATTTGTGTCATAAAAGCATATATTAGTCATTTAGTTCAACGAAAACATTTTATTAACCTATATTTTCGATCGATTTTTGTGTTTTATGAATTCAACATCTAGCGTTTCTTTAATTTTGCGGTCTTAAAACTTATTTATGTATGATCTAATCGTTGCATTCTAAGCTATTGTTGATACTAGAGTTGCTAGTAGGCAATGTGTTGTAAAAGTGTGAGAGATTTTGGAAATAAGAGAGGAAAATATCTTAAAAATAAATTAAATAGGCAAGAACTATATAGTCATTCTTGATCCAACATAACAACTTGCAATCACTTATATACAGTATTGCTGCATTTACTCAATCAAAAACTTCACTAGTTCTTAGAATAAATGGGAGGAGTAGATACTGTGACTAAGGGGAAATTAGTCTTGGATTATTGGGCCGAAGCTTATTGGGCCATCCAATGTGTTTTTGGGGTTTGGCTGGTGTGTTTATAGGTTATTGATGTGGAATTACTAGGAATGACAGTTGGGAACACTACATAATTATTACATTATAAAAACACATTTCAAAATTGACAAACTCCTTAAAAAGTTTCATAAATCAGGTGGTAAATCATAATATTATATATATAATTATAATATAATATACACTAAGTTTGGATTAAATATACTATACCAAATTAACTCCTACAAATCTAATTATACTATATTTAAAAGATTTTTCTCCCAGTCATCTCACAACCAAACGACACTTTCTCTACAAACTCATCTCGCCGAACATCTTTAAAATCACAAAAAGTCACCATTTATCCTCGATTTCGAGCCGCAATCAATGAATAAGGTCACAATCCTGTCGAAATACTTCTAATTTGCTTTGGAGAAGTTGAAGCTGGCTGTGGCGGAATCAAATTTTCCCAAAGCAAAAACTGAACTCTTGTGGTTTGATGTCGAAGGTAAACATATAGTCACTGTTAATCCTCGATTTTAAGCCACAATCAATGAATGAGGTCACAACTCTATAGACATACTTCCGATTTTCATTTTTCGAGAGAAATTGAAGTTCGGTTGTAGAGGAATTAAATTTTCTGTGTATGATTAAGAATGCTAGTTTTACACATTTACCCGTTGTACTGAGGTCACATGTCACTTGTACTACTTAATGATACATGCAAGTATAATGAATTGGTCGAGCATGTTCTTTTAGAATTGGGGCTTAATGGTGCAAATTTAGTTGTGACAATGACATATTCTTTGAATTCTAGTTTACCTCCAGTCCAGATTCTGAGCAATAATAATGTTCTAACGTATAATGTTCTAACGTATTTGAGGATAAAATCTTTGGATGGGGTTGTATCGAGTTATCCTATTATGGTTGATGTTATCGCTACAATTTCATGGCAATCAAGATATACATTGCAATGTCTAGAGTCGTCAACTACTTCCGTCGAGTCATCAGCTAATGTGTTTTCTTTAGAACAAATAGCTCAAGAAATTTGTAGCTCAGCAGTGACCGTTGACAAAGAAAACATTGAAAATGATGTGACATTGGTATCCAAAGTAGATGCAAGAGCAGTAGTGGAGGGAAATATTTTTCGCAACAAGGACATACTAAAAATGAGCTGGGCCTTCTATGCTATACAAAAAAAGTTTGAATATAAAGTGTTGAAATCGGACAAGAAGGAGTACGTGGTAAAGTGTTTGCATAATGATTGAAAATGGATATTTAGATCTTCACTCTTGGGAGAAACGAAAATGTTTAAGATCAGGAAAATGTATAATGGTCAAACATGCTCGATGAACATTGTTTTAGGATCTCATCGGCAAGCATCTAGCTCAACCATGTCAAACTGCATTAGGTACAAATACACATCTTCACGTACAATATACACTCCTAATGATATCTCGAATCACATATTACATGAATATGGAGTATCGGTGAATTATGTGAAAGCGTGGAAGTCACGTGAACAAATATTATAATTGATTAGAGGTGATCCAACGACATCGTTTCAGTTGCTATCGACTTATTTCTTTTGCTAGAACAGATGAATATGGGGACGATTACAAGAATAGAAACAGATCATTTAAATAGATTTAAATAATGTTTTATGGCTTTGGGTGCATCGATCGCTGGTTGAAAATATTGTAGGCGAGTCATTGTAGTTGATGACACATTTAAATGGCCACTATGGGAGTGACGGCTTGTACACAAGATGCAAACAATAACATCTTCATACTAACTTTTGGGATTGGGGATAATGAAAATGATAAGTCACGAAGGTGGTTTCTTGAAATTTTGAAAAAGGCATATGGACCGAGAGACGGATTATGTATAGTATCAGATAGACACAATAGCATAAGAAATGCCATTGAATTTGTATATCTAGAGGCAATGTATGGGATCTGTTCATACCATTTGCTTAAAAATTTGAAGACTCATTACGCAAAATCAGGTCACAATGTTACAAATGCATTCAATTCTGTTGTTAGAGCGTATACAATGAATGAATTTGAATACCAAATGCAGTAATCAGACTCAATGAATGAAGAGATCAGAGGATATTTGGTATGTGACTGTCTGTAACATATATTATGACTTCCTGTGACTTGTTCTATGATATTATGAAATGTCTGCGAATATCTATGATCATGCATGTTTAATGTATGAACTATATTTCATTTATTGTTACATGAAATTGAAACATGATTATGAATGAAATATATCGCTGGATATTTATTATGCGGCCTCAGTTACAATTGAAAATGATATATTTTATGAATGTGGCTATTTGTCACGTGTTTTGTAATAATACAGACTATCTGTAAACCTTTTAGTATTGTGACTATATGTGACTTGTTATTACTTATACTTGAAAATATTATATAATAACTACAATTATTTTTTAGATGGATGTTGGATATGAAAAATGGTCAAGATTGTACATGTTAAACAATAGATACTCTACTATGATATCAAACATTGTAGAATATATAAATGCAGTCATGAAGGCAACAAAGACTTACCCAATTCAAGCACTTCCAGAATCATTGCGGCAACCAATCCAATCTTGGTTTTGTAAGAATAGGAATAACGTATATGGCACTTTCACAAAGCTTACAACCAATTATGAGAATATGGTGAGGGAAACGAGCAATGATGTGAGAAATCTAAAGGTAAAAACAGCAAAATATGTTTATTTTGCTGATCACAGGTATAACTTTAAATATTTTGTATTTTCAGGTTTTTACCTGCAAGTTACACTTTGTTTGAAGTGAGAGACAATTCTTCATCGTACATGATTGATATAACTCAACATATATGTAGTTATAGAATATTTCAAGTGGATCAACTTCCATGTCCACATGCACTGGCAATGATAGCAACATTGAAGCTGAATGTGTATGACTTTTGCTCGATATATTACACAAGATATGCATATCTGAATACCTACAAAGAGACAGTCTTTCCTGTAGGTAATAAATCAGAATGGAGTTTTTCGGAAGATGTGAATAGTAGAGTTGTACTTGATCCAACCTAAAAGAGAAGTTCTGACCGACCTACTGAGAGGAGGAAGAAGCCAGCTTGTGAAAGATCATAAGTTGTGAAATGTGGAAGATGCAGTGAATTTGGTCACAATTATCAAACATGCAGGAACAATGGAACATGGTGCCACTTAACCAAAAAACAACAAATTGAAAGCAACGAAAGATCCAAAGAAATTCAAATAGTTTAGTATAGTAATTTTTTTTTACACAAGGATATTCTTTGTAATTGCAAATTGTTTCATTTTATAGCCAAACTATGTATTGTTTGGATTATATAAGTTGACATATTTATGCATAGAGCTTAGAATACATTTCAGGATGTCACATGTGTTTCTGGGAAGGACAGTGTAAACAGACATTGATTGCGACTCTATTTACAATGATTGCAATGAACTGTGACCATTTCTAGCACAAAAGGAAGTAACAAGCTATAGGTTTTTTGTTTGGCTGTGGTCGTCTGTGACCGACTATGAATAAAATTCGAAGTTAATTGACTTGAGTGTTTTAATCGAGTCTAAATGTCATCTTCGACTAGATGTGATCAATTATGTGTATACTATTTATGAAAAAAAGTATAAATCATACATGTTAAGTATATGTGACCATTTATGACCATTTGTGATCAACTATTTCTATTTGTGACCATTCGTGACTTGCAATTATGTAAGACATTAACCATGTGTGACCAATTATGATGATTTGTAACATGTTCGGACTGTGCAAATGTAAACTTTTACCTCCATAAAATTCTTAAATGATATAATCAAAACTATACACATAAAGACCAATACTTTCACCTCCTTTGTACCAAGCACTTGAGAAAAAAAATTGCATTCAATTTCAAAACATATTACAAAGATAAAGATAACATCTATCGACTCCATCATAAAACACGTGTTTTGTCTAACTTCGAATAGCTATCAACCTAATCTATCATGAAAACAATTCCATCAACATTAGTTCAGTCATCTGACTTTGATTTTCCCATTCCAACTTGCCGTGGTTGTTTATTTTCGAATAGCAATGCTGCAATTTCAAGCCTGGCATTCGCAGCATCAAATGACATTGACAAAATCATTGTGCAACAAATACTGTGCATACTTTATGACGAAAACACTACAATTGTGCATCTAATATTTAACGTAGACGAATCATAAGTAACTACAAAATACTGATGAAAAATGACAAAACTTGTAATGCCCATAATGAAACTTACGCATTTTGTTATTGAGGTAACCACTGACAGTGTTAATGTGCAGGTCCCTGGATATGTCACCCATATCATCAGTAGTTTCCATCCCCAGTCCGACCACTTTTAATAGATGTGTAAGTGTAGCACCCCGAAAATTTGAGAAAAAAAAAATTTATTTGTTTGATATGTTATATCTTTATATTTTGAAAGTTTGAGGACTAAAATGAAATAAGTTTCAAATTCTTATTTTTATGTGGGCCAAATAAGTAGATTTTAATAAAACGAGATTTTCATATCAATATTATACTCGTTAGATAGTTCGTAATTAATTATGAAATTTAAGCTTGAATAAGTTTGGCATAGGATATTTTAATTACAAGAATATGTATTTTCTATAATTATTTAAGTTGGTTAAATATGAAATATAATGCATTGGGTCAGCCACCTAGCCAAGCCACGTGTGGAAAATTTGTTAATTATTATTTCATTTTATTTTGATAAAATTTAATTATAGCTATGCTTATTTCACTTAGACCAGTGCATAGCTAGTTTCAGGTGACACGTGATTTCACTATTCTTTTTGCACTAGAATTTCACCACTCATATATGTATATTAATTGTGCAAGCCATGTCTAAATGCATGTTGACCATATTTTCAAGAATTTAATGAAAAACCAAATTTAAACTAGTTTTATCCGAATTATTTCTAAACCTATAGATTTATTCACGTGATTATTTAAAGATATTGGTTTATCAAGGAATTTCATTTAATTGGTATTTTATTTAAAGTTGAATCCTAGCTTTAGCCATAATTTGTCCACGTGTAGTATAGTATATATGGAAATATGTTGTGATAAGTGTAAATCATAATTGATATAGTACAAACTGCATTTAATGTTATCCAAAAATATACTTTTGTCTATACCTTAAAGAAATTCCCTAGTTTTGGCAGCCTCTCACGTAGGTGGGTGGATAGATACAAGTAAATTTTGTGTTGTTTAACTATTGGATACAACTTCAACCATGTGGTGAAAAGTGTTTTAAGTAGGTTTGATTATTTTAAGGCAACTCAAATTTTGAATAGTCATTGTCATCCAATTTGTTGGGATACGTTTCTACCATCCTAGGTACCCTAGGATTCTACCTCTTTTGCCCTATAAATACCCATGTTTAGTCATATTATTCACGTACAATTTTATATACACACGTACAGTATAGAGAGAGAGAGAGAGAGTTTTAATGCATGTATGCATGGCAGATTGAGAAAGTACTTTGCATGGGAGATAGCAAGTTGATACAGCCGAGAAATTTATAAGTTTTGGACGTGCAATCATGTTATTTTCAAAATTTCATCTATCAATGTAGGATACTACGTGCAAGTGGATATATCTTTACAATATTATAACTTCTTTTACATGATTTATTTCACGAAATGCTAATTGACCTGCGGGTCCCAATAAAATGAAATGAAATGTGAGATCTCCTTCGGGTTTTCTCAAATGCTAGAGCTTTCGATTGATCTCTGATTGCTCATGATGAAATGATGGTATGAAATGTTATAGATTTATGTTTAAAGAATTATTATATTGTTATAGACACACGTATCCTACTGGATTTAAAATACTCACTCCTTCAAAATTCAACTTCTCATGTTAGATCAGTTCAACGTGGATGGTGGCTGAATGGTACGCGAATTGCTAAATAAAATATTTTCAAGGGAACCAATAGTAATTTTTCCTTATGTTTAGAGATTAGTATTTCTTAGATTTCTATTTAATACTTAAAGTTTCTGCTTTAATGTTTTGGGTCGAATTAATTTGGATATTATGAATGCTTAAAATTTATTCAATTTTGAATCTTCAATTAAATACTTTCTGCTTTATGTATGATTATGAAATGATATCGGTAACACATTAAAATTTAAATCAATAAAATTTGAGGCATTACAGTAAGAGTCTTCACAAGGGGTAAGACCCCTTCATAAACCTTATGATCCTTATACCATTGTTGCCAGGATGCGATTATTAATGTCAATCTGTTCCAACATGTAATGAACATGATTTGTAGGCATAATGAGCATCAACACGGATTTAACTTCTCTCCAAGCAGTATTAAATGATAACCGTTAACCATTGATGGTTTTGATTAGGTCGTCCTTCTCATTCACAATGCTTGGATCTTAAACAAATTTGGTAAAGTTCGGATTGTCATATCAAATATATAGTCTGTAGTTGTTGCTTTCATCTTGACACCTTCACCAAACTTGTGGCAAGTTGTCTTATGTAATGAAAGTATGCATCCATGTGCCGTAATAACAAAGATCATACAGAAGTAATGTGAACTACTATGCATATGTGAAAAAATGGTGTCATATTGTACCGTGCTGCTCAATTATGAATTAGAATTGATCAACGTATACCACCAAGTTTTATGTTGAACAGGCACATTGCCACACAGAAATTGAGGATTTATCACATTATCTACATCACTGAACTTTACCCTGTACACACATATACGCACTCATCAAACAAATAATGATTGCTTACACTTGACACAAAAATACTTATAATCTACATTTCATGTACGTGTTCTTAGGCTTGTATTCTTTGTCAAACCAATTCTGGAATGAACTCAGGTCTACACTATCAACTCCCTTAGAATAAATTTGGAATACAACGTTTCCAGATGTAAATTTTGATCCATAGCGGCATGACGTGGATGAACCTTAACAAAAGGTGACTGCAGAGTTTTTGATAGCTTTTGTGCCCTCTTCACACGTAGTCCAAATGATAAAGGTGCAGACGTATCTTCCTGATTCAAAAATATAAAAAGAAAGGTTCGTGAATTAGTATATGACAATCAGTCTGAATTTATAATATGAAATACTACATGTTTCGTTAAACTGACATCTTCGGTATAACATTGAGTAGACTCCAACACTCGTGCAATAGCCTCATCAACATGCTCTTGCACTTCTTTACTACCAAAGAATGCATCATCAAAGGTTTTAGGACTCTGTGAGTAGTTAACACCTAATCAAAGGTTTTAGGACTCTGTGAGTAGTTAACACCTAGATCAAAGGAAGGGTTTTGGGTAATTTTCTCATGAAGATTTGATTCGAAAATTTCAAGCTTCAACAGGGTGGTGGGGTGATTTTGGGTGGGGCAGGAATGCTCCAATTGTTTAGTTATTTAAAGAAATTCAAAATTTGCTTAAAATAATTTTAGCCAACTTTTTAATGTCCAAATCTGAACCGATTACCTAAGCTCATTAAACAGGAAGTGGGAATGTAAAATCTCTTATGGGGATAGGGTGCCTGACTCTGTCCTGCCCCATTGCCATTACTAAGAATTACTTTTCCTCTCACAGTGTGATTAATTATTAGCTTAAAGAATTATATTTCAACTTTAAATTTTAGTTAGCATAGTAAATCAATAATCTCATTTACTGTATAAAATAATAATTTTATTTGAAATTCTTTACGAGCCAACGTATATATATTTGGATGGTATACATAAATTCATGGAAGAACGAGATGTAGAATATGTAATGATTTTGAGAATAAAATTTAAATTAATGAATATTTTATATATTATGTTATGCGTATATGAAATATCTTTAAACAAATTATTTTCTAAGAAATTAAACTTTTGATTTCACATCCATTGTCTATATTTACCTTTCTTATATATATATTCTATGTACATGAAACATTTTATCTTATAAGACATTGAATTTTGAAGTTCAATGCATATATGTACCTATAAACTTTTATTATATACAGTGTTGACCTAAAAAAATGTACCAATAATGTGGCCAACAGATCTCAAGGTCTTTCACGTCCATGCAAGCTTGATTCTTGTACACTTAGATAAACTGTTAGTCACACGTGACCCTCTTCGAAAGGAATGGAGTTAGCCACATGCATTCCAACGGTCAAGTCAGTTGGAAAAAATAATTATATGAGTGTTGGAGAGTTTTAAACGTGAGCTTTCAATATAAAAAAGAGGTCGCCTTTAGGGAGAAATGAGTACAAAGTATGGTAGAAAGATTATAACTTTGAGAGTCTGAACTTGCATTACCTTTGGATAGCATTATGTGTGAGCTTTTATACTTGAGCAAGACGAATGAAGGCCGTTGGGTGTCGACTTGAGTTGCCTCATCCAAATGACCGACTTTCTTTTCATAGATATCAATGAATCACAACCTTAAATGTTAATACCATTTTTGTATCTCTAAGGCCTAACCTACGGCATTGTACTTGACCTAATGAGTTGGTGGTGACGGTAGTTGCAGTGAGTTGTCTTGTCAATCTCATAATACAAGATATGTTTAAACTCTCTTCACACTTCGTCCTGGACCGGCTCTTCCCATGGAGTCCGCGTATAACAGGGTCATCCGTGCTTGAGGATCGATCCAGCTTCACTTCACGTTAGTGTACAGGGCGTGGGATCACCAAACCGTTTAGCACGTAGGATAATTGAGACCACGTGAGGGTCCTCATGTAGAAAAGCATAACAATAGTCCCTAAAGTCCATGTTTGATTATAGCATTAGGTGGAGGGGCTTCCTTGTGGGCGAGTGATATAAAGAGAGCTAGCTAGATACTTTTAGGGAGAGATATAGGATCCCCGATACTATAGAAATGTTTGTATCGACCCCTGAGGAAAGGGCCTGTTTCCTCGTGGAGGGGTACACGGCGGTAAGTGAGGCGATCCTAAGTGGGGGATGAAACTGGCATTGCACCCCTTCTTCATGTGCATTCTTAGGCCTTATAATCTAGCCCCTATCCAGCTAGTACCAAATGTATGGAGCTAATTAGCAGGGGCCTTTCTTCTTTGGAAGGAAGTCACTCTTGGCGAGGACATGCCTCCTTATGTTTTCCAAACCCATTTTTAGCCTCGAGCCTCTAGTGGAGGGAGTAACTGTACGGGTTGGTATTATATGAACCTATGGGGCTCGCATTCTACCTTCATCTGGGGGACTCTGAACTCTATAAACAGTGGAGTCGATGACAAACAGTGGAGGAAGATGCAGTCCTAGATAATTGTGCCGACCCAATAGCATGAGTATAGTTAGTCTGGCCTTGGCTGAAATAATTTTATTTTATACCGCTTTATTCTTCTTTATTTCTAGTTTCTAATGTGTACCTTATACAACTGCAGTCGACTGGTTCGAGCTTGAACCTTTTTAAGTTGGCAATTATGAAAGTAATTTACGAGCTGCCCTCAGAGAAAGGGTACTTTAAGACCATGCTTGGAAAGCGAAACCTCTTCGTCACGCATCAACTGATGGCTACCAAAGGTAAAAGCAGTTTCTAGTTATTTACTTTAGTAATTCTACTAAACTTTAGGATGGGTGCTGATAGGCTTACCTTCTTCTTGTAGGTCAACATGACAAGAAGGAATATGCCAAACCTAAAATGTTCTTTATGAGGCTCCTGGGAGAGGCAAAAAATAAGAAGGCCCTGAGCTCATCCTCTTCAACGTACAAGAATCAGCAAGATAAGTTAGCCTTCCTCTCTAATATGAATCTACCTCATTTCCCATAAAAGAAAAGTGAAATGGAAAAGCAAGGTTGAGCCATCTACAGAGTGACTTAGAAGAGGAAGTTGGTTCTGACAAGGAACACCGAGCCCCCTCCTTTGTCGAAGCGCCAGAAAACTCTCAAGGAGTCACTTCGTCATCCCATTAAGGCTGAGCCCATCTCTTCTGTTAAGATTGTTGGTATGGAGGAAAATGTCGAGGAGGTGAGCTTCATAAAGCTGAGGCAGGGCAGGGAGGCCAGGAGTGTCCATTTTGAAGGAAAGGCCCAGAATTTTCGATGAGGGAAGTCGGATGAGGTAATTCCCACTGTGATAGAGATGCTTCTTGCCGAGGTCCTGGGGGCTGTGAGGATTTAATATTAAGTAATTGGACTGACAAGAACTCTTCCTATGTCGAGACCTGTGATGCAGTGGACATGGTGGAGGCTGGCTTAGCCCTTCAGGCTCGCTCTCAAGTCTTTTTCCTTAATACCCAAATGGAGATGAAGTGACTGTAGGGTCTTAATAAAGGATATCTCTAGAGGGCCAACGATGCGGAGGCAACACTAAATAAAGTACAAGCTGAGGCATCCTCTTCCAATGAGGCCATTGAAGCCTCTAAGGTGAAGCAAAGTAAAGCGGAGTCTAAGATGGAGGCATTATCAAAGGAAAATAACAACTTGAAAAAGAAAGTCTATATTTGCAAAGTCGAGGTGCATGCTTTGACGAAGCGTGTTGAGAATTATAATAATCTTCAGAGGATCGCTTCGTCAGCCTTATATGCTGCTAAGGGGAGCTGAAGGCTCTCTTCGACGAGCTAACTGCTAAAGTTGCCAATTTGCAGTAGCGGCTAAGTGGGACAGGGGAGGCAGGTGTGAATGAGTACATTGCCCACTTCCATGAAACAACTAAGTACAACGGCCTCGATTTATACTGGATGAGGGTCACACACAATGAAGTCTTTGGAAGACTTGCAAAGCTGCATCCCCAATTGGAGTCGGCTGCTCTAAAAGAGGAATTCCTTCTAGCCAGAACCATCTATCCCTACAGCCGAGGTTGAAGATTATGTTGAAGAAGTTGATGTCCAAGGGAAGCCTGAGTAAGATGATGCTGACGTTTAGACGTAGGCTTATAATTTTATTTTTTTAATAGTTTTCCCTTTGTAATGACCTTGGTTATATATAAAAGAATCTTTTTCACTTCCATCATGTCTACTGCTGACGTGATCTTTGCAGTTGACTATTATATGGGCTTGCCATAATAATTTGAAACTTGAACATGTAACATAGGCTTGTCGTAGTAAAAATTGGTAACTTAACTTGCCGTAACTTAACTTTTGTAAATAATATAGGCTCGCTATGAATAAAAAAAACATGAACTTGTCATACTTAACTGAATTAATAGCATATGGGATCGCTATAGTTAACTGAATTAATAACATATGGGCTCGCCATAGTTGATCTTAAGTAACAACGTATGAACGTCCTTATCTTGACTTTGGCATTGTAGTATCTCGTCATTTTTCTCTGGTAGGAGGCTAGTCTTATATGTGAGTCGTCTCTCATTTCTTCAAGGAAATTGAACTCACGCCATCTTATCTCATAATTCGTTATCTCCATGAAGTGCAGGCGGTGAGGTGAAGGAAGACGTACTTCGATCGGGTTCATTGTCTTTGCCCCATATGCCATGAAGAAAGGGGTTTCCTTAATCGTAGTTCGATTGGTAGTATGAATTGCCCGTAATACGTGGGAGAGCTTGTCCATCAAGTTTCTTTTTCAAGAGGTGCTAGATGGTCTTGTTAATTGCCTCAACCTAGCCATTTGCCTAGGGATGATAAGGGGAAGAAATATGTTTCTTGATACCCAATTCTTCGCACAAGTCTCTAAACTTTTTGCCTTCAAATTGTTACCCGTTATCTATTACGAGTGAGTAAGGAATTTCAAACCAGCAGATGATGTTCTTCCAGATGAACTTGGAAGTGTTTACTTCAGTTATTTTAGCCAACGGTTCAGTTTCAACCCACTTAGTGAAGTAATCAATGAGGATAATCGCTTAACTTACACTCCCTTTCTCCTTTGGCATGGGGCCTAGCCATTTAGCAAACAGCCAGTGACTGGATGCCATAATTAGCTCTTGACACTGCTGCCTTTGATGGGAGAAAAACGTTGACATTCATAGTATCTTCTCACAAATTGCATCGCATCTTTTTTCAAGGTTGGCCAATAGTACCCCTATCTTAGCACTTTCTGAGCCAGTACTGGACCCCCATGTCACTGCTACAAAATCCCTCATGAATTTCTCGTAGGACATAATTAGCTTCTTCTCCTTCTGTGCATCGCATGAGTGGGGATTCGAAGCCCTACTTATAAAGCACTCATTCCTGGAGCATATAGTGGATGGCTCTACGCCTGAGTTAGTGGGTTTCTTCCTTGTTCTCTGGCAATGTTTGATCTTTGACGTAAGCAATGATTGGTTGCATCTACTGTAAGGTCCTTTCAATCCAAATTACCTCATCTCCTTTAGATGTTGAGGGCTTAGGAAGGTATTCAACTGGTACAATTTTAAGCAATTCTAAATATTTACTACTGGCCAATTTTGATAGAGCATTGGCGTGCATGTTCTCAACTCTTGGGTCTGGATTAGCTCAAACTTTCAAAAGAATGGAGCAAATCCATCACCCTTTTGAGGTATGCTGCCATGCCTTTATCCTTGGCTACGAAACTATCATTGACTTGGCTTACCACCAGCTGTGAGTCGCTGCAAACCGTTAGGCTCTTGACATGTATCTCTTTTGATAATTTGAGGCCTGCTAGCAACGCCTCGTACTAAGCTACGTTGTTGGAGGTCTTGAAATCGAACCTATCTACGGAATTAAGTTTATGGCCCTCTGGGCTCTCCAGCACTACATCGACTTCGGAGCCCATTCTCCAAAAGACCCGTCAAACAAACAGTTTCCAAGTTAGGGGGTCTGCTGGTTCCATTACCACGTTGATGTTTGTTACTTCAGTGAATTTTGTTATGAAGTATGCCACTGCTTGCCCTTTCACTGAGTTTCTTGGTTGTTATAAAATGTTAAATTCGCTCAATTCCACAACCCATTTCATTAACGTTTTTGAAGAATTTGATTTTTGGAGCACCTGCTTGAGGGGAAGGCTAGTCAACACGTATATACTGTGGGCTTGGAAATAGGGCCCAGCTTCCTGGAAGCAATTATGAGGGAAAATCAAGCTTTTCCATGTCTGTGTAGCACGACTCAACTGGCAAAAGTCTTCCTCTCATAGTAAATAGGCAGTTGTATACCTCCTTCCCTCACTAGTACTGAACTTACGGCCTCTGTGCTCACGGTCAAATAAAAGATCAATATTTCTCCTTCCTTGGGCTTAGAGAGAAGAAGGGCTTACCCCAAGTGCTTCTTTAGCCCTTGGAAAGCCACTTCACACTCATTCAATTGGAACATTTTTCCTTCTTTCAGGACTTTGAAGAATGTGAGACATCTATCTATTACTTTGGAGATAAAACAACTCAGCACTACTAGCCAACCTGTTAAACTCTACACTTCTTTAGGCTTGAAAAGGGACTTCATATCCCGTAGGGCTTTGATTTTTTTAGGGTTCGCTTCTATGTCTCGCTGGTTGACCATGTAACCTAAGAATTTTCCAGAAACCACACTAAAAGCGTACTTTAACGAGTTCAGCTTCATCCGATACTTCCTTAAGATTTTGAAAATGGCCTCTAGGTGCTCGATGTAGTTCACATTCCTGAGGGTCTTTACTAATATGTCGTCAAAGTATACCTCTATTTTTTTCCCCATGAGGTCGGCAAACATCTTGTTGACTAGCCACTGATAGGTAGCCCTGACATTTGTCAAGCCAAATGGCATCATGTTGTAGCAGTAGAGGCCTCTATCAGTGATGAATGAGGTGTTCTCCTCGTCAGATGTGTACATAGAGATTTGGTTATACCCTGAGTATGCATCCATGAAGCTCAAGAGCTCATGCCCTACAATGGAGTCGACCAACTAGTCGATCCTTGGAAGCGAAAAGCTATCATTTAGGCATGCTTGGTTGAGGTTGGAGAAATCTATGCAAACTCTCCACTTGCCATTGGACTTCTTTACCAAGACTATGTTGGAGATCTACCTTGGGTATACTATCGCCTTTATGAACCCATTGGATATAAGTTATTGTACCTCTTCTTCCAGGGCTTCATACAGCTTGGAGTTCAAGGTTCTCCTCTTTTGCCTATGAGGGGTGAACTTGGGGTCCACATTAAGATGATAGCAGCTGACTTTGGGGTTGATGCCCATCTTCGTGTTTTCATGCAAACATGTCTAAGTTGTTAAGCAGGGTCATGTGGGTCCATCAGGAAGGACTCAAGCTCCTCAACTGGGGTCGCTTGTGAGTTCGATTTAGTGACTCTAGGGTCCAATCCACATCGATGACCCCTTCCTCTGGGGTATTTATCATGTTGATGTCCCCGATCTCCTCGCACTGTAGCAATTCATTTTTTAGTGGGGAACTTCATGCACAAGTGGTGTGGGATGTAACAGCCCCAAGTTCTTTCAAAGCAGGTCATCCTAATTCTCCATTATAAACGAATCAGTGATCCACAATGAGGAATTCCATGAAGTGATGGGCAGCAAGTGAGGATGCTCCCATTTCAACTGCCAGCGTGATTCTCCCTCTAGGAACAATGTTGTCACTGGTAAAACCGTACAAGGGGACGATCATGGGGGTTAGCTCGTGACCTATCATCATTTTATCATAGGTGGTTCCAAATAGGATGTTCACAGAACTCTCATTGTCCACCAGCAAGCGTTGAGCCCGTTTTGGGCTATGACAGCCCTTACACCAAAGTGTCGCAATGGTGGTAATGAACCCCATTGGTATCTTCCAGCGAAAAATGTTATTGAAGGGATATTACTAGACCCACGGGGAGTGCTGTTAACAAAATAGCTCGTCATAATTTCTCTGAGTATTCCCTAACTCTTTTCCTACATTTGAGCCACCAATAATAGTGTTAATCTTCCTAATGAGATCGTTATCTGCATCAGCGAGGGGTTCTCTCCTTGGCCTTTAATCACCTCTTAGCCTATTTCTTTCTCCCTCGCGCCCTTACCTTGGTGATTCATCTATGCGATGACGCATCGCCTCATCACGTTTTGGTTTTTGTTCATGCCTAGGTTGAGGGGCATTCCATTATGTCTGATAAGTGTTTCTTCTTTGAACATGGGAGCATGTTAGCTCCTTATAGTATGGTCTGGACCAGCAATTTTTGGTACTGTGGCTGTACGTTTGATGGTAAGTGAAGTATTGCCTATTTCTAGGCTCCTTGCTCCTTCCCCTACCTCTCCATTTGAATTGATTCGATTGTCTTTGTCCCTCAGATCTGACCACTTTGTATGCTAATGAGGGTACTACGTTTAATATGGCAGTGGCTAACGTTTGACGTAAGGTGGGGATGAAGGTATGTCCTGCTTCAATCCATTGATGGTTTACCAAGTGTGATACAAGATCTCACCGCTGTCTCTGAGGTAGTGGGAGTCCCAAGGAAGTTCGATTACGGTGATCAATTAATTCCTCGTTGACAATTTCGCTCCTCATCATTTCCACCAAGGCATCATGTGATGTGGATTTTTTGTTTCGCACGTCTCTCCAAAAGAAGGTGTTCATGTTGAGGCCTTATCTTAGAGCTGAAAGGGCCTCTCTATCCTTGACCTATTCACAATATGTCATTTCATCCGTAAATCGAACCCCTTTTTTTTCAAAGTTTCACCTGCTTGTTGCCTCATGGGGGATAACTATTGGTGTCTGACCTCCGAGGTCGATTGAGTTCAGATTACTATAGAAGAAGAATAGGTCCTAACGTGAGGTCAGTTTGGTAATTGGAATCTGAGGCCAATCATTGAAGTCAGGTCTGCTATTGTTGCTTGTACGAGAAGTTTATGTACTTTATCGAGATTGAAAGAAACATGATGATTGAAGATCACTGACGAAATATATAGATATCCAATCAGCTAAGTGCATATGTAAAGTTCTGACATTGGCACCCGCAAAATCCACCAATCAAGTGATTAAGCTCTCTTCCCTAAGTAATTCATTAATTACTGGGAACCACCTGCGGGATTACTTCATGATGGCCTGACATTCTGAGCTTGTTTACCAATCCAATTGGAGCAACAATTGTACTTCTTCAGCTCGAAATTACAGCTAACAAGACATGGGAGGCCGGATATGTGCATATTTCTTACTATAAATAGGAGATGCAAGCCAAAATGGAGGGGGATGACAACTTTTTTTGAAGCATTACAACATCTCTTTGTATCTCTGAATCATATTTCAAATATCTCCTAAAGAGGACGAAAAACAACCTTGACTATTGTTGTAATATAGGATTATTGCGATCATTTCTCATTGATAAAACTTTATTTTCCATTAAGTTGGCTTGACTATTTGTTTATGCAAATTTTAATGTCAACAGGTGTCAATGTGCATGGCCTTATCCAAATGACTAATCTTTCTTATCATAGGCATCAATCAATCACGGCCTTAAATGCTAATACCACTTTTGTATCCCTACGGCATCAATCAATCAAGATAATGTCCGATTTTTTGTTTGTTACGTCAACTTGACAAAATCCTTGTTAATTTGTACTGGAGAGGAGCTTTTTTCATCTTCGTTTTGCTTGTGTAGTAAATTAGCAATAGGATTAGGGTTGTTTCAAGTTATCTCCATAACGAGGCTGTGCACTATTAGGTATTTAAGCTTCTATGCTACGACAACTTTACTTTGTTAGTTTGGAAGTAGATGGTAATAAATATAGTCGTTTAGTTTATGTTAATTGCGATGTAATAAATGAATGAAGGCTTCTCTAGAAGGGGGACGTATGCCGGTGAGGCTGCTGGGGCAGGTTTGTTAGAAATTTAGTTTCAAGTGCTGGCTTGAAATGATATTTCATATGGAATAATTGCAGCAGAAATATCAAACCTTTCATTTTTTGTTACTTTTTCTGCTATAATAAGGAGATGATATTTCATTTGGAATTAATGATTGAAGCTCAATAAAAATAGTTGTGAGGTATTGATTTTTCATTTTTGGAGAAGAGGCATAGGAGTTTCTTCGACAGAACCATACATTATTGGCTAAAACTTTCAAACTTTGTATAAGATTGAGACTTTAGAATGAAAAAAAAACGCTTTTTCTTCACTTGTTTTTCATCTACCTTTTCTCTTTACTTTTGTTGTAATTTTATTTTATTACTATTTTTTTTTTTTTTTTTGTGTTTACAGCTGATGCTTTGTTTTCTTCAATCTACTTTGGGTCATTGATTGATCTACCACTTTGATTTTGAGGCCCCAATTTGAGGCCCTAGGCCATTACCTTTGTGACTTTGGTCCAAGGCTGGGGCTGGAACTTATTTTTTAGGAAAAAATTCATTTATCCTACTTTATCTTTATCCTATTTCAAAAATAACAAAACAACTTTCACATTTCAAAAATCAGATATTTTAACCTACACACACACACACACACACATATATAAAATTAACCCACCCCCACTTCCACCATCCCCACTGCTCCGGCGATCGCTCCGGTGACTATTCCGACGACCGCTCCGGTGATTGTTCCGATTTCGGCGACTGCTCCGGCTATCGTTCCGGTGACTTCTCCGATTCCGGTGACCGTTCCAACGAATGATCCGATTTCGACAACTCAGGTCACAAGTCACGGCTCAGGTCACAAGTCACAGTCCATATCACAACTCAGGTCACAAGTTACAACCCGGGTCACAACTCAGGATTTTGTTCATAATCACGGGTTATTTTCTTTCTTTGTTTTTTTTATAAGGATCACAGGTTATTTTCAAATGATCACATCACATGTTACAAAATATTTTTGCACATGGCTCAGATTAATATTTAGTCACAAATTATCGAATTTTAAGGTCACAGTTAATCCATTACGCGATCACAATTAGTCCATTATGGTTCCCAGCAGGTCACGAAACACAACACAGATTCAAACAACACCGTCTCAGCTGCCTTCAAGTCGGTACCACCTCATCGTCAAACCGCCAATCAAAACAGCCTAAAAATTACCTATACATCGAACTGAGAATGGCTGACTGTGAAGGTCACGACAACGCAGAGCACTTCCTCAATTTCTGGCGATGTTCGGCGAAAGGTGGATGCTCCGATCTCTCACCTCTCACAACCGTGCGCACAACACAGAACACAACCACAGCACGCACAACACCCAACCACACTACACAGCACCTACCTCCGCACTCACTGTACACAACAACCACCACCGTCACAATAGATCGAATAAAAAAATCCCAAAAAATGAGGCAACGTTGCAGATCTGGTGGTAACAGAGCTCCGGTCGAGCCGCCTCGTTGATCCGTTTACAGCAGCGACGACCACTGCATCCAGTCTTGGAGTGGAAGCCACCACATGTTGGGAATGACGCCACTGGTGGTCTCGCAGCGACGCGAAGGCGACGCTGCCTTTGCGACGTTCACAAAGACAGGAGATGAGGGGAAGGGATAGATGTAGGGGGAAATAAGGTTGCTGTAGGCGATTGGGTTGCTGTAGGCGAAGGCGGGGATGTCGGTTGAGAGAATCGGGGATGAGAGAAACAGGGGTGAGTAGGGTTTGATAATTAAAAAAATTTTAGAGGTGGGTGTATATAAATTATTTTTTATAATATTATTATTATTATTTAATTAAATATAAAAATTTGTATCTATCTATAAAACATTTGATTTTTGAACATTAAAACTTAAAATCTGATTTTTGAATTTGGATCTTGAAAAGTAGGGGTACATGTAATTTCCACTATTTTTTTATGATTTTGTTCTCAATGTATTGCACAAGTGTGCGATTTAGGTTTGGTTCATATATGAAAGAATGGTTATCGGTGTGGAATTTGATTGAAACCCAATGATTTTCTGAGCAGATGAAAGATGAATATGGTGAGTCAAACTTTTGGAAAAAGAACTTTTCCATCTTTTTTAGCATGTATAACTTGATGTAAATATAAGTAGAAATAAGCATTCATCTGAAAGTTGATTATTTGTATGTAACAAGTTCATTTTAAGTCGTCATCATGTCCTTTACTTATTCTCTAATGATATTGAAGGCATAAATAATTATCTACTATGGCCGAAGAAGGCTATCCAACCTACACCCTAAATAGAACACCCCATGTAGGGCCGCCATATGAGGCCCTCTACATTCATGATGGTTGCCTACCGCTATGAGACCTTTTACATTCATGCTAGGTCACTTACCGCTATAAGGTACTCTGCATTCATGCTGGCCTGCCTACCATTACGGGGTCAATGCAACACTTAACTATAAGAATACCATTAAGTTGAATAGGAACCGACCATCGGTTATCACGGGCACAACCAACTGTTGGAAAAGTGGAGATCCCTTATGTTTTTTTATACCGCAAGTGTACGATATCGTAACAAGTAGTATTGGGATCTTTGAGTCTGGATATCATTCCCACGAAGATTATACTTTAGGACTTAATCTAATTTTTCTAACTCGTATTTGACAAAAACAAGTAAATAATTATGATGGTTATGATTATTTTTCCTAACTACTTCTAACTAAATGAAAATACAAAAATATTGCAAATAACGAATAATTGAAGATTCAAATATGTGATAAATATTAGGGCATAACAATTTCATCTATTAATCACTTTAATTCTTAATTCAAGATTCATAACCTAATGTAGCGTTCGATCGAATTCTTCTATTATATTCAATTTACCCCTCTCAAGTTCTCACCGATCATATTTAATTAATTAAATTGCATAACTATGTGAATCAATCTTAGTTAAACGAAATATTAGTTCTAAGAATTCATATTATGACAGCAATAACTAGTATATGTATCTCTACACATTATACTAATTTATCGAATTTTACTATATGATCTAAATCTCAAACTCACATATCAATTCGTAAGAGACTTGCATAATCGTCAAATTAGTGATCAATTAATTCAATCATTAAATTCATAGTAAAACCAACACATATAACAATAAATCATATAAAGTTTGAATAGAAAAATAAAGGACTACAAGTCGACTACATTGTCTTCCTTAATATAAAAATTAGTTATTCATACTGTAAAAATAAAAATAGTTATAAGTGGAAAAATATCTCCAAAAATTAAAGAAACGTGAAATTTCTATATCTGCAGTCTCCATTTCTTTTCCTTTTTTTTTCTTCCTTCTCTTCTCTTTTCTTTCTCTCTTTCTCCGTTTTTTCTTCTCTCTTTCCTTTCTACTGTTTTTTTTTCTTTTCACTTTTCTATCTCTTTCTTCTCCACCTTTCTCCTCTTTTTTCTTCTTTTCTTTCGTTTTTTCCTCTCTTTTCTCTCCCTTCGAGGTGTTTCTTTTCTGTTCTCCACCTCCGTCTTCTTCACTTTCCTATACGTGTTTTTGGTCTTCTCTCTGCCCTTTTTCCGTGTGTATCCCTCTATCAAATATAAATATACAGGTACATTTAATATAATATTTCTTTCAAAGGTTTCATCTTTGAATTTTGTTATTTTTCCCTATTTTTGCATTATTTTATCAAATTTTTCATTAAACATAAAGTTTTAACTACAAAATACAATATAAAATAAATTAGGTAAAATTTTATCCAAAAGACAATAAAATATCATGATTTAGGACCTCGAAGACGTGGGGGTAGTGGGAGGCGTTACGTGGGACACGTGTCACGATCTGTCCGGCAGTTATATGGCTTCAAACCTCTGTAAATACTCTTGAGACTAGACATGTATGCATTTGGGAAACTCTGGCTATTTGAATACCCATTATTTTTTTCTCTTCCTATGTTCAAAAGCAACCAACTAATTCTCACGCTGAAGGTACAACGGGGGAGAAAGCCTCGACCTCATTTTGCAGGTAACGTTCATTCATCGGAGTAGCTGAAACACCTTGCACTCCAAGGAGGACATGGAGTCTAGTTTCATGACTATTTCATCTAACAACACACACAGAACTTGGAGCACATTCCATTATGTAGCAGATTATGTGTTCTATCAGTATCATACTTTTTCGTTTTGTTCATATTAAGGATGATCAAGTAGGTTATCCGAAGAATCTTATATTATGTATTTTTGAGTTTTGTATCTATCGCTAGTATGTAATTTTTGTTACCCCTCAACACTTTTCTGTGTTTTCGTTCACGGTATAAGAAAGAAGAGAACAAGTCTCACATATGAAGCAGTTTGTCTCACAAATTTCTGTAAGAACAGTCGTATGGGTGACCGATAGAGAGATCCCTTTTAATGACACTTCAGGGGTATTAAAGTTAACAGAGAATGGGAATATGGTACTATGAGTCCGGTCGCGCAACTACTCGACTCGGGAAATCTTAAATCTTATATATCTGATCATAATGTGAAATATCAAACTCGCATTTGGTTTTGACTAAAGAATTGAAGTAACTTCGTCGAGTCAATTTTGCATGTCTTTGTCTTTTAATGCATGTTCACTTTCAAGGTATTGACAAAATGAGTGATCCAGGTTTGCCATTTATTCTTTAATTAACATTGGAGATGGATAGGTAGATAGATAATGATTTATTTATTCATTTTTGGAATATAAAATTAGCAGCAGCTTGAAATATACGTCGTCTACGAACTAGAACCTTTGACTCCAAGTTCAGGAAATTATGAATTAAAGGATGTTTTGTTTTTTTTCCTGATATAAACCTAATATTTTTTAGTAAACTTAATGAGAAAAATTCTTGCATCTTCGAGTTTTCATCGGATAAATTCTTGATCAAGGATCCGGAGTTTTTGTTAAGAGCAAAAGCATTTTTTGGTCCTAACTAGAGACAAAATGCTTCGACAAGTGCGGTAAATAAAAATTTTAAACTGTAGTTAGATATTATATAAAATAATCTAAAATGAATTAATATAACAATCTACTTATCCCTGTTTGATGATCGTTATTTAAATAAAATGAGTTCGTAATAGTGAATTTTTGAATACTGTGATTAAAAAAGTAAGGAAAAAAAATATTTAGGGTTTGAAAAATATTTATGTGTAAAATATTTTATTGTGAGAATGTTTGGTGAGTTTGAAAAAAATGAGTTTTGAAATAATGAGAATCAAACATGTGCTTAAATAGTAATGATATTTAACGTAAGTCATGCTTAATATCAGTTTATATGGTCGTAATCCATTGTAATGCTATGTTTTGTGTTGTGTTATCGTCGTGGTGCATAGATTGAAGACCCGAGGACCTTTGAGTTTTGGAGGAAAACTTAATAAATGCTTTTGGTGTCGGAGTTTAGGAAGATCAAAACGAACACTAATGTGTTATTTTCAACATAAAAATACATCTCACTTTCAACTCTCTTTCCGCGATGACTTAGGATGATTTTCTTAATTACCTTTCTTTTTTTTTTTTTTTTCCTTCTCAGCAAAAGCTCGTTTTCTTGCCGTTGGTGGTTTAGTAAGTTTGTGGGAAGGTAGTAGATAGTCAAAGAGAAAGTAGTTACAATTGCCTGATTTCAATAAGTTGAAGTTGGCTTGTTTAATGACATTTTACCATTTTTTAACATGTTAAACAAAGTACAACTCATGAAAAAGCAAATGGAGATGAATAAGAGCAACACTTAGAAAATATTATTAAAAAAAAAGTTAAATGAATTTTAAAATATTATTTAAAAAGGAAATTAAATTCAATAAAATTCATATTGTACACACAAAATTGTCTCAAGCATTGCACAAAATGAAACTACCAAGTAAAGTCTCAAGCATAAGAATTCTAGCAGCACAAATTTTCAAACCTGTGCAAAACATCGTCATCGTCATATCATGACAAGTAGAAAAGATTGGATTTTTATTGGAAAGTCATCGTCAGGACAAGTAGAAAAGTCCGAGTCTCTGATATAGTCAAAATAACGACTAAACGTAAAAAATTAGATAATTTTTCAGCCATAGTCCTCAAACTATATCCCTTAGAGCTCCTGGGCCCTGCATTTTTTTTTTTCAACTCTTATAGAGGGGTTCCTCCACAAACACAAAGTTTATAGAAAATCAAAAAATAGTTAAAAAAATGAAACAAATCCAATCTTCTTCCCAAATTGTCACTTTCCACCTATTTTCACCGCCACCCCAAACTCC
The DNA here is from genome assembly GCA_035079005.1 of Fraxinus americana. Classification (NCBI taxonomy): domain Eukaryota; kingdom Viridiplantae; phylum Streptophyta; class Magnoliopsida; order Lamiales; family Oleaceae; genus Fraxinus; species Fraxinus americana. Next base: position 23,226,828 of record CM068726.1, on the reverse strand, counting down.
CTCACGTTTCTTGTGATAACCAAGGAAAATACTATAATAATAATAATAATAGAATAAAAACCACCCATATTCATCCCTAGTCCAACTCTTCCACCTCGCCTCACCGCCTCTCGCCATCACACCTCTTTTTCTTTTTCAAAGAAATATAACGTGTACAAGAGAATTCCATGTCTAAAGTAGTCAGATGCAAGCCATCATTTGATGGAATGTTTGACGGTTTGTCCAAAAGGACTTGTGTCCATCAAAAATCAAACTTTGAAAATCTAAAAATCAAAGAAACTTGAATAGGAAACCAATTGCTCATAGTGTATAATTTGAGGACTGAAGCTGCAAATTTCCCAAAATCCGTTAGTATTTATTACATAACAAAAGCCTATCAATCATATAACAAATTAATGGAAGGCTTAACAAGAATTGCCTTTCTCTGTTCTTTATTTTTCTCCGTTCCATTCATTTGTGAAGCAGTCGACACCATAACTGTAAACACGTCTTTTGCAGATGGAAACTACGTCGTTTCATCAGGAGGAACATTTGAAATGGGATTCTTCAGCCCGGAAAATTCTATCAACAGGTACTTAGGAATATGGTACAAAAAAATTTCTGTAACAACAATTGTGTGGGTGGCCAATAGAGAGACCCCTTTTAATGACACTTCAGGAGCTTTAAAGTTGACAGAGAATGGGAATTTGGTACTTGTAAATAGTACTAATGGTGTTGTTATATGGTCAACCAATTCTGCTAGTGTCACAATGAATCCAGTCGCGCAACTACTCGACTCTGGTAATCTTGTCATACGAGGTTCAAGTGATAAAAATTACAGGTGGCAAAGTTTTGATCATCCAACCGACACGGCCTTGCCCGGGGTGAAAATGGGGAAGAATTTTGTGACGGGTGTTGATTGGATTCTATATTCTTGGAAGAGTAACAACGATCCTTCGCGGGGACATTTTACGTATTTTATGGATACTCATGGATATCCACAACACATGATGATGAGTGGTTCAAGTGTACTTTTTCGATCAGGACCATGGAATGGCCTGTCGTTTAGTGGGTCTCCGGGCCTAAAAAAGAATCCGATCTACACATTTCAATTTGTGTTCAATCAAGAAGAAGTATACTATAGCTTTGATCTTATTAACCCTGACATTTACTCGAGGCTCGTATTGGGTTCGGATGGAGTTCTTCGACGATTTTCGTGGAATAATCAAACCCAAGTTTGGACTAATTTGGTTAATGCACCAGCTGATAATTGTGCCATTTATGGACAATGTCATGGATATGGTAGTTGTGACACTAATAACGCTCCAATTTGCAGCTGTATGGATAAATTTAAGCCTAAAGACCCAAAAAATTGGCTCTCGGCCGATTGGTCAAATGGCTGTGTTCGTAAAACACCATTGAATTGCAAGAGCGATGGTTTTATAAAGTATCCTGGAATAAAATTGCCCGATACGAGAAAATCTTGGTATAATTTGAGCATGTCACTTGAGAAATGCAGGGAAAAATGTATGAATGATTGTTCGTGCATCGCTTATTCCAATATGGATATAAGAGGGAAAGGAAGTGGTTGCTTTCTTTGGTTTGATGATCTGATGGACATTAGATATTATGGTGGAAATGACGGTCAAGATATCTATGTTAGGATGGCATCATCTGAGTTAGGTACGTCTTACTATTTTCGTTTAAAGGTGTATATATTTGACTTTATTATGAATTTTGGATCAAGTGATAATGAAGACAATGAAATAAACAAGAAAATAAACACCAAAATTTACGTGAAAACCCATTACGGGAAAAAACCACGGGCGGAGGAGAAGAAATCCACTATAATCAATAGCAGTTATGTTTACAAATCTTAATATACTCAATTGAAATCTAAAACTCTCAAAATGTAGTATAAATCTCTCTCAATTATGTTATGTTTTATTTTTTATATACAAGTCATGCCATATATATATACATAAACCCTAGAGAACAATTTGTAGAAGAATAGGAGACTAAAATCGCGTCAAAATCGAAAACGGGCCTAGACTGGATAAGAGCGACAGGCAGACGATAGCCCCGTCGCTCAAGTGACGTGGTAGCGCTAGGCGAGCGACTAAGTCTTAGGTTTTTTTTCTACTGAGCTCGCTCGAGCATTCAGCTAGCGTCAAACGTATGAAAATGTGGCGACTTTTTTGTTCGATCCATAATTTTGATCTCTTCAAGACCGCTCCAATTTAAACTTCAATACCCACAAGAATTTGCACAAAAAATCTACACCTTGAACCAAATTTCAACACAAGGAATTCCAAATCACGACTCCATCAATAAACACCACTCATCTTCCAAACAAATCACAATGGACTAAATCAATGACAAACACCAACTAAGTTCAAATAATGTTCAAACTTAGAAATATGAAGTGGTTTTGTCATCATATCAGAAAGATTATCTTTGGTATCAACATTGCTCACTAAATATCACCACGAACAATCACATTGCGCACAAAATGATACCTCACATCAATGTGCTCAGTTATCTCATGAAACATCTAATCCTTAGTCAAGAAAATTGCACTCTAACTATCACAGAAATACAGTAGACATCTGCAAGTCTTCACTGATGTCACCAGTAAATCCTCTCAGTCACATAACCTCCTTACGTGCCTTTGTAATGGCCATGTATCCCGCTTCTGTTGTAGACAAAATTATTGTATTTTGCAAAGTAACTTTCCAACTGATAGCACGGCCTCCAACGATAAACACATACCCTATAAGTGATCTATTGAATAATGTAAATCCACATACCTAATGACTTCATTTGAATTTCTACCAAAATGTAAACAAGCAGTAGAAGAGCTCCTCAAATATCTGAAAATCCACTACACTGCTTTCGAATGTTCATTGCAGATTTTGCTACGTATCTGCTAACTGCACAAAATGCAAGTGCCAAATCAGGTCTTGTACAAACCATAGTATATATAAGCGAATCAATTGCACTAGAATAAGGAACCTGAGACATGTAATCATTGTCTATATCTAACTGAGGACACAAGTTAGATGATAATTTGAAGTGGGCAGCCAATGGAGTACGACAGCCTTCATATTCACCATATTGAATCTTTCAAGCACTTTTTCAATGCACCGTTTCTGACTCAAATACAATCTGCCAGCATTTCTATCCCTCAAGATTTTCATACCAAAAATGTTCTTTTTTGCACCCAAATCATTCATATCAAACTCTTTGCCGAGTTGGAACTTCACTTTTTTGACATCTGCTTTATCTGTGGCTGCTATGAACATATAATCAACGTATAATAACAAATACGTAGTCGATCCACAATCTTCTTTTCTGAAGTACACACAACTATCTTAATTACATTTGAAGAACCATAAGTACTCATGAATGAATCAAACCTCGTATACTGTTACCTCGGTGATTGCTTTAGTCCATTCAAGGACTTTTTCAATAAGCACACACAATCTTCTTTCCCTGAGACTGTGAATCCCTTAGGTTGTTGAATGTAGATGTTCTCTTCAAGTTCTCCATATAAGAATGCAATCTTGACATCCATCTGCTCAATTTCCAAGTCATTCTTAGTCACCACTCCAAGTAAAGCCCGAATGGAACTATGCTTCACAACTGGTAAGATTACAAGGACGTAGCCAGGATTTCAATCTTGGAGGGGGGGCAAAAATAAAGGGGGCCCGCCCCTCCCTCTCGAAATTTTTTTTTAATTAAAAGGATTGAAAATGACGATTTTGAGTACCAAAATAGGCAAGTTAGATTGACTGACCAAAAAGATAATTAGTTTGTTGATACAAAAATAATATGTCCATCTACGTGTCTAACGCTATACAAATTGAAAACATGAATGTTAGATGGACATCAAAAAGATAAAAAGTAAACTGCCTATCTATATAACAGATGGTAGAGATAGTTTGGACATCTGAAATTGGTTTTTCCTTGTTCTCATCACTTCAAACTCGTCAATAAGAGAATCTAATGAAAAAGTATCAACAATCTCCTTCTCTACATACACAAGCATGGTACTGGATAAAAAATCATCTTCCATTCTATTAATTTCAATACCCACTACTCACAATACAATTCAAATCAGTACTGAAATTCAATGTTCAATTCAATCACCTGTCACGCAGAGAACAAATTTGAGGAAGAATGAGGCGTGTCTATAGTAGGGATTACATTTTGTGGGCTGTGGCCTGTGGATATGGGTAATTGATTCATAAATGTGTTATTTACTTTTGGATTGGATTTAGGCTATTTAGTTATTTAAGTAACTATTGGATCTTTTGTTTAGGTCTAAGATTTTTGTATGGTTGAATTTTAAAGTGTAAGTTATTGAGTCAATATTTATTAATGGAAAAAAAATTTCAAAATTTTGTGGGGGCGAGTCAAAATTTTTGGGAGAGAGGAGGGGCGAAACTGAAAAATACATTACATATTAACTAGGAATAGTAGACCAGCGGACAATGTCGGGGGCAGTCGTCCCCCGCCCCCTATCTCCATATCTGGGTGAGAACACATTTGTAAAGTCAACACTTGGAATCTTAATGTAGCCCTTAATCTAGCCTTATATCTAGTATCTTCAATCTATGATGTATCTTCCTGTCTTTTGAACACCCATTTGTAGGGAACAACATTTATACCTTTAGGTAATTTCACCAAGTCTCAAGTGTTATTTTTGCTTAATGACTCTATTTCTTCCTGCATAGCAATTATCCATCAGCTAGAATCCCTGCAACTGACCACCTCTGTATATATAGGGGCTCCTGGTTGAATCAATTTCTTTAGCCACACTCAATGCATATGCTACCAAATCTGCCTCCCCTTACTTCCATGGAGGTCTAATTCATATGCGATGTCTATTCTTAGCTAATGAATACTGTGGTGCTGGTGGTGTAGGTAAAGTAAGCAAGATATAACAATCTGTCGCCCCGAACTGGACTGATCTGTATTTGATTGTTTTACAACCTCTGATTATTCCTCTAAATTAATTTCCAACTCCACCTGAGTTGAATGATTCTGCTCCTCAGTTTTATCAGAATCCTTAAGAGGTGGACCATGAATCATAGCAAGTTCATCAAATACAACATCCATACTAACAATCACATTTCTTGTATTAGGACACCATAATTTATACCCATTGACGCCTGATTTATACCCAAGGAAGATGTGCTTTCTAGACCTAGGCTTCAACTTCCCATTATCTACATGAGCATAACAGGATACCCAAAAATCTTCAAATCAGAATAACAAGAAAGTCAGTGGTAGTCGAGGGTAAATGATTAATCAGAAAACAAGCTGTAATAGCAGCTTCTGCCTAAAAAGTCTTGGCAACCTAAAATTTGAAAGCAAACAACGAACCTTTTTCATTAAAGTTCTATTTATCCGTTCTACCACACCATTATGTTAAGGAGTTTCAAGCACTGTCAAGTGTCTCAAGATTTCTTCAACCCTGCAGAAGTTATTGAATTTATCTGAACAAAACTCCAACCTATTATCTGTGCGTAGAAGATTCACCTGCTTCCAGTCTGCTTTTCTACCAATGTTTTCCACTCTTTGAAGGTCCTAAACACTTCACTCTTATGATTCAAGAAGAATACATAAATTTTCCTGAAAAAATCATCAATCATTGTCAACAAGTAATAATGGCCTCTTTTTGACGGTACCCTAGCCAGTCCCCAAAGATTTGAATGGATATATTCAAGTGTTCCCTTCGTATTGTGTTTTCCTTTCGTGAACCTGACTCTCTTTTGTTTCCCAAAGACACAATGCTCACAAAAAATTATTTTGCCGGTCTTCTACCCATCAAGAAGTCTTCTTTTACTTAGTTCTGCCATGTCATTCTCACTCATATGCCCGAGCCGTATATGCCAAAGTTTTTTTAATTTCATCATTTGTTAAAGAAGAAGTAGAAACTGTTGCATCCCCAATTACTGTAGAACGATGCAAAATGTAGAGTTTTTATGTCATTTCAACGAAAATATTGAAAGTATTTTGGCAGAATATGGAAAGAGAAGAAATTTAGACATCAAGAATATATTAATTGATTTGATGTACAAAAAATGAATCTGAAGGTCTCTATTTATAGAGATTGAAGTGTCTCGTTGAATGGGTGTGATATTTCATGAACTAGTACACCACTTGGTTTGATACATCTTACCCTTTAGATCGCACTGTTTCATGATCTGATGGTCCAGGTTGAACTATGAAGTGTAGTGTCCATTCATCATACCTGTTCACCAATATCTGAATAGTCACCAGCTTCCAACTGAACCAACTGTTACGCAGGACTAAGTGACGCAACATATTACGAGTGTACCACCTAGGATGCCAACTCATCGAGCCTCTCCCTGCCATGTCATCGAACCATAAGTCCATTTCTAAAAACTTTAAGGCTCCACAGCTCCTCGTGACGATGCGTACGTGCGAAGTGCAAAGTGCACCTCTAAAGAGCCCAATGCGAACTTTGCGACATGCGCGAGTTGAGGCCTAGACCGGGACCGGGGACGAGGTACGGCACGGCACATGTGGTGCGAAGTACCACTCTAGTGGTGGCTAGTTTGCTAGCCTTTAGCTAGCTAAAGTTAGCTAAGTTGTAGACCACTTATTAAATTATAACTTGTACACACATCCCACTATATAAAGAAGTCGTTTTTCTTGTAAACTTTCGATGTGTGATTCCTTACCATATAAAAGACACTTAAAATTGAGATTATCAACTTAGGGGCATATATAGGAGACTTTTCCAATTCACCCAAATTAATTACAATGGCTCACATAATTAAATATCACATTTAATTATTTAACACTTTATCAATTAATTCCAACAATTTCATGACAATAAGAGCACCCTGGCTCACCTTCAAAACTTCACCTTTAGCAATGTATCTATAACCCTTTGAGTCAGTATACTCAAAGATATAAGATTCAGCTTCAATTCTAGAACATGCATTACATCTATAAATGTTCTAATAACTTCATCAAACATTTTGATTTTGACTGTACCAACTCCGACAATTTTACAAGGCATGTTGTTTAACATAATAATTGCGCCTCTCAAAATTCTTTCATAAGTTGATAACCAAACCCTATTAAGACACATATGAAGAATACAAGGCGATTCAAGAACCCAATCCTCATATGGTTTAGAATCCATGTTAGAAATTACAAAAAACTCTCATTTACTTTGTCCATCTTCCACAATATCAGCCTTCACTGTATTAATAGGTTACTTCCCTTTTTAGCAGCACCAGTAGCTTTATTTTTGTTCTTCAAGGCATATCAATCAGCTCTAATATGACACTTCTTCTTATAATAGAGACATATCTTCTCAGTATGTTTAGATTTCGATCTGTCCCTCATATTTCTGCCAAGATTCTTATTTTGATTTCTTCCACGCACATCCAAGCATACAACATGATTTACAGATCCTTCAGCAATATGTCTCATCTTCTCCTTAGATAGTAATATCATAAACCTCTTCTACGGTGAGAGTATCCCGACTGTAGAGAATACTATCTCTAAAAGTCAAATATAATGGTGGCAGAGAACACAAAAACATCAACACCAATCCTCCTCATCATATAAACTTTCAATGTCTCCAAATCGGCTACGATTTCTTGGAACATAGTTAAGTGATCATCCAATGACGTACATTCAGACATCCAGTGAGAATACAAAAGTGATTTCAAGTGTAGCTTGCTGGTCAAACTCTTTGTCATGCAAAGTTGTTTCAACTTCAACTACAACGTAGCGACACTTCTTTCCTTTAGAACATCCTGAAAAATTTGATTTGAAAGATGTAGATGAATTTGAAATTGAGCTTTTCAATCCCTACGCTGCTTTTCATCCTGCATCCAGGTAGCAGGCATCCTATTAAAGCCAAGCAAGGCTTCCTCTAAATCTATCTATGCTAGAACCACTCCATCTTCACTTGTCATAAGGTAAATCTCATGTTTCTATCCAACAATGGAATATCATACTTAATTGTCGCCATGCGAAACAATCAACCTTACTCTACACTACTTGTTATGAATTTTGGATCAGGTGATAATGACGATAATGAAATAAATACCAAGATTTACGTGAAAACCTAATACAGGAAAAACCAAGGGCAGAGGAGGAGAAATCCACTATAATCAATAGTAGTTGTGTTTACAATATCTCAATACACTCAATTGAAATTTAAAGCTCTCAAAATGTAGTATAAATCTCTCTCAATTATGTTATGTTATATTTTTTTTTATACAAGTCATGCTATATATATACACACACACACACACAAAATTCCTGGAGAACAAATTGTAGAAGAGTATGAGTTCAAAATCGTGTCAAAATCAAAAACGGGCTTGGATCAGATAAGCTTGTCGCTCGAGCGAAAGGCATGTGATAGCCCCATCGCTCGAGCGATAGGCGGGCAAGAGACAGGCAGTGCCGGGCGAATGACGAAGTCTCGAATTGTTTTCTATTGGGTTTGCTCGAGCATCCAACTACGACTTTTTTCTCAAATCCATAATTTTGATCTCTTCATGACCATTATGATTTAGAATCCAATATCCACTAGAATTTGGGTCTTACCACAACAGACTTCAAACTAGCGTAGGGCAAACGGTAAAGTTCACTCGAAGGGTGAACCAAATCTGCAAAACAATCCATTGGCCATTTCACATCTTTTAGATGACCGATTAGACTAATTGATGGTTGTTTTGCAGATTGAGAACCCTTTCATGTGAAGTAGACTAAGATTTAGTAGAGTGAACTAAATTTGCAAAACAATCAATTGGCCATTTCACATCTTTCAGATGACTGATTATACAAGTCGATGGTTGTTTTGAAGATTGAGAACCCTTTCACGTGAAGTAGACTAAGATTTAGCCCTACAAGTCTAGACATGAAAACAATTCAACAAAAAATGAGACGGTTATAGACTTCTATTACTATACGTTTTATAGTGTGCTTTGTGGTATTGACCATTAATGGTCTATCAAAACGTTAGATGATTAATATGTGGTCACATTTTAAAGCAATGATAGTAAGAAATAGACTAGAAGCCAACAAATGAAAATTATAGTAATTATTATTGAGGATAGTTGAAAGAAAATGCGACTTAAATTGTTGAAGATTTTGTGCCTTAAGATCCTCCATTAACGAGGAAGATGTAATCACAATGGAAATGTTAAATAAGGGGTAGGTAGAAAAAATTAAAGCAACCCTGTTAGACCTCTTAAAGGAGATTTGTTTATGTCAAAGGAATGTCCTTTTTTTTTTTTTTAAAGTCAGATAATGATCTTTTGTAAAATCTGATAGGCTCGAGTGGGCTGAAAAGGAAGATACTTAGGGCATGTTTGGCATCACTTGGGGTGGTTCTCTTGTTGTGCCTCATATTCATCTCATTTACATGGAAGAAGAAGAAGAATAGAGAAAAACAGCAACAAGTGCAGCAACAACAACAGCTAACTAGAGAAGGTGAATGTTCCGTTTATGTTTAATATTTTTGGCCAACAAGATTGCTCCATTTTCAGATTTATAACTTGTCAAAGACTTAAATTTAATTTTAAATTTATATGTAGCTTAAAAGTTTAAGCTTTTAAATTAGACGGTCTATATGGTATTGGAGCTAACAAAGGTGGATACAAGTCCAGCCAATACCCATTTATGAAAATTGTGCATTGGTCAAGTCTGTGATGAAAATAAAATGAATTTCAACTAGCACACGAGAGTCGTGTTGAAGATTAAGCCTATGTTTGGTTTTGCTAAAAATCAGATTTTGATAAAAGTTGGTGAAATATGATGCTAAAAAGTTGTTAATCTCATTAAATGTGAGGTTAAAATTAATTTTTGATTTTGATTTAGATTTTTATCAACTTCTTTGCTAAACTAAACAAGGTCTAAATTTAAGTCAATAAATGTGTCACATTTCTAATGATTTAAACTTTTAGATAGAGTAGCTAGTTCACCTTACAGAATTAACAAAATCATTGACTTTGCGTCTCATCGCTACTCATTTTTAAAATTATGTACTTGTCATGCCCGAGAAATAAAATGAATTCAACATGCACGTGAAAGGGAGTGCTCAAAATTAAATTTAGATCAGTAAATGTATCTTCTCTCTAATTTCTCAAGTATTGTATATCGTTTATAATTAGTCCCTTCCATTTTTCGCAGGATCACTAGGAAGCAGATCAAGACAATTTTACACAGTAGAAAATGACAATGTAGATCTTGATCTACCATTGTTTGATGTAAACACAATATTAAATGCTACCAATTACTTTTCACCTGGCAACAAGATTGGAGAAGGTGGATTTGGACCAGTCTACAAGGTAAATTTTATAATTTACTGGGTAATTTGATCTATAATTCTAACATAATATTAACCTCAATTATTTATTTGTACCAAAATTGTTCAGGGTGTACTCAAAGAGGGGAAAGAAATTGCTGTGAAGAGGCTATCAAAGTATTCAATACAAGGAAATGATGAGTTCAAAAATGAAGTAATTTTAATTGCAAAGTTACAACATAGGAATCTTGTGAATCTTATTGGATGCTGCATTCATGAAGAAGAGAAAATGCTTATCTATGAATTCATGCCTAACAATAGCTTGGATACTTATATATTTGGTTAGCTTTTCTCAAAACTATGTCGTATTTCATTTTGTTTACATAATATTGTCCTATCAAATTCTATGTACCAAACATGATAGATTCAAAATTTTTGCAGATAAGGATCGAGGTAGATTGTTGGATTGGCAAAAGCGGTTTCGAATTATCAATGGAATTGCTCGTGGATTACTTTATCTTCACCAAGACTCCCGATTGAGAATAATTCATAGAGATCTCAAGGCAGGCAACATTTTGTTGGATGTTGATATGAATCCAAAAATATCTGACTTTGGCATGGCGAGAAGTTTTGTAGGGAATGAAACTGAAGCGAATACACGAAGAGTTGTCGGCACATAGTAAGGACTCCAACATAAGTTATGCATACTTGACTTGTTTGGTAAGTTAGGTTGCACAGTACTCGACAATGTTAATGAAAAAAAACAAGGTTGAATCTTGTCCATGTATTGTCGAGTTCTGGATACCAAACATATTCTAAGTTCACTCTTCTTTCTTTACACGAGAAACTTTCAATGTAGTTGTTGTTCTGCAGTGGCTACATGTCACCCGAATATGCAGTCGATGGTCATTTCTCAGTAAAATCTGACATATTCAGCTTTGGCGTTCTCGTTCTAGAAACCATAAGTGGACAAAAGAACAGAGGATTTATTCATCTAGACCACCATCACAATTTGCTTGGACATGTAATTTTTTGTTTCTTACTTTAATTCTTCCAACATTCTTAACTCTTCAAATTCTTACATCTAACTTTGATTCTTTCGATTCATTGATTAGGCATGGATTCTACACAACGAAGGACGCTCCCTAGAATTAATTGACTCACAATTAGCTCAATCATGTTACTTATTTGAAGTACTTCGATCAATGCACATTGCACTATTATGTGTACAGAGAAATCCCGAAGATCGGCCAAGTATGTCGAATGTTGTACTAATGTTGTCAAGTGAAGGGGCATTGCCTAAGCCTAAAGAGCCCGGTTTTTTCACAGAAAGAAATCTATTTCACGAAGCTGAAACTTCATCAAGTAAGCCTATAGTAAGTTCTGGCAATGAATTGAGCTTCACGGTAATGGAAGGCCGATAAAATATATATAAAGAATTAGTGCAAAAAAGCATATATTGGTCATCTATATTAAAATTTGGTTCAACGAAAAGATTTATCAATCTACGCTTTGGATCAATTTATGTGTTTTATGAATTCAACTCATGGCGTTTTTTTTTTTTTTTTCAGTTTTCGGTCTTAAAATTTATTTATGTATGATCTAATCACTGCATTCGATAATATTGTTGTTGATACTAGAGTCGCTAGTAGGCTATGTGACGTAAAAGTGAGAAATTCGTGATGGGGGACAGGGCACATGACCCCTTCCCTGCTCTGCCTTGCCCTATTGTTATTCCTACGATTTACCTTTCCTCTCACGATATGATTAGTTAGTAACATCGCTTACTATATAAAATAATAATTTTATTTGAATAGTATTTAAAATTCATGGAAGAACAAGTTGTGGAATATGCAACGATTTGGAGTATAAAATTTAAATTAATGACTATTTTTTATATATATATATATATATATATATATATATATATAATGTTTGGTCTTATTTTTTGAGTTTTTATGCACATCACATCCACTATTTATTTATTTACATTTATTTTGGTTAATAAAAATAATACATGTTTGTACTGTAAAAATATAACACACTTGTTTCAATAAAAATATTACACGATCTTTAAACTAATAGAAAAATATTTATCGATAAATAAATAGCCCTTTGTAATATTTTCTCTAGATTCTATACGTATTATTTTATATAGGTTACATGTACGTCTTATTTGTAATTTCAATTTATTAACTGGCGAGTCTTCATTTACTCCAATTTAATAGCATGTTTGATGCAATGTACTATATAGAATTAAGCGAGACAACAAATAATTTGATTACCCAAATCGACTTGGACTAATCTAAACATAATAGATTTGCACTTCTGGAAAGTACTAACCGAAAGTATGAGTTGGGTTGGGATATGCATCGGTCTAAGAGCCCTATATACTCCCATTCCTATTCGATATCATATACAAAAACATGCATTCTTCGAATCTCCAATGTGAAATTATTGGGCCGTTAAAGCCCATTTGCATTGAGATGATGGAAGACCAAGACGCCTCTTACGTTGTAGATAAACTTCACATTGCATCACCCACTCATGATCACTCTTCGCGCTTGCCCATCAGTGGTGTGGTATTGCGCGGAAAAGCTTTCTCTAGGGCAATTTCTTCGGTGATGATATCTATGTTCATTATATTTGAATTGCTAGCTAGTATGAGAGTGTGAGGGGCATGACCTCCTCCACTAGGCAGTATTCTAAAAGACAGAAAAATGCAAGTTTAGATGTAAAATGCTGGCCTAGGTGACAGGCAGTCTAGCCATCGGAAGACACACAATCTATTTATTTTTTATAAAATAATTAAATAAAAAGTTATAATCATCTCAATGAATTGTGCTATCGTCATGGTACATAAATAGAGATACCCAAGAATCTAGTGAGTTTTGGAGGTAAACTTATGGAATAGTTTTAGTGTTAAGAGTTTAGAAAGATCATAGCGGATACTAGAATGATAGTTGTAGTCTCTGTTTGAGCCACATTATTTTTCTCATTCTCATTTTTCTACACATTTTCAACCACACATTCTTCAATAAAATAATTTTTTTCATAACATCAATAACTTTTTTTTCAATCATATATTTATCATCACATTAACAGTAAAAATGCATTCTTACTCTCAAAATGTGCATCAAACAGGACTTAATATGAAAATATGTTTCACTTCCAACACTATCTATGTGAAGAGTTAGTTTGACTTTGATAATTACATTTGTTTCTCATCAAAAGATCTTTCTCTAGCCGTTGATGGTTTAGTAAGTATGTGGTGGGTAGTGAAAGAGAGAGTAGTTGCAATTCCTCGAGTTCAATAAGTTGAAGTTGGTTTATTGAGTGATGTTTGATCATTTTTTAATCGAGTCAAAGAAAGTTAATGCCTGGATAAGCGAAAGGAGATGAAAAAGAAGTCAAAATTGGCACATAATAATATTATTTTTTAGGATTTTTTATTCAGCCATATTTGACCCACGTTCTTTATAAATATATTATTTCAACCACACATTTTTAATAAAATAATATTTTTCATCACATCAATAACTTTTTTTTCATTTTTAACCACACATTTCTTATCATATTACTATTTAAAATACATTATTTTTTCAATAATATCCATCAAACACACCTTCACATAGTGGTGGTAAAAAAACTCGCTGGTTCACACGGCTAGGGCTTGGCCCACAAAAAGTCAGAGTTGGGTCCAGCTCGAGCTCGGTGGAACCGAGCTTAGGCTCGGGCCGAGCCCCATTTTGGGGGGCGGTCAGAGCTCGGCCGGCTTGTGTCCACACGGGCCGGCCAGTGATTAATTAAAAAAATTAAAAATAATAAAAATAAAAAATCGAGCTAGCTTAGCTCGACTCGGCCCGCTAAGGCTCGGGCCAAGCTCGGACTTAGCCTTTTTTTTTTTTTTGCCGGACTCGGTTCGGCTTGGGCCCGAAAAAAGCTGGGCCAAAAAAGCTCGAGTCGTGACCGAGCTTTTTTTGTCGGCTCGGGTTCGTCTTGATTCGTTGACATAGCTACTTTCACAACCTGTTTGACACACTTTCTTTTAAAATACATTATTTCAAAACTCGTTTTAAACCACACATTTTTGAATAAAAAATATTTTTCATCATATCAATAACTTGTTTTTGCTTTTTAACCGCATATTTTTCATCATATCACTATTTAAAATATATAATTTCCTCAATAATATGCATCAAACAATGTCATTCATATTGTATACAAAATACTCTTAAAAAATTGCACCAAATGAAACTACCCTAGTATGTAAGGCATGAGAATTCTAGAAGCACAAATTTTCAAACCTATTTTTCCAATTGTAATTGATGGTTGATGACGAAAGATTAGATTTTTACTGGAAAGTCATTGTCCGGCCTAATAGATAAAGTCATTGTCCAAGTCTTTGAAATAAGTCAAAATAATTGAGTAAATAACGATATTTAAAAGTTAAGGAAATTTTCAGTCATAGTCCTCAAACTATGTCCATTAGAGCTCCTGGGCCCGTACTGAATTTTTATTTTTAAACCACCAAACTTTTGATAGTTGGTGCACGTAGATCCATTTGTAGAACAAAGTTGTAAAAGTTGCTAAACAGTCAAGTGCTCTACACATGATTCATTTTTCGAAATTATTCAAAACGAGAGGGAGATAAAAGAGAATAGAAGGAAAAAAAAAGTAAATAATCTTATTGAGGGATTTCATCCACAAACACAGTTTATAGATGATCGAAGGAAAAAAAAATCCATCTTCTCGAATCCTCACTTTTTATATATTGTCACTCGTACCTTCATCGTCTGCCTCACCTTGATATTCCTCTTTTTTCTTGTGAAATTGAAAGGAAATACAAATAAAATAATAACAATAATAAAAATAGAATAAAACCATTTACATCCTTAGCCCAATCCTTACACCTCATGCCATCGCCTTCCATCACCGTGTCTAAAGTGGTCGCATGCAAATCAAGTGATCATTTCATGGAAATTTTGACAGTTTGTCCAAAAGGATTTATGTCCTCCAAAAATCAAAATCTAAAGATTTAAAAATCAAAGAAACTTGAATAGGGATCCAATTGCTCATAGTGTGTAATTTGGAGACGGAGGTTGCAAATTTCCCAAAATCCAATGGTAGTATTTATTAAGCAACAAGACTAATTCAATCACATAACAAATTAATGGAAGGCTTAACAAGGATTGCCTTTCTCTGTTCTTTATTTTTCTCTGTTCCATTCATTTGTGAAGCAGTAGACACCATAACTGTAAACACATCTCTTGCAGATGGAAACTACGTCGTTTCATCAGGAGGAACATTTGAAATGGGATTCTTCAGCCCAGATAATTCTATCAACAGGTACTTGGGAATATGGTACAAAAAAATTTCTGTAAGAACAATTGTATGGGTGGCCAATAGAGATACCCCTTTTAATGACACCTCAGGAGCTTTAAAGTTGACAGAGAATGGGAATTTGGTACTAGAAAATAGTACTAATGGTGTTGTTATATGGTCATCCAATTCCACTAGTGTTACTATGAGTCCGATCGCACAACTACTCGACTCGGGAAATCTTGTTATACGAGGGTCGAGTGACGGAAATTACACGTGGCAGAGTTTTCATAATCCCACAGACACGACCTTGCCCGGGATGAAAATGGGGAAGAATTTTATGACGGGCGTTGATTGGATTCTATATTCTTGGAAGAGTAACAACGATCCTTCGCGGGGAGATTTTACGTATTTTATGGATACTCATGGATATCCACAACACATGATGATGAGTGGTTCAAGAGTACGTTTTCGATCAGGACCATGGAACGGTCTAGCGTTTAGTGGGTCTCCGGGCCTAAAACCGAATCCAATCTACACATTTCAATTCGTTTTCAATCAAGAAGAAGTATACTATAGCTTTGATCTCGTTAACCCTGACGTTTACTCGAGGCTCGTATTGGGTATGGATGGAGTTCTTCGACGATTTTCGTGGAATAATCAAACCCAGGTTTGGACTAATTTGGTTAGTGCACCAGCTGATAATTGTGACTTTTATGGACAATGTAATGGATATGGTAGATGTACAATTGGAGACTCTCCAATTTGTAGTTGTTTGGATAAATTTATGCCTATAAACCCAAAAGATTGGCTCTCAGCCGATTGGTCATATGGTTGTGTTCGTAAAACGCCTTTGAACTGTAAGAGCGATGGTTTTATAAAGTATTCTGGAATTAAACTACCCGATACAAGAAAAACTTGGTATAATTTGAGCATGTCACTTAAGGAATGCCGGAAAATATGTATGGATAATTGTTCTTGCATGGCTTATTCCAATATAGATATAAGAGGGAAAGGAAGTGGTTGCTTTCTTTGGTTTGACGATCTGATGGACATTAGATATTATGACGGAAGCAACGGTCAAGACATCTACATTAGGATGGCTTCCTCTGAGTTAGGTATGTTTTAATATTTTCGTTCAAAGATGTATATATTTTACTTCAACTAGTGTACTTGACTTATTAAATGTCCAATTCAGTTGAGACAAGCTTATTCCAATATACGTTGTATAATGTGCATTTTGTTATAGACCATTGCCTATTAAGCCCCTGTTTGTTTCCTCCATTAAGCAGGATTTTTGCCGTTGCTACGGTGAATTAGCTGCAATAGTGGACCATTTTGTGTCACAGTGGGCTCCACTTTTTTGGAAAAAAAGGGTCAAAAAATTAATTTTCTTGTTGAAATAATGTGAAACAAACAGGGGCTAAGTATGTTAGATGATTAATATGTGCTCACATTTTGATTATCGTTTTTGTTGGTAACAAGATTTTGATTATCGTTTTTGTTGTATGTCAACTAAATATTTATAAAGCCTTATAGCTAGTGATGTGTTGTAAACTCTGATAGGCTCAAGTGGGTTGAAAAAGAGGATACTTAGGGCATGTTTGGCATCACTTGGGGCAGTTCTTATATTGTGCCTCGTACTCGTATCATTTACTTGGAAGAAGAAGATGGATAGAGAAAAACAGCGACAGGTGCAGGAACTGCAACAGCAACAACTAACTAGAGAAGGTGAATGTTCTATATATGTTTGATATTTTTGGTCAAGTAGATTGCACCATTTTCTGATTTAAAACTCGTTGAAGATTTAAATTTATATGTCACTCTTAATCTTTTAAATGAGGCGGTTATCGTGGTATTAGAGCCAACAAAGGTGGGTCCGAATCTCCTTGACACCCATTTATGAAAATTGTATACTGGAGGAGTCTTTGATGAAAAATGAATTTCGGTTAGCACGAGGAGTGTGTTCAAGATTAAGCCCCTATTTGATTTTGTTAAAAAAAAAATAGATTTTTAGTAAATTTTGATAAAAGTTGATAAATTTATGGTTGAAATGGTCGATAAAAGTTATGAATTGCAAGAAATGTGTGTTCAAAACTAATTATTGACTTTAACTTTAATTTTTATTTAAAACAAACAGGGGCTAAATTTAAATCAATAAATGTGTACCAGCTCTAATGATTTGAACTTTTAGACAAGGAAGATAGTTCATCATGCTTACAGAATTAACAAAAACATTGGCATTGAGTCTTGCCACTGCCCCTTTTTAAAATTGTGTACTCATCATTAATAAAATGTCTCTTCCATTTTTCACAGGATCAATAGGAAGCAGTTCAAGACAATTTTACACAGTAGAAAATGACAATGGAGATCTTGATCTACCATTGTTTGATGTAACCACAATATTAAAGGCTACAAATTACTTTTCACCTGGCAACAAAATTGGAGAAGGTGGATTTGGACAGGTGTACAAGGTAAATTTTATATTTTACTTGGTAATTTAAACTATAATTTTAACATAATATTAACCGAATTGTTTATATGTACCAAAATTGTTCAGGGTGTACTCAAAGAGGGGAAAGAAATTGCTGTGAAGAGGCTATCAAAGTATTCAATACAAGGAGATGATGAGTTCAAAAATGAAGTAATTTTAATTGCAAAGTTACAACATAGGAATCTTGTGAATCTTATTGGATGTTGCATTCATGAAGAAGAGAAGATTCTTATCTATGAATTCATGCCTAACAATAGCTTGGATACTTATATATTTGGTTAGTTTTTTCTCAACACTCTTATCATATTTCATTTTGTCCAGGTCGATTACACAATATAGTCATGTCCAATTCTATGTACAAACATGTTAAATGCGAAATTCTTGCAGATAAGGATCAAGGTAGATTGTTAGATTGGCAAAAGCGGTTTCAAATTATCAATGGAATTGCTCGTGGATTACTTTATCTTCACAGGGACTCCCGATTGAGAATAATTCATAGAGATCTCAAGGCTGGCAATATTTTGTTGGATGGTGATATGAACCCGAAAATATCAGACTTCGGCATGGCGAGAAGTTTTGGAGGAAATGAAACCGAAGCAAACACATTAAGAGTCGTCGGTACATAGTAAGGACTCTAACATAAGTTATTCATACTTAACTTGTTTGGTAAGTTAGGTTGCAAAGTACTGGGCAATACTAATGAAGAAAAATAAGTTGAGTCTTGTCCATATATTGTCAAGTTTTGGACACCAACCATGTTATAAGCTCTCTCTCCTTTCTTTACCTGAGAAAATCTCACTATAGTTGTTGTTCTGCAGTGGCTACATGTCACCAGAATATGCAGTCGATGGTCATTTTTCAGTAAAATCCGACATATTCAGCTTTGGCGTCCTCATTCTGGAAATCATAAGCGGACAAAAGAATAGAGGATTTTATCATCACGATCACCATCACAATTTGATTGGACATGTAAGTTTTTTGTTTCTTACTTTAATTCTTCCAACATACTCAACTCTTCAAATTCTTTTATCTTAACTTTGATTCTTTCGACTCATCAATTAGGCATGGATTCTACACAACGAAGGACGATCTCTAGAATTAATAGACTCACATTTAGCTCAATCGTGCTACTTGTCTGAAGTACTTCGATCAATGCATGTCGCACTATTATGTGTACAGAGAAATCCCGAAGACCGGCCAAGTATGTCAAATGTTGTGCTAATGTTGGCAAGTGAAGGGGCATTGCCTAAGCCTAAAGAGCCCGGTTTTTTCACAGAAAGAAATCTATTTCATGAAGCTGAAACTTCATCAAGTAAGCCTACAGGAAGTTCTGGCAATGAATTAAGTTTCACAGTAATGGAAGGTCGATAAAAGATATATAAAGAATTTGTGCCATAAAAGCATATATTAGTCATTTAGTTCAACGAAAACATTTTATTAATCTATATTTTCGATCATTTTTTGTGTTTTATGAATTCAACGTCTAGCGTTTCTTCAATTTTGCGGTCTTAGTACTTATTTATGTATGATCTAATCGTTGCATTCTATGCTATTGTTGATACTAGAGTTGCTAGTAGGCAATGTGCTGTAAAAGTGCGAGAGATTTTGGAAATAAAAGAGGAAAATACCTTAAAAATAAAATAAATAGACAACAACTATATAGTCATTCTTTTTTTTTTTTTAAATGAACTGTAATTTCATTAAAGTCGCAAAAAGCGGATACAAGGAGGAAAACCCTCCAACACATTGCTCTCCTAAGAGAGGTTGAGTGCAACCATATCCAAGCAACAACAAACTAATCAAAACAAGACCTAGTGGTGTCAATGGCTCGGCTCGGCCTATTGTCTCACGAGCTCTCGCACGAGCCGAGCTCGTGGCTCGTGCCCGAGCTCGCCCAAAACGAGCGGCTCGGCGAGCCGAGCTTAAGCTCGGCTCGCGTAATATTTTTTTTTTTAAATAATAATAAATAACGCTACTAGTACTACAAGTCTATTTTTTTAAAATATATATTTTTCAAAACATTTATCGGGGCTCGTCAAAAGTCAAAACATTTATAATTTTTAAAATAGTAAATATACATTTATTTAAAAAAAAAAAAGAGAGAGAAACCCTCCTCCTTTATCCGGGTTTGGGACCGGCTACTTCAATTTCGTGTAGGCGGAGTTAAAATTGTACACGAAAATTTTTTTACGTGTACAATTTTTTTAAAAAATTATAAATGTATGAAAATAAAATTTTGTAATGAATGTATTGAAATTAAATATCACTTACTTGATTACATGCAATTTCGGCATATTTATGTTGAATTCGATAATTAGCGTCTTCCTAATCCTTCACGCACATTAACGCTTCCAAAATATCTTCTTTTAGTCAACTTCGAATATCAGAGAGAACCCTCTTCCCTGCACTAAAAGCAGACTCCGAAGCTACAGTGCTAACCGGAGGTGTTAGTAGATCTTTTGCAATTGCAGAAACAATTGGCCATCGACGTTCATTATTTCGCCAGAATTCGATTACATCTTCTGAACTTTTCTTAACTGATTTGTTACTAGGCATAGTATAACGAAAGTAATCAATTAATTCAGATGTCAACGCATTTGGACTACTACTCGAAGTTTGAGTACATGCAGTGGAAGACATACTACTACTACTAGAGGAACCATATGCATATGCAGTTGAATCATATCTAATTGAGTCTATGTTTTCTAATAAATTAATTACTTCAGCGTCGTCATCGTTTATATTAGTGGGAGGAGGAGTAGGTACACGAGTAACTTGTGTACCTATTCTTGAAGCATATAATTCATACATCTCAATTAACGTTTGTTCCAAATTCCTATAAGTAATAGGCATATTAAAAGTTAAAGCATTTGAAATTTGGTCAATTATAAATTTAGTACCCGATAAATTATATCGGGGGTACATGACGCATGCTAAAGGAAATAACATAGGTAATTCTTCCCAATATTTTCTAAATTTTAATTTCATAGCATATATAACCGCATGCAAATCAGGGTCATTTTGATATCTATTAAAAGCCCTAACAGTTATATAAAGACGTTCAAGAACCATACAACTAGTTGGATAATAAACACCAGACAATATATTCGTAGACGTATAAAAACTTTCCAAAAATTTCTTAATTTTAAAAACTGTATTCCAATCAGATTCATTTAAAATATCGTCGTCGTCGTCTCTAATATGCCTTTGTTATAAAATTCAGTGATAAATGGTTCAAAACCTTCACAGGATTTTAATAATAAGTAAGTTGAATTCCACATATGACCTACGTCAGTAATAAAAGTTTTCGTATTAGAGTTCTCAACTTGTTCACAAAATTCTTCAAATGCTTGTTTTCTACTAGGTGTAATCGTAATATACATAAGTGCATTTCTAATTCGACTAATTTCGTCATTCACATGTTTTAAACCGTCTTGTACAATTAAATTAAAAATATGGCACACACATCGAATATGGAATAAATAACCACCAAAATCGGGTTGAAGTACTCTATGCAATTTATCGATAACTACTTTATTTACAGAAGCATTGTCAAAAGTAAAAGAACGAATTTTACTCTCGCATTTATATTCTTTAATTATTAACATAATTGCATTAAATATAGTGTTAGCATTATGAGGATACTCGACAATTTTAAAAGCAATAATTTTTTTATGCATAACCCAAAGTGGGTCTATATAGTGTGCAGTTGCAGTTATATAACCTCTCTTATTAATCCCTTCCCATAAATCCGAAGTTAAAGATATGACACCCCCGTATTTTTCTAAATCCCCAATCAATAATTGCTTTGCATTAAGAAAATATTCAATTGTATTAGAACGAAGAGTATTTCGACTTACCCCAACGTACCTTGGTTGAAGATATTGTTTGACGTAGTTTACGAAATGTTCGTTATCCACTATTGCTAGTGGCAGCTCCGCCGCTGCAACGAACTTCACCATTCCCTTTCGTGCTTCCTCCTCCGAATACATCCACGTAGAAAGTGGCGTAGTAGTAGCACCGGTTCTACTAGTACCAAACTGTAGTTGCGTTTGTCCACGTTCAAGAAGCCCATGTTTGGCCGCACATGCTTTGTAATGACGGTTGAGGTGAGTGGTTCCAATGCTTTTTTGTCATGCCAGTCGTTGTTGACAGTATTTACATACTGCTTTCGTTTCTGGAAGTCCATCGATCACACGACCAGTGTTAACCAATTTGAAATGGTCCCAACATTTTGCCTGCTTCTTCCCCTTTCTCTTCCCTCTTACATCGGGAATATTTAGTGCAGGTTCTTCATCTTGTTCCAAATCAATAGGAACACTAGGATCAACATCAACGTCATCCAAATCAATCGGATCGGCTTCACGAACGTCGAAATCGTCAATGTCTTCTGGAATTGGTAGTTGGTTGAGACCGGCAAATTCATTCCCAAATTGATTTTGGGCAGGTGTTTCGCCTTCCATACCGAACAAGTTTTCAACAAATGTTCGTGGATTCATTTGTGAATTGTTGAAATAGAATGTAGAAATGTAGAAATGAGAAGTGAATGGAGATTATGTACTAGTGGCTAGTGTATAAAATGAGTTGTAAAATGAAGATAATAATGTAAAAAAATGTAGAAGAGAATTATAGAATAAATGAATGATATTGTTGATAATGATTTGTAAATTGTAGAGTAGAGAGTATAGAATGAAAGTTTGGTGGGAAAAAAATGTTGTAATGAGTTGTGTATTTATAGGAGAAGAATTGGAGAAAAGTAGAAAAAAAATAAAAAAAAAAGTAAAAAAAAAATAAAATTAAGTGACCAAACGGTCACTGAAATCAGTGACCGTTCTGGTCACTGAAATTTCTGTTTTTAATTATTTTTTTTATTGGGCTCGTCTTAGACGAGCCTGCTGGCTCGTCTTAGACGAGCCCAAGAGCCTGGCTCGTGGGCTCGTCTCACGAGCGGCTCGCCGGCTCGCCGAGCCTCTCGTGAATAGTAACGAGCCGAGCGGGCTCGGCTCGTCCAGCCCACCAGCCCGCTCGGCTCGTGCTCGGGCTCGTTTTTTTACGAGACCGAGCGGCTCGTGGGCGTGAACAGTACGAGCCGACGAGCCGCTCGGCACATTTGACACCCAACAACAGACAGAACATAAACAATACAAGACCCAACAACAGACTAAACAATACATGACCCAACAACAGACTAAACAAAGCGAAGTCGAAAAACAGCTGTGACTTTACAATACAGGAAAAACCCGACTTAAAGCCAACTACGCGTTCAGCACTTGAGCACCCCCGCACAAAAAATAGCGGACATTGTCTGGACTTCACCACCGACAAAACAAAGCAACACAACCAAACGACAACCAAACACAAACAACAAAATCACAGACCAGCCAACAGACACTGTACACCACCCGTCAACCACCAACACCCCGCCAAGCCCCAACCGAACCAACGCCGGAGCAGCACCACCAATCAACCACGATAAACCAAACCACAACAACTAACTAGAAAAAACAACACCAAAAGGCCGGCTAGAGGCACTCGGATCTTTTCCCCCCGTCATCAGCAGCAAACACCAGAAAACCACAGCTGGCCGAGGACCCAGCTCTCTCACGGAAAACTCAACCACCGCAACGGTGGTAGGCCGTACGGCGCCAGCCATACCTCGACCGGCACGTCTAGAAACTGCGCCACCACCGGAGAGAAAACCACCTCACCTCCACCGGACCGACACCACCACACACACAATACTCGAATCACATACACACACACAGGATGCCAGACAGAAAAGAGGGAAAGGGAAAAGGGAGGGGGGAGCCGACGCTCCCTCCCCCGTCGATTGCACAACTAGGGCTTACGTGGAGGGGGGGAAAAAGGGGACAAATTATGGAGAGAGAGAGAAAGCGACCCTTCGAGCGTTGTCTAAATTAGACTTCATATATAGTCATTCTTGACCTAACATAACAACATGCAATCACTTATATACAGTTTTGTTGCATTTACTCAATCAAAAAGTTCACTAGTTCTTAGAATAAATGGGAGGAGTCGATACTGTAACTATGGGGAAATTAGTCTTGGATTATTGGGCCGAAGCTTATTGGGCCATCCAATGTGTTTTTGGGGTTTGGCTGGTGTGTTTATAGGTTATTGATGTGGAATTACTAGGAATGACAATTGGGACCACTACATAATTACTATATTATAAAAACACATTTCAAAATTGACGAACTCCTTGAAAATTTTCATGAATCAGGTGGTAAATCATAATATTAAATATATAATTATAATATAATATACACTAAGTTTGGATTAAATATATTATACCAAATTAACTCATACAAATCTTACTATACTATATTTAAAAGATTTTTCTCACAGTCATCTCACAACCAAACGACACTTTCTCTACAAACGCATCTTGCCGAACATCTTTAAAATCACAAAAAGTCACCGTTTATCCCCGATTTCGAGCCGCAATCAATGAATAAGGTCACAATCCCGTCGAAATACTTCTGATTTTTATTGCTTTGGAGAAGTTGAAGCTGGCTGTCGCGGAATCGAATTTTCCCGAAGCAAAAATTGAACTCTTGTGGTTTGATTTCGAAGGTAAACGTATAATTATTGTTAATCCTCGATTTTAAGCCACGGTCAATGAATGAGGTCACAATTCTATAGACTTCCGATTTTCATTTTTCGAGAGAAATTGAAGTTCGGCTGTAGAGGATTTAAATTTTTTGTGTATGATTAAGAATGCCAATTTTACACGTTTGCCTGTTGTACCGAGGTCACAGTCACTTATACCACTGAATGATACATGCAAGTATAATGAATTGGTCGAGCACGTTCTTTTAGAATTGGGGCTTAATGGTGCAAACTTAGCTGTGACAATGACATATTCTTTGGATTCTAGTTTACCTCCAGTCCAGATTCTGAGCAATAATAATGTTCTAATGTATTTGAGGATAAAATCTTTGGATGGGGTTGTATCGAGTTATCCTATTATGGTTGATGTTATCGCTACAATTTCATGGCAATCAAGATATACATTGCAATGTCTAGAGTCGTCGACTACTTTCGTCGAGTCATCAGCTAATGTGAAGAAATAGCTCAAGAAATTTGTAACTCAGTGGTGACCGTTGACAAAGAAAACATTGAAAAAGATGTGACATTGGTATCCGAAGTAGATGCAAGAGCAGTAGTGGAGGGAAATATTTTTCGCAACAAGGACATACTAAAAATGAGCTGGGCCTTCTATGCTATACAAAACAAGTTTGAATATAAAGTGTTGAAATCGAACAAGAAGGAGTACATGGTAAAGTGTTTACATAATGATTAAAAATGGATATTTAGATCTTCACTCTTGGGAGAAACGAAAATGTTTAAGATCAGGGAAATGTATAATGGTCACACATGCTCGATGAACATTGTTTTAGGATCTCATCGGCAAGCATCTAGCTCAACCGTGTCAAACTGCATCAGGTACAAATACACCTCTTCACGTACAATATACACTCCTAATGATATCTCGAATGACATATTACATGAATATGGAGTATCAGTGAATTATGTGAAAGCGTGGAGGTCACGTGAACAAACATTATAATTGATTAGAGGTGATCCAACGACATCGTTTCAGTTGTTGTCGACTTATTTCTTTTGCTAGAACAGATGAAAATGGGGACGATTACAAGAATATAAACAGATCATTTAAATAGATTTAAATATTGTTTTATGGCTTTGGGTGCATCGATAGCTGGTTGGAAATATTGTAGGCTAGTCATTGTAATTGATGACACATTTAAATGGCCACTATGAGAGTACACTCTTCACGGCTTGTACACAAGATACAAATAATAACATCTTCATACTAGCTTTTGAGATTGGGGATAATGAAAATGATAAGTCACGAAGGTAGTTTCTTGAAATGTTGAAGAAGGCGTATGGACCGAGAGACGGATTATGTATAGTATCAGATAGACACAATAGCATAAGAAATGTCATTGAGTTCGTATATCCAGAGGCAATGTATGGGATCTGTTCATACCATTTGCTTAAAAATTTGAAGACTCATTACGCAAAATCAGGTCACAATGTCACAAATGCATTCAATTCTGTTGTTAGAGCGTATACAATGAATGAATTTGAATACCAAATGCAGCAATCGGACTCAATGAATGAAGAGATCAGAGGATATTTGGTATGTGACTGTCTGTAACATATATTATGACTTTCTGTGACTTGTTCTGTGATATTATGAAATGTCTGTGAATATCTGTGATCATGCATGTTTAATGTATGAACTATATTTCATTTATTGTTACATGAAATTGAACCGTGATTATGAATAAAATATATCGGTGGATATTTAGTATGTGGCCTCAGTTACAATTGAAAATGATATATTTTATGAATGTGGCCATATGTCACGTGTTTTGTAATAATACAGACTATCTGTAAACCTTTTAGTATTGTGACTGTATGTGACTTGTTATTACTTATACTTGAATATATTATCTAATAACTAAAATTATTTTTTAGATGGATGTTGGAAATGAAAAATGGTCAAGATTGCACATGTTAAACAATAGATACTCTACTATGATATCAAACATAGTAGAATCTGTAAATGCAGTCACGAAGGCGATAAAGAATTACCCAATTCAAGCACTTCTAGAATCATTGCGGAAACCAATCCAATCTTGCTTTTGTAAGAATAGGAATAACGTATATGGCACTTTCACAAAGCTTACAACCAATTATGAGAAGATGGTGAGGGAAACGAGCAGTGATGTGAGAAATCTAAAGGTAAAAACAGCAAACTATGTTTATTATGTTGATCACAGGTATAACTTTAAATATTTTGTATCTTCGGGTTTCACCTGCAAGTCACACTTTGTTTGAAGTGAGAGACAATTCTTCATCGTACATGATTGATATAACTCAACATATATGTAGTTATAGAATGTTTCAATTGGATCAACTTCCATGTCCATATGCACTGGTAATGATAGCAACATTGAAGTTGGATGTGTACGACTTTTGCTCAATTTATTACACAAGAGATGCATATCTGAATACCTACAAAGAGACAGTCTTTCCTGTAGGTAATAAATCAGAATGGAGTTTGTCGGAAGATGTGAATAGTAGAGTTGTACTTGATCTAACCTAAAAGAGAAGTTCTGGCCGACCTACTGAGAGGAGGAAGAAGCCAATTTGTGAGAGATCACAAGTTGTGAAATGTGAAAGATGCAGTGAATTTGATCACAATCATCGAACATGCAGGAACATGGTGCCACTTAACTAGAAAAACGACAAATTGAAAGCAAAGAAAGATCCAAAGAAATTCAAATAGTTTACCATAGTAATTTTTTTTCATTTTATTGCCAAACTATGTATTGTTTAGATTATATGAGTTGACAGATTTATGCATAGAGCTTAGAATACATTTCAGGATGTCGCATGTGTTTCTGGGAAGGATAGTGTAAACAGACATTGATTGTGACTCTATTTACGATGATTGCAACGAAATGTGACCATTTCTAGCACAAAAGGAAGTAACAAGCTATAGGTTTTTTGTTTGGCTGTGGTAGTCTGTGACTAACTATGAATAAAATTCGAAGTTAATTGACTTGAGTGTTTTAACTGAGTCTGAATGTCATCTTTGACTAGATGTGATCAATTCTATGTATACTATTTATGACAAATGTATAAATCATACATGTTAAGTATATGTGACCATTTATGACCATTTGTGATCAACTATTTCTATTTGTGACCATTCGTGACTTGCAATTATGTAAGACATTAACCATGTGTGACCAATTGTGATGATTTGTAACATGTTCAGACCGTGCAAATATAAAATTTTACCTCCATAAAATTCTTAAATGATATAATCAAAATCATACACATAAAGACCAATACTTTCACCTCATTTGTACCAAGCACTTGAGAAAAAAAAAATTGCATTCAATTCCAAAACATATTAAAAAGATAAAGATAACATCTATCGACTACATTATAAAACACCTGTTTTGTCTAACTTCGAATAGCTATCAACCTAATCTATCATGAAAACAATCCCATCAACATTAGTGCAGTCATCTGACTTTCCCATTCCAACTTGCCTTGGTTGTCTATTTTTGAACAGCAATGTTGCAATTTCAAGCCTGGCATTCGTAGCATCAAATGACATTGACAAAATCATTGTGCAACAAATACTGTGCATACTTTATGACGAAAACACCACAATCGTGCATGTAATATTTAACGTAGACGAATCATAAGTAACTACAAAATATTGATGAAAAATGACAAAACTTGTAATGCCCATAATGAAACTTACGCATTTTGTTGTTGAGGTAACCACTGACAATGTTAATGTGCAGGTCCCTGGATATGTCACCCATATCATCAGTAGTTTCCATCCACAGTTTGACCACTTTTAACAAATGTGTAAGTGTAGCACCCCGAAAATTTGAGAACAGAAAAAAAAATTTATATGTTTGATATGTTATATTTTTAAATTTTGAAAGTTTGAGGACTAAATTGAAATAAGTTTTAAATTCTTATTTTTATGTGGGCCAAATAATTAGATTTTGATAAAACGAGATTTTGTATATCAATATTATACTCGTTGGATAGCTCGTAATTAATTATGAAATTTAAGCTCGAATAAGTTTGGCATAGGATATTTTAATCACAAGAATATATGTTTTCTATAATTATTTAAGTTGGTTAAATATGGAATATAATGCATTGGGGCAGCCACCTAGCCAAGTCACGTGTGAAAAATTTGTTAATTATTATTTCATTTTATTTTGATAAAGTTTAATTATAGCTATGCCTATTTCACTTAGACCAGTGCGTAGCCAGTTTCAGGTGACACGTGATTTCACTATTCTTTTTGCACTAGAATTTCACCACTCATATATGTATATTAATTGTGCAAGCCATGTTTAAATGCATGTTGGCCACATTTTTAAGAATTTAATGAAAAACCAAATTTAAACTAGTTTTATCCGAATTATTTCTAAACCTATAGATTTATTCACGTGATTATTTAAAGATATTGGTTTATCAAGGAATTTCATTTAATTGGTATTTTATTTAAAGTTGAATCCTAGCTTTAGCCATAATTTGTCCACGTGTAGTATAGTATATATGGAAATATGTTGTATAAGTGTAAATCATAATTGATATAGTACAAATTTCATTTAATGTTATCCAAAAATATACTTTTGTCTATACCTTAAAGAAATTCCCTAGTTTTGGCAGCCTCTCACGTAGGTGGGTGGATAGATACAAGTAAACTTTTGTGTTGTTTAACTATTGGATACAATTTCAATCATGTGGTGAAAAGTGTTTTAAGTAGGTTTGGTTATTTTAAGATAACTCAAAATTTGAATAGTCATTGTCATCCAATTTGTTGGGATACGTTTCTACCATCCTAGGTACACTAGGATTCTACCTCTTTTGCCTTATAAATATCCATGTTTAGTCATATTATTCACACACAATTTTATATACACACATACAATATAGAGAGAGAGTTTTAATGCATGTATGCATGGCAGATTGAGAAAGTACTTTGCATGGGAGATAGCAAGCTGATACAGCCGAGAAATTTATAAGTTTTGGACGTGCAATCATATTATTTTCAAAATTTCATCTATCAATGTAGGATACTATGTGCAAGTGGATATGTCTTTACAATATTATAACTTCTTTTACATAATTTATTTCACGAAATGCTAATTGACCTGTGGGTCCCAATGAAATAAAATGAAATGTGAGATCTCCTTCGGGTTTTCTCAAATACTAGAGTTTTCGATTGATCTCCGATTTCTCTTGATGAAATGATGGTATGAATTGTTATAGATTTATGTTTAAAGAATTATTATATTGTTATAGACGCACGTATCCTACTGGATTTAAAATACTCACTCCTTCAAAATTCAACTTCTCAGGTTAGATCGGTTCAACGTGGATGGTGGCTGAATGGTGCGCGGATTGCCAAATAAAATATTTTCAAGGGAACCAATAGTAATTTTTCCTTATATTTAGAGATTAGTATTTTTTAGATTTTTATTTAACACTTAAGTTTCTGTTTTAATGTTTTGGGTTGAATTAATTTAGATATTATGAATGCTTAAATTTATTCAAGTTTGAATTTTCAATTAAATACTTTCTGCTTTATGTATGATTATGAAATGATATCAGTAACGCCTCAAAATTTAAATCAATAAAATTTGAGGCGTTACAGTAAGAGTCTTCACAAGCGGTAAGACCCTTTCATGAACCTTATGATCCTTGTATGATTGTTGCCAGGATGCAGTTATTAATGTCAATCTGTTCCAACATCTAATGAACATGATTTGTAGGCATAATGAGCATCAACACGGATTTAACTTCTCTCCAAGCAGTATTAAATGATAACCATTGATGGTTTTGATTAGGACGTCCTTCTCATTCACAATGCTTGGATCTCAAACAAATTTGGAGTATAAAGTTCGTATTGTCATATTAAATATATAGTCTGTAGTTGTTGCTTTCATCTTGACACCTTCACCAAACTTGTGGCAAGTTGTCTTATGTAATGAAAGTATGCATCCATGTGCTGTAATAACAAAGATCATACAGAAGTAATGTGAACTACTATGCATATGTGAAAAAATGGTGGCAATATTGTAGCGTGCTGCTCAATGATGAATTAGATTCGATCAACGTATACCACCAAGTTTTATATTGAACAGGAACATTGCCACACACAAATTGAGGACTTATCACATTATCTACATCATTGAACTTTACCCTGTACACACATATATGCACTCATCAAACGAATAATAACTGCTTACACTTGACACAAAAATACTTATAATCTACATTTCATGTACCTGTTCTTAGGCTCGTATCCTCTGTCAAACCAATTCTGGAATGAACTCAGGTCTACACTATCAACTCCCTTCGAATAAATTTGGAATGCAACGTTTCCAGATGTAAATTTTGATCCATAGCGGCATGACGTGGATCAACCTTGACGAAAGGTGACTGCAGAGTTTTTAATGGCTTTTGTGCCCTCTTCACAGGTAGTCTAGATGATAAAGGTGCAGACATATCTTCCTGATTCAAAAATATAAAAAGAAAGGTTCTTGAATTAGTATATGACAATCAGTCTAAATTTATAATATGAAATACTAAATGTTTCGTTAAACTGACATCTTCGGTATGACATTGAGTAGACTCCAACACGCGTGCAATAGTCTCATCAACATGCTCTTGCACTTCTTTACTAGCAAAGAATGCATCATCAAAGGTTTTAGGACTCTGTGAGTAGTCAACACCTAGATCAAATGAAGGGTTTTGGGTAATTTTCTCATGACAATTTGATTCGAAAATTTCGAGCTTCAACAGGGTGGTGGGGGTGATTTTGGGTGGGGCAGGAATGCCCCAATTGTTTAGTTATTTAAAGAAATTCAAAATTTGCTTAAAATAATTTTAGCCAAATTTTTAATGTCCAAATCCGAACCGATTACCTAAGCTCGTTAAACAGGAACTGGGAATGTAAAATCCCTTATGATAGGGTGCCTAACTCCTTCCCTACTCTGTCCTGCCCCATTGCCATTACTAAGAATTACTTTTCCTCTCACGATGTGATTAATTCTTAGCTTAAGTAATTATATTTCAACTTTATATTTTAGTTAGCATAGTAAATCAATAATCTCATTTACTATATAAAATAATAATTTTATTTGAAATTCTTTACGAGCCAACGTGTATATATTTGGATGGTATACTAAAATTCATGGAAGAACAAGATGTGGAATATGTAATGATTTGGAGAATAAAATTTAAATTAATGAATATTTTATATATTATGTTATGCGTATATGAAATATCTTTAAACAAATTATTTTCTAAGAAATTAAAATTTTGATGTCACATCCATTGTCTATACTTACCTTTCTTATATATATATATTCTATGTACATGAAACATCTTGAAACATTTTATCTTATAAGACATTGAATTTTGAAGTTCAATGCATATATGTACCTATAAACTTTTATTATATACAGTGTTGACCTAAAAAAATGTACCAATAATGTGGACAACAGATCTCAAGGTCTCTCACGTCCATACAAGTTTGATTCCTGTACACTTAGATAAACTGTTAGTCACACGTGACCCTCTTCGAAAGGAATAGAGTTAGCCACACGCATTCCAATGGTCAAGTCATTTGGAAAAAAATAATTATATGAGTGTAGGAGAGCTTTAAACGTGAGCTTTCAATATAAAAAAAAGGTCGGCTTTGGGGAGAAATAATTATATGAGTGTGGTAGAAAGATTATAACTTTGAGAGTCTAAACTTGCATTACCTTTGGATGGCATTATGTGTGAGCTTTTATACTTGGGCAAGACGAATGAAGGCCGTTGGGTGTCGACGTGAGTTGCCTCATCCAAATGACCGACTTCTCTTTTCATAGACATTAATGAATCACAACCTTAAATGTTAATACCATTTTTGTATCTCTAAGGCCTAACCTACGGCATTGGACTTGACCGAATGAGTTGGTGGTGACGGTAGTTGCAGTGAGTTGTCTTGTCAATCTCATAATACAAGATATGTTTAAACTCTCTTCACACTTCGTCCTGGACCGGCTCTTCCCATGGAGTCCGCGTATAACAGGGTCGTCCGCGCTTGAGGGTCGATCCAGCTTCGCTTTACGTTAGTGTACAGGGCGTGGGACCACCATACCGTTTGGCACGTAGCATAGTTGAGACCACGTGAGGGTCCTCATGTAGAAAAGCATAACAATAGTCCCTAAAGTCCATGTGTGATTATAGCATTAGGTGGAGGGGCCTCTTTGTGGGCGAGTGATATAAAAGAGAGCTAGCTAGATACTTTTAGGGAGAGATATAGGATCCCCAATACTATAGAAATGTTTGTACCGACCCCTAAGGAAAGGGCCTGTTTTCCCATGAAGGGGTGCACGGCGATAAGTGAAGCGATCCTAAGTGGGGGATGAAACTGGCATTGCACCCCTTCTTCACGTGCATTCTTAGGCCTTATAATCTAGCCCCTATCCAGCTAGTGCCAAATGTATGGAGCCAATTAGCAGGGGCCTTTCTTCTCTGGAATGAAGTCACTCTTGGCGAGGGCATATCTCCTTATGTTTTCCAAACCCTTTTTTAGCCTCGAGCCTCTAGCGGGAGGAGTGACTGTACGGGTTGGTATTATATGAACCTGTGGGGCTCGCATTCTACCTTCATCTGGGAGACTCTGAACTCTATAAACAGTGGAGTTGCTGACAAACAGTGGAGGAAGATGCGGTCCCAGATAACTGTGCCGACCCAATACCATGAGTATAGTGGGTCTGGCCTTAGCTGAGATAATTTTATTTTATGCGTCTTTATTCTTCTTTATTTTCAGTTTTTAATGTGTACCTTATACAGCTGCAGTCGACTGGTTCGAGCTTGAACCTTTTGAGTTGGCAATTATCAAAATAATTTACGAGCTGCCCTTAGAGAAATGGTACTTTAAGACCATGCTTGGAAAGCGAAACCTCTTCGTCACGCATCAACTGATGGCTACCAAAGGCAAAAGAAGTTTCTAGTTATTTACTTTAGTAATTCTACTGAACTTTAGGATGGGTGCTAATAGGCTCACCTTCTTCTTGTAGGTCAACATGACAAGAAGGAATATGTCAAACCTAAAATGTTCTTTATGAGGCTCCTGGGAGAGGCTAAAAATAAGAAGGCCCTGAGCTCATCCTTTTCAACGTATAAGAATCAGCGGGATGAGCTGGCCTACCTCTCCAATATGAATCTACCTCATTTCCTATAAAATAAAAGAGAAAAGGGAAAAGCAAGGTTGAGCCATCTACAGAGTGACTCAGAAGAGGAAGTTGGTTCTGACAAGGAACACCGAGCCCCCTCTTTCGTTGAAGCGCCAGAAAACTCTCAGGGAGTCACTTCGTCATCCCATTAAGGCAGAGCCCATCTCTTCTGTTAAGATTGTTGGTATGGAGGAAAATGTCGAGGAGGTGAGCCTCGTAAAGTTGAGGCAGAGCAGGGAGGCCAGGAGTGTCCATTTTGAAGGGAAGGCCCAGAATTTTCGAGGAGGGAAGTCGGATGAGATCATTCCCACTGTGATAGTGGGGGCTGTGAGGATTTAACATAAGTAATTGGACTGACAAGCACTCTTCGCATGTCGAGACCTGTGATGCAGTGGACATGGTGGAGGCTGGCCTAGCCCTTCAGGCTCGTTCTCAGGTCTTCTTCCTTAATGCCCAAATGGAGATGAAGTGACTGTAGGGTCTTAATAAAGGTTATCTCTAAAGGGCCAATGATGTGGAGGCAACACTAAATAAAGTAAAAGTCGAGGCATCCTCTGCCAATGAGGCCATTCAAGCCTCTAAGGTGAAGCAAAGTAAGGTGGAGTCTAAGATGGAGGCGTTATCAAAGGAAAATAATGACTTGAAAAAAAAAAGTCCATATTTGCAAAGTCGAGGTGCATGCTCTGACGAAGCGTGTTGAGAATTCTGATAATCTTCAGAGGATCACTTCGTCAGCCTTGTAGGCTGCTAATAAAGAAAAGGGAGAGCTGAAGGCTTGCTTCGACGAGCTAACTGCTAAAGCTGCCAATTTGCAGTAGCGGCTAAGTGGGGCAGGGGAGGTAGGTGTGAATGAGTACATTGCCCACTTCCATGAAACAATTGAGTACGACGGCCTCGATTTATACTGGAGAAGGGTCACACACAATGAAATCTTTGGAAGACTTGCTAAGTTGCATCCCCAATTGAAGCTGGCTGCTTTAAAAGAGGAATTCCTTCTAGCCGGAACCATCTATCCCTGCAGCCGAGGTTGAAGATTATGTTGAAGAAGTTGATGTCCTAGGGGAGCCTGAGTAGGATGACGCTGACGTTTATACATAGGCTTATAATTTTTTTTTTAATAGTTTTCCCTTTGTAATGACCATGGTTATATATAAAAGAATCTTTTTCACTTCCATTATGTCTGTTGCTGACGTGATCTTTGTTGCTGACTATTATATGGGCTTGCCATAATAATTTGAAACTTGAACATGTCACATAGGCTTGTCGTAATAAAAATTGGTAACTTAACTTGTCGTAACTTAACTTGAGTAAATAATATGGGCTCGCCATGAATAAAAAAACATGAACTTGTCATACTTAACTGAATTAATAGCATATGGGATCGCTATAGTTAACTGAATTAATAACATATGGGCTCGCCATAGTTGATCTTAAGTAACAACGTATGAACGTCCTTTTCTTGACTTTGGCATTGTAGTATCTCGTCATTTTTCGCTGGTAGGAGGCTAGTCTTATCTGTGAGTCGTCTCTCATTTCTTCAAGAAAATTGAACTCACACCATCTCATCTCATCATTCGTTATCTCGTTGAAGTGTAGGCGGCAAGGTGAAGGAAGACGCACTTCGACCGGGTTCATTGCCTTTGCCCCATATGCCATAGAGAAAGGGGTTTCCTTAATCGCAGTTCGATTGGTGGTATGAATTGCCCATAATACGTGGGAGAGCTTGTCCATCAAGTTTCCTTTTCAAGAGGTGCTTGATGGTCTTGTTAATTGCCTCAACCTAGCCATTTGCCTAGGGGTGACGAGGGGAAGAAATATGTTTCTTGATACCCAATTTTTTGTTCAAGTCTCTAAACTTTTTGCCTTCAAACCGTCACCCGTTGTCTATTACGAGTGAATGAGGAATTTCGAACCAGCAAATGATGCTCTTCCAGATGAACTTGGAAGTGTTTACTTCAGTTATTTTAGCCAACGGTTCAGTTTCAACCCACTTAGTGAAGTAATCAATGACGATAATCGCTTAACTTACACTCCCTTTCTCTTTTGGCATGGGGCCTATCCATTTAGCAAATAGCTAGTGACTGGATGCCATAATTAGCTCTTGACACTGCTGCCTTTGGATGGGAGAGAAACGTTGACATTTATCGTATCTTCTCACAAATTACATCACACCTTTTTTCAAGGTTGGCCAGTAGTACCCCTGTCTTAGCACTTTCTGAGCCAGTATTGGACCCCCGTGTGGCTGCCACAAAATCCCTTATGAATTTCTCGTAGGACATAATTGGCTTATTCTCCTTCTGTGCATCGCATGAGTGGGGATTAGAAGCCCCTCTTATAAAGCATTCTTTCCTGAAGTACATAGTGGATGGCTCTATGCCTGAGGTTGTGGGTTTCTTCCTTGTTCTCTGGCAATGTTTGATCTTTGACGTAGGCAATGATTGGTTGCATCCACTGTAAGGTCCTTTCAATCCAAATTACCTCATCTCCTTTAGATGTTGAGGGCTTAGGAAGGTATTCAACTGGCACAATTTTAAGGAATTCTAAATATTTACTACTGGTCAATTTTGATAGAGCGTTGGCGTGCATGTTCTCAACTCTTGGGATCTGGGTTAGCTCAAACTTTCAAAAGAATGGAGCAAATCCATCACCCTTTTGAGGTACGCTGCCATGCCTTTATCCTTAGCTGTGAAACTGTCATTGACTCGGCTTACCACTAGCTGTGAGTCGCTGCAAACCGCTAGGCTCTTGACATGTATCTCTTTTGATAATTTGAGGCCTGCTAGCAACGCCTCGTACTAAGCTACATTGTTGAAGGTCTTGAAATCGAACCTCTCTGTGGAATTAAGTTTATGGCCCTCTAGGCTCTCCAGCACTACACCGACTTCGGAGACCATTTCTCCAGAAGACCCGTCAACAAACAGTTTCCAAGTTAGGGGGTATACTGGTTCTATTACCACGTTGATGTTTGTTGCTTCAGTGAATTTTGTTATGAAGTCTGCCACTGCTTGCCCTTTCACTGAGGTTCTTGGTTGTTATAAAATGTCAAATTCGCTCAATTCTACAGCATATTTCATTAACATTATTGAAGAATTTGATTTTTGGAGCACCTGCTTGAGGGGAAGGCTTGTCAACACGTATATACTGTGGGCTTGGAAATAGGGCCCAACTTCCTGGAAGCGATAATGAGGGAAAATCTAGCTTTTCCATGTCTCTGTAGCACGACTCAACTGGCAAAAGGGTCTTGCTCACGTAGTAAATAGGCAGTAGTATACCTCCTCCCCTCACTAGTACTGAACTTACGGCCTCTGTGCTCACGGCCAAATAAAAGATCAATATTTCTCCTTCCTTGGGCTTCGAGAGGAGAAGGGCTTGCCCCAAGTGCTTCTTTAGCCCTTGGAAAGCAACTTCACAATCCTCATTCAATTGGAACTTTTTTCCTCCTTTCAGGACTTTGAAGAATGTGAGACACCTATCTATTACTTTAGAGATAAAATAGCTCAGCACTACTAGCCGACCTGTTAAATTCTACACTTCTTTGGGCTTGCAAAGGGACTTCATATCCCGTAGGGCTTTGATTTTTTTCAGGGTTCACTTCTATGTCTCGCTGGTTGACCATGTAGCCTAAGAATTTTCCCGAAACCACACTAAAAGCGCACTTTAACGGGTTCAGCTTCATCTGATACTTCCTTAAGATTTTGAAAATGGCCTCTAGGTGCTCGATGTGGTTCACATACCTGAGGCTCTTTACTAATATGTCGTCAAAGTATACCTCTATTTTTTTCCTATGAGGTCGGCAAACATCTTGTTGACTAGCCGCTGATAGGTAGCCCCAATATTTTTCAAGCCAAACGGCATCACGTGTAGCAGTAGAGGCCTTTATCAGTGATGAATGGGGTGTTCTCCTCGTCAGATGGGTACATGGAGATTTGGTTATACCCTGAGTATGCATCTATGAAGCTCAAGAGCTCATTCTCTACAGTGGAGTCGACCAACTGGTCGATCCTAGGAAGCAGAAAGCTATCATTTGGGCATGGTTGGTTGAGGTTGGAGAAATCTATACAAACTCTCCACTTGCCATTGGAATTCTTTACCAAGACTATGTTGGAGATCTACCTTGGGTATACTGTCGCCTTTATGAACCCATTGGATATAAGTTTTTGCACCTCTTCTTCCAGGGCTTCATACCGCTTGGAGTTCAAGGTTCTCCTCTTTTGCCTATGAGGAGTGAACTTGGGGTCCACATTAAGATGATGGCAGCTGACTTTGGGGTCGATGCCTATCTTCGTGTTTTCATACAAACATGTCTAAGTTGTTAAGCATGGTCATTGGGTCCATCAGGAAGGATTCAAGCTCCTCAACTGGGGTCGCTTGTGAGTTCGATTTAATGACTCTAGGGTCCAATCCACATCGATGACCCCTTCCTCAGGGATATTTATCATGTTGACGTCCCCGATCTCCTCGCACTGTAGCAATTCCTTTTTTAGTGGGGAACTTCATGCACAAGTGGTGTGGGATGTAACAGCCCCAAGTTCTTTCAAAGCAGGTCCTCCTAACACCCCATTATAAATGGATCAGTGATCTACAATGAGGAATACCATAAAGTGATGGGCAGCAAGTGAGGGTGCTCCCATTTCAACTGCCAGCGTGATTCTCCCTCTAGGAGCAATGTTGTCGCTGGTAAAATAGTACAAGGGGACGGTCATGGGGGTTAGCTCGTGACCTATCATCATTTTATCATAGGTGGCTCCAAAGAGGATGTTTACAGAACTCTCATTGTCCACCAGCATGCGTTGAGCCCGTTTTGGGCTACGACAGCCCTTACACCAAAGCGTTGCAATGGTGGTAATGAACCCCAATGGTATCTTCCAGCGAAAAAGGTTATTGATGGGATATTACGAGACCCACAGGGAGTGCTGTTAACAAAATAGCTCATCATAATTTCTCTGAGTATTCCCCGACTCTTTTCCCACATTTAGGCCACCAATAATAGTGTCAATCTTCCTAATGAGATCGTTATCTGCATCAGCGAGGGGTTCTCTCCTTGGCCTTTAATCACCTCTTAGCCTATTTCTTTCCCCCTCGCACCCTTGCCTTGGCGATTCATCTATGCGATGCCGCATCGCCTCATCATGTTTAGGTTCTTGTTCATGCCTAGGTTGAGGGGCATTCGATTGTGCTTGATAAGTGTTTCTTCTTTGAACATGGGAGCCTGTTAGCTCCTTATAGTATGGTCTGGACAAGTAATTTTTGGTACTGTGGCTGTAGGTTTGATGGTAAGTGAAGTATTGCCTATTTCTAGGCTCCTTACTCCTTCCCTTACCTCTCCATTTGAATTGATTCGATTGTCTTTGACCCTCAAATCCGACCACTTTGTATGCCATGAGGGTACTGCGTTTAATATGGCAGTGGCTAACGTTTGACCTAAGGTGGGGACGAAGTTATGTCCTGCTTCAATCCATTGATGGTTTACCAACTGTGATACAAGATCTCACCGCTGTCTTTGAGGTAGTGGGAGTCCCAAGGAAGTTCGATTAAAGTAATCAATTAATTCCTCGTAGACAATTTCGCTCCTCATCATTTCCACCAAGGCATCGTATGATGTGGGGTTCTTGTTTTGCATGTCTCTCCAAAAGATGGTGTTTATGTTGAGGCCTCATCTCAGAGCTGAAGGACCTCTCTATCTGTGACCTGTTCACAATATGTCATTTCATCCGTGAATCGAGCCGGTTGTTTTTCAAAGTTTCACCTGCCTGTTGCCTCATGGGGGATAACTATTGATGCCTGACCTCCGAGGTCGATTGAGTTCGGATTACTATAGAAGAAGAATAGGTCCTAACGCGAGGTCGGTTCGGTAATTGGAATCTAAGGTCAATCATTGAAGTCAGGTCGGCTATTGTTTCTTGTATGAGAAGTTTATGTAGTTTATCGAGATTGAAAGAAACATGATGACTGAAAATTACTGACGAAATATATAGATATCCAATCAGCTAAGTGCATATGTAAAGTTCTGACATTGGCACCTGCAGAATCCACCAATCAAGTGATTAATCTCTCTTCCCTAAGTAATTCATTAATTACTGGGAACCACCTGCAAGATTACTTCATGATGGCCTGGCATTCCGAGCTTGTTTGCCAATCCAATTGGGGCTACAATTGTACTTCTTCAGCTATGAGTTACAGCTGACAAGACATGGGAGGCCGGATATTTGCATATTTCTTACTATAAATAGGGGATGCAAGCCAAAAGGGAGGGGGATGACAACTTTTTTTGAAGCATTACAACATTTCTTTGTATCTCTGAATCATATTTCAAATATCTCCTAAAGAGGACGAAAAACAACCTTGACTATTGTTGTAATATAGGATTATTGCGATCCTTTCTCATTGATAAAACTTATTTTCCATTAAGTTGGCTTGACTATTTGTTTATGCAAATTTCAACGTCAATAGGTGTCAATGTGCGTAGCCTCATCCAAATGACTAACCTTTCTTGTCATAGGCATCAATCAATCACGGCCTTAAATGCTAATACCACTTTTGTATCCCTAAGGCCTAACTTGCGGTATTGGACTTGACCGAATGAGTTGGTGGCGAGTTATCTTGTCAATCTCATAATACAATATATGTTTAAACTCTCTTCACCTCCTCGTCCCAAAACGGCTCTTCCCATGGAGTCCGCGTGTAATGGGGTCGTCCACGCTTGAGGGTCGTCCGCTTCATCTCACATTAGTGTACCAGGTGTGGGACCGCCGAACCGTTTGCCATGTAGGATGGTTGAGACCATGTGGGCATCCTCATGTAGAAAGGCGTAACATACAGTAACGTTTGGTCTTACATATATGTATATATCAACTTTTATGCATGTATATGTTATTTTTTTGGGGAAAATTGCAGTCATGGTACCAAACCTTTCAAATTTTTGCAGACTTTGCTCAAACCTTTGTTTTGTGCCACCCACGGTACCAAACATTTCAAAAATATGTACTGGAGGTCCAAATGGACGGTTTCCGTCCAGTTGACCAAAAAAGTTAAAATTGACCAAATTCATTAAGGACAAAATGGTAATTTTGTATTTTACATTTAAAATAATTGCAAAGAAAAGAAAAAGAAAATAAAAGAAATAAAAAGGCTACCCACCCCATCCCACCCACCCCAGTTTCTCTTTTCTCTTCTCCAGCCAACAACAGTGCCGGCACACCGTCGGCACCTCCACCACCTCTATGCCGGCACCACCACCACAATCAAACTACCAAAATCAAACCACCAACATCAAGCCAACACCGGGATGGTTCAACCACCACAATCAAGCCAAAATCAAACCAAAATCAACCACCAAGCTACCATTCAGAGTAGAAGACATGAAAAAGAGTTCAGAGTAAACCTTTGGCAGCCATGGGCACGTACTGCTCAGCCAGAAGTTCGGCAAACTCAATGATCGTTTAATATTTTTTCTAGGTCATATCTCTGAGTCATTTTTCCCTTGATTCGTTTCAATTTCTTAGTATATCCTATTAATTTATACCCTATTTTTGGGGTAGAAGTGGTTGTATATTCTTGTAGTCATGGCTATGACAGTAGGGGTTAGCAATACAGCAATTGAAAAAAGGGATAAGCCTAGGGGTAAAATTGGCCAGACAAAAGTGAAGAGTTACTGGCCGAGAGAAGAAGGATTGGGGATAAACTATTGCAAAGGCAACAAGAAGGGCAGCACTCATGCTGGAAGAAGAGGTGGAAGTTGAGGAAGAGGGGTC
Organism: Fraxinus americana; assembly: GCA_035079005.1. Classification (NCBI taxonomy): domain Eukaryota; kingdom Viridiplantae; phylum Streptophyta; class Magnoliopsida; order Lamiales; family Oleaceae; genus Fraxinus; species Fraxinus americana. Next base: position 23,185,140 of record CM068726.1, on the reverse strand, counting down.
TGAGTACGAGACTAATTCTGAAGAAGAAACGACGGCCATTGTGATGGTGAAACTAGTTTTCGTTCCAAAATCTAAGAGAGATAAAATTGCTAAACTTGAGAGGCTCGAGGCAGAAGAGAGGGAACTTAAGGAAGCCGTGAAAATGACGATGAAAAAGAGGAGAGTTGAGACAAAGCAACTAGTGGTTGCAAAAATTAGGGAGGACCAGGAGATTCGGAGGAATATAGATTTGATTTTGGTTTGATTGTGGTGGTGGTAGTGGTGCCGGCATAGAGGTGGGGGAGGTGCTGGCGGTGTGCCAACACTATTGTTGGTTGGAGAAGAGAAAAGAGAAACTGGGGTAGGTGGGTAACCTTTTTATTTCTTTTATTTTCTTTATAATTATTTTAAATTTAAAATACAAAGTTACTATTTTGTCCTTAATGAATTTGTTAAATTTTGATTTTTTTGGTCAATTAACGGTCAACTAGACGGAAACCGTCCATTTGGACCTCCGGTGCATATTTTTGAAATGTTTGGTATCATGAGTGGCACAAAATAAAGATTTGGGCAAAGTCTGCAAAAATCTGAAAAGTTTGGTATCGTGGTTGCAATTTTCCGTATTTTTTAGTACTTATTCTCATATAACTTTTGATCACACTGACTGTTTATTTACAAGTCGTACACATATGCATCGGTCTAAGAGCCCTAAATACTTTTATTCGTATTCAATATTGTATACAAAATATGCATTTTCTTACGCAAAGCTATTGGTCCAAACTCGCAAAACGCGAGAGCTTACCACTATTTACTAAAGGATGTGAATATTCACTAAAAACATCAAGACTTTTGGGGGGGAACTTACAACATTTATCAAAGAGACAAAAAATCCCATCTACAACTGAAAATTAGTTAAGAATTCACGACAATTTTTGCTAAAATTATAAGTCAACAAAAAAAAAAATTAGGACTACGCTACTTGTACATAATTTCTTGTATATAAGGGTGTCCACCCTCTCACATGGGGTGGACCCCGCATGATTAAAAAAAGAATTTTATTCATGTGGGATCCACCCCATGTGAGAGGGTGGACACCCTTATGTACAAGTAGCTTCATCCAAAAAATTATATATGCCAAGTTAAAAAGAAAAGTTAATTGAAAAGTACTGAAGTTTTTTTTTTTTTTTATGGGTCCTATACAAATGTATAAAATCCAAGTAGACTCAGCTTTTCTGCAATCACTGAAATAACTTGGACTTCAAAATTTGGTACGAATATCAATTGTCATGTAGCTTTTGGTGGGACTTTTGGAAAGAGAGAACAAAAATTTCACTTCTTAATGCGTTTTTAAGTTCTTGGAAGCTTTTAGGATTTTTGAAGATGCTTATTTTGAAATACGAGAGCCACTGTGAATTTTCATGAAGTTGTGTTGGATTAATTTCTAGGGATTCGGGATGTGGAGCAAAGACAATGAGATCGTCTATTTTAATCAGGAGGGATAATAATATCACGGTAAGTGATGATAAAGATAATATTTACGGTTCATTTTGTTTCTCTAATAATCCCAACTAATAGTTTTTGTAAATTGAAAATGTTTCCTTTATATCAACATTAACATTTGACCTACACAAACCACCCTAAAGAGTTGGCATATTCGAACTACTTATATGTGTGGCAAATTGGATTCACGATCGATTATCCTATTGAGAAAGAAAGAAGATACAAGATAAAACACATTTGATAGTAGATTAAATTAATAATACAACTCATCCGGAGTTAGAATACAAATATGAGGGACACTTTCTAGACAAATGTTTCGACACCAACTATTGAAGATCAGCATTGGGGTCACAAATACGAAGACGACTTTGGCATAGTAGACCGAATATCCCATTGTGCACCCCAATTCTATTAGTTTTCAGGGTGATTTTTCATGCCAACTAAATATATAAAGATTTGAAATACTTTTCTTAACGAGTAAATTTATAAGATGAAGTTTCAAGAAACTTTATATTAGAGTTTAAGAAACTCAAACGAACAAACTATAAATATTTCAAACGAATAAGCACCTTGTGAATCGTGTTAAAAATATCACACCCCACCCTACCCAACCTAGGCCTTCATGGTATTGTTGAAATTGAAGTAACTCAAATGTAGACAAGAGAGAAGACAAAATTGGGATGAAGTATGTCATCCTCATTTTTAAATTAAAAGAGGACCCAAAGTCCAAATGTACCTAACCGAACCTGTTAGAACTTTATTAAAACTTGAACTTTATGATCTTGCCAAGATCTTCATGTCAAACCATCAAAAAACTGAATTAACGCGGAACATACCTTAATCAATTGATTTCTGACTTGAATAATGAATTTTGAATCTGAATCTGTAAATCTTCAGTTTGGTTGCTTCAAATCTCCATCTTAATTCCTGATTGTGGGTTTTATGGATCTTCCTCTTTATATGCTTTCTCTCGTATTCTTGTGTTGATGGGATGCCACATAGAATGAGAAAATCACATGAATTGGGGACCATAACCCTTTATATATTTCCATATGTATTCGGCCCATCGTCAAATACAAACCCTAATGGATCCGGTCTCTACACATATAGTTCGGCCCACACTTTAATTAGATGCTTAAAGCCCAATTACTTAATTCTTTATTAGATCACTTTAATTTTGGGCTTAACTTTAAGATATCATTTATACACAGTTAATTACATATGTCGGCCCATCACGGGAAATTAAATAATTTCCCAACAATCTTCCACTTGGGCCACATATGCTACCTTATAAATGTGTATAACCTTATGAGCTCAAAACTTTTGCTATCATAACCAAAAGCATCTCCGAACAATCTCGTCCATTGATTATATCAACATAGGATCAAAGCGGTCTTCGTTATAAGTAACATAACTAAACCCATCAATGGTCACGTACATCAATACAATCAAATGACATAGATCAAGTGTGGATGTGTAGCATGGAAATTACATGTAATGTGATCTAAACATGCCTATTTCCAACTGGTTCTACCTTATTCCTTAATACCTTATGAGATCAACCATAAACTTTAATCAGAGTGGAACTGAACTGAATACATTATTTCTGAAATTAACTGAATGTGCACAACCGAAATTATGTGTCAAAAGACAACATCCAAAATACAAACTCCCACTAAACTGGCATATCATCAAAAGATGCAACACCCATGTGAGCACCATGCTCATGAAAGATCTCGGGTGGTAGCCATTTAGTAAATGGATCCATATTTATAGAGTTTGCCCTTATATGCTTTATAAAAACCTAACCACTCTGAATTCATTCCTTAACAATTAGGAACTCAATGTCTGTAAACTTTGACATCATCATGTTCCTATTGGAATACAAGACTGTTATTGTCACAAAATAACTTAAGTGGTCTTTCATTTCCATCCAAAATATGCAGCCTAGTGACAATATTTTACAGTCAAATTCCATAATCAAAATCAGAACATCCAACGATCTCCAATTGGTCTGATTTTCCTGAATGTGATCATGTAATCCTTTGTTCTCTATAGATACCGAATAACCTGATAGCTGCTTTCCAAATTTCCATCGCAAGTTAATTAAATATCTGCCTAGCATTCCAACAAAGAATACTATATCCGAATGTGTGCTATCCCGAGTATACATTAAATTCTCAATTGCCGAAGTATAGAGAATCTGATGTATATCCTTTATCTTTAAATTTATCATTGGGGCATTAATTGAGACTAAAGTTGTCTCCCTTAATTGTAGTAGGGGTATTACTTGATTTTCATATCTGCATTACAAATCTTTTAAGAACCTTATTGATACAACTCTTTTGTGATTATCCAAAAAATACACCAAGAACAATTCTTGTGTATCTATATCCTTAATACAAAAGATGCATCACAAATATTTGTTTACTCCCACTGAACTTGTGATATCCACAATCATCAATTGAATGTATCTCGAAACCAGATGAGATAATTATTTGATAAAATTGTGATTCCTATTCGGGAAACCAACTTAAGCCCATAGATGGATTTCTTTAATTTGTAAACCATCTAATGCAACTTAAGATCAAAATATGTCACAGATGCCATAATTGTCCTAAAAGAGTTTTCATAGAAACCGAAGAAAAATCTCTTTATGCATGACATCAATCCACTCCTTAGAATTATTCCTTTGCATGGCTTGATGAAAGATGATTGATAAGTTCTTCTTTCGTCAATCCATGTCATCTTTATTTTCTTGGAGAAAGACTATAAAGTTATCCAAAATTGTCTTTCTTCTTTTATAGTAGATTTCCTTAATGACATTTGTTCTTGAGGTTGTTGAGTTTGTTTTTCTGGAACAATCTCTTGATTGTGTATGGGGGATTTTGTAATATTGTCTTAATCCGAAATTGCTTCTTGAACAAGATCTGGAGCAAGAATTTGTCCCTGAACCAAATCATTGTCAATTGCAACAGAAGGAATATATAAATATTCTTCATCTAAGACAAAATCATAACCTTATAACCTTATCTCCCCTCACAAACTCTACATCCTCAAGAAATCGAACATTTCCCGTTTCGAAAATTGACCTGGTAGTGGGACCTTTAAAAATTTGTAACCCCTTAACAATTACTTTACTTGGAACTTTGTTGAGACTTTAAGCTGCAGTCTTTAGTGCTTTAAACCTAGGAGGATCCTGATGTACTGTGGGTAAATTTCACATTCCTCTAGGAATATTGCAAAAGGTCCTGGACATTGTTCTCCTGATTCGTCATATCTTGGCATAGTATTTACTACTATGGTAAGATTTGACTTGTTAAATTCTTTTACTGAGTCGATTTTCGAACTCAGTCTTGTATGCTTTGAACATGTCCAGTGTTTGGGATTTCTCATAGATGAAATATAGGTAGCCATATTGAGAAAAAATCGTCTATGAACTAAATAAATGACTATTGACCATTCCAAGAAGCCGAAGGGAATGATCCACAGATACCCGTATAAATTAGTTCTAAGACATCCGAAGTCCTATTGGCACCTAATTTCCTTATGTTTGTTTGTTTTTCCCTTAATTTACTTAAGTCTGAAAATATCAAGGGAATCAAGAATTCTTTTTGACACAAATCTTTCCATTCTCTCTTGAGAGATGTGACCTTATCGCTTGTACCATAACAAAGCAGAATTCTCATTGGTTAATTTATGTTCAATACCACGTAAATCCAAATACAAGATTTATTTATAAGAGGCAACCGTATTAAGCAAACATAGGTTATCGTAACCGGATAAAGAACTGGCACCCACAATATTTGAATTAAGAAAAAGATCAAACTGACTATTTCTAATTGAACAAGAGTAACCAAAGTTGTCCAATATAGAAATAGAAACCAAATTCCATCCAAAAGGACGGTACCACAAATATCTCTTTCAAATTCAAATAATAATCAATTTTTAATGATAACCTAAATTCCCTATAGCCTCAACCTTAACTGATTTGCCATCACCCCACATAGATGAATCTTTCAGCATCAATTGGTTTTGGCAGCTCAGACAACCCCACGTAGACACACTTATGTTAGTGGTGGCATCAACATTTATCCACCAAGTGAGCCTAGGTATTGACATTAAATTTACCTCAAAACAAACCAAAATGAGAAATGTACTTTTCTTTACACGCCAAGTGTGGCATTTAGCACAATCTCTCTTTATATATATCCCAAATTTTCACAAAATTTACAACTAAATTTATTTCGCTGTTAATTTTGAACCGAACCGAATGCAGCTTTCTCGTTCTTTCTTTTCTTTAACTTGTCCTTAGAGGTACTAGCCAAGTGAGCACTTTTAGTCCTTTCTTGCTTCAGCATTTCTTCTTCTTGCACACAATATGAAATGAGTTCATATAGAGTCCATTTATCCCTTTAACAGTTATAACTGACCATGAATTGTGTAGGAAGAGAAATCAAAACCAGATGCATGAGCAAATCATCAGATAGCTCAAGCTTTAGAGACTTTAAGTTTGAAGCAATATGAGGCATCTCCATAATGTACTCCCAAATATTTCTTTTACTTTTATTCCTTAGTAAAACTAGGTATGCAAAAGCGTACTAGTTTATGTCTTATCGCCTTGGCAAAGCGTTTCTTCAATTTCAGCAAGAAATTTATTGGCAGTAGTTACCTTATCGGACACAGCGCCCCTGAATGATTCTGGAATACTACGCTTCATGATCATAAGACTCATGCGGTTTGAACAATCCCACTTATTAAAGTCCTTGTTTTCATCAACAGAACTTTTATCCGTAAGTGCAGCGGGTTGTTCGGTCCTTAACGCAAGGTCTAAGTTCATGCAGCCAAGAACGAGCATAACGTTATCTTTCCAGTCCTTAATAGTTGGTTCCATTTAGCACAGGAATGGAGTTGATGTTGGCAGATATTGTGGAAGTTGATGAATTAACTGAATAGAGAACTAATACTTAATCTACATGTTCACATAAGAATCCTTATTAAACAATTAATCAATTCAAATAATGGTAAACCCCATCACAAGAGACCGAGCACAACATTGATATTTAGTCTTTGGACAGAAATATCAACTTGTAAGTGGTACTCTTGGTGTAGTAATCAAATATTGACAATAAACCATGTCAAATAATAAACCTATCTTTGGACCGATCTATTGTTCACATAAAATAAAACCTTATAATTGTCACATATTTATTACCACAGGTATGTAAATAATTCGACCAAATATTAACCTTCCTTTGGGCCGGTCAATACCCGCATTACGTACACACAACCTTTCTAATATTCCAAATAAATTAATCTAGGCAAGAGAGGTCACTTTGGTGACATGTTGTTTCAATCAATTCATTTAGAAAAATTAATAATCCAAAAGAAATACCAAAATTTGAATTATAATTGTCAATCCTTAATTCTTTTATTTTATTTTGAAACTTTAGGGGCCTAGCGTTAATAATACAGAACTTTAGGGACCCAGAAATAATAATCCAGAACTTTAGGGCTCAATAAATAATTATGGAAAACTTTAGGAGTCAAAAATTAATTATTCAAACTTTAAGGATCCAAAAATTAATAGTTGAAAAACTTTAGGAGTCAATAATTAATTATTGAAAACTTTTAGGGATCCAAAAATAATTATCCGAAACTTTAGGAGTCAATAATTAATTATTGAAAACTTTAGGGATCCAAAAATTAATTATTTAAAACTTTTGGGGCCAATTTGGAACAAAATCAAAAACTTTGATGCTTTAATTACAAAATCAGAACTTTAAATGGCCCAAAAATAATTAAGTTTAAAACTCCAGGGGCTGAATTATTAAAATTCATAACCTTAAGACCCAACTTGAATAACTTTAAACTTTAGGGGCTAAATAACCAAAATTGCAAACTGTAGGGGCCTAAACATTAAAATTAAAACTTTAATAGTCCAAAAATAATTAATTTTGAAACTTGAGGGACTGAATTATTAAACCCGTAACTTTAAAGGCCCAATTGGATGAATTTATAACCTTAGGGGACTGAAACACCAAAACCTTAAACTCAAGGGGCTAAATCCTTAAAATGAAACCCTAATTTGAAATTGCAGTCAAGGACCTCAAAACTTCAAATTTACAACCCAAGCCCCCGCCCCCAAAAATTCATCCACACCCTAAAATCCAACATTTAATAACCGGGGCGGGCTCAGCGCCGCCCCAAAATCCGAGGGCTTGCTTGCCGTGCCCAAAGCAAAGAAGAATGGGCGTCGTCATTAAAATCTACAAAGCGTTATCGCAAGAATAATCGCAATTACAAGAAGCCGTTGTAATAACAAATACACGCCGTCGTTGTTACAAGAGCTCGCGCCGTCAGAATACAATGGCGGCGGCGGCCTCAAAAAAAAAAATTTTTTTTTTTTTTTAAACTGAAATTCTGAAAATCTTTAAAATTAACCGAATAATTTTCAAATTTAATAAATCTAAATCCGAAATTATTAAATTTGAAAACCATAAAAATATACAAGAACCAAATTAAAAATACTTGATTCCCAATGATTTAACATGAATAGGCTCTGATACCACTTGTTAGAACTTTATTAAAACTTGAACTTTATGATCTTGCCAAAATCTTCATGTCAAACCATCAAAAAACTGAATTAACGCGGAACATACCTTAATCAATTGATTTTGACTTGAATAATAAATTTTGAATCTGAATCTGTAAATCTTCATTTTGGTTGCTTCAAATCTCCATCTTAATTCCTGATTGTGGGTTTTATGGATCTTTCTTTTCATATGCTTTCTCTCGTATTCTTGTATTGATGGGATGCCACATATAATGAGAAAATCACATGAATTGGGGACCATAACCCTTTATATATTTCCATATGTATTCGGCCCATCGTCAAATACAAACCCTAATGGATCCGGTCTCTACACATATAGTCCGGCCCACACTTTAATTAGATGGTTAAAGCCCAATTACTTAATTCTTTATTAGATCACTTTAATTTTGGGCTTAACTTTAAGATATCATTTATACACAATTAATTACATATGTCGGCCCATCACGGGAAATTAAATAATTTCCCAACAGAACCAACCTTTTCTAGCATGAATTTGATTTCCTTTGTTTATAAATTCTTCTATATTGAAACAAAACCTTCCCCAAATTCTCCACTGCCCACAAACTGTCAAGCTCAATGGAGAATAACTTCAAAATGCGATTTTACCGCATGTTTCGATCATCCCTCATATCGTGCAAATCCAAAAACACCATCGACGACATTGAGGATCCCGCTTTCATTCCTAAGGCGACTCAAAGTCGTCAACATTACCAGTTGATCAAGCATTTCTTGCCACATCCTCGTCCATTTCCATTCGTGTGCAGACCCAAATGGCCAGAAAGATTATCCGAGGAGCGAAAATGCCTACTTGTTTCTACTGAAATCGGTCGAAAGTGCCCTCCTGTATCTCACATTTCACCTTTCAATACACATTACGAATTCCAAAAAAATTATTCAGAGAAGAAGACTAGAAAGACCATAAACAAGAAGGTTCATTCGACTACTAAAAAGTGCGACTTTCGTGACAAAGAAGAATTCACTACCGAAAAAGGTGGCATCAGTAAAGGATTTAAGGCCGGGTCTCTGTCGAGAAGAGCTCTAAGGAAGATTCCTAAGGAGAGTTCAATGACAATACAAGAAGGGGTTAAAGATAGCTTAGCAGTGGTGAAGCGTTCGAGTGATCCATATACTGATTTTAGAACATCTATGGTGAAAATGATTGTTGAAAAGCAGATTTTTACGGCAAAAGAACTCGAGAGTTTGTTGCAGTGTTTTCTTTCTTTGAATTCTCATCATCATCATAGGGTCATTATTGAAGTTTTTTGCGAAATATGGGAAGCTCTTTTTGTGTCTTATGTATGATTTCGCTTTTGTAATTTATTTATGATTGACGCACAATTTGAGATTCAAAGCTGCTTTTGAATTCTTTTGATTAATTTTATAAAAGTGCTACTCTTAGTCAGAAGAGCACTTCCATTTATTAATGTTTATTGTATATATAGTATATTTCTATCTTTTTCTTCATTTAGAATTGACTAAATGGTTGATAGTTCCATGTGGAAGTATGTTAACAAAGATGTAAAGAAAAGTGTACATGCAGTGTGATTGTAATTCTTTTCTCGGAGTGATGGAAAGACGAAAGCGCAGCGAATGTTGATTTTTTATTTTTTATTTTTTTTTTCAATTTTTGTAACATAAAAAAATTGTTACAGGAAGGGATAGCAATTGGAAGAAGTTTTGGCCTTTCAAAAAATGAACAAATTGACGGTAACAAGGAGATGATAGCCCTTGACCTCATGAACATTGTTGGATCTTTCACGTCGTGCTACTTAACCACTGGTATGTGACACACACACACTACAATTATTTCCTCGACCCAAGATCAACTTGACATTCTTACGATATATAAAGTACTTTTAAGTGATCGATTTTTATACACAAAAAGTAACGTGAAACAAACCCTTGTACGTTTTTCTTCAAAATGGCTATTTTCTTATTACTAGTTTTTGGCCCATGCAATGCATGGGTTGTCTTATTTTTAAGGTTATATTAGCGTATATACATTAAATGACAGTAGGAAAATGAACTTTATACTTCCACTCATCTCCTTCACCTGTTTACATAAATCAACCAAACAAATGCAGTCACAACCATATGAATGTACGATTAAAACATCTCGGGTAGAAAATTAAGGGTAGGTCTTATTTCAAGACTTTTGAAACATTTACTTTGTTTCATTTTTATCATCTTTTGTACTGTTTTGAAACATGTACAAGTCAATCATTTGCATCTCAGATGTAAAAGTTATAGAACTAAGCAAGGAAAATGGTAACACTCAAACACTAAACCCAGACGATCCTTGACAGTTGCTTCCACTACTCTTTCGTTTTCGAACATCTCCTCCAAGTCCAATTCCCTAGAAATCATAAAAACCAAAAACATAATAGCAGATCAATTCTAACCAATTATATAAGTATTTAAGGAAAATTCCCAAACATTCCCTATAAGAATCAAACTCCATCCAATTCTTGCAGTTCATTTTCATTATTACTTTTTAATTATTCTTTCCAAACACAAAAATTAATATGGCCAAAAGCAACGCCATTAACTAAAAATGTGTGTAATATAATCATTCATAGCAATTTTTTTCACGGTGAGTTGGTGACCCTGAAAGGCAGTGTCTGAGAAGTACTTGAATACCTACAAGTTTATAGCATCAATTTTGAGTTCTTGAGAAGTTTAACTTAACATCTAAATGAAACTGACGTATAAAGCTACTCAAACAAATCATCTAAACTACCACCCCAACATACATACATCAAGTCAGAAATATCAAAAGACGTAACTATTTATGTATATTCTAATTGTATCAACAGACCAAAAATATGAGTAATCTTCTACATTTTGAGATATAACTACAGAGAGCAACTGAACGTCGATAAAAAGTCTGCAGCTCTTCAATTTATGCTGATATTAAAAGCTGAGAGCCATCACTAATGCAGAGCCATAAACTTTCCACAAATTATAAAACATCACCATTCATTTCATTTAAGTGAAACACAGAGGATAAACATATGAAACCCCATCTACAGCATTGTTGATATGACTGGTCATTTAGGTAAATCTTCAATTCATATGTGAGCAAACAAAGGTTTAATTCACTCCATCATATTCGTAAACTATTTCAAAAAGAGACTTGTATAATCTCAACTCTTTTCCAGAAAACCTTCACAATACACTCCACCTGAATCAAAAAGCAAAAAATGAAATTGTAAATAGATTAAAATACTGCCTTAATGTTCCAAATCCACTTCAACACTACACTCCCACAAATGTCTAAACCAAATTTCTTTTAGCTCAAGATTTGAGATGCAATAGAACACCTTTTATTAAAATAAAATATTCTTAAAAATTAAATGAAAATTTTCTAAATATTGCAACGGAAAACATAAAACCATTATCAATCTAAAATAAGAACAAATAACCCACCTATTTTTCCTCTAAAAGGTCAATAGAAATTCCAAAAATTGAACAGGCACACACCCACACATATATACACATCTAGTTCATACAAATTCCCAAATCCACACGGACCCAAGTAATCAGATTTAATAGGCACCCCTAACACACACACACATATCATCCAATTCCCACAAATTCCCACATCAACTCAGACCCAAATGATCAAAATAAAATAGGCACCCAACCACCCATCCTCTGACCCAAAAATACACTAAATACTAAATAGCATTAAATCAACCAGGAAAACTGTTTACCTCCCCATTTTGCAATGTCCAATTGGAAAGTTTCGAAAGCACGTTTCTGACAACAATGTCTCCGCCATGTGCATGTACCTTAACATAGATAAATCAAGTTCCACAAGATATAAAAAATGTTAAGATAGGTAATTACATTAGTAATTATTGTTATACTGTCCAGTACCAACAAAAGAGTCAACGGAGCAACAAAATAATAATAAATTGCCGAAAATATGATACTAAGGTTTCTAAAAATAACAACCCCCCCCCCCCCCGGCTTGCCATGCACCAATCCCCCATATTGCCTTTATACAGACCATATCTCTCATACAGAGAACTGAAATTTTGCAAATTATTTCAACCAAAAAGAACCAACTACACAAATGAACAAAAACAGAAGCTTGCATTTTATATATCAGTATATGCCTCCCATTTGAATATACAGCCATTGCCCACCAATAAAAAATTTGTAAAACTGTGACAATTGAGTATACCTGCTTTCGGGACTTCCCATCAGAAAATGTAATTGAAATGTGGCAAGCTGGCTTAAAAGCTCCAATTATAAATTCTGTAGGCAGAAGTTCAAAACCACCATAAAGATTTTAAATAATAATAATAATCAGTGTAGCAGTGCGGGGAAAAAAGGAAAAAGACACAGGAAATCATAGAAGCTAGTTACAAACTTTACCATAGCGATTTGAACCCCGATCCAATCCAAAACTTGAAATGGAAAAAACCTTCAACAAATTTTCATCGATAATTAAAGCTCTATTCTACTTGCATTTGAAGACAAACAATCATAAAACAGGTAATTTGGACAATATAGCATAATAAACCCATAAATATGCATGTGCTGAAAATACAATGATTTAGGGGAAAACCCTAAAACCTATTTCATTTTATCCTGAAATCTCACATAGAACAAATTGAACTATTCATTACCTATGGCGATTGTGATCAACCCACTATTGCAACCAATGTCGAGGCATTTTTTGCCTTCAAACCATTCCCTATTCAACACCTTTATTCTAGGATCTTCTTCCAAGTCCTGACCCACCTGAGAATACCATAATCACAACATACAAATTAGAAATAATTCAAACTGTACAAATCAATCGACGTATACCATTGAACAATTGCAGAAGATGAAATCGATTATTCAAAAATCGTTGTGGAAGTTTTCACAATTAGGACTTCTAAAACAAGTACTCAGATGTATGATTCTATTTCAAATATGTTTTTATTTACCCAAAAAAAAAGCTATAATAACAAAGGCAATGAAAGGCCATGACACCTTTGATTCAAATAATTTAAACACCGAATAAAACTGAAAAAGCAACCTAGTAGACGAGAGCATCGCCCAGTCTAACAATAATATTAAACCCTATTTATGTACAAAATTGAACCCAAACTCCAACTTCTCTTTATACGTGGAGTGGAAAACAAAATTTAGTTTACCCTGCAGGCATGCAACTTGGTATAGAAAATTATCCCAAGGTGTATTAGAACACATCTTTTAAGAAACAAAAGTTCAAAACCTGACCATTAAAAGTGTTGGAAAATACATAGAAAGTAAGCGCAGTGCAAACAAAAGTAGCAGTAATCATGATCCCCAGCCAGGGCAAAGAGGGAAGAGGTTAAATGAAAATTAATTCAGCATTCTTGACAAATAATCACCTCAAACATCATAATAAGCAAAAGTTAACACAAAAGAATTAGTTTTACCCAAAAGTCCCCATCACTCGAGTGGATACATGAGTATTAATATCAGAAGTAATCTTTGCAAGACCAAAATCTGCAACCGAGACAATAAATGATGCTCATCAATATAAGCATAATAAAAAAGATAAATTTATCAATCTCATCTACATCAATTATTTGCATGTTCAAGTTGAGTTGAGTTGAGTTGCTAATTTCATTGTAGTCAGGGAAAATCTAAATAGACCTATTTTATGAGGAAATAGAGTTTCTAAATCCTACTGCTCATTTTCGAATGAGATATGAGTCGCTGCTTAACTGAGAATGACAAGAGAGAACTCAAGGGCAGCCATTTGTAAGGATCATAATTCTCCAACCATGACTATAAAAGACAGTACCTTTGCTTCAAAGTTGAAATCTAGAAGAATATTAGCTGCCTTGATATCCCGATGAATAATCTTTGGATAACCTAAGTGCAGAAAACACACCACTCAGAATCAAATATATTCAAGGGCACCAAATATAAATGTTTCCCAGTTTTAATAATCAAATCCAGCAAAGGAATTTTTTTAAACTCTACCACTAATATTGAACTCGAAGATCAGAGGAATTGAATCCCAAGAAACCCCAACCAACGAATAGTACCCCAGGTGTTCAAATTTGCACTGGCTAGCACTCCAAAATTGTCTGGAAATAACACCCAAAGTAAGATTAACAAATTAAAATGCTTGTGTAGACGAAATCAAATGATTTACCGAAGTTTGTCATTTCTCCTCCAAAACGAAGCAAATGAAGATAGACTGTAAGGGTTTGTGTTCTTCGAAGAACCGTTGCGAGAAGAAGAAGAAGAAGAAGAAGAAGAAGAAGAAGAAGAAGAAGAAGAAGAGAAGAAGAAGGTGGTGCGTGGGGAGAAGGAGAAGGAGAAGGAGAAGGAGTCGGTGGAGAAGAGAAGAGAAGAAGAAGAGGGCAGTGAGAGACGAAACGTATTTGCCGGGTTTCATTTTGCATAGGATCGGTATGAGAAACCGACTGTAAGAAGATATTTTGTAGGGATGTCAAAGACAATTAAGCCCTCAATTTGTGTAGAAAAGCCCTCAATTAAAATAGGATTGAAGGGTAATAAAAGAGGAATGAAGGGTAAAATAGGAAGATTCAAAATGCTTCAAGAATGAATAGTGTCCAGCGGATTCCCTCTTATATATTAGTAGGGAATATTGAATATGATTTTACAGGGCCATTTTCAAAAACTACTGTAAATTTCAATGCTGGATGCAAAACAGCAATGTCAAATGTAGTAATGTCACTGTGTATGCTGCTGGTTGCTCTTTCGGCCATTTTCATGTCAGCAATGCTTGGGCTTATCGCGTACGTAAAGGCTTATCATTTGTTCAAGACATACAAATTTGATTTCCTTATTTGCATCAGTGCTTTTCTTGGTGTTTCTTTCATAGGCATGGAAACCGGACTCATGATTTCAGTAAGAGTTGTCTTCATTTATTTAGTACTTGCTCAAAAGAACATTAATATAGTTTAAATCCCCATAAATCGAGCCCATCTTAGCATCCAAAATCGTATAAGCCAGGTGGTTAGATACAAAGTACCTGAGGGAACCCATCGATCCTAATGTGGGGGAAACAAAGTTAGGATCGTTTAGGCAAGACTTTTGAAAAGTCAAAAACTACTTATGAAACTAATAGACTACTTTTATACTTGTTTGGACAATTTTGTGAAAATGTTTTGTCTAAATAAAAGAACTTTTAGAGGAAATTGATCTAAGCAGAAGCACTATCAAACGGATCCTTAGTATCTTACCACGTTATATAGAATATCCACAAATTAGGCCTGCATGAGAAGGTGCACAAACTCAAAAGATAAATAAAGAGTTTAACCTTTTAGACGAGGCGACCTCAAAAAATCATTGTTCGGCTTATTTTCAGGGGGGACTGGCTCTCGTAAGAGCACTGTTGTACATAGCAAGGCCTGCTTCATGCAAGCTACCAGACACAAAGTTGTATCGTAACGTAGAGCAATATCCAGGTGCAACTGGGAGTCCTTTCATGAAGCTTGGTTCCCCTATATATTTTGCAAATTGCAGCTACCTTTTTGAAAGATTCTTTCCATAACCAGATAAATTATTACTTATTTTTTGCTTAATTAATTGTTTAATTCATTCTCTTAATTACTTATCTTTCATTTTTTGGGTGGAATTTGTTGGATTAGGATTGTAAGATGGGTTAGAGATGGGCAATTCAGGAAATGTAATTGAATATGTGTTACTTGATTTGGGAGGTAAGATTTCGAAATTCCGGCCATTCTTTCCGAGTCTAGAATACTAAACATGCTGACTAAACCAGCTAATAAATTCAATGATATGTATAGGTGTGACAGCAATGGACATAACCGGAGTTGAAACATTTGTTGAAGCGAAAAGAAATTTAGAAACAAAAGGAATCAAGGTGAAGCACATAAATCTTCCACTATACATTTTTCTCTAAAAGTAATATGAGTGCAAATATGTACCAAAATGTTCGATATTTCCACATTTTTGCAGATGATTTTAATAAATCCAAGACAATTTGTCATGGAGAAGTTGATAGTTACGAAATTTATACAAAATTGGGAAGGAAAATGTATTTCTATCGATAGAGGATGCCATTGATGCCTGCAAATTTTCTTTAAACAGTTCAAAGGAAGTTAAAACAGAAGAATTGTATGGCCTTAAGGGTGTTATGGTAAGAATGCAAAGCAAATTCATGTAAATATCAATTCAACAAAGACAGCCTGTGGACCTATGAGAGCTTGACACGTGATGAAAGCCCGAATCTTTAACAGTCTTCTCCTTGTGTCCATGTAAGAATAGCCTTGTAGGGGAAATTGGCAACTGTAAAGAGATAGGCCTGTGAGAATTGTAATTCTTGTAGTGTTACAACTTAAAAACAATCCATGTTTGTGCTTGTGAGGTCTGGTGTTGTAACATTGGCTTCTATGAACTCTTGATTTTATCCAAGCACATTGGCCTTCTACATGAGTTACGTGGAATAGGCGTTTTTTTTTTTTTACCAAACCACCGTAAAATCTTTGGTGTTCTATTTTTACTTTTGTGTGTTGGAGTAAATTGGTCACGCTATTGGATTCTTGATTAGTTAGCACGTTCTGGGGTTCCTAGAATGACTCGTAAGAATTAATATAGTCAAGTCAAATGTTAACTTGGGTTGTTGTGCAACATTACTAAGAGAGCCATTCCATCTAAGGATGAGACAAAATGCGCCAACATGGGCTCTCTGAGGTTCAAGTCGATTGGTCAACAATGATTGCTTCTTAGATTATTGTTAGCCGCATATCCCGTAATGAAATGGGAAAGAATAGAAAGAACGCAAAGCATTAGTGCAACAAGGTTAGTTTTTTGGGGATAAGCTCGTGAATGAAGAAGTTTTTTCCCACTCAGTCAACATCTGCTAATGTGGAGACTGATCCACAACTAGCTCTCGGTGCCTACATTGAGTAACCAACTAAAGTTCGAGGTATAAAATAAATCAATATGTGATTTGAGTTATAAGTCTTGAACGATTGAGTGGTAATCCTCAAACCTTGTCGTGAGGGTGTGCAAAATCCATGTTTATTAAAATCCTATCACAAACAAAATCGATCTTACAAAATGAAGTCTCTCCAATTTTGCCCGAGAGCAACCCCATCCAGTCAAGGGACAACGAAAAATTCGATTAAATTTTGAATGTTAGCAATTAACACGACGTATAATGTTATATCGTATTTGTTAATGATACATATCGGGACTTTGTACCTTCCATCGTCGAATCATCCAACGTGGATATCATGTCAAAGCTTAGGGATATATAACTATTTTTACTTCTAGGTAGAAGATTTCTTCCAAACTTTTATTTGCATAATTTCAGCCTAAAATTGATAAATCATACCATAATTAGAATTCAAGATCCGAATATTTAATTCTATTATTTGTATTTGCCAATTTCTAATACACTTTATAAATAGGAAAACTATTTATGCAATGGAATTCAAAAAATTGATACTCATATAAGTAAATCTAATAAACCAAAATTAATTAATTAAAACTATATAAATGAGATGGTGAGGGCTAATTTCAGGAACTAAATCCGACTAAATATTAAGAATAATGAGAACCCGTTTAAGAGCCAATTTAAATGGCAACATATGATAAATTTAATTAATTTTTGACCATATTTTCTTACATTTAAATGAATATATTGAGTAAGATAGCATTAATACTCAAATATTAATTCTAAATTTGAATTCTAAAATTGACTAAATCTGCTACAATTAGTATTAGTATTTTCCTTCATATGGAATGGTCAAGATCCTATTTAAATTATTTATATTTGTCAATTTCAAGAATTCTTTCTAATGATTTATCTATTGGAAATACATGCAGTCACTGAACTTTCAGCTATAGTTCAATTGGGTCACTAAAATTTAATATATCTCGATATTGTTACTTTAACTTCAATTTAAATTTAAATTTGGTCACTGGACTTTAATTGGCTTTCAAATTTTACAACTCCATCAACTTTTGTAGTCCAAATCGATGAAATAGTTTAATCAACGGTCATAACATAATTCAACGTAACACTTGTTCGAGCTCCATTATTTGAAAAAAAAAAATTGATTTTGAAATAATATTTTTTGAAAAATGTGTGGTTAACAAGTAAGAAGATTTTTTGAATTTATGTGTAATGTTATTTTATGGGTTATTTCCCTTGTATCGGGGGGAGGAAGGGGATAACCGAATGGTGTCCCCCTCACATGGGGCGCGGACCCCATGTGTTTTTAAAAATGTCAGCTCGTGGTCCTCACCTCATAATGTGAGTGGGGTGTAAAAGATTAGGTAAAAAATTATGTACATGTAATATAACCCTTATTTTATGGTCGTAATAACTGTGTTGCATGTCAATTCATAGTTACACCACGTCATAAAAGCCCTAAAAATGCATTTAAAACTTTTTAATCAAAAGATATTATCATAACTCTCACAACTCATTGTTCAAGGAGTCGAGCTGCAAATAGGCTCTCAGCTCTCGGATCAAAAAGTGAGCTTGAGCTAGGTTCGAGCTCGGCTTGTGTTGGACAGAGTCAAGCTGGCTCATGAACCTCCCCTCGAGCCACTCCTACACATAAAAATAAATAAATAATTATACCATGCAATTTTTGCAAGCTGTTGAGCTAGCTTACGCTTGGTCAAATCTGAGCTTGAGCCACCCATGCTTACTCTGCCGCTTTTACAACTAAGCAATTTCTGTTAGATTGAAAAAATGCTTAGTCAAGAAATATGATAAGAGTAATTAAACCCATGTTCGGTGGTCCTTTTTTTTTTTTTTTTTTTTTTAAATATATTTTTGAACAGTGAATTGTTAAAGAATGTATAGTAAAAAAAGATTTGAGTTTACGTGAAAAGTATTTTATTGTGTAAATATATTCTTGAAAATGAGTATATAGAAAAAAGAGTTTTATAAAAGCGGGAGACAGATGGGGGATAAATTTATTCGAAAATAATTTGAAGAATGTAAATGAGACGATGAGGGGCTAATTTCCGGTACCAAATCCGACTAAGGACGGCCACCAACCGATGAGGAAAAGAGTAGGACACGCGGCCAACCTGTCTTGCATAGGACAATTCGGTCCCGCTTTCCAACCTGTCTTGCATAGGACAATTCGGTCAATTCTCCTTCCCCCCACCATGTGAATGTGAAAACACACACTTATTATTTTAATATTATAATTATTTTGTAAGATTAATATATAAAAATGTTCAACGGCTAATTTAATATAAAATTATTACTTTTTCTTCACAGATTACTCAGAGCATGTTTGGCTATTGACATAAAGCATGTTTGGCTAAATTTAAAAAATAATAAAAATGCGTAGATAATTTATAAATGTAGATAAGAGCATGTTTGCCTACCATTATAGAGAGGAAAATAAAGTAATGAATAGTATTTTTTAGAGAATGTGTGGTTGAAATTTAAAGTAATTTTATTGGTTTATGTGTAGAATATTTCATTGGGTGAATATGTGGTGGAGATTGTTTACTGTAGAAAATTTTTTTTTAGATAATGGTAGACAAACAGGGGCTAAATTATGTTGTTTCTTAGTTTAAAATAAAAATACTTATTTCACTTTTGAAGTTATAGAAACAAAAGGCTACTTGACAATTTTGTAACAAACAATGTTATTTAGGAATATTGGTGTTAGGCATCAGTTTAGGTGATAACGGTATGACATTAAATATAATGTCACATAATTTATTTAATTGAACGTATCAAACGTGATCATCTAAACTTGTGCTATAGTATCACTAGCGCTAAATAGCATTGAATGTCAATGTGATCTTGCATGCTGGGGGACAAAAATGTGTATAGATGAGGTAGGCGGGATAACTTGCTGACGAAAGGGCAATTGACTTCAACATTTTTTGGTGTACTCACTCCTAAAGTAAGTATAAACACCCTTGCACCTGCTATTCCCTCTTCAAGAAGTTTATTGACGTCTTCATTTTCATTACTTGACTCTTGATCGGTTCGGTAGCATTCATTATTTCTACTTAATCCCGTCTTGGTCATATATTCTATCTTCCATGATAAAGTTATGAAAATGTACCCTCGAAAAAGTATAATCAGAAGGGGTAAAAAAAAAAAAAACCCCCCAAATAGGTCAACCTCACTACAGAAAATATTTGAATTCACAAGAAAAGTTGAACCAAACCAAATCAAACTAAACCAAAACCAAATACAAAAACTCAATTCTTAGTAAGTAATTTAGGCTATGTTTGGTACCAATTCTCATTTTCAATAGTAAATCAATTCTCATTTTCAACCACACATTCTTCAATAAAATAATATTTTATATCACATCAATAATCTTATTTTCTTTTTCAACCACACATTTCCCATCATATCACTATTCAAAATCAATTCTTCCCCCAAAAAAATCCCTACCAAACACACACTTACTAATTTTTTTTCATTTAATCAATAAGTACACTTTTAAAATTGGCCAAACAATCTCATTTTTGAGCTTTTTCAAAATAAATAAATAAATTGGAGTTTTTAAATGAAAAACTATTTTTTAATTAGGTCTTTACTTTATTAAAAATCTTTTTTTTTTTTTCCATTTTTTAAAGCTAAACCAAACACGCTCTTTACTCGCTGGCTTGCATAAAGTCTCAAAACAATTCATTAATTAAAAAATAATAATAATATTGGCTCCTTACCTTTTTCTCTTTATATTTTATTCCCAATGAATAGTCTAATTCACTCACTCACTTTCTCTCTCTCTAAAAAAATCTAGGGAGAGGAACAAAACTGAAGGCGAAACTGTCGAACTTAACGAATCAAGACCACCGCCGGAAATTTTCGGACGACAGCTATTCATATTCGTTTAGTATCTATAACATTCACATAATCTGTAATAATTTCTAGTAGATTTTCGAAACAGGGACTTACCGGAAAATGTCTTCTCCAACACCGAGAGCCGCGCCGGCTCCTACTTCACCACCAGCACCACCAACTAATGCTACGTCGCCGCCACCTGCTCCAGTCGCATCACCGCCGCCTCCTACACCAACAACTTCTCCACCACCTGCAAGCCCTGCTCCTCCAACCACCTCTCCGCCACCAACTTCCTCAGCACCACCACCGCCTTCCAATACACCTGCTCCAGTTTCTCCACCTGCTCCTCCCGCTTTAACCCCACCTCCAACTAACTCCCCCACCGTACCAATACCATCTCCTCCATCTGGTTCCCCACCCACCCCTCCGTCGCCACCCACTGGAGGGAATTCTCCGCCGGCTCCATCCACTGGGAATTCCCCTCCTGCACCGAGCAGGAATACTCCGTCTCCGCCTTGGAATGCAAGATCTCCGCCTTCGCCTCCATCACCGTCGTCGGATGGTGGAGGGATATCAATGGTGATGGTGATTGGGATAGCCATAGGGGGTGTTGTAATACTTGCAATTCTGAGTCTGCTGTTTATATGTTGCAAGAAGAAGAAAAGAAGATCCAATGGCTCACCGGATTACTATGTTCCGCCACCACCAACTGGACATAAAGGTATGAGTTTTTACCCCAAATTTTCGAGAATTTTATTCATGTTTTGGGTTTAATTGGATCATTTATTCAAAAAATTCCGATACATGAAGGAGTTTATTTATATGTAAATGAATAATTATAAAAAATACATCTAATGAAAATTTAAGGTAAAAAGAGAAGAAAATTGAATTTAAGTGCCAAGATGCATTGGAGTAATGCATCGTTTCATAATACATTCGTAAAAAATATAGGGAGTCTAATCACTGCTATTCGTTTGTCCTAGATTTAACTTGATTTTGGTAGCTAATTTTTGACATATTTTGATATTCTCTAGTCGACCCCTATGGTAGACAAGATCAGAATTGGCAGCATAATGCACCACCATCTGGTGATCATGTTGTGACAATACCACCTAAACCTGCACCACCACCTGCCGGTTTGGCAAGAGCACCGCACTCGCCCATACAAGCTCCTTCACCTCCACCACCTCCACCTCCGGCTCCTTACATGAGCAGCAGTGGAGGTTCTGGTTCGAACTATTCTGGTCTGGAAGCTCCACTTCCACCGCCTTCTCCCAGCATGGCTTTAGGGTTTTCTAAGAGCACATTTTCGTATGAAGAATTAGCTATGGCAACAGATGGCTTCTCTAATGCCAACCTTCTTGGGCAAGGTGGTTTTGGTTATGTTCACCGAGGAGTTCTTCCGAATGGTAAAGAGGTTGCAGTTAAGCAGCTTAAATCTGGGAGTGGACAGGGGGAGCGTGAATTTCAGGCTGAGGTCGAGATCATCAGTCGAGTGCATCACAAACATCTTGTTTCTTTGGTTGGATACTGCATCACTGGGACCCAAAGATTGCTCGTATATGAGTTTGTTCCGAATAATACCTTGGAATTCCACTTGCACGGTTAGTTTTTTGAACAGATCTTATTTTGTTATTAAAATTTGTTGACCTCAAAGACAGATTTTTTTTAATCCCATTATTTGATTACGTTTCAACTCTTGCAAAACTAACTCGTTTTTAACATATACCAGGAAAGGGGAGACCTACAATGGATTGGCCCGCACGGTTAAAGATTGCTCTCGGGGCTGCGAAGGGTCTGGCATACCTTCATGAAGATTGTAAGTAGTCGTTAATGTATATAAGCGCATATTTCAAACAATGGAGAAAATGGGTGTGTTTTTATCGTCTTTTAAATTTATTTCGATTCTAAAATTAGTATTTTTTGTATACAGGTCATCCAAAAATTATTCATCGGGATATCAAAGCGTCTAATATTCTTATGGATTTTAACTTTGAAGCGAAGGTAAAGGCTTGTTGGGTTATGATTCAAGTACTATTGGCAATTTTGTCGGCTCCATCAGTAAAAATTTGAGATGTTTCCTGCCTTTAATGAAATGAGCTAGTCACCTAGACTTGTATAATTTCCGTGCAATAGAAATAGATTAGGTTGTCGGTGTAATTATGGTGATAAATGAATGCCATTTATTTTCTCAGGTCGCAGATTTTGGTCTCGCAAAGTTTTCTTCAGACACAAATACTCATGTCTCCACAAGAGTGATGGGAACATTCGGGTAAGCTTGATATGTCTCCACTCTGTAATTATTAGATATTTTAATCATTCAACTATAGATATTCATTGTCTAGTATCGATTTCGGAATTATGGACTTTGTGTTTGTTACTACTAAAATATTTTTCGATTTTTGAGGTCTCATCTTGTTACCTTTACATCGTGCTATGCAGGTATTTGGCTCCGGAATATGCATCCTCTGGAAAACTTACCGAGAAGTCCGATGTATTCTCCTTTGGAGTCATGCTTCTCGAGTTGATTACTGGACGCCGACCTGTTGATTCAAATCAATCTTTCATGGACGATAGTTTGGTAGATTGGGTGAGTAGTCACTTACACCGAGATGTCTCTCTCTCTCTCTCTCTCCGCCTTTTTTGGTCCATCTTTTCTCATTATTCACTTCACGAGGCTGGATAAGTTTTGTATTCTTGAAAAGCGGATATTAATAGGATGTATATGTATATAGGCTCGGCCCTTGCTAACTCGAGCTTTGGAAGATGGAAACTTCGATACCCTTGTTGATTCACGACTGCAAAATGACTACAATCATAATGAACTTGCTAGCATGGTGGCATGTACGGCTGCCTGCGTTCGTCATTCTGCAAAGCGTAGGCCAAGAATGAGCCAGGTAATGTGCTGACTGAGAATATTTGAAGAGCTTATATTGTGCTTCCATAATATAATACTTTTAGGAAGTAAAATGATTTTTGGCATTACGCATGATCTTATACGTGCCCTAGCTAAATGAATTGAAGATTGTACGGAACCCTCTTTAGTAGTTTAAGCTTTTAAGTTAGTATAATTAACTCATGACAATAGATAAGAATCATGGGCAAGCTCCGAAATTGGGCATATCCTTTTACGACTTCTTTATTTGTCTGTTCTAAAGTTGTAGATATATTAAAATTTTGGCAGGTGGTGAGAGCTTTAGAAGGTGATGTATCCCTGTCTGATCTAAACGAAGGAATTAGACCCGGACATAGCACTGTGTATAGTTCTTATGGAAGTTCCGACTATGACACTGCGCAATACAATGATGACATGAAAAAGTTCCGGAAAATGGCATTGGCCAGCAAGGATTACGTCAGCAGTGATCAATACAGTAATCCAACCAGTGAATACGGGTTATATCCATCAGGCTCGAGTAGTGAAGGTCAACGTACTAGAGAAATGGAGATTGGACGGACGAAAAAGGACAGCCGAGGTTTCAGTGGCGGCTCTTGATGAGGCAGATACCCATTTCTCAGCAACTAAGTTTTTTAACATCGACTCTAAGTTGCAAGAATTGCTGAGGTTGGCATGTTTTTTTCCTTATTTTTATTGTTAAAATTTATTTTTTCTTCCCAATTGTATTTATTTAATTGTGACTTGTATGACAATCCAATTCAATTCTTTTATACGTTATTTAAAATGTTTGTCTTGGTTGTTCACAGCTTATTTCTTCCTGGAGTTCATCTGTATTTGTCTGTACTTCTTTAGCCTTTGTTCACATTTCCTCCTCCCATTCTGACCTGTTTTCTAAAAGTTATTCTAATCAAATAATATACTTTCAATAATTATTCCAAAAAGTCTTAAAAGCAGCATATGACACTGTTTTTTGTAAAGTAAAAAGCTAATCTATGACTAAGAAGTTGCTTTTAAATATGTTTTGACAATTTTTTGAAAATACTTTGTCGGTAGAACTTTTAAAGAAAGTTAGGCCTTGTTTGATAGGTCATATTTTTTGGAGAAGTAGGAAAATATTTTCCATTTTTTACTTTTTTGGCTGTTTGATAGACGAAATTTTCTATGGAAAATATTTTCCTGATTTTCTCCACACGTGTGCAATTTTCGGGTTTTTGATGAAAATATTTTCCCGCCTTTTTGGTGGGAAAATATTTTCCCGGCTGGTTGGAAATTTTTTTTTTTTTTGTTGGCAATAGAAACAAATGTCATAATTAATGGTAAAAAAAAGTTTCACTTTAAACGAACACTAAACTTTGATAAAAAAATGATTTGTTAGGAAACAATTTTTTTTTTCCTTTTTTTTTTTACTTTTTGGCAATGGAAATAAATTTTATAACCAATTGTGGAAAAAAATCACTTTAATGGACGATTTCCATGTAAAACAAAGCCAAACGAATAGAAAATTTAAAAATTTTTTGGATGAAAAATTATATCAATCAAACACACTTGAAATCATTTTTCCTACAAAATATTTTCTAGACAAATCTTTTCCCTGTAAAACATTTTCTTTCCGCCCATTTTCCACAATTGCAATCAAACGCACCCTTATTGTAAGGTAACTTCTCAATGAAATTCTTCTACAAAAATCAACAGCAGTCCTCCTCCTAACTCCCTGTTTTATGGCCATTATAGAGAGAAATTGGGGGGAAAATGATGTTTTGAATAGTGATTTTTTAGAGAATATATGGTTAAAAAATAAGAAATTTTTTTTTGTTTATACGCAAAATATTCTATTGTATAAGGCTGTGTTTGATTAGCCACAATTTCCATGGAAAATAGAAATTTTTTTCCATTTTCCATCTTTTGAGTTGTTTGATAGCCTAAATTTTCCACGGAAAATATTTTCCCACCCCACCCGCCACGTCAGCATTTTCCAAGAAATCCTTGAAAATATTTTCCCACCTTTTTGGTGGAAAAATATTTTCCGGCCGGCTGCTCAAATTTTTTTTTTTTTTGTGCAATGGAAACAAATGTCATGACCAATTGTAAAAAAAAATTTTCACTTTAATGGACAATTTCCATGTAAAACAAAGTCAAACGAACACTAAACTTTGATGAAAAAAATGATTTTTTAGGAAACAAATTTTTTTTACTTTTTGGCAATGGAAACAAATTTTATAACCAATTGTGGAAAAAAATATCACTTTAATGAACAATTTTCATGTAAAACAAAGTCAAACGAATAGAAAATTTAAAAATTTTTCGAGTGGAAAATTATACCAATCAAACACACTTGAAATCATTTTCCCTTCAAAACATTTTCTAGACAAATCTTTTCCCTGTAAAACATTTTCTTTCCACCCATTTTCCACCATTGCAATCAAACGCACCCTAAATGTGTAATTGAAAATGAGAAATAAACGGTCGGTTTAAAGTGTCAAACATGAGCTAAATGGATTCTAAATCTTACGATTATGGACTATTTCATACTACGCCCCTGTTTGAGTCACATTTTCATTCTTTTACTCATTTTCAACTACACATTTTTCAATAAAATAATATTTTCCATCACATCAATAAATTTTCCTTCTTTTTCAAGTTTCAACTACATATTCACCATCACATCACATCACAAAAAATGCATTCTTTTTTTTTTTTTTTTCTGCCCCTCGGGGCACATCCAAATTGGCAAAGGATGGGCACTGCTGGGCTTGCAACCTCAGGGTGGGGAGTTCGATTCCTGGATGGAGCAGCTGAGTGTTGTAATACTCAATTTGAGTGGAGCAGCTTGGTAATGTAATATCCATGGAGGAAGACTCCCTTGGGGCCAGGAGTATAAAGGGTGCACAGACCCTGATCAATTTGGGCATATCCCGCGATTAACCTCCACCCATCACTGAGGGGCCGGGGATGGGTGGTCCAGGACATAGTCTAGTGTAAGTTAGGATACCTGGATATCAAAAAAAAACAAAAAAAAAAAAACAAAAAAAAACATGCATTCTTTTCATTTTAGTATGCACTAAAAACACTCGTAACATACTGAACAGGAAAAGATAAAATCTGTGTATTATGATTATGGACAATTTCATACTGAACGTGCACGAAAATTATGAATTTACGTTTAAAATTATTTTTATTTGGAGAATATATAAACTAAACATTATCCGCATATTAAATAAAGAATTGTGCATTTAAATATTGAAACTGGTAAGACTATCAACAGTGTTGCACATTATCAACGAGGCTTTTTCCACATGGAAAAAGTGGCATGCGAGTATTTGATTTTCAGTGGAGAAAAAAAAAGGCATTCTCACATGATTGCCGTAATTAATGGCTGTTTTGACAGTAGAATGAATCTAGTGACCACACGAGGCGCCACTATGCAAAATTGTAGAAACAAGTTATTGCGCTTTGTGACTTTTTCAAATGAATTATATTATTTATACCATTTGGTTTACTCGACTCCACCTCCTTCCTCACATGGGGGCGGATCCCACATCCAATAAATGCGTGGGACCCGACCCCATGTGAGGGAGGGGGTGAGGCCAAATAAACCAACATGTACCCCAAATGGTATATATAGCCAAATTCTTTTCAATTTGTATTCTGCTTTTAAGTCTTTCGACTATTTGTGGGGTCCGGCCCTCGTCTCTTGACTATTTCTCGTTTTGTCTTTATCAGCATTTAGAATAGTTGGACATAATCCATATGGAGCACTAAAAATTTAATTATCTTATGAAAATAACCGGCCATGTTAAAATACTCATTCCATCACATAAAGATGAACTTACTTTTATTTTTACACAAATTTAAAAAAAAATTAATGTAGGTGAAAATATAAATTCTGCTTACATTTTTCCTAATATGCATCTTTATATTTGTTAATAATAAGATACATTAATCAGGGGCATATTAGAAAATTAAAAAAATTATACCCCCAACAAGGATAGTCGCTTATAGTTTGGGATAAACGGAAAAAGAAAGCAAGCATATTTTTAAGAAACGGAGGGAGTGAATATTTTTTGCTTTGTACAATACAATTTCGTGATGAATAGATTATATTTGACCCATATTTAAAAACTTTTTATAAATACTAAAATTACTTTTTATTCATATCTTGAAAGATTCATAAGTGCTATCCATTTATCCACCATTCATTATATTTATTTATAAATTAATTATTTATAAACACTTCCTCAATATTTATGTTTTCGAAGTCTACATAGTTTGCGTGCTAATTTCTTATATTAAGAATTTACAACCTCGTAACATTGGATTTTTAATTTGTTAAAAGTATATGTGTTATATTGTAATTACGACTATGTTTCTACTTTCACAATGCTTACTTTGTGAAGAGAAAGAAAGAAAAGGGTGACGAAAAATATGGTGCATTGTATCCACCTCGACTATATAGCACGTTGGTTAACATTTCTTTTTCAAAGTGCGATCAATATTTTGCACGATGACAGATTAGGGTATCGATTATTTGTAGAATATAACAAGACGTTAGTCATCCAATTAATTGTTATCTTCCTTTTAAAGCATCTCGATTTATGATTCCTATGTCAATGTCACTCAACTTAAGAAAGAGCATACGATCTAATAAGAAATGTTAAACATATTCACACCATAGATTTTAGTAACTAGGCTATATTTTAATTGCACATAATCACATTTACGTCTTAAAATTTTTTTCATCGTATTTTTATTCTCCCATTAACATAGGCCATGTTTGTTTCTGATTAAAATCAAATTTTAATCTAAGTCGAAGTCAAACAATCAATATTAATCACATCTTTTATCAGTCCTACATCTTTTCAACCACACATTTCAAAAATTTCTATCACAATCTACTAAAAATCTAATGTTAATTCCCACCAAACACCCACATAAATTGGACCTCATTATGATTTCTACCAAAATTTTCTTTAAGATAAAGTAAAAAGACTTATATTACTCATTGTACTTCTTAATAAGCAAGATAAATAGTAATGCAAAAATGTGATTAAATATTTGACCGCATTTTAAAGCACGTTAACAAATTTTTTTAGACAAAAATCATGATCAAGAGAAAGATTTTCTGATCAATGAAATATTAAAAATAAAAATGTGCTATAAAAAAATTAAGAATATAAGTGTAATAATGAATAAATGTTAATATCATTAATGCAATTAAATCCAACCTTTTACACTAGTATGGACCCACAACATTACGCCGGTCCATATCATTCAGAGTAATGTTATTCATCTCCAGTGGGGATGAAAATACAGTTTATGTGGTTTTAAATGATAGGTTAAATGAAATGTGAAATTAAATGACTTATTTAATTTTACCTATCATTTAATGCCACATTGACGCCATATAGACCGTGTTTTCATCCCCAGTTGGGATGAATAACATTACTCTATCCTTCATGCCCATCACTCTCTTCAAGGCCCAACTTTATGGCCACATGAAAACTATTAGGGTGTTATGATAGTTAAATTTAGTACGACACCCACACTTTATTAATGGAGGATCTTTAAAAAAGTTATTACCCATTGATAATGGACCTCAACAATTATGTGCTCCTAGTTTAACATTGATAGCTTCCAAAAATGAACATGCTTTTATTATTCTTTAATATGTTTGACAAGTGTTTATAAAGAATTTGTTCATAGAAAATAATGCTTCAATGAGTAGATAATGCTTACGAATCCAATAAAACATATGGATAAAAGTGGTTTTGACTTTTTGAAGGATCATTTCGATAGGGCTTCTTTTGTAGATGAGCGAGTTACCTTATGTCGATTTTTATATTTTTTAAACATTTCTAGTGAGATAATGTATTTTTGAAAAATTATTCAAACATGTTCAAAAATAAATTCTTTAAACTCCTCTTACATAGTTTTTGACCAGTTAAAAGGAGCTCTTGAGACTCAAAAGTTATTTCTGAACTTATTTGATTAATTTTATGGACCCATCTACTTGGAAGAGTTTTTTGGAGAAAGTTAGTCAAAGTAATTTCTTCTAAACACTCTTTTCAAAGATATAAAGTTCTTTTGGAAATTAATTTTCAACCACTAATTAAGATAACTTTTTCAAGAAGATAATTTACAAAAAGTTGAATTAAAAGAATAAATCCAACCAAAAGATCTTTTAATCTCAGAAATAATTTTTAGTAAACAATATACATTTAAGGTTATTGGAAGATACAATTTCAAAATTAACAAGTTTTAAAACATAAAAAATAAGGTCATAATTAAATTTTATTAATCAACATAGATAATTAGAAATATTTTATTAATTAAATATATTAAGATCGCAATACTATACAATTTATTGTCGCAATTACTTACTAGCCACAATTGGAAAAGTTACCGTCAAATCACAACTTATTTATCGATAATAAATTATCAAATTAATTAATCACGCATTATTTATCGGTCATAAATCTCAAATTTTATAGATCACAATTTATTTATTGATCACAAACTATCAACTTAATAGACCATGAATTATTTTTCAATCACATATCACAAATTTTATAGCTAACAACTTATTTCATAGTCTTATATTATTAAATTATTTAGTCAACTTAACAAATTGTAAGTTACAATTAAAAATTTAGTCTCAATCTCACATTTTTTAGATCACATATTATTCATTAGACACATAATCTATTTTATCAATCACATATCATTTATTGATCACAATCACTCACATAATTAGTCACAAACACACTGCACCCAATCTCATACCACCACCACCACCATCTGCACCAACACTTCCAGCACTTCACCACAACACCACCAACACCAGCACCACAACACCTCAACATCATTGTCAGCACTATCAATATCACCACTTACACCACTACCAATTATAAATACCACCATCATACTGTACCTCACATCGCACCACCATTGCACTGCACCCTACACACATCGTCATCTGAATTCTACCACCATACCATCGCCGTTGACCACGACGCCATCGTCAGTGCCTGTTTCGTGCAGTGACGATCACTACCCTAAACCTCCACAAAAGCACAAAAAAATCATCGACCACCCTAAACCACCTTTACCATGATTCCATAGCATCCATTTTGAAGAAATCGAACTTAAAAAAAGAAAAGAAAACAAGATTTGGTGGTATCGAGGCGGTTGTACATGCAGCTCAGTGCCATCCCACTACTACATGGGGGCTCCTGTGCTGGATTTTGATAATTATGTCGTCGGCGCAGGAGTAGGCGACGCCAACACCAACGCCAACGCCAACAAATACGTAGATTGTGGTGGTGCCTTTTGATTGTAGCACAAGAATAGAGAGCGAAGAGAGATTAGATAGAGTAGAGGGAGAAAGCGTATGTATAATTAATTTTTGATTAATTATTAATAATATATTTATTTAATAAAAATTAAATAATTAATTATAGTCCGATTTATGAAAGATGAAATTTAAAATCTTATTTATGAAATACAAACTTGAAAAATAGTCCTAGGTGTAATTTTCACTATTTTTTTGGGAACAATACATAAATCCTACATATAAGAATTACGTTTCAAAAATAACAAACTCCAAAAATCTTTTCAAAAATCAGGTGTTAAATCAATTTATTAAATATTTTTAATTATAATATAATACAATTATCCAAATTTATTAAATTTCAAATCTAAATCATTTTCTTTCTCTCTCTATTTCTATCCTCTCTCTACCATTTTCTCTCCACCTGAGGCGGTCATCAACTTCGGGGACTGCTCCGAAGACTATTTCGACAATCACTCCAATAGCCGCTCCGACGAATGTTCCGGTGACCACTTGGCATCCACTCCGGCGACTCTCCAGCAATCACTTCGGCAAACTACTCCAATAACCACTTCAATGCATGTTCCAATCAACCTATCCACCCCATCCACCCACTCCCAGCTTACAATTTTTTTTTCTTCAGAATTTCAAGTCACAATCAGTTAAAACGAGTCACAATTAAACAGCCAAAATCGATCACAAATGGTCACAACCAGTAACAATAAACACATATTTGGTCACAAATGGTCACAACAAACAATCTGCACACACCACATCAAATTGGATCAAAAAATCGCCAACAAACTCCAACAATTCAAAAATCAAAATGAAAACTGAAATTTGAATTTTATATCAACACCTATACATACACAATACATACAATTCCAAGAAATGAAGCTGCTACAGTCTACCTTCACCTGCAAAAGACGTTACAACTAGATGCTGAAGATCTAAATTGAAGCTAGAGGCTAAGCTCGACTGAACAAATTGAACAAACACAACAGAAAACAAACCAGCCACACCACACGAAGCTGGCCCAGAATCAGAAATAAATTGTACCCAAAAAGAAGTTGAACTGAAAACTGCGAAGCTGCCTAAAGCACGAACAAGCAGGTGAAGGTGAAGTATGCTTTTTGCTCTTCTTCTTGCTGTGAGTCGGAGCCTTAGCCGGGGTATCACTCGTGGGGGGCGCAGAAGCTGGAACTAGTGGTGTTGCCCCCTCGGGAGCCTGAGATGGTAGAGACCGAATTGGAGCAGCCGCTAGTGGTGAGCTGACTAGCTCTGGAGCAGGAGGTTCACCGGTGGTGGGGGTGAGTGTTAGGAATATTGAGCCTAACTCCACCTAATAAAACCGGCTTATTAGGGGAGGATTGCCATCACCTTATTAAGTTGATCGTTTATATTTTCCCAAACAATGTGGAATTCTAATACGCCCCTTCACGCACAGCGTGGACCATGCCAAACAACTATGAACAAATCGATATTGGGCGGCACCCAACATTGCATAATTGGGCGGCACCCAACATTGCATAATTAGGCCTAACTCTGATACCATGTAAATAAACAGAACAAGCACAATACACTTTGAATTGTTTGGCTTTTCTATATATGAAGTATATACATTGATTACGTTTATATAAGAATTTACAACAACTGAATTGAGTAAAATTAGGAGACTATCTAATTCAAAAGAAGGTTGAGATATATTTGCAACAGAAATTAATCCTAATGGGAGGGAGGGAAATGAATTGAGGATGTCGGGATTTAACTTCTGATTTTTGTAAAAAATTCTTAATCACCTGATTTTTGATAATTAAATCTTAAACCCCTGAGTTTAGATAATTTTTTCTCTTGGGAACAATACATATCTACTACTTTTAAAGTTCACATTTCAAAACTAACAAATTTGTTTAATTATTTCAAAAATCAGGTGATAAATAAATTAATTAAATATTAAATTATAATATATTAAATATTAAATTAAATTATAATATAATATATATTAATTATTTACACCACCCCATGACACCTCACACACCCCATCTCCTCACTACACCACCTCCCTCCATCTCCGGCACCGGTCCGGCCACTGCTCCGGCGACGGTCCGGCCAATGCTCCGGCGACTTCTCCGGCGATCGTTCCGACAATTTCAAAATTTTCATAAAATTGAAAATCACACCCCCCAACCCATGGATTGGTCACAATCGGCCACAAACGGTCACAATCGGTCACAACGAGTCACAATTAATCAGTCACAAACGGTCACAATCGGCCACAACCGGTCACAAACAGTCACAATGAACTACCCGGTAGTCAAATCGTGATCTGTTCCGACGCCAGTCCGGCGACTTCAACTCCCAACTAAAAATTTTCAGAATTTCGAGTCACAATCGGTCATAATTGATCACAATTAACCAGTCACAAACGGTTACAATCGGTCACAATTGGTTACAACGAGTCACAATTAACTAGTCACAATCGGTCACAAACGATTACAATCGGTCACAAATGGTCACAATCTGTCATCGATCACAAATCACAAAATTTGTGACCACCACTTCGCGGACGGCAACATCATCTCAAAACAAACACCACACCTTCCCTAACACCACATCACCACCCCAAAACCACCATCGCCACACTCCCAGCCAAAACAACCCGGAACACACAAATCACACACAACCACCGTACAAATCACACACAACCACCGCCGCCACCAACTTCAAATCCACAATTCCAGTGGTAGAAGCAGCAATCAAAATCAGCAAGCGATAGCATATGGCAGGTACAACAACCAGAAGCAGCAAGCCTAATTACTTTCAGAAGACTTGTTCATTACCAGCGTAAAGCACAAACCAGCAACTGGGCCCAATGCTTCAATCTCATCATCATCACGTCTGGATCATCACCTTCATATATTCAAAGCAAATCAGGATTGATTATTAATTTTAAAAAGAAAAAGTTAACAGGAGAAAATTTTAGAATTTTGGAAAATTTGGGATTTCGGAATTTAAAAACACCTAGATTAAACAAAAATGAGTTGGGGCTCATGGTGGACGTCGGTGAATCGTAATTGGAAAAACTGGACGACGTAGAAGAAGAGCGACATGCTAGTAAAATCCTCATAGGCGCGAGCTTGCAAAGGGCCGCCGGAATCTGCGAACAAGAAGCGGTAGTGGTGGAAGCCGACGCAAAGGATATATTACAGTGGAGAGAGACGAACGGCGTCATCACATCGGCGAACGGACAACGAGGAGGAGGAAGAAACTAGATCCGCCACCATCGGGCGCCCCACTGCCGTGCTACGCCGCCATCGCCAGAGAGAGAGATGGAGAGTAAGAGAGAGAGAAGGCTGAACGGTGGGGACGGTGATTTTGAAATCACGGTTGTTTTTTAGTTTTATATTAATATTAATTAAAATCTTATTTACCACCTGAATTTTGAAATCTAAACTTTACCACCTTATTTTTGAAATGTAATTTTGAAAAAAAGGGTTTCAGCTAATTTTCTCTAAAATAAAACTAATGTTTCGGTTGGACTTTTGGGTAATTGGCTTCCACTAGACGTTCCTAAAATATGTAAAAGTAAAAGAAAAGAAAAAAGAGCATCTTCGCATTGCATATCCGATTGATAAACGATTCAATTTTGAGGCCCTGTTCGGGAGGGATTAAAAGCCAATTAAAATTGAAAATATGGCCGTTATTGGGTCCCACTCGTCTAATAAAAGTCAACAATAACGGCTATATTTTCAATTTTAATCCGATTTTAATCCCTCCCATACAAGGCCTGAATCTTGGATTCATTTCTCCACTGTTAAAAAAGCCCCAATTTCTCACTTTTCATTTCGAAGCTTTTGAAATTTGGAATTCCAATGGCGTCTCGTCGCCGGATGCTTCTCAAAGTCATCATTCTCGGCGACAGCGGGTCCTTATCTCTCACCCTTCGTCTTCTCTGTACATATATATTCGCTTTTGCAGGATAATTGAAATATTTTGCGTTGATTGATTCATTGCCAGGGTTGGGAAGACGTCTCTGATGAATCAGTATCCTTTTAATGCAGATGTCTATATAATATGTAGCAATTGTTGTAATTTCTTACGTAGAACGGTAATGGCGTTATATTGATTGTTGGAAATTGTTATTTGGCCTTAAACGAGGAAAATAGATATGTGAATAGGAAATTCAGTAATCAGTATAAAGCAACGATTGGGGCCGATTTCTTGACCAAAGAGGTCCAATTTGAGGACAGGATTTTCACTTTGCAGGTTTGCTTTTAATGCTAGCAGCTTTGTTATTGTATTCATCTTAACAAATTCTTTAAGTTTGTGGAGG
The DNA here is from genome assembly GCA_035079005.1 of Fraxinus americana. NCBI lineage: Eukaryota > Viridiplantae > Streptophyta > Magnoliopsida > Lamiales > Oleaceae > Fraxinus > Fraxinus americana. Next base: position 23,149,714 of record CM068726.1, on the reverse strand, counting down.
CTTTTTTTATTCTTTATTTTTTTATCGTTGGTGATATTCTTCGGATATGATTTGTTTTGTTGATTGATTGAAATTGATAAGAACAAACCTCATTTCTAGTATGTCGTAGTAAGTGAGGAACAGAAAATCTACAACTTTTGCGTGCTCATCATCTGCTCATCATCTGAGAACTTGAGATATGCCATTTTCTGTCACACTAAAAAAATGGTTTTAATCCATGGAACACAATCTTCTTTTTTTTGGTGTTTTGAGTGGATTAAATAAGGAACAGAAAATCTACAAATTGGCACAATTTCTTTCACGTGAGGATTAAATGAAACTCTATAGCACAATAATATCTTTTGATCGATTTTGAGCTAGTAGTCTCTAGGAAGCTGGATGATGGAATTTGAATTGGCACTGCTTGTTAAATTTAAGTAATTTTCCTCAATCCTCTTAAACTTCAGTTATATCAACCGTATGCTAGAGGATCAGCAAGTATATAATATCAATTATGGTTTGTGGAAATTGTCTAATACAAACCATCTTGAAACCATAGCTGTAGTCACCTCCCTTAATTGCATTCTAATATTAAGGTCCTTTGAATGTATTTGAGGTTCTCTGGGGAAATTCGTATCTGGGGGAAAACTTTGGAAGTGTGTATATAGTACTTGTTCTTTCCACTAGGCCAAGTAGCAGAATTACTCTCTGACCACATTTGTCCCGGTTTCAGATATGGGACACGGCTGGTCAGGAGAGATTTCAAAGCCTTGGTGTGGCTTTCTACCGTGGTGCTGACTGTTGTGTACTTGTTTATGATGTGAATGTCATGAAATCATTTGATAACCTCAACAACTGGCGAGAGGAGTTTCTGATTCAGGTTTATACTTTCATCCCAGAATATGAGTTTCAGTTTTTGCACCGCATCTGCTAATTCTTATGTTGTAAATTTGATATACAGGCCAGTCCTCCTGACCCTGAAAACTTCCCATTTGTTGTCTTGGGGAATAAAATTGATGTTGATGGTGGCAATAGCCGAGCGGTACTTCCTTTTCTTCCCTAACTATTTAACTCAAGTTGTAAAATATTTTGTCTTTAGTAATTGACGGATAGAAGTTCCATTATGCAAGTCAGCAGAAAGGCTAACTCTTCTATGGTTTAGCATTATATGAAACTTTTGGAAATAGAAAATTTATAAATTAGAAAAAAAGCCCACTATCCTTCTCATTGTATAAGTGATTTTGAGGAATCTTTTTCTTCTTGTTATTCCCTATTAATTGTGTCATATCTTTATGTTTATCATTCATACTTTCAGATATCTGAAAAAAAGGCAAAAGCTTGGTGTGCCTCCAAAGGTATTCCATACTTTGAGACTTCTGCAAAAGAAGGGTTCAATGTGGAGGCTGCTTTCGAATGCATAGCCAAAAATGCACTGAAAAATGAACCAGAGGAAGAATTGTAAGTACTTCTGAATGTGGATTTCTTACGTCTTTCCATGGTGGTTATTTTCATCATGAATTCAATTTGTTATGTTTCTTTTTCTAGCCTATTTTATGTTAAAAATAGTTCCTTGGTCTAAGGAGTTAAGGGCCTGTTTGGTACCCAAAGGGGAGTGAGGGGGGAAGGAAAGTGTATAGGGGAAGGGATTCAAATTTTCGACTATGTCAAGTTCTATGGGAACTTAAGGGTACACCTTACCTTGTTTGGTTGGCCAAATAGACGATGGGGTAGTAGTAGTGGACGGGCATGGACCATATTTTTCTTCTGCTCCCAAATTTCTGAGTAAAGGACGTATAGATAATATTGAACCAACCTCAAATTACACTACATAGTGATGGGAATATGAGTAGAGATATTATCTAATCTAGTTTCCAATTTCTGTGTTTATTTTAGGAAACGTAATTATGGTTTAATTTAATAAGTTTTTTTAGGCCCTTGTTTGTCTACTATTAAAACAGGAAAATGATTTTGGAATAGTGAATTTTTGGAGAACGCGTGGTTAAGAATTGAGAAAAAAGTTTTAGATTTACATGCAAAATATTTTATTGTATAAATGTGTGATTGAAAATGAGTTTGAAAAAAAAAAGTTTTGAAATAATGGTAGAGAAACATGGGTTACATGTTGTTTCCTACTTAGAATATGATCTTTGAAACCTTATATAGTAGGGGTTATGCAATGTAATTTATATTACTTTGATAATTAAATAAAGATATTTTCTCCCCCTACTTAAAGCAACACTATGCCTATGTTTGGTCTATATTTTTTTTCAGTAAATTAAATAAAGATATTTTCTCCCCCTACTTAAAGCAACACTATGCCTATGTTTGGTCTATATTTTTTTCAATAACCCATTTTTTTAAAACTCACATCCAACATTCTCATATAAATAATTTCATGCGTAAATCGAAAACTTTTTATCATTTTTTAACCACGCATTTTCTAAAAAATCACTATTTCAAAACACATTTTTAACCAAAAGGTATTATTATAAACCCTTGAATCCTTGCTCAATAAAATGTAGGAAGTCTTCCATTTATTGCATATGAATTTTCATGATTGTTATGCTGAGTATCCAATATTTATTGAAGCTATTACTTATAAATTCTAACACATTGTATGAACTCTACTTTTGTGAAACTGATGAAGATACCTTCCTGATACGATCGATGTGGGGTCTGGACAGCAACCACGATCGTCTGGCTGTGAATGTTAGTGCATCAGATCATATAGTTACTTGCAAAGACAATGCATTGCGGACCATCGCTTTTACTCCGTTTATCATTTAAGGTTGTCAATGAAATCTGCATTTCTATGTAATTATAAGGGGTTAATTTTAGCAAATTCACTAAAGTTTGTAATAAATTTCATTTCGAGTAATGCTATTTATAGTCGCTCACTGCAACAGTCGTCCTATGTGGCACACATATAACATGTAATTATTTGATGCATTAATGTGGTAGTTTTTTTTTACCACATTAATGCATTAAATACACACTTGATATGTGTGTACCACATAAGGCGACTGCTGTAATGAGCGACTGCAAATAACATTATTTATTTCAAAATGATCACCGAAGTGATTCTTTAACATTAATAATCACTCAAATTTGTAACTATTGCACAAAATGTCATTCAGTTGGAAATGTCACGTCACCATTAGGGTTCGATTTTGTCAGAAAATGAAAAAAAAAAAAATTGGTAATTAAAATAATTTTATTGGGATAACATGTTTTTCACCTTTAGCTACTGTTCGATGAGAATTAAAATTAATTTTTTAATAGATTTTGATTAATGTGTAGTTGAAAAGTTATGGATCCCATAAAATGTGTGGTTAAAATTAATTGTTGACTTTGACTTTGACTTAGATTAAAATTTGTTCTTAATTTGTAACGAACAAGGGCTTAATTAATGGAACATAATTAAGGTATTACTACTTAACACTATGCGTTTACGAACAAATTAAAGTCCGTTTGATATAGATTTTCAAAATTCATTTTTTTTAGAAGTTATATTCAATCATACATTTTCTCAATAAAAGTTCATTTGGTCGAACTTTTGAAAACTCAAAAAACTGTTTTTCAATATGTTTGAATAATTTTTCTTAAAATGTTTCTCACAGTTAGATTTTTTTTTTAGAGAAAATTGATTTTAAATAACTTTCTGAAGAGGTTGACTTACAAGTAGTAAAATAAAAATAGAAGCCGTACCAAATGAGTCCTACAATTATTTCGTGTTTAGACACAAATTTTTTGATATTTTTTTCGTCATGCATTTCTCAAAAATTTAAGATATGTTCTCTTTACTATTTTCAAGTCGTTTTTTGTTTTTGAATTTTTAAAACAGTGAAAACGTTTTCTCTTTCCTATTTTTGAAAACACATTTTTGAAAATAAGTTAAAAATTTATAAAGAAAACATAAAACAACAAATTTGTTGTTTTGAGTATTTTCAATTATAATCAAGCCAAAATTTTCAAAATGCATTTTGAGTGTTTTCAAAACAAATTTTCAAAATTCAAAAAAGAACACATTTTCAACGATCTCAAAATGAAGACTCAAAACACAAAATTCAAAATAAATTCAAAACTCAAAATACAAAATTGAAATACAAAGATAAAACCCGTAACCTGGTATAAAATTTATTATGAAAAATCTACATCAAACATTGCCTTGGCAGTGAAGAATGAAGATTAGCGTTATCGACTAATCCTATTTTTAACTACTTAGGTTGCTGGGTACTCCAAAGGGGTTATCTTCCTCCAAACATCGCCGTAGCATCTCCAATGGCGCGAGGTCTCCTCATGCCTTTACATGGACACACCAAAACGATTCCATTCTACCTTTCGCGTCACTTCCAGTTCTCTCTTACCAAGGCAACTCGCGTTCTCTGCAGTTCCTGCAGTGGCCAGCAACAACAGCATGACCCAATTGACATGTCCAAATACACAGAGACCTTTGCCAAACGAATGAAAATGGCTGGCCTTAAACCTCATCACCGTATTGGTCAGTATGCGATTCTGCTTTACTCGTTTACTTTCATTTTATTAATGTATTTTTGTACCTCTGCACCTGTGTTTTTGTAGAATCGTTTTAATTTATGCAAAAAATAGTATTTTATTTGGTGGGTTGTGCCTCAGTTCGAGTAAGTAGCGGATTAGATTTAAATAGGGCTGTTCATTTTGGTAGATAGGCTTTCACTTTTAGATGATGATTATTATTATTATTATTATTACTTTTTTTTTTTTTTTTGGGTTTCTTTCTGGGTTATTCGTGATGAATATCATATACTCTGAGGGAGAGATTCAGCTCATTCATTTGGTATGTTTCGATGTTGATTTCATTCAATAATTTCGAGAATAAATTCAACAGAATAATTATGACTCTAATGTATGCATAGGATTATGCCATTTTTGTTGAATGATGGAGCTTTAAGGTGCTAACAACAATTATGCTTTCGATAGTTTGTGATGAATATCATATACTCTGAGGGAGAGATTCAGCTCATTCATTTGGTATGTTTCGATGTTGATTTCATTCAATAATTTCGAGAATAAATTCAACAGAATAATTATGACTCTAATGTATGCATAGGATTATGCCATTTTTGTTGAATGATGGAGCTTTAAGGTGCTAACAACAATTATGCTTTTGATAGTTTAAAGAATAATTAAAATTGCAGAAAACTTCAGGATAATCAGAAGCCATGCAAACGTTTAAGGAAAATTCGAATATTGAAGTAGAGTATATACTCGTCTTAAAAGCTACCATGGTTGAAGTCCAAGTTTTGTACTTTCCTTTCAAATCTCCTACTCAAGGTAATTTGGCAAAATTAAACTGTCTATTAGTACATGATATGTAATAAACTTAAATTAAGTATTCTAAATTTTCCTTTAGAGTTCTCATGTTCATACCGAATAATAATTTAACACTGTTTCACTGGCTACGGCAAACAAATGCAGGCAGTTCTTACTTCTTAGCGTCCATTATTATTATTTTATTCCTTGTCTATATTTTCTGCCACTAACTCCTACATATTTTCTTGAACCCGTCACCATGATTAACACAAGAGGAGCTCAATGTTGGTCTCTATGTAACTTGATATTGCAGTGTGAGTGTGAAATGCTTACACTAATAAGATTAAGCTGCCAAGTTCAATTACAAAGGCAGACACTTTATGCACTTGCTATGTGATGCATCTAGAATAAAGTCATGGTATGGACCTATATTCTACTATTCCCCTAAGCCTTCTAAAAATGAAGTCCTGAATTTTTTCTGCTCTTTCCTGTGTATAAGAAACGTACATGGGATTAAAGTGAAGAGAGTAACATCTGAACTGAGTTTTTGGGATTATAAGAAACATTATTTTTTTCTCTTGTTTTTTTTTACCAGCTCTTTGTTGGAATCAGGCAGAGTGAGTTTGACACTATGTTGCTGATAGGATTAACTTATAAAATTTTGGTTATGCTAAGTATTTGAAAGTCTACAAATTAATTTACCGGTTTACTTTTTAAATGCCCAAAATATATTCAATTGAGTATGCCAGACGGTGAAGGAATGTAAAATCTAAATATTACTAAAATTTGAACTATGCCGTTTCCTTTCAAAATTCATGGCAAAACATGATTGCATCAAGAGATTAAGGCAAGCATCTTTTGCACCTTCATATATATTTTTCTCTCTATTTCCCAATGGTAAGTAATTGTGATTGACAAGAGTGTTTTGATTTTCTGTTCAGCTATTGGTGTTTCTGGTGGCCCTGACAGCATGGCCCTGTGTGTATTAGCTGCCCACTGGAAAAGTGAAAATCATAACCCTGCTTCTACCACAGGAAGAAGCAAGTCCATCGACGGCCTTTTGGCAATTGTTGTAGATCATGGATTGCGAAATGAAAGTACAGAGGAAGCGAACCTCGTTTCCCTACGAATTGTTGATATGGGTACATATACCTGTTTCTTTCTTTCAGGTGGTCTTGGATATATTTTGAACATGAAGCTTCCATTGATGTAATGTAGGCTGTGTTTAGGAATCAAATGTGAAGTTGCTCGTTGCAAATGGTTGGATGGTAGGCCAAAGCCTGGTCACTTGCAAGAGGCAGCTCGTGATAAGAGGTGATCAAACCATTTGATTGTTTTTGCAATCAATCTCCACAACCCAGCCCCCTACCCGCCAACCCCCAATCCCTGCACTGGGGAAAGATTAGTCAATCCCATATGGTATTGAATACTTTTTTCTTACCTTTTCACCCTCTAATTATCTAGGTATGAAATTTTCCAATGTATTTGCTTCGAACATCAGATTGGAGTACTATTGATTGCTCATCATGCGGATGACCAGGTTTGCTTCAAATGGAGTTTTATTCTAGTCAAATTTAACAATGGATTTTTATGTCAAGATGATAAACCTGTTAAATTTTATTGGCAGTTAAATTTTGTTTAATGATAAACCTATTATCATCCAAACTTCTTTCAACTCATTTATTCTTATGCTAATAAGCAGCATTATAATACTAGTGTTCATGCCTTTGCACATGCTTGTGTACGTCTGAAGTCGTGTGTGAAATGAACAAACGGCTGCAGCTATTTGGAGGCTGTTAATTGTTTATCAATAGATTTATCATCCCGTTTTCATCTTAGGCATTTCTTTTCTTTTTCCCCTGAATTGGATTTTGGGAATAAATAAAGTCAAGATGTCCTTGGAAAAAATGTGAGTTTCATATTTTCTGGTTCCGAAGTAACTTAATAGGCATCATATGGATGTTAGATAATTATTGCTAAGGCACAGTCATAATGCAGGCCGAGCTATTCGTTCTCAGATTATCTCGAAATAGCGGTGTGCTTGGGCTTGCTGGCATGGCATTTACTTCTCAAATTTTTGCTAAATTTCCAGATAGTAGTGGTGAAGCATCAAAAACTCATGGCATTTTATTGGTTCGACCACTCCTAGAGTTTTCAAAGGAAGATATGTACAATGTAAGCCTTCTTAAAGTGTCTATGATTATATGTAATTATATATTTCCTTTCCTTTCCTTTCTTTTCTAGTTTCAATTTGAGCTACGCACAAATTCATATTCCATTGTTTCATTTGTTAATGTTGCAGATATGTCGAGGGGGCAATCAAGAGTGGGTGGAGGATCCAACAAATCGGAGCCTATTGTATGTTCGCAATAGGATCAGAATGTCATTAAATAGCTTGTCAACATGTGAGTTGTGATACTGATTTAAGCATTTTAAGTTTGATGCATCTCAGGGTCATTTACTTTGTTTCCATTTATATCACCAGCTAATGCTTTTAACATTTTATGATTTATTTTATTTTTGTTGACACCATTTAAAGTATTGGCTGTTTTTTTTTTCCCTGTATGAATACTAGTGAATTTGCCACATTTAAAGACAATTATCCTGTGTCCTGCAGCTATCTTCAAGACTGAATTACAAGCAGTTATATCTGAATGCCGGAGAACACGATTGCTTGTTGACAAACTTTGTTTCAAGTTGATAAATGAGGCTGTGACCATCGTACCTGTATGTATACTGTTATACTTGAAACTATACGTGCTTTGCTACACAGTATTGGATAGGATTGGGCAAAATAAAGAAAAAGATTTTGCTTCTTTTCCTTAATACTTCTAGAGTGTGTTTGGTAGGGATTTTTGGGGGAAGAATTGATTTTTGAATAGTGATATGATGAGAAATGTGTGGTTGAAAAAGAAGAAAAAAGTATTGATGTGACGGAAAATATTATTTTATTGAAGAATGTGTGGTTGAAAATGAGAATGTGTACCAAACAGGCTCCTAGTCTTGTCCAATTCACCCTACAAATATGACATTCATGAATGATGCATGATTTGTACTCTTTTTATTGTATATACACTAAAATATGCTCCCAAAACTTCCTATGGTTTTATTTTGGCTCATTCAGCTTAAAATTTGTTAAATGTGATGATAAGTATCTCTGTCGGTCTGTCCTGATGACTTCACCCTATCTCCAAACACGACACAGCATGGATATGCAGTGATTGATCTAGAAAACCTCAATCCAACAGAAGTCAAGGACATTTGTCTCGTGAAATTTATTGCCTTAGTGTTGCAGGTATTGCTATTTTGCATGTTTTCATCTCACACTGATGGAATTTTTTTCATCACTTCTATTGGATGACATACTAACGCTAAAATTTACATCAGTTCATCTCACAAAAACATAGACCTGTTCGAGGCAGTGCATCAAAATTGCTATTGGACTACATTCGTACTTCTCCGTGCAAGGTAAAGAAATCTGCCACGTTTTTTGTATCGGACTTATGATTTATCTCTTGTTTGCTGCATTACTTGCTAAGAAATGACAAAAAAGTCCTCAATTGATACTTGGTTTTGATTTTTGATTTTTCTCTCTTTCAAAACAAAGTAAGTTGCATTTGGGTGTGTGTTGGTATCTTCTTACAGTGTTATCAATGAGCGCGTTAATTAAGGGGACTTCTTTTGCATTCTTGCAGACTTGTCTTACTGTAGCCAATTGTTACCTTTGTCCAGCTCCTGGTTCTAAAGGAACTAAGATCCTAGTATGCTGTTCTGTTAATTCGTCATTTCCTTTAGAAATGGAGTTATTTGAAGCACGCACTTATGGAGGACACGGTTGCTTTGTTATGGGCGAGCTACAGCAAATTCTAGATAGTGGGAAAGCATATTCTGATAAATTTCTCCCAGATGCTTCAAAATTGCCATTTATAGAGATAACATCCTCTGAATCTGTTCTTATCGAAGCCAAGAGGTTGGGCATTCTTAGTGACTCTACCCATAGGAGTATTGTTTCTTTGCAGAAAGAAGAGAGTGAAAATTTTAAGATTAAACCTGAAATTATCTTCGAGTGCGAGAAGAAAGATGATGTACAACATGCAGGTGCAACTTCGAGCATATCAATGTATCCTGGACAAGTAGGATACTTCATGAACAGATTTATATTGAACTGGACAGGACTCAATAAAATATCTCCTAATATATCAACTACGAATGAGGTTGTGGGGGACAAGGATTTGGTTGTTGAAGGACAGTGTTGTAGTTCTTGCATGATTGATCATCAGGCGGGGGCTGAAGTGCGCTACATGATTGATTCTGATTGGATATATCTTTCCTACTTGTCCAAGTTGAGAAACAGAGAAAATTCTCAACAACAAATTCACTCCAGGAAAACGACCTCGTGTTCTAAACATGCCAAATTATCAGCACATAGAGCTCTCATGTCCTTAAAGTCTATCCCAGTTGCTGCAAGAAGAGCCATGCCCGTCCTGGTCAATCCTCAACGAGTTTTACTAAGCATTCCGGTATGTTACTCACACTTTTTGTCTGTTTTCTTCATCCAATGGATATAAAATGATCTCGATTATTGATTTTGGCATTGTTTCCTCCTGGTCACTGTTTTTCATAGGATTCCTCTGCATTTTATCTAGTTCATATTTAACTTGGTAAGTGAACATTTGTGCGGGTTAAACGATAAAACACAGCTGGTAGCTGAACTTTTAGTGAAAAATATCACGTTGGTCACTGAAGTTCATTTTCATTTTGTCTATGCACATTAATTTGACAAACGAAAAAGCTGAAGCGACAGTCTAGTTGGCAAAGTTACCATTGCCATTAGTTACATTAATGGAGTGGCTATATTAAAGTTCAAGTTCACTGATCAACTTGGAAGTTTAGTGACCAATGTGAAATTTCCCTCAAGCTCAATGACAACCAGTATATTTAACCCCTCGGCGTTAATACTAATCTTACTGTATAGTAGATTGGTCTCAGCATGCTAGTACTATAAATCTGCCTCCCGCCACTGTATCTATTTATTCTCGTGTCAAATACCTTGTCTTTTGTAGGACTAACAAGTTATCCAATTGTTTACTCGTCTCAGGGCATCGGCTTCACACATTGCCCATGCTTGATGGTATCTGTTATATTCAAGCCAAGAATACCCCTCGGTGGAGGTCACAGCTCGTATTTGTAGTCTGTTAGTGATTTCCATTACTATTAGAGCATGTTTGGCTTGGTTTAGAAGTTACTTTTCTCATAAGTACGCAGAATGTTTTGCTTAGATGCAGCTATGTACATGCTGATGTTGCTTTAGTTTTCTACCATCAGTTGCAATCTAATTTATTTTCTTTAATAATAAATTAACATTTATAGACTCATTTTTTTGCTCATATAAAACTTAGAATAGGCATGCTATTGAAAATTTAAATTTAAAATTTGTCGAAGTTATTGATAATAAATGATTTAAAATTTTAATTAAATATATATATCATGCATACATAATTTAAATATTAATTTATTTATAAACTTAAACAAGACATTAAATAAAAACATGTAATTTTTACTACTGAAGTAAAATTTAAGTGAAAAATAATATACATTAGCTTATAAAAACATTATACACCTTCAAAATTTCTTATTAAATGACGATCATTTAATTAGAAAATGCTACAATAATATATTTCAAAATAATTCATAATATCCAGCAATTTGATTTATTTATTTATTTTTTGTACTTGCATGTAACTATTTGTTGAATAAATATTATATTTAGAAAAACAATATTACTTATAAACAAAATAATGAATTTAAATTAATGTCGAACGGACTTTGTATATAATATGTCAACCTATATTCTTATAGTTTAGTTTGCGCAAATTAACTACAACTAATTATAGAAAAATTCTTCTTTTTTTTGGACGAGCATTTTAGGTTTATTAACCTTATTTTAGATGATATATGTGACTCAAAACTAATTTTTTTTTTCAACCAAACATTTTTCAAATAAAATAATATTATATGTAAATTCAAAATTTTTCCTCCTTTTGATCCGACTTTGTGCAAAAGATCAATTCAACCCACATACATAAAAAGAAGTAAACCTATTGGGACAACCTAATAAAAGTGTTCCAAAAGTTTACTGACAGAGTCAAACTTAACCTGATACGTTTATATATTGTGATTCAAACAATTTAGGGTCTTAAGCAAAATAATGAAAAATGTTAAGCAAATAATCACAAAAAGAAGTTCCGTCGATGATCATCGATGAGTGTGACAATTATTATATGATTGAAATCAATAATTATTATAAGTATTTGGATTACGGTGCAGTTATACATTCAATCCCTTGACCACTCGTAGCTTCAATTTATCTAACTTTGATCGTACTTCGTAAATATTAGTTTAAGCCTTGATTTAGTTTCCATTTTCTAAAATTCATTTTTAATCACACATTTCATATGATCTGCTATTTTTATGAACTACACATTTCATCAATTTTAATCAAAATTTGACTTTTAGCTAAAACAAACAGATGTTAAGTTGTAATTTTCTTTCAGTTGTAAATTATCGTTTCATTTGTAAAATACCTTTACGTCTACTTTTATCACTTAAGTTATTAAAGCACAAACAATTGTAATTTATTACTGTCATTAATCAATGAATAAACTATTTTCATTCAAATCTTTTGCTACAAAATTTTCTTTAACTTAGTCTTTTGTTTGTGAATCGTTCAAGAATAGGTAGGAGGTACTCTAGTGAGATAGACTATTTCCGCACGATGCCTCTTTCTGCGCTACAAGAAAAGGCATCTCGTGATACTTAAACATATTTTACCATTTGGATAATCTACTTTTTTATGTTTGCGTAAAGAAATTGCTTAATTTTTGAAAAAAATTACCAATATATTTTCAATTTTAATTAATCTTACTGGTTACTTATTATTAAAAGTAACATGGTTACTTATTCCCTAATTAAGTAGAAAGCTTCGAGTGAATGGAATCTCGCAAGTCGTTACTGAGGTTTTATCATTTCAGTAACTTTTTAAGCTTAGCCAAACGGCTAAAAATAAAAAATATTCACATTTTTTTTTTTCTGATTTCTAATAATACAATCACCTTTTATGCAGATTCTATTCTGCTACCATGCAAATTCTTCCCCTTCCCAATTCAAATTAACAATGTAATGTTAAAGACTTTAAGTTCCATCTTAAAAAGTCAATATTTTTAAGAGGGTTAACATGCCTCCTCAAGATAGTGGCTCGTTTGAGCAAATCAATCTTGAAATTCGCGTACTCAATTTTTAAGTCTTACTTGGATTCAATTGCTTTTTGGAGCTTAATGGACTCTGATACCATGTTAAAACTTAGGTTCCATCTTAAAAAGTCAACTTTGTTAAGAAGAGTAGTCGAGACTCTTATATGTTGATTTATGTTTCATTTTTATTCTATATGAGATATATCTCTTAAAATGTACAATCCCTTCTCTTTCTCTGGTGTGTGTGTGTGTGTGTTGTGTGTGCCATTTTGATACATATTGATGATCATGCTTTCTTGAATTAGTCGCTTCTAGTTATAACCCAATGGGTAGTTAATTTTAGGGAGGTAACTGATATAATGTTGCTTTTGAATCAGAAAAATTCACTGCCTGATTCTCTATTTAAAGTAAGTTTCGTCAGCTACACTTTCAAGTTTTCTTCCATCTTAATCCCATTGGTATAAGCCTGATCCCTTCTACATACCAGAGCAACAATAGAAAAAACAATCAGAAAACGAGCAAAGGATTAAAATGTCAACTTTGTTAAGAGTAGTAGCACATGCCCGATTATTGTTTCTATGTCTAACCAATGTGGGATTTACCCTTAATATGCCCCGCAAGATGGGGTTCATTTGAGGACATCAATCATGGAATCCTATTGCTCGTTTGAGCATTAAAAAGATTGAATTGTTCATTTAAGTTTAATGAGTTATGATACTATTTTAATACTTGAGTTTTATCTTAAAATATCAACATTGAGTAACATCAATTTGTTGTTGCAAATTTTCAGCTGTAATGGAGAAAGAGGTTACAAGGTAGAAATACACTCGTCTATCTTGTCTATTTATGCCCCCCTAAGATCCTCTACATATGATAAGAATATTTTGTATTTGGATGGCCGTATGTGGACTACCCTGCAAACTGTATAGTGTAATTACGCTACACACTGCCACCAAATGTCGTAGTTTTTTTTCTTAAATGTGCTTCAATTTGCTTTTCTTACTTGATGGTGGGAGTCTATGTTATTGGTTCTGTTGCAAGTTTAATCTTTCCTTTTATAATTTGATTAACAAGAAGTTTTAGTAAATGATACGTACACCATGGGGCTTCTCCCTTTATGGTTCTTACCATACGATTACCTTCATTAAGCTCGTATCATTCACGACATTTCAAAATTTAATCAACAAAGTTGTTTGGCCACTTCCGCCGTCGCATGTTTGCAACGTAGTATTAGAAGGGATTGAACATAACAGTGGAGAAGATTTTATATTCATTTTTTTCCTATCCTGCATTTCCGTATAAGACAATTCACCCTACCAAACAAGCCATAAATGTATATTAGTATATATCAGTCATCCGAACTTCTGAACTATGATCTTGAGCATTGTTTGGTTTCTCCAAGGGCATAAATATGAAGTAAAAAGTCTTCGTGAAGATATTGATACTGATTTCCCAGCACAATTGATTAGTACGAGTTGAACTATGTTCAATTGTTTTCCACTTCTTCCATATGCATGAAGATGATGTAGACATATCACAGAAATTTCATTTCAAATTTACTAACTAAGTTGACATTGAACTGGCGGATTTGAGTTATTGTTCAGTACTACCTTAATGATGGAAAATACAGGTAACCATTAGAAGATATAGGAGACTCGCTTAAAGAAAGAACAAGATCTATTGTCAAAAGAAAGAAGTCGAATGGAACAATCACGAGCAAGACACAAATTCAAGCATCAGTCTTGATGGTAAGGCAAAAGTAACTCGATGAGTTTATTCAATGTACAGAGGAACAATTACATTCTTTCTCAGCTTCAATAAACTCTCAAAGTGAATCCTCCGGTCCCATTTGCTCGAGCTATAATAGTTGCAAAACAGTTCGCTCGAGAACAAGTTGATGAATATTTTGATATAGAAGGGAAAACCTCGTGAAGTACTTTGTTTTCAAAGGTTGAACGGTAGAAGGACAGAGGCCGACTCTTTTAACATACACAACTGCTTTAGCTGCACTTACTCTCGAGAAACGTTTCAAGTCCATTCCGTCACTCCTTAATAAGGTCGAAGAGAATGGACTTAAAGCAGACTCTATATTCTTCAATTCAATTTTTAATCCTTTCTCTGAATCTGGAAACTTTAAGCAATAAAAGTATTCCAAAAAATGAGAGAGAAACCATTACATTAATAACTTAATTAGAGGGTTCGGAATCATTGGTAAACCTGAAGAATGTTTGAAACTGTTTGATATAATGTTGCAGGAAGAAAACGTGAAACCAAATGACAGGACGTATAATATTCTTGTCCGAGCAACAAGGGAGACATTATGGAAGCATGGAGTGTGGTCTGCAAATTGATTGCGGCTGGTGTGAAACCTGATGTTGTGACGTACAATAAAATAGCAAAGGATTTATGCTCAGATACGAGACACCAGTCGAGCTGAAGCAATGATATTTCAGCTGCTAAATGACATAGTAAAACCGAACGAGCGGACTTGTGGTATTATTGTAAATGTTTGGTGTGGAGAAGGTAATATGATGGATGCATTCAGATTTGTGTATAAAATGAAGGATCTCGATTTATGCAGACACTGACATTGATGGAAGAATTTGGGGGTAAAACCTAACGTGGTAACGTTTAGCACTATAATGAATGCATGTAGTTCTGCCGGACTTGTTGACTTCGTTTTTCACACCGTCAACGTAGATAATGGATATCGGACCCACTATCATTCTCTCAAGCTAATTCTGACATACATGAACTGATTGTCAATAGATAATAAAACGATATTTGAACGTGGGAGAAGCTTTATTGTACGAGACAAGAATGTTCGGGCTCCGGCGAAATATATGAGATAAATTACACGATAATGAACGACCGACTAAGAGCCAAACTCAAGATCATGATCATACCTCAAACATTAAAAACCAAAGATTAATCAAAAGGAGGAGAATATATGGCTTGCAGTTGACATATTTGCATTACCCCTAAAATGACCAAAATGATGGATATTTATAATGTTACATGTGAAATGGTATCCATGGGATAGGGGACACGTGACCTCATCTCCTTAACCGAGGCATCTTATCATAGATTTCAATTTTGACACTACTAGCTTGTAGCGCATTAAATGTCTTCAAAAAGGAGGCAATCATCTCAAAACTTATGCTAACATGATTGGCTTTTCTACGCATTACAAAAGTCCAATCAATCATTCTAAAATGATTTCATAAATTTAAGATCTTTAAATGTGGATTGTCACTAAACTTAATTAAGTCTCGGATTCTACTTCGTTGAATCTCGCCATTTCAGCAAAAAAGCTTCGTTTGGACCTCGGATTTGTCTTTAGCATAGGGATTTCGGTAGGGTTAGCCTCATGAATTACTTCGATAAGAGTGGGCTTTGGTGGATCGAATTTATATGGACTCTGGTAGGTCCTACTTCACGTGGGATGCTACATATCTTTGACGGAAATGACTTCGATGGGTTGACTGAGCCACATAGGAGCCTAGGTAGAGAAGTATAAAAGCGGATCGGATTTAAATGGACTCGGCAGGTCCTACTCCACGTGTGATGCCACATGGTTTCAACAGAAAGGATTTTGACGGGTCGGCTGAGCCACGTGGTAGCCTAGGTGGTGAAGCATAATAGGACTCATAGATAAATGCTAAGAAATATTTGATGATATGGTTAAGACCGGCATTGAACCCGACATTCATGCTTTCAGCATTCTCGCAAAAAGCTACGTTCATGCTGATTAACCAGAAAAGGCTGAGACGCTCCTGAAAGTCATGAGGTTGTCAGGAGTTCATCCAAATGTCGTAATCCTCACAACAATCATCAGTGGATGGTGTAGCATGGGAAAAATGGAGTATACTCTAAGAACGTACGAGAAAATGTCTAAGATAGATATATCCTCGAATTTGAAGACCTTTGAAACTCTAATATGGGGATATAGGGGAAGTAAAACATCCATGGAATGCGGAGGAGTTCCTCCAAATTATGGAAGAGAAGGGTGTCGTCCTCAGAAGAAAACTATTCTGCTTGTGGCCGATGTATGGCGAAGCATTGGTTTTCTAAGTGAATCTGAGAGAATCTGGAATTGTACTGTAGAAGATCAGATAGTTGCATCGAATGTTAATACGGATAAGACACATGTGGGCTTATTGGGCTTATTAAATGGTTATCTTTAACACTTATTGGGCCGGTTTCTTTTGTGATCGTTGAATGAAGATCTAGGGCTAAGATTTAATCTTATGTTAGATATTTCTTGGCTGACTTTCTCTTTATATTCACGTGGGCTTGGCTTCTTCGATACAACACTCTGACTTCCTTCTAGGGCACGATTTTACTCCCCATTTTCTCTCAGTTCTGCCCCCGTTCTTCTTCTCGTTCTAGTGGTCCCAAATTGACCTTCTGGCCCATTAATTGATGAAACTACCAGTGTGTTCTTAGGCCCGAAATAATGGCTAAGGGTTAGGTTTCTTTGGGGTTGGTTCGATAGGTCAGATTCGGTGTTTTCTTGGCTGCTATGGTAGATCCTTTGGATCGATGACCCTAGTCAATATGTTGGAGATCTTGGTTAGTTCTTATCTCTCTCTGGACGGTGATTACAAGGCGTGGAAGGAACTGTTCCTGAGCCTAATCAATTCGGCCGAGCTGAAGGGAAGAACAACCTGAGGAAGGGAAGGAGCACCGGTAAAAGGGGAGTAGCTTTCTGCCTTTTAATTCTGGCCATTTACATGTTCTGTTCTGTTCAGTTTTCAGTTTCGATTTCTGTAGTGTATATATATATATAGTCATTACTTAAGTTGGATAGTATTCTGCTGATTTGGTATATCTGTAAATGCTATGGGTATAGTTTTGAATACATATTGTTAATTCTGATTCTGGAGCATTTTGAATTCTGTCATTGGTTTGATGAGCCTGTAGAACTTTGTTATGCTGGACATTGGTTTTGTTGTCTGATATTATGCTAAGAAAAGTTTGCATTGTACTGTATTATTCCCAACAACATTTGGTATCAGAACTAGATTTTTCTATCTAGGGTTTGATTGTATCCTTCATGTGATCTTCTGATTAGGTTAATTGTTTTTGGCATTTTAGGGTTTCTAATTCGATACTGATTATTGGTTATTTTCTGTGTGTATGTTGGTGGTTGGATTGGGTGATTCTAGAAACTTGGATTACCTGAGGAAGTGGTGGTATTTTTACTGTTTTTCAACAGTAGTTTGGTAAGATTATTCCAAACTCTCCAATGGGTTAAGTTTGGTACTTTTACCATTTTATGCATGATTGCTTGGTTACTAAATTCTTCTGATTAATTTGTAACTTGAAAAACATATTTACTTGCAGTGTATACCTACGCATTGCCTAAGTTTGAATCACACGAGCACACACATCACACTGAAATTTAAGTGATCGAATTGATTCGGTGTTGTATTTCATTTCTAGACATTTGTTTTAACTCTGCATTCATATTGTGTTTTGATCATCTGAAAAATATTTTTTCAAGACCTTTTCTGTTGTGTCCATGAGTACGGGCCATCCTTTTACAGAATCCGGAATGGGTTCGAGAGTCGAATTATCACAATTCGATGGAAATGGGGACTACTCAATTTGGAAACAGAAAATGAGGGTCATTTTGGTCCAACAGAGAGTTGCTAAAGCTCTCGATGATCCTTTGACTTTTTCTGACGAGTTAAAGGCTAAACCTGATGAAATAGAAGAAATGAATGAAATTACATATAGCTCCATAATCTTGCATTTATCTGATAACATTGTTAGACAAGTTGATCATGCTAAAGATGCTAGGACATTATGGACTACCTTAGATGCCTTATTCTTAACTAAAACTTTGCCTAACAAGATCTATCTGTTAGAAAAATTGTTTAGTTTTAAGATGGACTGAGGGAAGTATGTAGAGGGGAATTTGAGCGATTATAGCATAATCGTTAAGAGTTTGGCTCATAATGATAAAAAGTTCGACGATGAGGATTTAGCTGTCATATTGTTAAATTCATTGCCTGAATCTTACAAAGAAATCAGAAACGCTATAAAATATGGTAGGGATACTTTTACGCAGGCTATGGTGGTAGATGCGTTGAAATCGAAGGAGCTAGAACTGAAAAGAGATAACATAGCTAATGTGAAAGAAGAAAGCCTATTCGTTAGGGGGAGAACTGAAAAAAAAAGAATTTAACTTCCATAACAAAAAGGGAAGGGGAAAGTCTAAAATGAAATCAAAATCTAAAGACAAAAGTATAAGATATGTTATAAGTGTGGAAAATTAGGACATTTTAAGAAAGACTGCTTTGATTGGAAGAAGAAACAGAGAGACATGAATAACACTGATCAAAACAATGCTGCCGTTGTTTCTCAATTTGATAGTCTACACGTCCTAAATTTGTCGAAAGGAGAATTTGATAAAAATTGGATCCTAGACACGGGGTGCACCTTTTACATGTGCCCTGAAAGGTCTTGGTTCCATAACTACCGAGAGGTTAAGTCTATGAAGGTCTATATGGGAGACAACAACTCTCAGAATGTAGTTGGAGATGGGGTTGTCAAGCAACTCAGGGAAGTCAGATATGTCCCTAATTTAAAGAGGAACCTCATTTCCTTAGGTACTCTTGAAAATGAGTGATATACTTTTAAATCCGGTAAAAACGTTTTGAAAATCTTTAAGGGATCTCTAATAATTATGAAAGGACCCAAGAGGAATGAGCTGTACTATCTAGAGGGCAAAACTGAAACAACACTTGATTCGAGTCTTCTTGCTGTTAGTAAAGATAAAACCGAACTTTGGCAGAATGAGTCACATTGGGTTTAAGGGGCTAAAATCTTTAAGTAATCAAAAATTGCTTGGAAAGGATGATATTGAAACCATGGATTTCTATGAAACTTGTGTTTTGGGTAAGTCACATAAGGTGAGCTTTGAAACTAGCTTTTATAGAACTAGCAGTCGTTTGGACTATATCCATGCTGATCTATGGGGTCCGGAGAAGCATTCAACATTTGGTAGAAGTAAGTACTTCTTGTTCTTAGTGGATGATTACTCAAAAAAAAAATTGGATTTATCCTTTGAAGGCTAAGTCGAAAACTTTTGAAAAATTCAGAATTTGGTTGAAGTCTATTGAGAATCAGTTAGAAAAGAAACTTAAAACATTAAGAACTGATAATGGGCTTGAATTCTATAATTTCGAATTTGACAACTTTTGTAAGCAGAAATGGATAACAAGACACAGAACCGTTAAATACACACCTGAACAGAATGGGGTCGCCGAGAGAATGAACATGACCATAATGAACAAGGTTAGGTGTATATTGATTAGCTCTGGCCTTGCCAAAGGGTTTTGGGCTGAAGCTGTTAGTATTGCAGCTTATCTGATTAATAGGTCACCGTCCAGTAGTATAGGGTTTAAGACCCCACAGGAGTTGTGGACGGGGGAGCCTTCAAAACTGGAAAACTTGAGAGTGTTTGGATGTGCGGCATAACAAAATTTTGAAGGGAAACTTGAGCCTAGGGCTGTCAAGTGTGTGATGTTAGGATATCCCGAGGGTGTGAAGAGCTATAGGTTGTGGGTTTTAGGGGTTCAAGGCATTAAGATTATTAACAGCAAAATATAGTCTTTAATGAATCTGAAATGCCGTGTCTAAAACAGAAAACTGATGAAACTAACAAATCTGAAACTGAGATGAGTGTTCAGACTGAGGTGAAGCTTACTAAGCTTGATTCACCTACACCTAGGAATGACGGTAATGACCCTACACATCAAGAACTTGAAACTGAAACTGAACCTGAAGAGGTGACTGAACTTCAAGATAACATTGAACCAGTTGAAGTTAAACATTTTAATGATCAGCCACCTAATCAAGATTATCAACTCACTAGGGATAGGGCGAGAAGGCGGATAAGGTCGAACCCTAGGTATGAATCCCTAAGTTTGACTGAGTTTGCTTTAGTTTTAGTTGAAGCCTTTGAACAGATAGAACCTGCCAATTATGAAGAAGTTATTAATGGAAAATATGCGGAAAATTGGATAAAAGCGATGCAGGAAGAAATGAAACCTTTGAGTGATAACAAAACCTGGAAACTTGTTAAGAAACCAAAAGATCAGAAATTAGTTTCATGTAAGTGGATTTACAAATTGAAGGAATGTTTAAGCACTAATAACCCTGTGAGGTTCAAGGCTAGATTAGTGGCTAAGGGTTATACTTAAAGAGAGGGTGTGGACTATAATGAGATATTTTCATCTGTGGTTAAGTACATGACGATCAGACTGATGTTGGCTCTTGTTGTTCAATTCAATTGGGAACTTGAACAACTCGATGTAAAAACTGCATTTTTACACGGAGAGTTGGAAGAGGATATCTTCATGAGCCAACCACAAGGGTTTGTAGCTAGAGACAAGCCTGAGTATGTGTGCAAGTTGGAGAAATCTTTGTACGAGCTGAAACAGAGCCCAAGATAATGGTACAAAATGTTTGATGCCTACGTACTGAAGATAGGGTTTAAAAGAAGTAAATTTGATGCTTGCTTGTATTTTAATGACATAAAGAGCGGTTGTAAAGTCTACTTGCTGTTTTATGTCGATGATATGCTATTAGCTGGATCTAGCAGGGCTTAAATTAATGAACTGAAAGATCTTTGAAAATCAGAACTTGACATGAAGGATTTAGGGAATGCTAGAAAAATTTTAGGGATGGTGATAACAAGGGATAGTGCTAAGAATAAGTTAACAATTTCACAAGAAACTTACTTGAACAAAGTAATAACAAAATTTGGAATGAAAGACAGTAAAATTGTTAATGTGCCTCTTACTACTTATATGAATTTTCACGTGATCATTCGCCTAAATTCGAGTCTGAATTGGAAGAGATGGAAAATGTTCCGTATGCTAATGCTATAGGTTTTGTCATGTTTTCTATGATTACTATCAGACCTGATCTTACATTTTTTATCAGTTTTCTAAGTAGATTTATGTCCAACTTTGGTAAGCCGCATTGGGCGGGAATGAAATGGCTATTGAGGTATTTGGTTGGGATTTTAAATCTAGGCTTAGTGTATGAGAAAAGATTTGAGAAGTTAACTCTTAAAGGCTATATTGATTCGGACTTTGCTGGTGATAGAGACAGTAGAAAACCAACTACAGATTACTTCTTTACCCTAGGTGATAACTGCATAACTTGAAAATCTCAGCTACAACCCTTAGTGACTTTGTCCAGTACGGAAGCTGAATATGTTGCCATAACCGAGGCGGTTAAGGAATGTATCTGGTTAAAGAGAATCTTAAAAGAATTGAATTTCATGCATAATACACCTATTATGTTTACTGATAGTCAAAGTGCGTTGTCACTTAGTAAAAACCCGGTTTATCATGAGAGATCTAAACATATTGAGGTGAAGTATCATTCTATACGTGAGTAGCTTTCTCAAGGTGAAGTCGAACTTGTTAAAATTCACACTGATAGGAATCCCTATGATGTGGGAACTAAAATTCTACCTGTAGGAAAATTTAAATTATGCTTATCTTTGCTGCATATTGATTTTGGTTAATTTTTTTTGCAGGTAGTGGGCGATAATGATGAGCAGTCTTTCCATGTGCAATTCGTAACCGAGAGAGTGTGTTATGAGAACCAATGTGAAGTTTGTGGGCTTATTAAGTGGTTCTCTTTAACACTTATTGGGCCCGTTTCTTTTGTGACCGTTGGATGAAGATCTAGGGCTGAAATTTAA
Organism: Fraxinus americana; assembly: GCA_035079005.1. NCBI lineage: Eukaryota > Viridiplantae > Streptophyta > Magnoliopsida > Lamiales > Oleaceae > Fraxinus > Fraxinus americana. Next base: position 23,127,460 of record CM068726.1, on the reverse strand, counting down.
CCTTGTGTTAGATATTTCTTGGCTGACTTTCTCTTTATATTCACGTGGGCTTGGCTTCTTCGATACAACACTCTGACTTCCTTCTAGGGCACGATTTTGCTCCCGGTTTTCTCTCAGTTCTGCCCCCGTTCTTCTTCTCGTTCTAGTGGTTCCCAAATTGACCTTCTAGCCCATTAATTTATGAAACTACTAGTGTGTTCTTAGGCCTGAAATAGTGGCTAAGGGTTGAGTTTCTTTGGGGTTGGTTCGATAGGTCAGATTCGATGTTTTCTTTGCTGCTATGGTAGATCCTTTGGATCGATGACCCTAGTCAAGATGTTGGAGATCTTGGTTGGTTCTTACCTCTCTTTGGACGGCGATTGCAAGACGTGGAAGGGGCTGTTCCTGAGCTTAATCAATTCGGCCGAGCTAAAGGGAAGAACAACCTGAGGAAGGGAAGGAGCACCGGTAAAAGGGGAGTAGCTTTCTGCCTTTTAATTATGCTAATTTGGTATATCTGTAAATTCTATGGGTATAGTTTTGAATACATATTGTTAATTCTGATTCTGGAGCATTTTGAATTTTGTCACTGGTTTCATGAGCCTCTAGAACTCTGTTATGCTGGACATTGGTTTTGTTGTCTGATATTATGCTAAGAAAAGTTTGCATTGTGCTGTATTATTCCCAACAACACCAGATCATGATGTAAAAAGGATTTACCGTAAATAAAAACTTAATGGTATTTATTCAAATTTTTTACCGATTGACACCTGGCACCTTTTCAGGGAATCAGAATGGATCAACTGCTATCAACTTAAGAAGCCAGATGGTGCTGAAGAGATCCAAGCCTTCATCTGAATGCCAGATCACTGCAGTTAAATCCATTTTACTTGTTTGTACTCGTGATTTCAAAGCGAAATCACCTGTAGTATTCTGTAAACAAGAATGTGTTTTGGTTGGAAATTACCGGTACATGAGTTCATGTATGGGTATGGCGGTATTCTAAATTTTACGAACCTCACTGTTGCCTCTTGAATTTCTGGCATATTGCTGGATTAACCAATACATGTATCTATATGGCTTCAATCTTGTTGGGATTCATGTTCAACGTGTATCTATTCATTTATACCATGTTGCAAAACTTTTCTTGTATATTGCTTCGAGTTCAGTTTCTAACTCTCATTATTGTGTCCCTCAGAGGGTGCATATTGTAGCTTACCGCTGTAATGGCTGTATGCAGATGATATGATACAATTTTACTAAGGCAATCTCTTGCTAACTTTTGTCAAGTACATTGTGTTTTCCCCCTATATGTAATTCTCTCCACAGGGTTTTCTCAACTCGTCCAGCCAAGATAGAGGTGTAAATCTGTGTTGGCCCGCCAGACCAGCAGCATGAATCTGTGGACAGCATGGCACATGAAAAGCCAGGTATATGGATTTGCCAACTGTAAATTTTGTAGAAGGGTACAACTTTTTAATGGGTATCTCTTTTCGATTATATAATACTGTCGATTACAATGTACCACTACAAAAGGATATCTCTTTTAGTCATATTTGCAAGAATTCTGCTTAAATACGATTTGTTTGGTAGTTTTAGAATTGAGGAGCAAAGAGCACGAGACATGCCTTCTGTGTGTTGTCTTGACCAACTTCCCAACCAGATATCCTCTCGACTTAATCTGGAACTCCAATTTGAGTGGAAATCCACCACTCTTATCCAATGCTGCTAATGACATTCCTGCACCATAAAGAGGGACCTTTTGTCCCTCAAGACTCACAGTCATTTTTTGAACACTCTTCTTTGGTTGATAATATTTCTTCAGCTGCAATTGTCAAAGTGCGAATAGTTCATTTGATACTGACGATTATATAGTATTGGAAAGTACTAAAGTAGAACAATAAGCTAAGATCTTGTCATTTGCAGTTTCCATTCGAGTTAATGAACATTTTGAGGATCTTACCTGACCTCTGGCAACAATAATTTCCAAGTAGATGAGATTTACAGGATCAGAGCTGACATGAATGCCAAAGAATTTAGCTGGATTGTAAATGACCATGCTTGCAGTACAGTTCACTGTTAGAAACTTGGATGGAACACCGGTCCAGTCTGATCCTTCTCCATAAAATAAATCGTGGACGATCAAGCTCTGCCATCAAGTTCAACAGTAATGAACAAAATTTTAGCTGTTTTGACGGTGAATATAATCTAGGTGAATATAATGATGCATATGTACATTATCATATATATATACCTCCATGCTGATTTGAGGGTCATAAGGCCTATTGATGCCCCAAATGATCAAACAAATCACGGAAAAAACCACGCCAAAACCGACCATGACCATCAATATCTTGCACTGACTCGTATACTCTCTATTTCCATAATCATCATCACAATCACCCTCCTCCTCGACCACGTTACACTGTCGCCATCCCTTGATATAGCCTCTCCGCCTATTTTCCCTCAAGCTGACTCGACTGGCAGCTGACGCCATAGAATGCCTTGAAAGATGAGAATGCGACTCGTCTGTGGAGCTGTGATAAGTAGGGGAGGTGACACCGTGCATGGAAGAAGAACACTTATCGGTCTCATCGTGGGAGTCACGAGATGGGCTTTGTACGTAGTAAACGGCCCGTTTTGCAGATGCCGGGGAAGAATAAGGCGAAATACTTGTGAAATCCGATTCAGATGTACCGTGCATCATCTTTAATACGTAGTTTGAAGAAATCAATGCAGTATCACTGAATTTGATGCCCCTTTTTGTGCTAAATCAAAAGCAGATGAATCTGGGGGTACCCTTATAAGAGAGAAAAGATTGTGGGTCTAACTGAAAATAGACAATTACGTACCCTCCAAATTATAGTAACGGCTGAACAGAAAAGGGAGTGTAAAGACTGAAGAATAGTTCACTCAGTTCGCATAATTTTAGGACAGTAATAACGTCTAAACATTGATTTCAGAAATATGTTTGATCCATTGAAATCACGTATCTCAGTGAGAATAATACGTTTATATACGCTCTTGTTGACCTCTCGTTTATAATCGGTTAAGTTACTTTTTATTTACATATTTCAAAGGTTTTATAAGTATTATTCACTTATCGACTACTCGTTTCTATAACTCAAAAACATGCTTAGGTTCTAAGAGCCATGAAACAATATTTGAAACGAGTTTTCGTAATTAAAGCAAGATTTCTAACAACTATAGAAAAAAAAAATGGTTATAATTGTTGGTTTACATGTTCTAAACCATTTTGGAAATATCCTTATTTCATCATAAATAAAGTCCTGTAATTAACAAAAAATTACAATTCTTTGTTGTTATTTTTTTTTTTTTACTCAGCCTCTGTTTGAGGGTTTCTAAAGTTCCAACATGTAAATCACTATCTTGACATTTGAAGAGGACTAATTAACTCATGGAATTTTTATCGATTTCATTGTTATGTGCTGGTAAAGAGATGAAGTTATATAAGCTTGCAATTTTTAGCACGGTCAATTTCTCCCGACACACACACCTACAGATACCATCCATATCGTTGGAAAAGAAGATTCAATATGCGACCGTGTTCTCCCATGCGTTGGATGGGAAACTGTTGAATTTGTTTTTGTAGTAGTGTGAATGGATTGTAAATAGTTCTGGTTTTTTATTGAATACTAGTGTGGTCAACACGCGTTGCACGTTAGTTGTTTAATATTGAAAATAAATATATGTAAATTTTAGAGAAATTCATTAAGATATTCATCAAGTGACGAGGTCAAGGGCAACATCCTCGTGGGGGTCGGGAGGGCAACGCCCTCGACGGGAATCGACCTGCTCAGTTAGGTCGTTGGGGTCGAGGGGACAACACCCTTCATGAGAGTTTGGGAGCAACGCCGCAACGGGGATAGACCTTTAAAATTGAATACATAGCTAGCGTAATTTGAAATAAAAGTTGATTACAACTTTTAATCTTGAATATCTTTAACGTGAGATACCTTTTTCCTCCTCAAAATCATTCAAAGCCTCCCATAATTTCTCGTAATTTTTCTCCCTAGAAGATTGATGTAGAATGACATGAAGAGCCTGTTTGGTAACAATTCTCCTTTTCTACAGTAAATCACTTCTCATTTTCAACCACACATTCTTCAATAAAATAATATTTTCCATCACATCAATACTTTTTTCTTCTTTTTCAACCACACATTTCCCATCATATCACTATTCAAAAATCAATTTTTCTCCTTAAAATCCCTACCAAACACACTCGAAGTTTCCCTCTAGATTTTTTATTGTGTGGTATAAAATTCCAAGGGCGGTCTCGTCCTCCCCAAATTTACATTCTCATACACTTTGGTCCCTCAACTTTCGAGTATGTTGATTAAAGTACAGATTGGGTACCCAACTACCAAACTCATCCGGTATATTACTTCAACTTTTGACATCTTCAAATTTGATCCTCCAAAGTTTCAAGAATATTCAAATTGGTCCCCAAACGATCCAAACGTGGAATTTAATCTGCAAAACTTGTAAAATTCTTCTAATGCACTGGATAGCGAGGGAAACACACAATATAGCTTCAAGGGAACGAGTTACAAAGAAACAGCACTAATAATATTCTGCTGACCAGATAAAGAAGCTTTCACAGTTGATTTTCTGAGAAAACACTTTAGCATTAGCATAAATTAACAAATATTGCTCTAAGATTAACAAAAACATTCAAAAATTTCCCCCACATACTTTGAAAACAAACAAATTACAAATGCTGAAAGTAGATAAAATATGTACTAAGCCCATGACAAAACTTTTTTCCTTCAAACTCATTTTTAATCCCAAATTCTTACAATAAAATATTTTGCACATAAATCCTAAAAATTATTTTCTACCTTTTAACCACACATTCTCCGAGAAATCACTATTCCAAAATTATTTCCCCCCAAAACACAGAAAAACTCATTTTAATGACAGTCAATCAACAAGTCCCAAGGGACAAATTTGAATGAAATATGAGTAGAGTAATGCCGCCCTTCCCAATAGTCAATCGGACCATGCTAGTGGTACATCAAGGATTACATCGGGGTGTACACCCCTCTCACATGGGGGGTGAGGTCCACTCGAATAAAAAATTATTATTCGAGCGGACCCCACCCCTCATGTGAAAGGGGTGTAGACCTTGATGTATAGATTTTGATGTACAAGTAGAAATATCCTAGTCGAAACAGAGAGTAGCTGCCTGAATTTCTGCACATATTTGAAATAAATTTGGGGTTGAATACAATGCTACACGTACAGAATTTTAACTTGCCAAACGACTCAACAAATAGGTGGGTAGAGTGAGATTTTTGTGAATATATTAATCAAGTGGGGTCACCCCCACAACATTTGAATTCCTGTAATTTTTTGTCTGTAATTCAAATGTTGTCTTACATAGAGGTGGCCCACATCATTAATATATCGACAAAAATTTCACCTGTCTGGCAAGTACAGGATTTTAAAATCCGTGTAGCATTGTGCTCTCTGCTAATATTTTCCAAAAATTATAATTTTCACATAATACTCTGCCAATAAACAATCAAATAGTTAGCTAAAACAGAGAAATTAAAGTATAAAATTATTATTAGAAGGTGACTCAGTTTATGGTTGGTCGGCAAGGTGAACAGAGCACCATTACGACGAACGAGACCAATATCAGTTTAATCCTCATCGCCCCCAACAATCTAAATTAATTAACTGAACATCAGAAATCCAGTATCAAATCAAAGAAAATTATTGAATTGATTAAGGAATCATCAGATAGGAGCGAAAGACTATAAAATATTAATAATCACATAAAATCATCTGAACTATGCTTCTAATCATCACATGATCCCCATTTTCATTCAACTTTTATTCACAGAAGATAAAAATTATTTTCGAAAAAATAAAATTGTGCTTGGAAGAGCGCCATTTCAATCAAACAAACAAAAACAAAATTTTAAAATCGATTTAAAACAGAAAAACCTACCAATCAAGTAATAAGAACAGATCTAATAATCAAGCTTAGATGGCCTCATAGAGAAGATTAGATTGATCCACATATTGAGTTTCGGACATATGCTTGTCTAAATAAAAAAGTATAATCATCGGCCAATACTTGAAAATAAAATTCAAAAAATGCACAAACTCATATTCGTTGCTGCTTGCTCGGATCGAAATGTGAAAGTGTGTAGATCTATTGAGTCCTAGCAAGGGTTGAGATTTTAGTTAAAAGAAAGAAATGTCTCGTATTTATGGAAAAAAAAAAAACTAGGGTTTGCTTTTTCAGAATGATGGCGGCGAATAGTTTAACCATGAACTCAATGGTGGGGAAATTATTGAAAATACCCTAAATTCAACCATACCCTTTCCAAAATACCCCTTTTTACTATTCAACCTTAAAACTACCTAAAATACCCTTAAAATAACAAGTTTTAAAACAAATCATTTTAGTCCTTAAACTTTAAATCTAATTTTGGATTCGACAAAATTGTTTGCCGCCTGCAATAAAAAATTAACTTCTCTTCACCATCAACTCTTTCCACCTATCTTGAGCCAAAAAATTTAATTAATAATTTTATTTTTGAAATTAATTGTTTTTATTTTATTTTTGCATTTTAGGTCACCTAATAATGGTATCAGAGCCCTATATCTTGAGGAATTAGAGAGAATGGAAGATAATAACAAAATTTGCATAGGATGGTACGTTAACAGTTCTACTGAATATTTAGATACTGATAGTTATATTCAACATCTTATTAATAAATCAAGAAATTTGATTAATAAAATAAAAGACTCTGATAGTCTTAAATTAAAGAAAAAATTTGAAAAGAAAATTACTTTTCTTTTAATAGATTTTGATGAAGTTTTAGACGAAGATATAGGATATCTTGTTAAAATGCCTATTCTTATAGAAATGAAAACTTTAAAAAGAATACAAAGAGTTCTTAATAATGAAATTAGGAGAATTGAAGAATTAGATACCTAAGAATCATGGAAATTGAAAATTCAGAAAATTTAGAAACTGAAGTATACGAAGGAGTAGAGGGATATGCCTTAAAAGGAAAATTTGATTGGGAAAAATTTAGAAAAATTAATAAAGCAGAATTAAGTCTAAAACCTCCAGGAGAAAATAAATTATTTAATATTTTAGGATCAGCCTTTAGAAGAAAGAAGTTAGTCATTAATGAATATCATGAAATAGAAAAAGCCATAGATATTAAACATATACAAGGAAAAATAAAATTAAATCTTATAACAAAAAGAAATATTAATGAATTCCTAGGAAAATTAAAACAAGAAAAACGAGATAAAATATCTTATGTTTACCTTCTTTGAATACAAATAATAATAAAATCATGTTTTAAAGAAGGAATTAATAGTCCTATAATACTTAATTTACAAGATGAAAGATGTATAAGCTGAGAAAATGGAAATTTAGGAATAGTAAAAGGAAACTTAGCCTATAAAAAATTAAAATTTACTTGTTATCCAAGATATTGTGTGCATATAAATGATAAAAATTTAGATGATTGTCTTAGTCTACATTTTAAGATGACTAATAAAATATTAAAAGATGATAATAAAGTCTTTACTATATTATATCAAAGATTATATTGTTATACAAATAGTAATTATGGATATATATATAAAGAAAAGCCTTTTATAGAAATTGACGAAGAATTTAGGGATATAGGAGAAGCAATCTTACCTAGAGAACAAGACATAGAAGAAATAAAAAATTTTGAGATAGGACATGATGATGCTATAAGTATTGATCAACCTATAATACCAAAACAAATAACATATAAAGAAAATAAAATAATTATAGGAAATAATATAGTAAGACATAGTATTTCAAAAATAATACAAAATAAAAATAATAGTGTCTATGGAATCAAAGGAAAATTCTTTAATGGAAGTAAATGGATAAATGAAATTAAAATACTTATTGATACTGGAGCAAGTCAGAATCATATTTGCTCTCTTATTGATGAAGGAATTAAAAAGAAAAAAGTTGAACCTTATAGTTATAGAGATTTTGAAGGAAAAATAAACTCTTGTGATATCATAGGACAAGTTCAAATTAAATTAGGAAATCTATTATTAAGCATAGAATGCTATATTGATAACAATATGAATTTTGATGAACATCCAATATTATTAGGAAATTCATTTTTAAATAGTCTTGATAATTATAAAATAGATAAGGAAGGAATTCTTATTATACATCAAGGAATAACTACATATTGCCCTAAAGAAAAATGAGTAGAGAAATAAAATTCCCAATAAGTGTATATATACAAATAACTGTATTTGAATCAAAAATAACTACTTGTGCTCTAATTGATACAGGAGCTGAGATAACTGTCTTTAAAGAATTTTTATTACCAAAATGGATAGAAAATAAACAACAATTAACTCTACAAGGAATAACTGGAGTAAGAGAATCTTTAAAATATAAAAATGAAAATATAGAAATTATAATAGGATCTAAAATAGTAACTATAAGAAATGTTTACCAATATAATATTAATGATTGTGATATTATTCTTGGAAATGACTTTTTACAACAGTTTAGTCAATATAGTCAAAATATTTATACTATTCAATTAAAAACCCCATGTGGACATTTACTAAAAATTGCTAGAGAATTCAAACCATTCAGAGTTCAGCCAGCTCAGCGTGGTGAAAAAATAGAATTTATACCAAAATTGCTCAATTATTCAATCAAAACAATTACTCTTGATCAAATAAAAGATCTTTTAGCTAAAAATTATAATGAAAACCCACTTGAAAAATGGGAAAAATCAAAAACAACAGCTAAAATAGAACTATTAGAACCAACAATCATTATTAGAGTCAAACCTATGCTCTATAATCAAGAAGATAAGGAAGAATTTCAAATACAAATTCAAGAACTTCTTAATCAAAAACTTATAAGGAGAAGTAATAGCCCTCATAGTAGCCCAACTTTTATGGTTAGAAATCATTCAGAGATAAAAAGAGGAAAACCTAGGATGGTAGTAAATTATAAAGAACTTAATAAAAACACTAAGTTTGATGGATATTATTTACCAAATAAAGAAGTATTAATAAATATAGCTAAGAATAAAAAATATTATTCAAAATTTGATTGTAAATCTGGATTTTGGCAAATTAAACTAGAAGAAAATAGTATACCATTAACAGCATTTAGTACCCCTCAAGGACATTATGAATGGATAGTTATGCCATTTGGATTAAAAAATGCACCACAAATTTATCAAAGAAGAATGGATGAAGTTTTTAAAACCTATAATTTTCTTATTGTTTATGTTGATGATATACTTGTTTGCTCAGAAACATATGAAGATCATCTTAAACATCTTAGAATTTTTGCTACACTTTGCTCAAAAGAAGGTATAATACTTAGTCAGAAAAAGGCAGAAGTAGCAAAACATGAAATTGAATTCTTAGGAATGATAATAAATAGTGATGGAATAAAATTGCAACCTCATATTTCAGAAAAAATAATTTTATTTCCTGATAAATTAGAAAATAAGCAACAAATTCAAAAGTTTTTGGGTTGTCTTAATTATGCTGAATGATTTATAGAAAAACTTGCAGAAAAAAGAAATAAACTTCAGAAACTATTAAGAAAATCAAATAAATTAGGTTGGAATGAAGAACATACTCTTTATGTTAAAAATTTAAAAGAAAACTGTAGAAATTTACCTAAACTTAGACTTCCTGATGAAAAAGATAAATTAATAGTTCAAACCGATGCTTCAGATTTATATTGGAGTGCTTTATTAAAAACCGATTTAAATGAAATTTGCAGGTATACTAGTGGAACATTTAATAATGCTGAAGTAAATTATTCAACCAATGAGAAAGAATTATTAGCAGTTGTTAAAGGAATAAACAAATTTAAAATGTTTTTATTACCCAAGGAATTTATTGTTCAAACTGATAATACACAACTTAACGGACTAGTAAATAATAAATTACCAAATTCACCTCAACATAGAAGATTACATAGATGGCAAGTGTTACTATCTTTTTATAATTTTAAATTTGAATATATTAAAGGAAAAGATAATTTATTTGCTGATTTCTTGAGCAGGAATCATGAATATGGAAAAGATTGAAGCATTTACAAAGGAATTACAAGATCTTCTAACAGATTTTAATGCAGATTATCTTGCTGTTCAAGAAGATCATCTTGATATTCGACAAACTTTGTGTGATTTATCAAGCAAAGTTGTTGAAAGTGGGAAAAAGATTGAAAAATTGAAAAAATAGTTGAAAAATTGTCAGAATGTTTAGACTTTTTTGCAAATTGTAGCCAGGAGTATCCTCCTTTAAAAGGTGAATACAGCCGAAAGGCTAGTCACATCCCATTTCGGGAGATTAATACATCCACGTCGAGTGGAGAATCAAAATTTAAGAGAAATGACTCTCTTACCTCGCAAGAGGAAAAAGTCATGAAAAAGGGTCCACAACAACTACCTGTCAGTATGGACAAATTGTTGGAAAAATTTACAAGTGGAAAAGGAGCCGCCGAGTCTAGTACTCAAACATCCTTATCAAAAGGCCCATTGGAACAGCCTACTGTTATCAGTGAATTCCAAGAAGATAAAAAATCACCAGTTGGTGACCTTAAATCACCAAAGGGAATAATTGCTACTCATCACATCAGAGCCAATCTACATCCAATGGAAAAGGAGTATTATGAATTCTCGTAATGGGTATATAATTTCGGAGAAGGAAGTTCTCTATATTTGACACCCTTCCAACGGCGATTTATCCAAGGATCGGTGCGGTTCAAGGAGCAGATCCTAATATTGTTCGAAAATTGGCAGCATTTGGATTTTTAGATCGACTCTTCCCAGTGATAGATCTAAAAGAAATCGAACAATTTGACAAAGAATTTGTTAATTGTGTTAAAAAATTCAGTGATAAACAACCGATTGAACTAAGATTTTACACAATTAGTCCTGAATATAAAGAACCAGAGTGGTATGGAGAACATCATCTCATCACAATTCGAAAAAATAATGGAAATCAACTCAAGGAGATTCAGATTTTTAAAGAATTGCCCACTATTAATAGAAAATGGATGATTTACAGACGAGCTCTCGGAATAAAATCAGTCTGCTCAACAATGCAGTTCTTTTATGGAGAAAGATACATGGTCTATGGTATGAGTAATAATTGGATCCTTATCTGTAGGGGAGATAAAGAATCAAAAATTCTTGAAGAAAAAATCTGTGGAATTATGAACGATCAATTTTCTGGAAGTGAAGAATGCATTAAAGAAGCCTGCCGACTAATGGGACACGTCCACAAGTGAAGGACGATTAAGAAAAACGTGACTGACAGCACCATGTGAACTTTGAAGATAAGAAGACAGCTGTCAAGCTGGAATCAAAAGAAATTGCCGACACTGGAATAAAGACAACCAACAACCACTTTTAATATTTTCAACCACATTTGAAATTATTGTACTTTTTACTTTTGTGTTGTAAAAATCTGATTGGCCAGAAGCTTCTCGGTGAAGTGCGAGCCTTTCTATAAATTGAGACTTTTCTCATTAGGAAGGATCATCGAAAATTAGCCATCTGAAATCTCATCCTGAACTACCATCTAAAAACCCTCAACAATGATCTTTGTAATCATTCTCTTTAGAGAGTAGAAACCACTCTTCGGAGTATCAATCTCTGTAAAAATCTTTGTATAATAGCTTTCAAGCTATCTTCAGATCAATAAAATCTTTGAGTTTGAAATAAATCTTTTATTACGCTTTGAGTGTTGTTCTACACGGTGAGTCTGTTTGAGAGTTTTGAGTGCCTTTGTGTCCATTTTCTTTGTGATCTTTGTCGGACTTTGGCCAACTCTTGTGACGAAGGTGACCAGGAACATATAACATTCTTGCTATTTGGCGAAGCGTGGTAAGGCCCTTATTTTAAGCTACAAGAAAATTTATTGTCTGAAAATTTGCATGAAAATTATTATATAAGAATTTTTATGAGATTGTTTACTTTGAAGAACTTTTATCATGGAAAGTTACGAGTTTTATTACAGATCTGTACCTTTTAGATATACTAATAGTATTGATTATAGTCACATAATAGAAATTCCAGAAACTTATGATAGTTATACTATAGGAATAAATTTCATAAAAAGAGATAGTAGATATTATGAAAAATGTCTTACAATTGTATCATTTGGATTAAAAGAAAAATTGCCTAAAGAGATAATAAAAATGATTATATTTTTCTGGTTAGATAGTGAAAATAGTGAAAGAACTTTTGAAACTACAGAACATGTAAGTTATAATGAAGTTTCTGAATTATATGATTTTGATCTTAGTTTTGACGATATAGAATAAAAATATGCCTGGAATAACTAGAAAATTTTGTGATAATAAAATAAAAATTTTAGAAGAACAGATAATAACTGACAACAATCGTAGAGAAATAGAAAGGGAAATTTCTAATTGGAATAAAATTAAAAGAGAATTATTAAGGAATGAAATTACAAGAGAATTAAGAAGAGAAGAACAATTTAGAAGAGAAATAAGACAAATGATAAATAATATAATAATTAATTCCTTAAATATACCAGACTAATATGAGTTTACCAACAAAGATAAGATTTGATAAACAAGAAATAGAAAATATTAGATTACCATTAGGAAGTTATCAGACTAAAAAATGGAATACAACTCTATTTCAACCTTTAAGCTCATGGGGAAATACAGATGAATGGTTAAATATGACTACAAATTGGACTAATGCATTTTTATGGCAACAATTAGGACAATTAAAATCTAAAGATATAGAGGCTATAGACGAAATAAATAATATAGATCCAAAAAATGAAATAGCTAAAGAAAGGTTAGAAGTTTTAAGCAAAAATATGTCTAAACAATTTAATAAAATAAAAGAACAAATAAATAATTTAGAAATACTTGATGAACCTAAACTTGAAGAAATTCAAAATCGAATATCAAAAATTGCACAGAAAAATAGTATTAATAAAATAGCAACTTTAGAAGAAAAAGTAGACATTATTAATTATAAACTTGATATTCTATTAAATAAATTAGGATTTGAAATTGAAAAACCATCTTATAAAAAACCTAAAATATGAGTATGAATGATAAAATCAATTTAATTGAGAAAAATATAAAAGCAATTGATGAAAAAATAACTAGAATTGAAATAGACTACGAAGAAGAAAAAGAAAAGCTACAAAATAATTTTTTAAGAATAGAAAATCTTTTAAATAGAATAATAGAAAATCTAAATAAAGAAAAACCATTTAAACCAGATTATGCCAAAGAACTTAAAGAAGTTAGAAAGAAAATTGAAAAATATGAAGAATTAATAAAACTTAATGGAGGATTAAAAGAAGATATAGAAAGATTATTGATTGATCTTAGAAAGCAAGAAGAAAATCTTATAGAAAAAGAAGAAGGAAAATTAATCATAGAAGAACAATGAACGAAGAAATGGAAAATTTAATATTTGACTTAGAAGACTTAAAAATTTGTGAAGAAATAACTAAAAATCATATGGTTGGAAAAACAGGAGGACCACGAGCAGTTAAACAAGAAGAATATGGAGAAACTAGTACAGCTAGATATGAAGCAGAAATAGACCCTAGAAGATATGTTAATACAAAAGTAGATTTTAAAACTAGCAAAGAAAGAATGTATAGAGACCAATTTAAACCAGTTTTAAGAGAATCAAACCCAATGAAAATTGCAGGATCATATTTAAATTTAGATTGTGAATTAGATGTTAGAAGAGCTATAAATGAATGGAGTACTAATATGATAGCACACTTTAATTATAATCGAAGTAATACCGATAATAAAAATAGAACTGAATATTTATTAGCAACATTTAAAGGAAATGTATTTAATTGGTATAGAGGATTAGAAGAAACAACAAAAGGAATTTGGAAAGATAGTATTGAAGCAGGATTTGGAATTAGTATAATAGAAGGAATAAATAGAGTCGCTACAAGAATCTATAGAGAATTTGCTGGAGAAGACTGGGTAAATGAAAGTACTAAAGCTAGATTAGAAGAAATAGAAGATGCTAAAAACAGAATGGAACATTTACAAATTTGTAATATGTGTTACCTTAACGAATATTGTTGTGAATATAGTAAATATTATTATATGATGTTTGGGAGTGGAGCTGATAATAATTATTATAAAGAAGTTTTTATTAGGAAATTACCACCACCATGGAATAATTATTTTCAAAATAAGATTAAAGAAAAACAATTAGGAAGAAATGAAGAAGGTTATACATTAGGATTTATTATAAGAACTATAAAAGATGAAATAAGTACTATGTGTAGTAATCAAATGATTTATAAACAATCAGGATTTATACAAGATAGGATTTGTTGTAGAGATACCGAAGTACCAGGAAACTAGGGATGTTATGATTATAAAAGAAAAAGAAAAATAAGACCCAAAAAATATAAAAAATATAATAAGTTTAAAAAGAAATATTTTAAACCAAAGAGAAAATATTTTAGAAGAAAATATAAACCTTATAATAAAAAACCATTAGATAAAAAAGATGTAAATGTTGGAATTGTAATGAAGAAGGACATATAAGCACTGAATGTCCAAAAAAGAAAGTTAGGATATTAATTACGGACTTTGAACAAATTAGAGATGAATGTGAAGATGTTAATATTGAAGAAATAGAAGTAAATGAAGAAATATTTGAGGAAAAATCAGATTTAGAAGAGACATCTAGTGATGACGAATAAAAATAAGAATAAAACTAGTTTCTAAAAAATATAAAGTATGAGGACTTAATTTACAATAACAAAACATTTCATTAAGGGCAAAATTGACTTTTACAAGAAAAACCCAAATGGGTCATTTGACCCGGCTATTTTGAAAAATCCCCCCTCAATGGTGTCACCCAGCCCGAAATAAATAGTCCGAATTTTGACCCGAACCCTTTTTCAAAAGGGAAAAGTATATGGTTCAGGGGTTTACTTTCAGCAAATTAAAAATCAGGTACCAAGGTTTTAAATTACAAAATTCAGATTTTTCTTGAATTAATTAATTACATTTCAGAATTATTATATTAAATTAAATATTTAACTGTAATATAATGAAATTAACCCACCCCACCCCACCTACCACCTCCCCCATTGCTCCGGCGACTATTCCGGCAGCACTTAATTCCGGCGACTGCTTCGATCCGACGAATTTTTTGAGGTCACAGATAAAAAAATTTGTAGATCGCAGATTATTTCGAGATCACAAATTTAAAATTTTATAGGTCACAGATTATTTCGAGATTACAAATCAAAAAAATTAAGGTCACAGATTCTTTTTTTAAGTTACAAATTATGAATTTCAAAGTCACAGCTCAATAATAAGGTCACAGACACCAAAAAGAACCATAATAGCTAGGTCACAGTCACCCAAACACCCTTCCCCCATCCCAGTACATCACCACACTTTGTCACAGATCACAGATCGACCAAATAAATAGTCACAGACACTTCGACCTAGCCGTCGTATCCGTCTCCCAATCACAGTACACCAACAATACTGAGCCACAGATCAACCAAATAATTGGTCACAAACACTATCCCACCACGCCCCTGCCACCGCCACATACTACCACAACCACAACCACCGCCAACAACAAAAAAAGACTACCACTATCGTTGCCTGCACCGCACCACCTACAAAAAAACCACCTACACTTCCACCGCCCTCGCCATGACACTACCCCAACCATTATTGCCGCCGCCTGCACCACACCACCTAAAAAACCACCAACGTCGTCGCCCCGCCACAACACCATCACAATCACTGTCACCGCCACAACAACAAAAAACACCATCACCACCAGCACCAGCAGAACGTACCACCATCGCCGCCTGCACCACCACCAACATAACAAAAAAACCTGGCGCCTGCAACACTACCACAACCAAAACGCGGCGCTTGCACCACCACAACAACCAAATTTGTGGTGGTGTCGAAGAGAGAGGAGAGATAGAGAAGGTAGATCGAAAATCAAAAGCCGTTCTCAACAACTTCGCCGTTCTCAACCACCACCATCGCGATTTTGGGATCAGAATCGCTAGCTAGTCGACTTAGATTCGAGCGAACATAGTGCCGCCGTGCGTGAAGATGAGAGTCGCCATCGCAGCGCCATCACCACTGCACATGACACTCACAGAAGCTGCTCACAGAGTCAACTCCCAGTGGTGACGCCGTCGTGCAGGCGGTTCTCTTCCAGGGCGGCTCCGGTACTATTGAGAGAGAGGAGAAGACATGTGAGTTTGGAGGGGGATATGAGTGAGACGGGCTATAGAATTTAGGTTTAATTAGGGTTTTAATTATTAATTCAATTAATACCTGATTTTTGATTAAATAAATCTTAGATTTGATTTTTGAATTTGAAAACTTAAATGCCTGGTTTTATGTAATTTTCCCTTTTCAAAAGATGTTAATTCGACAGAGCCATGACCCGTCGAATATGGTCCAGGCCAGGCTGGTAGCCTGGTCCTGTTTGGCCTCCCCATATGTCGATTATTATTTTTTCCGTCCCACAAAGAAAGACTTGCCTTTTATTATTATTATTTGTCCTAAATTATAAACAATTTTCACGGTTGAGACTTGAGATTATAGTTAATTTTTTTTAATTTTCTAAAATACATATATTTAATATGTCTTGTGATCAATAAATATGAACTACTCTTATTTAAATAAGTATTCAATGTAAGGGTATATTTAGGACTGTCCGTGGGTCGGTTCGGTTCTCTTCAGAAGAGAACCTAATCGACCCAAAACTTTCAGGTATTTAATAAATGGAATATTGGAGTCCGAATATAATTATGGAACCGTTCAAGTTAGGTTCCGTTCGGTTCTGTACCATAATTAAATTTTTTGATATTTATAGCAACACTATATAAATACAACTAATGATATTTCATTCGTAACTTTTAGAAATTAACGTAGTCCAATTCAAAAATATATAAATAACTAGCCGTCCAATAAGATTAATTCAATGCATACAAATACTAAAAAGTAGTTATTAATATTACAGCAACACTACATAAAGTAAATTCATTTGCTTTAAGCAACTTGCCTGCATAAAGAAAATGAAATATAAATTAAAAATTATAAAAATAAAATATTTTTAAGTATTGGTAATACTTACCAACTATTTGATTTAAAATTAAATTTATGAAATTATGAAATAATCTGATTTATTTAATTAATTTGCTAATTTGTTTAGAAAAAAATAAAATAATTTAATTAATTCAATATAAAAAATAAAAAAATTTATTTAGTTTCGATTCTTATTTGATTTTTCGGTTCTTGATCTAGACCCCGAGACCTAACACAAACCCATCGGTTCTCGATTCGGGTACCCGTTGGGGTATTTAATTTATGAAGAACCGCTCGATTCGATTCGATTCGATTCGAGACTTTTGGACACCCCTAGGTATATTACAAAAAAAAAAAAAAAAAAAAAAAGGTAAGTAGGATTTATTGTTCCAATTATATTAAATACATTTTTCTAATCTGTATGAAAGTAGAAGCAATCATATTGTTATGAGATAGAGACCGTATTTTTCTATCTAAAGGAAAAAGCTGAAATATAAAAAAAAAAAAATAGAGATGGACTTAAAACTGCAACACATTTTCAGCGTTAACGTAATTATATTAGAAAGTTCACACGAGTAAAAAAAAATAATGTTTACAAAAGTTTCCCTCTAATACAACATTTTTATAGCTCTAGCTAATGTGACAAAAAAGTAGACATTGTAAAAAGATCCGTTTGAATGTAGAGGATCTTTTAGACAGAGAATTGGCAAAAAATAATATTTCTTACCGCTTCAATATCGTTATGTAATGTTGGTAAAGAGGATTAGTTTGCACTCCACAATTTTAAGAAATATAAAGAAGTTAAGCAAAAGTATATGAAAGTAGTTCTTAAAACTGATCATCTCTAATAATCGAAATATTTTATGCTTACAACAAATGTACAACTCCTTGGATGAGTGATGCAATGAAATGTCAACCAAGCAATCAGCAACTCATTGTAGTAACCCCAGATTCTGTTATATTACTTACAGGAAAAAAAAAAAAAAAGTAAATTCCGATAATCGAAACCTGTATTTGTGGAAATTACTAGTACGCGAAATCTGCGAGAGTATCCTCAACTATTTCACTTAAAACTAGCTTCTCTATGTCAGCCACAACTTCTTCGACTCCTTCTGAATTATAACCCGTCCGCCAACCCACATCCCAAGCTCCTATCAGATCTCTCTTGCTCCATAGATCCCTTTCCAGCATCGAGTAAATAACATTGACAACATTGATCTCACTGGAAAGCTTGTTATATCTCCTCAAATCCTTGATCCCGTCACATATTTCTCGCACCAAGTGGTCAAGAGATAAGCAACATCTTGACCTAGTTTGAGATAGTGGACAAGTTGTTATCCTCCACTGTAGGCTTTTACGCTCCAACATATCATTTGCACAGTCGAGGAAAAGTTTGGTATCAAGTAGTTCATAACCACATAACAATGTTGTTGGACAGGATGTTGGTTCACATGTCCAAGTGTCAAAGAGTTCCTCCACATGGCGGAGGAATGATGCATTATTCAGAATTAAACTTCTTGTATTGGTTTCTGTTTTGCACCTTTCATTCTCCGGTAAATTATTACTTGGCATGCAATTTCCTTCGTCAATGGATGTGATATCCTCGATGATTGGCATAGAAACCTCAAGAGGACTTGAAGTGCTTGAGCACTTATCTGCAATCAAAAAGTAACTTATAAACATTTTCATTAAGGTGGATTGAACACCGTATTCAGGAAGAAAATGAAGTATATTCTGAAAACCAAACATGCCTTAAATGTTTATATAACTGTATATAGATGGAGAATAGCATCGTGCCGGTTAATTTTTGAATGTGTAAACTAACATAATTTGCTTTTACATCTTCCATATAGTGATCTGAAAAGTTATGGACGCCAAATTGTGGCAACATTTAGGTTTTTATTCTCTATACTTTCAGAAAAGTAAAAGTTTTTGCCTTCATAAGCAGAAGAATTTTTTTTTTGTCTCCCTATGTTGCACAATTTTAAATGTCATGGTTCAATGCACACGTACACATTGAACTCGCTGCTCATAAAAATGCGAATATTTTAACGTTGTGATGATTTTATGCAAGCAGTGCCTTAATATTATTTCTACTCATAGTTGCCTAAAAGAAGCGCGTTGCTGGATTGAAGTTTCTTACCAAACATAGAATTACCAGAAGCATTTGCCATTTCCTCAGGAATTTTCTCTGATGGCATTAATGTCTTATCTATTTCAGTTTTACCAGCAAACTCAATCGGCATTATAGTTTCAACCTGCATTGGAATATTAAATTAGTATAATCAAGAAAAATGACTAACTTCAGAATTGAACAATCCTCAAACAAACTAGATAGCCTGAAGACTTCTGGTAGAATAATAAAAAGGGGTTCTTTATTCTTAAACAAAAAAAATGGTATGGAGACTTACAATAGCTAGCGAGGGCTTGCTATCCGGCTTATCATTTTTCAAGTTCTTCTTCTGACTATTGGAGTTCATTGATGCAGTTCGTCTCGTGAATTTATCTGAGGTGGTTGCATTTTCACGTGCACCCTGATTCTTCGAGACATTAGATATCTTGTCCGGTTTTCCGAGCTTCAAAGTAGTTGTGTTTCCCAAAACACGAGTTTTGGAAGATCCTTGAGATTTCAATGTTTTTATTTCTGCTGGTTGCTGGGTATCAGGAGACACTTTTGGTACCTTGTCAATCTTTGTAAGAGCTGATTCTTTTTTCTGCAACTTAGGACTGACCAGTCTCGGAATCTTTATCTTGGTACAATACAGGTTTTCTTGAACATCTTTACATTTATCATCTAGTTTTACTGATACTTCTCCACAAATATTTGTGTCTTTGTCATTAAGGTGTTTTTTTTGCCTTGGAATTCTTCCAGCTGGCATTTTCCCGTGTAGCTCAGTGGGTTTCAGAGGTCCTTTCAGATGTTCAGCTGCATTAAGTGGAAACTCTTCTTTCCATTTCCTAGGCATTTGATTACTCTTGTAATCTTTTTCTTCATGGACATAGTAATTTTTGTGAAGCTCGGGAGTGTGTAGAGGCCTTATAATCACAATGGGTGACCCCGTGTCACGAAAACCTTTCCTTGAGTAAGAGACATTAGAATGTTTTTCTCCATCGATGGACTTTCTTTCCAGAAGTCCTTTAAACTGCATAGACTTTATCATTTCTTCCAATGTTCTTCGATCTTGAACTACTTTCTGAGATGCAAACTGAGGCTTCCTCACCCTTGGCAAATCCATATCAAATAAATATCTTCTCTGATTCAGGAATTCATTTTTTTCAACATGTTTTTGGGAGATCGAGGGAAAAGGTTCTGAGGGAACTTCCTCCAGTCCCATAAGCTTGGCAATTAGATTTGATTGCTTCGGCTTCTCTTGTCGAACCTTTAAAGGAGAACTGTCAGACGAGGCAAAGTCATGGGAGAAAACCTGTGAGGATTGACTAGAACTGGTGGAGGGGAACTCCATATAGAAATCTGATTTTCTTCCTTCACAATAATCTCTCTCTCGAGTGGAAGCACTTTTTGGCAACAGATTTTGCCGGGTAAAACTTTCTCTTATGACTTCCCTGAGCTCCTCATAACAATCCCCGGTCGGTCCATCAGCAGAAGTTCTCCGCTTCTGGAAGTCCATTGCATGATTGCAATCTCCAATTCGAATGGAATTGGTAAATTCCGTACCCGTGGCTACTTCTTTCTCTTCCATGACCTTTTCCTTCTGCTTTCTATTCAACTTAGACATGTAACGTGAAGCTTCTTGTAACTTCCCGAGCATTGCTATAGACTCCTGTAGATCAAGAGCGCCTTTTAACAGGTCTTGCGCGATTTTCTTTGATTGCTTATCAAAGCTTACACCGTCTGACCACAAGTCAACCACCTCATTCAATTTCTGTGCTCCTCTAGATACCTCCATGATCTGAAAGGAAGACAGGTTTTGTAACTCCTCTGTGGACCCTTTTGAGACTTTGTCCTTCCTTTTTTCATGGTCCGATGAAGACAGATTCAATTTTTTTCGACGCCCTTCATTTTTAATAGTATTCTCCACTTTCTGAGAATCAGTCTTGGATTTTATAATTGACTTGCATTCAACAACACCTTTGGGATCATCACAAGTGACAAATGATCTGTACATAACCGACCTTAGCCTGTCTTGAGGCATATTCTATGATGATCAAGACTTCCGAAACGAACTAGAAACAGGAAAACCCAGCTCTTGCTTAGCTATGATTCACTGGAAAAAAATATAAGCAAATCACAAATTAGTTGCCGGCTTTCGAAAAGGATAGATTTTAAAAATCAATACATAATTCTCCAGTTTGACATTTTCTAACTATCTCTGTTGAGAATGGACTTAATTCTCATTAACCCACCAAATAATATGAGAGAGACCTACAGATCTACCACAACAACAAAAACTTAAGCTTTATTTATAATAAATATGGGTCGACTATATGAATTCCTTTTTTGCTTTGCAAACTTATTTAGAAGCAGATTTCAATATCTAAATTCAAAATACTTGCACGGTTTTTTACCTGTAAAAGCTTCTCATATCAACCAAATGCACTCTCTTTTAGCTTCTGTAGGAAACCAAAAACATGAATCAAAGATACCCAATAAGGGAAAAAACATGAAAACACAAAGCCCATACGAGAATTTTGAAATCTTGAAGAAACCCATAAGAGAGAATTAATTTCACAGACAAAAATGTCGGTTAACAGTTACCTGCATTGAGTTCTTGGCTTTGATGAGAAATCTGAGATCCACGCAAGAATAACAATATTACAAATGGCCACTGTAAATATCTTTATCACAGATTCAAACAAAATCCATATACAAATTCAAAAAAAGTTCAATTTTGTTCTGTCTCTGTAATTCTCTTAGTTAAATACTTTCATCGAGTTAAGTAATAGAAATGGGTGAGTCAATGATTGCAGTTTGTGGGGGTGATTCAATTATGCTTGTCGTGTTTTCATTAGAGTTAATTAATTGGAAGATTTACGAGGGGAGGTGGGATGATGATTAAGAAAGTATGTGGGAGTTATGAGTATGAGGGGAAACTACCGTGAAGATGTCCATGAATAATTTAATGCTACTTTGTGCGGTTTGTTGGCTTGGAATATAATATTAGCAATTTAAATTTTACTTTCTATTTCTCTCTCTTTTTTCAGAAAATGTAGTATTTTGAACTTTATCTTATGTTTGGTCCATTTTTTAAAAAATTCATTTTTTTGAAAAAAATCTTTTTCCACTCCACATTCTCTTATAAAATAATATTATACGTAAATAAAAAAAAATTCTTATTTTTTAATCACACATTCTCCAACAAAACACCATTTAAAATACATTTTTCTCCAAAAATGAAACTCAAATAAGGACTAATCTTGCATATTATTGCAAGAGTAG
Source organism: Fraxinus americana (assembly GCA_035079005.1). Lineage (NCBI taxonomy): Eukaryota > Viridiplantae > Streptophyta > Magnoliopsida > Lamiales > Oleaceae > Fraxinus > Fraxinus americana. Next base: position 23,104,928 of record CM068726.1, on the reverse strand, counting down.
TCTTAAATTCGGACAATTTATGGTTATAATGATACGTACAATGTATATAAAACACTAATCTCGGGACATAAACAGACTTGGCTTGACAGATTATTCTTTTTCCTTCTGGATATGCAAGGGAACTAGATTTAGGAAGGAGAGACAAGTTGCAAACTATCAAAGATGGAGATGCGTGCTGGTAGGTATCACATGGGCGAATTCTTGGTAAAATACTTAGCCAAATTTTCTATAGCGGCACTGATATTCCACTTAACCGGTCTACAAATTTGCATAATGAATACAAAGAAAGATAAAAAATAATAATGTAAAGGAACAAAGAATTTACGGGTAAATACCCAACTTGTTTATTACTTTACACTAATACAAAAACACGAAGGAATACTGAAGGAACACTACAACTATCTCTGTCTCATCAGTCCAAACCTTCAAATATATAAAATCAAAATTCGTGTGCAGTTAACATCCTTAACTGCCTGGGATAAACCAAACCATTAGGACTAAAACTAATAAAAAATTGCTTCCCACAACATTTCTCAACAATTGACCATACTTTCCTCCTATATGGGCCACGAAAACTGCCCAACACATATGTCAAACATGCGCTTGATTTGGACACCCGAATTTGTAGACTAGAGCATGCTAAGAGCAAGCTGGATCCGTTCACCCTTTGCCAATTTCTGTCAATTCGCAACACTTTGACACGTGCTAAATTGAAGCATCATACCCACAAATTGAAACCCACATTTTCCTTACTCCAAAATCCGAAATGTGCACCATCAACGCACATGTCCACAAAATTCTAGCATGAGGGCAAAACGTGCTCCTACCATTGCGCATGCCAACCTTTAAGAGGCTAATAGGAATTTCGTTGCATAGATGGAGTGTCTTTGATTTTGATTTTTTTCTACTTTTTCTTTTACTTATATCTTGAAGTTATTCGTGTTCTACTCTTTTTACCTTCACAATAGTGACTCGATTGTCATTATAATGGATTTTTGGAAGTAAATTGTCCATCAGAACTAGTAGTGCTACGAAATTGAAATAACAGGGATTGACTTTTTTCCTTTATATAGTTTAAGGACCAAATTAATATAAGCATTAGAAGTAAAGGATCGAGGCTTCAATTTTTCGAAGAACGATGGGAGCATAACTATCTAAAGAGGCAAAAATGAAGTGAAAATTTAAATTAAAAATATCTATGAAAATATAATCAAGTACAAGAGTTCAAGTTTATTTAAAATAACTTAAATAGAGATAAAAATGCCTTTGATAATACGAATATGTACTAAGTTTCGAATATATGTGAATATTACTTTAAAGCTTGATATAGAATCGTTTAAAAGAAATTAAGAAGGAATGTATATTATGAAGGCCGAAAAGGCCGTATCTAACACTCGCAGTAAATTTCTTAATGATGAAGTTTCTACTAAAAAGAGTTTGGAACTTTATAAGCATAATTAAATCTCCATCTTCTCTAGATTGAGGAACCTCTTGTGCTTGTCATCAAAAGATTTTAATGAAAAGTTCAAACTTTACATAGATTAAGGTTGTACTTTTGCGTGTTTCGAAATTTTTCTTTACATATCCCCGTATTTTGATGTTCGAAAAGTCGACTTATTACATGATAGAACTCGAATAAATCAGGAATGATAAAAGGTAATCTATTTTATTGTTTACTAAAATAAAAAGTGAAAAAATAGTGTAAAGTCTAAACTTAAATACTTCATCACGAACACTAAAATATTCATCTACAAAAAACGTTCTAATTTTGTAGAATCCTCGGAGATCTTGTGCTTCATAATAAATTTTTTTTCAGGTGATACAAATGTGAAACTTCTCTTTCGTACCTAAAAATATTACATTAATAGTTAACCGTCTTTTTTTTTTTTTTTTAGATTTTTAGTAGTTTTTGATAAAAGTTGACAAAATGTGTGGTTGAAAAGTTGCGAATTTTATAAAATAAAATATGTAGTTAAAATTAATAGTTAACCGTGACTTAAATTACCGAACTGGGCTTAACTTCATAAACATACTCTAATGATAAAATGGTATATTTTGAAAATATCAAGGTTAAATTTGTCAAATTATTGAATAATATATGCCAACTACCCAAATGACAAGATTTTAATGCAGTCACAGAAGTCTCGTTGATTTTGGTGTCTTTCATATGGTTGTACTTTTTCACTATTTGCTTTTTGCACAAAAATAAATGAATATCTTATAGGCCAAAAATAAATGAGCCATGTCCCAGTTTGAAATATGACTCGGAATTTAATTTCAAATCTATAGGCCAAACAGCTCCTTGTACTATTTATGTGCAAACCTAAATAACAATATACAAATTAAGAAACAATTCTTTAGTTGTTGTCTTTACCTTTTAAATTGCATGTTTGGTAAGGTGTTGTTTGGACAATAGTAGAAAAGGGGAAAAAAATTTATTTAATAATGTACATATTCGACTAGATAGGATAATAAACATACATTTCGGGTTAAAAACGTTGAAGGCTACCCAATTTTCCAAGAAACTCCTTTTTAGTCTCTAAAGTTCTTTTTTATTTTTTTTTTTACCATCGTGTAAAATAATTGATTATGTGGCTAACATACTGCTTATCGACAACATTAGCCGTTGTTAATTGCAGAAAATCTATCCAAATTGCAAAATTGTCTTCTACTCCACGTTTGGAAATTTTTATTTTTTTACCATTTACGTGTTTTGTAAAATAATTGATTATGTGGATAACATACTGCTTATCAAGGACATTAGCCGTTGTTAAATGCAGAAAATCTGTCCAAATTGCAAAATTGTCTTCTACTCCACGTTTTTATAATTTGAAGTCAAAATCAAACATAATTTTTAACCACGCATTCACAACAACTACCTACTTATTAACTACACATTTCATGGATCTCTTTACTTATTTTCTTTATAATCTCATTATAATTTCTTCCAAACAAGTATAATTGGGAATTCCACTGTTCAGCTAAACCCAATTTCCTTCAAAAGAAGTTATAGAGAGAAGCCAAAATTTCCAAGAGCCAATTCCACATGTTCACATTGCATCAGATGCTGGAGCATGCATTGCTTCTATATACATACAAATAGGCCCATCTCCTTTTCTTATAGGAGTCTACAAATGCTTAATTTGTGCTATCTAGAGCTATTAGAAGGTCAAATACCATACCTAATTCTTAAAATTAAGTTTCAATAAACTCTTTATTTGTGATTGAATTTAATAAGTTATAAATTTTAATAACAAATATATTTGATTTTATTGGACATTGATAAATATATTAATTAAAATAAGGAAAAATAATAAATATTTTTTGAAAAAAGGTAAAATAAGGAGTTTGTTTGAATGTATTAAAAACTATGCTCTTTAAATTTATACATTTTTTTTTTTTTTTTTTATACACAAGATGTTCTTTAAATTTAAAGAGTTTTTTGAAGGTGCTCTTAATAATACGAGTTAAAAAATGAAACCAAGATAAAGAATATATGTGTTGCCCATTTCCTTATACCGAAGCCAAACGCTACATTATAAATTACAACAATGATATCCTACCATTCACACTAAAATGCATCAAAGTCACTTCTAGCATAAAAATAATGAACTCAATATCTCACTTAGTAAATGTCGATATTTACTCATAAGTCAAACTAGAACCATGCAAGCAGGGACGAATGTGGGAGGACTAGGCCGGGTTGTAGGCCGGTCCAGTCCCCAGCCCACTAAATTTTTTTAGGTAAGAAAAAAAGTTTATGTATCTCTATTAGTCCAACTTATAATCATGGGCGGACCCAAGGGGGGTCCTGGGGGGGCAGGTGCCCCCAACTTTTGAGATTCATTTTTTTTTTTTTTAAATCACGTTTGTTATCGATTGAAATTTAAATTTTAATCTAAATCAAAGTTAACAATTAATTTTAATAACATATTTTCATGAAATTCATAACTATTTAATTTGTATCCAAATTTATTAAAATTTTGATTTTAATCTCCACCAAACAGGAGTAAAATAAAAATAAATTTGAATTTCGAAATATACAAATTTTAAAAATTATCCGACGATCATACGCTAATCGAATCTACAAATTATTTGTATCATTTCGAAACTTATTTCAAGAATTACATTATGAACATATCGAATAATTCAAACATATATCGAAAACAGTTAAAAATACGTTAAACGTGAACCTTTAAAAAGACGTCTAACTCGCATTTTTTTAAACAAAAAATCAATTATTTCATTAACATTTATTATTTTTGCGATACAAATTTCTCAATGTAATTTTCATCATTTTATTAGGAAATTTTCAAAAAATTTCAAATTTTTACATCCGAAAAAATCATATTTCATGTAAATTTTTAGATATAAAATTACATGGAGTATGATTTTTTTGGACGTAAATTTTCGATTATAAAAATTCTACCTACTTCTTTACAAGTTCGATTGTGCCCCCCAAAGTTAAAGTTCTGCGTCCGCCCCTGCTTGTAATCATGCAAGATTGTCATATTTATTGAAATTCCTGAAGATGGTCGCACTACCCAAATTTCTCATTTTCATAACCGTATTCACAAGGGATAGAAAGAATTGAATTAAAAAATAAATGGACGAACTAAATCAAAAAATTGATTCACAATGGCCTACCATTGAATCTCTCTCTCTCTCTCTCTCTCTCTCTCTCTCTCTCTCTCTCTCTCTCTCTCTCTCTCTCATAATAAATGGTCGATGAAGGTCAGAATCCAACCGTTGATGTTTAGGAGAAAAATTCATATAACCCTGAAATGGTGTTGCTGGAATTAATGAGGCAAAGAAGAATGTGATTGTGGTTGGGAATTTTTTTCCCCCATTTTTCGGTGTTAAATGTTAATTGATATCTATAGCGTTAAATTTGAAAGTGATTTGTACAGACACAGACGGATGTAAGTTTATAGGATAAGAAAGAAATTAATCGATATTGGTTTCAACTATTCTTAATTTTCAAATAAAAATTCTCTAATATTCTAATTTATAATTAAATAGAAAACATTCTAGGATTATAGATGACAAAAAAACAAAAAAAACTCGTTGTACCCTATCCGCGGACCCCTTCCAAATGATAAGTAAATTCCCCAGTCTAATAGGGTACACTGGGCGGGAACGGGACTAGGGACATGGCAAGGACCGCTTTTTCGAGACATGGGCGGGACAGGGAACATTGTCCCCTTCGTGTCCAGTTTAGCCCCTGTTTGGGTTTCATTTTAGAAGAAAATGTATTTTGAAATAGTAATTTTTTGAACATGTGGTTAAAATATAAGAATTTTTTTTTGGATATATGTGTAATATTATTTTATAGAAGAATGTATGTTAGAAAATAATTTTTCGAAAAATGTATTTTGGAAATAATGGAACTCAAACAAGGGTTTAAAATTCATTTCTAGTAAATTTTTTATCACACAAAAAGAAAATGATGGTCACCATTTCTAAATGAAACGTGGATTCTTCTAAAATTTTAAAAAAATAAAGATTTTCACAAACGAAAAATATTAATAAAGTAAAATAAATGTAAATGGGACAATAAACATGATAGGTCTCCTTCTCGGCCCACCTTAACTGGGTATGGGGGTGGGACAAAGAGAAAAAAATAATCGATGAAATGGAGGACGAGAATGGCTATCCTGACATCGACCAGACTCACACTCACCTTGTTGCCACCCGATTTTTAATTATTGGATCCGCAGGCAGTCCACTTTCGTCTTTCAACTCCAGGCTCCACAAAGCAGGAATAGGCTTGTGGACATTTTGAAGCCCATTTCTATTGCATGAAGTCTAGCCCACTGAAATACAGCCCAGCACGTGCTCAGCGCATTTCATTTTGAGAAAATTATAGGAAATCATGCCTTTTAAGTTTCGATTATAAAAAATAATACATTATTTTTTATTCACAAATTAGGTATTATTTTAATAAATATTTAAAAATATTTTTAATATAGGTTTTTATTTTGTCCCAGTCATGTTAATTGTGTTAATACATATCTGATTTTTAATTTTTAAAATTCAAATTACATAAAATTGATTCTATCGTTTGGAGAGAGAAATACTTAATTCTTTTCATTTTTCGTCTTTATTGTGAGAGGTCATAAATGTCACACCCATAAATTGCATATGTCATAATTGTTGTATTTTATTTTGATGTTACATATTATCAATCCATAATTTCGTATGTCACATGGATACAGTCACATCAGAAGTCACAATTTTGTGTGCCATTATGAATTTCAAATGTCTCCTATAGTGATACGTAGACCGATGAATGTGACTTAGTTTGACATGTAAAACGGTGGTTGTGAATGGAAAATATATGGAGGAAATTATGAATTCATGGAGCCACGATTTATTCTTTCCTTATTTCTAGACATTAAAATGGGGAAGTAGTAGGTGTAGCAGATATTTATGGGGGAGAGAGAGAGAGAGAGTCACTTAGCTCATGTTTGGTACACATTTTGGGAGTAAGAATGTATTTTTACTGTTGATATGATAGAGAATATGTTGTTGAAAAAGAAGGAAAAATTATTGATGTGATGAAAAATATTATTTTATTGAAAAATGTGTGGTTGAAAATGAGTAGAAAAATGAGAATGCGAAAAATAATGTAGATCAAACAGGGGCTTAATGACCACCAATTCACGTCACATCCCCTATCTTAGGTAAAATAATTATTATCTATTTTTATTCAAAAAAAAAAAATTACGATTTTTTTCTCTTTACTTTTTCCTTTACTTTCTTTGTTATTTGAATTTGCATAAGAATAATCCAGCAGTTATGAATATTGAATAATGCTATTTGATTATTACACTTTAAGTGATAATGATCCTTTGATTCTTTTTCCAATTATTACTTAAATTGGTTATAAGCATAACTAAAGATGAATATCATTATTTTATGTATTTAATCTTAAAAAATTAAGGAAGAATAGTCACGAATCTTGAGGTAGCTCTAATTTGAGGTAGAGTGAGAATATTAAGTTTAACAAAGCTTGCTCTAATTTACTCGTTTCTGGGAAAAAACCTTGTATACAAAAGTTTTCTTATCGGATTCTTTATAGGTACTATTGCGCTAGCAGCACCTGTGTGGTAGATTTTTATTTTTTGTCATTGCATAATGACAAGGCAGCACATCCCCCTGTATAGATTCTGGCAAGAAAACCCTGTACACCAAGCATAAATCATTTTATTCATATTTTGGACGCATCAACATAAATTATGGACAATTTTTAGACCAAAATAAATTAGAAAGATTTCTTATATTATTTTACAACAAAAGAGTATAAGAATTTCTAAGAAAAGAAATTTAAAAAATAAGTCTTATTATTATTATTATTATTATTATTATTATTATTATAGATAAATTGGAAAGTACTAGCCAAAAAATGAAAATTTTACCGTTGGTCCCAAATTTACTACACTAGTAGCAAGTTGGTCTGAATTTTAAAATAAACAAGTCAGTATACCATTTTTCACTATAATTTTACAATCAGTCTCTAATTACACGTATCTTTCACTATTTGCTAAACCGTCACATAGTCCACATATGCCCTACTTATCAAACTATACTTTACTTTCTAACCTGGAATATCGATTCATAAAAGAAATGACATCTAAACATATTTTAGTTACGATCATATAATAATTTAACAAATATTTAGTCTGCGTTAGGTGCACATTCTCACCAAAAAAATGAATTTTCTTGTCATTTCAAGCACTGTTCATACAATGCACATGTAATGATTATATATCTCAATTTATTCCACATTCCCTTTTTGCCCTCCCACCATTTAATGCACTGCAAACATATACTGAAATGGCAGAGATACTGTTCAAACGTCTCTTTTTCCTCTACATTTTTGGCCTAGAATGTAGAGGCTTAAACAACTTTCGTCATTTGAGACCACTTACTAAGTCGTAATAAAAAAATTAGAGACTACGTACTCGATGTTAAAGATTGAGACCAACTTGCTATAGGTCGATTTTTCCCACAAAGAAATTCATCAAAAATAAATTAAAAAAATAGTTAGTTTTCCATGTATGCTTTCCCGGGGTTTTTGCCTCCTTTGAAAAATGCAACCATTCGTTTTCACAAAACAAAAAACAAATATACCAACCTCCCTTCCCTTCCCTTCCCTTCTTCTTTAGCTAATCAAACATGCGCCCCACGTTCGATACTAAACTACTCATAATTAACAAAAATACATCCTCTCAACTACACCAAATTCAGATAAACCCCCCCTTTTTTCTATGATTATTCATTTCCAGGTTGAGAGAAGGTTTTTCTTTCTTCTCTCTTTTCCCATTGTCCAAATTCGTCGATGGCTCAAGACGAGAATGGAATTGGCGGAGAGACGGCCATTGGTGATGGGATAAAGCTGAGGAGTCATAGCACCAGATATGCCCCACAAATAAGTAGTGTTATTGATAGGTTAACCAGATCGAACAAGGATGTTGCAACATCATCAGGAAATCCCCAAGTAAAAGATAAAGGCCCTCCTTCAGGTACTATTTTTTAATATTTTCGAGTTTATTCAGATTGATTTTAATGATTCTTAACCATCATTCTTTTGTTTGGTTTAGATATGGATTTGATGAAGGAAAGATTTGCTAAGCTTCTGTTGGGAGAAGACATGTCAGGAGGTGGAAAGGGTGTTTCTTCGGCTCTAGCCTTGTCGAACTCCATCACAAACCTTGCTGGTAAGCTTTGATTAGATCATATTCGGATAGATGATTATCGTGAATTCGAAGAATATGAAATATGAAAGATCATTTAATGGTTCAGCTTCTGTTTTTGGAGAACAATCGAAGTTAGAGCCGATGTCGCCAGAGAGGAAGACGAGGTGGAAAAAAGAGGTTGAATGGCTTTTATCTGTTACAGATTACATAGTTGAATTTGTTGCTTCTCAACAGAAATCGAAGGATGGAACAACTATGGAGGTAAAATTTGTTTTTGTTTTCTTCATGATAAGGATCAAAATTTCAGCCCCTTCGCTTCCATAATGGTACGGAACAATAGTCTCATTGGGTAGATAGACAAATTACTTTAAATATAAGAAGCCGAGTGGGCAGGTTTGTCCGAGTGGGAAAAAGTAGAAGAAGAAGAAGAAGAAGAATTGAACTTAAAATATTTTCTGGAGATATCCATTTTTCTGGAGAGACCGATAAGATATCTCGACATAGCAATGTTTTGATACCACCAGGAACACGAAAACTAAATAAATTTTAAAAAAATGGATCTACGTTCAACGGATCACACCTAGTGAAAAAAGTATTTTGCTTTGGTTCAACTTGTCGTCACATATGAAATAACGGACGGCTTAAATTTAGCAACACTTTTTTCCCCCGGATCTGTTGCACGAAAGGAATAATGTGCGTGTTGTTTGGATTTTGGCAGATAATGGTGACACAACAAAGAAGGGACCTCCTTATGAACATTCCAGCATTGCGAAAGCTTGATGCGATGTTAATTGTAAGAATTCGTTAAAAAATGAAGTTGTTTCGTGTATTCTATCTGTTATGAATTCTTATGAAAGAATGACAATTAACAGGGTACACTCGATAACTTTGTAGACCAACATGAATTTTGGTATGTGTCAAAAGATGCAGACGATTCTGAAAAAGGCGTGCAAAAAAATGAAAAGTGGTGGCTACCTACGGTCAAGGTTCCTCCGAATGGGTTATCTGAAGAATCGCGACAATTTCTACAAAAACAAAAGGAAGCTGTAAATCAAGTGTTGAAAGCATCCATGGCCATAAATGCTCAAATACTATCAGATATGGAGATCCCTGAGAACTATATTGAATCCCTCCCCAAGGTATAAGGCGATTTCGAGCAAACTCTAATGATTTTATTCATCTCCAAACATTCACTTAATAATCAAGATTGTGATTTTTTGTAGAATGGTAGATCAAGCCTCGGTGATTTGATCTACAAAAGCATTACCGTTGAGTTCTTCGATCCTCAACAATTCCTTTCAACTATGGACTTGTCATCAGAGCACAAAGTTGTTGACCTAAAGAACAGAATCGAGGCATCTATTGTGATATGGAAAAGGAAAATGAATCATAAGGATGGGAAATCTGGGTGGGGTTCTGCTGTGAGTTTGGAGAAAAGGGAGCTCTTTGAAGAACGAGCTGAAACAATCTTACTCCTACTCAAACATCAGTTCCCAGGAATACCTCAATCATCACTTGACATAAGTAAAATCCAATATAACAGGGTACGAGTGATTAATTCTTATTTCGTTCTTTCAATATTTGGCAAGCCACTGAGTTAGAATTGGTGTGATCGGCTTGCTTTTATAATAATGTACGATTTCTCCTGACCCTCTAGGATGTAGGCCATTCTATCTTGGAGAGCTATTCAAGGGTACTTGAAAGCTTGGCCAACACAGTGATGTCGCGTATTGAGGATGTTCTTTATGCAGATTCATTGGCTCAAGATCCATCACTCGCAGTAGTTACATGGAAGCCTTCAATGGACACCACCACCACGTCACCAACGTTGAGCAGCTTTCCAAGTCAAGAGACTGAGAAATTGAGTTCAGCTGCAGAGACACCGACTTCAATGACACTGTCTGATTTCATGGGTTGGAACTTAGAGCCTTCACAAAACACGAATATTAAAAATAATTATTCAACTGGTAATATAGATTCTTTTGTAAAGGAAGAAGAAGAAGAAAAGATCATGACTAAACCTTCTAATATCAACATCAAGAAGTTTTCGTATATTGATAGAATTGAAACGGGTGGCCTAAGAAGTCCAACCTCTCGCCACTAATGGGGAAACATACGGAGAAGCGAAGGAATCAGAAACAAGGCCAAGTGGTGTGAGACAAATGTAAGAAAGAAAATATGAGCAAAAAGTAGTACAGTCTCCACCAAGATGACCCTTCGAGGTGTCAATTGAGTTTGTATATATTTGACTTGCCGTTCGTGCCTGTTGTGGAAAGGGATGCATGAGCATGCCTGACTACCATCCAATTTGCTCATGCAAAATGATTTTTCTGGCACTGACTGATACTCTTGATACCACTTATCTTAATCTTGACATTAGTATCAGTTAAGTCAATTGTAAGAAATCTGCTAGTAATACTTAACCGTTTCGTTAACATGTTTCAGGGTCATGCTTAAGTCGCATTAATTAGCTTCAAAAACATGTCCCACTACAATTTCTATTTTTTACTCCTTTCAACATTTCAACCTTTCATTTACTTACATCCTCTTCAATCAACATATTAGAGTTCCAAGTTTTCGGAGAAATGGAGCAACACAAGTCCTAATTGCACAAGTAATCAGACACTAATATCAATAATCCTTTCCGAAGCAATTCGGAGAAATGGAGCAACACAAGTCCTAATTGCATGAGTAATCAGACACTAAAATCAATAATCCTTTCCGAAGCAATGTACATCCATATTGAAGCAACAAAGATTAGTATTATTTTTTCAAAAAATGAACAAGTTGTTGACGTATTAATTGTTATGGCTATTTATTTCCTAAAGGTGGTGTTGGTGGGGTTACTGAAATTGAATTTGGGTTGTCAATGGTTTATTATGTAATTTTATATGGGTTTATCCATCTTTACATAATGGTTGTACATAATGTATTATCCCTTCTCACATAATGCGCGGGGCCCGTGTGTATTTAAAATTCCGACAATGTGGTCCCCACCCCCATTGTGAGCAGTGTGTAAAAGATTCGGTAAAAAAATTTGGTTCTTGTAGAATGATTCATTTTATATTGACATAGTTAATGTTATGCCTCTGATAACGAGTCTCCGATCAAAACGAGGCCCACACTTCGAGGCGCCTAGAACATGACAAGTCGCATAATAGCAAAAGTCAATACTTGAAGTGAATGGGGTCGCGTGAACGAAGACCAAGCTGTATGATTAGAAGACACACCCGCTGATGAAAGTCAATGTTTCGGTGTGAGATACCGATCTTTTGTACAAAGACCTTTCCAAAATAAAATATTTTAAATGATGAATGTGACATCTTTGCAACAGATGCCAATGTGTCAATTCGAATGTGTTACGGAACATTAAATGTCCTTCCACTTATGGAGTGATAGATGGACGTCTACGAAAAGACACTTCGGACAAGCAGATGAAGCCACGTGTCTTCCATCCAGCGGTCCTTTTTTCACCCATTCCTCTATAAATACCCATGTTTTGTACCTTTGTAAGGTAACGTAACTTCACTCTTAAGAATTCACTGTTTCTCTTCCCTTGAGATATTATAGAAAATTGGCGGTTCCCACTATCGGAATTAGTTGTTTACAATTATCGTCTATTGACTTGATCGTCTGAGTGTTCGTGGCCACTACCATCACCACCGCTGGGAATGGCCACGAGCGGCGACGATTTATGTCAAGTGTGCAGGGAGAAGCATACGTAGAGTTGCTTTCTGTAGGCCACGTAGAGATCCATTTTCTAAGGTCAACAGATTGACGCTATTTGTGGGAAATCCGCACTGCTATTTATTGACGCCGGAAAAGCTCATTGGAAAAGCAAAACTTTCCCCTTGAAGAAATATTTTGTTCTTGAACAAAGAACAAGTGAAAGTTTGTTGGAATCCAATCGTTAATCTAGATTGCTAAAAGGAATCTACAAGCTGAGCTAATGCGTTCAAGTAATGAAGATGTTAACCCTAGAAGAGTAAGGGAGGCCACTGAAGAAGAGATCATCAGAGCCAATGTCACTTATTAGAGGCCTTAACATCCTAATGTAAGTTCAGGGTTAGAAGGATTTTCAAGTGCCTCAGAATAGGCCCTAGACAACCCATGGCCAACGCCAGGAAGAAGTGTAAAGTTAAATAAGGTGTTCTAGTTGGCAGATGAGAGAAGCGCCTGAGGAAAGGAAAGTAGGGGTAGATGTCTCGTCCTACACTGAGGGCTCCTTGCCAGCGACCCCAGCTAGGAGAGGATAACTTCCTTCCAGATTATGAGCCCTAGAGGTCTATCAACGTGTTCGACAAAATAGGACGAAACCCAAGGAACAGGAGCCAGTCTACACATGAAATGGTTTAACAAAAACAAATGCAAAGCCAAGGGACTCATGCTCCCCCTCCTAGGAATAGGAGGAAGAGGCGAAACTTAGTAGATTGGGAAAATCGATGGTGGACATCCCAACCCTAGCCTTCACACGAGGCGAACAAAAACGATTCTGAAGGACCATACCGATCTTTTGAGCTTGATGATAACGATGGCAATCTCCCATTTTTTCGAGAGCTTCACAACTTTCTAATACCCCCTAACTTTGTGCCTCCAAAGATCCCAAAGTATGAAGGAAAAAGTGGCATGGAAAAGCACCCCAATAAGTCCAAAACACAGATGAACTTGAGAGGAACTTCGCCGGCCTTGAAATGTAGAGCTTTTCACTTAACCTTAAGCGGAACAACCAAGGTCTGGTATAGCAGGTTACTACCACCGAGCATTTGTAGCTAGCCTGATTTGAAGAAGGTATTTTTGAACTAATACTTGTCCAAGAAAGATGGGAGGCTTCTATTCAGCCCTTCCAAGATATGAAACAAGCTGCAGAAGAAACATTGAAGAATTATGTGCCCCGTTTCACCGATGAGATAACTTATTGTGAGCAAGTTACTAATAAAGGGGCCCTTTCAAACCTAAATGAAGGCCTAAACATGAATACCCCGAACAAGAACCTCGACACTTATGGCGAACTGGTGGAAATGATGAGGGTTGAGATCGTCAATGAAGAAATGATTGATCATCAGAATCGGGCAGCATAGCGGCTCCCGCCACCCCAAAGGCAAATGGGAAGATGCCCCACTTTGCATCGGTAAGTCAATAGTGGACTCAAGCTGGACATGTCGTGGCCCTTATTTCGGGACAAGCCTTGGCAACAACTATATTAAACATGGTACCAACACTCGTTTATGAAAATGGTGGTCCAAGTGCCAGTATCGAAGCTGGAACATCGAGAAAACCCTTCAAGTCCAAGAACAGAGGAAGGAGAAGATAGTCTAGGAATAGGCCTACGGTTGATGTGCAACCCTATTGTACATTCCACTGATTCTATGGCCATGATACAAGTGAATGTAGAGACACGCCTCGATCTGTATAAAGGAGTAATCTCGAAACACGAAGAGAGTAGGTCATCTCCAAGATAACTCATCGTGACAAGTCTCTCTTGAAGAGCGAGGTGACCCATGAGAGAACACTCAACTTGACGAGTGAGAGATAAGGACGAAGATAGGCCCTAAGGTGGACATAGGCAGAGGAAAGATCAATTTCCCACATCGAAAAATGCACTTATTCGAGAGATCGACACGATTATTGGAAGAACCCGTGTAAGAGATAATTCCCAAAACACGCAGAAAAACTATGCTAGTTATCGTCAACCATTCCCAGAGGGTAAGTCTAGTCGAGCTTATCATATTTACCCAAGATGACTACATTACCCCATTGTGACGCAATAGTAGTAAGAGTTATCGTAGCATGCAATGGGTTGAAACACATGCTCGTTGACAATAAGAGTTTGGTAAACATATTGTTTGGATCCACCTATGACTAGATACTTGTGGATCACGAGCTTACCCCCATAAACGAGCCTCTATATGGATTCATAGGCAACAACATTATCACAAGATGAAGAACCACTTTAGCGTCGAAATGGGCACACCCCCTTTGGTGGCTCACCACTTCATGGAATTCCTAGTAATGGATCACGATTTTCTTACGATGGGATGTTAGGCAGACTCGCCTTAAAGGAGTTATAAGCTGTTACCTCAATTCACCACTTGCGCATGAAGTTTCCTACTAAACAATGTATCACCACGGTCCAATGCAACCAAATGAGGCTGCTACCTTAACTCCTTAAGAAAGGCAGAGCCCCGTAGTGCAAATGTAGTGATTTTAGATATTGAAATGTTTGACGTCCCTGAAGAAGGATATATCCTTAAACAAGAAGAAGACATCGAAATGGCAGAAGCCCTTGAAGAAGGGGCCCCTCATGATGAATGGGATCCTCACATTAATGAATTTGAGTTTCAAATAGCTCCAATGGAAGAATTGGAAAGTTTTCTTGTAAATCCTAAGGACCCTACCAAGGCCTGACGAGTGGGAAGGGATCTGCCTCACGAGGGAAATAGGGAGCTTAAGAGTTTTCTACAAAGGAACTTGAACATCTTTGCATGGAAGCATGGAGACATGGTGGGAATAGACCAAAATGTCAGTTGCCATCATTTAAATGTTAATCCAAGGCATGCTTCACACGTACAAAAAAGGCGAGCCCTTAACCCAAAAAAGTATAAGGCACTCAGGGAGGAAGTCGAAAAGATGGCTTACAGTTTTATTCGAGATGCCACTTATTCGAAGTGGATCTCTAACCTCGTATTAGTAAACATGCCAAATGGTAAATGGAGAACGTGCATTGATTTCTCTAACTTAAACCAAGTTTTCCCAAAGGATGGCTTCACACTCCCAAGGATAGACCAGTTGGTAGACTCTACAGCAGGGCATAAGCTATTGGGCTTCATGGACGCCTATTCAGGCTACAATCAAATCTCCATGTTCCTAGCAGACGAAGATGACACCTCATTTATTACAAATAGGTGTATATTACTACAAGGTGATGTTCTTTGGATTGAAAAATGTTGGGGCTACATATCAAAGATTGATAAATATGATGTTCGCCGACCACGTCGGCAAAACTTTAGAAGTCTACGTGAATGATATACTAGTGAAGACCAAATGACAGATCATGTGAAGCATCTATATGCCACCTTCCAAATTTTGAGAAAATATAAGATGAGGTAAAATCTTTTTATAGGTAGCCTCCTCAACCATCACCATTGGATGAAATTTGGTCTCATCTGGGTTGTCCATTAACTAATTAATTATCATCGTTAAGATCAAACGTCAAAATGTTCAATGGCCGGGAAAAACATTGCAACACACGCACTTGTGGGGCACGTTTCCTCGAACTTCAATAGCTACCTACCATGATTAGTACTTACACCCCCAAGAAAGATTTTCTTAGGAGTAAGCGACGATTTAGCTACTTTTCTTGGAAACATACAACAACCTTTAAATCATTGTCACGAATTCCAATGCAGAGCCTCGTCATCCAGCTAGGACATCACATCTGCCATGCCAACTTATCACAGTTGTTATCTTCTAGAGTCTTGTCCTCTAGCCATGACATCACCTTTATCATGCCAACTTTTATCAAAGAAGCTACCTTCCAGAGCCTTATCTTCTAGCTAGGACATCGCTTCTACCATGCTAGCTTTTATTAAAACTACTACCTTCTAGTGCCTCGTCCTCCAACTACGACATTGCCTCTGCCACGTTAACTTATCAAAGCTGCTATCTTCCAGACCCTTGTCCTCCAACTAGGATATCGCCTCTGCCATGCCAGTTTATCAAAGATGTTACCTTCTAGAGCCTCATCCTCTAGTTAGGACATCGCCTCTTCCACACCATCTTTTATCAAAGCTGCTATCTTCTAGAGCCTCGTTGTCTAGCTAGGACATCGCCTCTGCCACGCCTGCTTATCAAAGCTACTACATTCCAGAGCCTCATTCTCCAGCTAGGACATCGCCTCTGTCATGCCAACTTTTATCAAAGCTGCTACCTTCCAGAGTCTCATCCTTCAACTAGGACATTACATCTATCATTCCAGCTTTTATCAAAGCTGCTATCTTCCAGAGACTCTTTCTCCAACTAGGACATCGCCTCTGCTACGCCAACTTATCAAATTCGCTACCTTCCAAAGCTTCGTCCTCCAACTAGGACATTGCATCTACCTCGCCATCTTATCGTAGCTGCTATCTTCTAGAGCCTCATCCTCAAGTTAGCACATCACCTTTATCATGCTAGCTTTTATCAAAGCTGCTACCTTCCAATGCTCTTTCCTTAAGTTAGGACATCACATTCCAATGCTCTTTCCTCAAGTTAGGACATCGCATCTACCATGCCAGCTCATCAAAGTTGCTACCTTCCATAGCCTCGTCCTCCAGTTAGAACATTGCCTCTGCCACGCCAGCTTTATCAAAGCTTTCACTTTCCCGAATCTCATCCCCCAGCAAGGACACCTTCTCTGTTTAGGGATGGCAACGGGGCGGGTTCGGGGCGGGGCACCCCTATCCCACCCTGTCCCGCCACTCCCCCACTTCGCCCCCGCCCCGTGCCCCGCCCCGTCTAAGACGGGGCGGGGCGGGGCGCGTTGTAGGACCATTTCCCTGCCCCATTTATTTTTTTTTTTATAAAAAATTTCCAATTATACGGTTAAGGAAAAATATAACTCTACTTCCAAAAAAAATTGTTCATCAAATTTAAGAACATAAATTCATAACTCTACTTCCAAAAAATATTTGTTCATCATGTATTCTACCAGATAATACATGGATACTTTTTTTTAAACGGTTCACGGGGCGAGTTCGGGGTGGGGCATCTCCGCCCCGCCCCGCCCCGCCAACCCGCTCGGGGCAGTTTTTTTCGCCCCATTCGGGGTGGGGCGGTTTTTTTTGCTATCCCTATCTCTGTTACACCAACCATACGTAATTCAAAACATTATATGAATATCCATGCCTGGACTTGGGGAAGTGACATGAGCATCCAAAATTCAAATTTGTTAAAAAAATCCAGTTTATCCAACATAAAGTTCACGCATTATATAAATATTCATAGATGGACTACAGAGACTATTGTTATGCCAATGATAACGAGTCTTCGGTCAAAATAAGGCCCACACTCCGAGGTGTCGAGGCGCCTAGAACATACAAGTCGCATAATACCCTAAGTTAATATCCGAAGTGAATGGGTTTACGTCGACAGGCCACGTGGCTAAAAAACACATTTGCTGATGAAGTCAATGCTTTGGCGTGAGATACAGATATTTTGTACAAAGATTTGTCCAATATAAATTTTTTTGAATGATGGATGTGACATATTTGCAGTAGACGTCAATGTGTCAATTCGAATCCATGTATCAGGAAATATTAAATGTTCGCCCACCTATGATGTGATAGATGGACGTCTATGAAGAGACACTTCAGACCAGCAGATGAAGCCATGTGTCTTCCATCCAACGGTCCTTTTTTGACCCCTTTCTCTATAATCACCTATGATTTGTTCCTTTGTAAGGTAACATGACTTCACTATTAAGAATTCACTATTTTCCTCCCCTCGAGATATTACAAAAATTCTGTTGGTTACCACTATCAGAAATTCCGTTGGTTACCACTACGAGCGGCTGAAGATTTTTGTCAAGCGTGCACGGAAGAGCATACGTGGAGTTGCTTTCTGTAGGCAACATGGAGATCCATTTTCCAGGGTCGACAATTAGTTTTATGTTTATTGTCATTTTAGAAGCTATAAGTTTTTGTTGAATTTTTAGTAGCAAACGGACCAAAATCTGAATGTGGATGTGGAATATAGAAAAATTGTTCCAGTTAAAATTCTTGCACATTAATACTCATATAACATGGCTTCCATTTGATAATATTTTTGCATAGAAAGGAGTTGAGTGAGATCATAGCCGCTAGAACTCTTTTTGTTGAAATAAAAATTTCATGGGGTAAAGCTAAATAAGAGGAGAGGTAAGAGTGTGAGTGTTGGTGAAAGTGTATAGGCTTCTTAAGATTATAATTAATGCAGTTGATAAAGTTAACTGAATCTTTCCATTTCAATACAAGCTCTTCATCTTATGGGATCATAGCTTACTTGTCAACAATGGTACTCCTCAGATTATGCTAGGCGCCCAAATTCTACTGCGATTATGTTGGACACCCGAATCATCAATTAATACTTAAAATTGAATAGTATGAACATGCATTCATTTTCTCGTTATTGATATGATTGATAATACTATCGGAGTGAAAAAAAAAGGGATTTAAAGAAAAATATAGGTTGTAAACCTTTCGTATGTATCTCTCTATATCTTGGAGATAAGTAATTATCAAAAGGTTTGAGACGATCCATAAAACACTGGATCACTTCATGAACAACTTTGTAAGCCAAATTGGATACTGTGCCTTCACTTGAAACCAATTTTTGGATGGTTGCAACTCTTGAGTATTTACTTGGAACCGATAATATATGTATGTATATATGCAACGTATCCATTTTTCTGAAGTAAAGAGTTGATTTGAAGTCCAGAATTTGCTCATTACATAGATGTCTTTTCCCGTAAATTTTTGGAAAGCAAGACTAATAGAAGCCACTGCAAGATGAATCTTCAAGGAGGTCAATAAAGTCTATTGACTTTCCTTCAAAAAAATTGAAAGGTAAGAATTTTGTTTCTCATTCTTGATACATTTTTCTTAATTATCATGCTTTTCAATTATGTAATAATAATTAGCTCTGAGTAAATAAATATGTATGTATAGATCCCTTTAAGAACTTGATAGTATACGATGAGATCAAAAAAAAATTATCACTAATTTGTCTTATACTCAAGGGCGGAGCCCAATGAGGTCCAGTGCATGCACATGCCTGCACTGAACTTTTGGGCCCAACCAAAAACACCCCAATTTTTTTTTTAAATGGACATCTAATGTCTAGCCAAAAAGCGAGGCCCAAAACCTTTTTGATCCAACACAATATCGGCAATCCATCAGGCTTACGCATAGCCCATTTCATTTCAATTCAAAATCCATGGGAGCTATTTCATTCCAAATCTTCCGCATCCGACCTCCGCCTCCCGACATCCAACTCTGAGTGCCGGTTGCTCCTCTCTTTCTCCTAACCCATACACATTAGTCCATTACCCACTTCCTCAACCTGAACCCGTTGCTGCTCTACTCACCTTCGTCCCTATTCAAGCCATAGACGATGAATCTGTGAGAGTCGTGACCTCGACCACTGGCTATTGGGTGCTAGTGATTCTTTGAAATCGACAGCAGTAGAAGAAAAATGTGAGTAGATGAAACCCTCAACCTTGAACCTAAAGCTTATGCTGTTATGCAGTATATAAAGAAACTGATGGGGTCATTTTTTCTTGGTGTGTGAGAGTGAGACTTCCATATAAACTTCTCATTCTCGATCTTACTGAATTTTTTTAACAAGTGAGCTTAGATATCACAATGAGATGAACCCTATAAATATACGTGTTTCAAAAATGGTAATTTTATTTTGATTTCATTCATTAGTTCTTGTGAAACTGCTTGGGGTTGTAATGTTAAGAAGTTTTTTATACAGATTCTGATTGAGATTTTTGTTTGATTATTTACTTTTTAACTGCTGAAATTAACACTTTGCTCTTCAATTGCTCGAAGCCCATTGCATCATACGAATTGATGTACAATTGATTTGGCTACCGACTATCAGAATCCTTCCAGTATTGCTGCCTGCCTCTGTGACAACGAGTTACTACTTAGAAAAAAGCTTCTAGTACAGACAAAAAATTGTAGAATATTTACAGGAATTCAAATGTTCTCACATGGGAGTGGCCGCACATGATTAATATATTGATAAAAATCTCACCCCACCCACCTATGTTGTGAGTTGTTTGGGAAGTACATGATTTTAAAATCATGTACGTGTAGCATTGTTCTACTGCTTACTCTTATCACTATAATTTTTAAAGTGTGAATTGCATGAGTTCTGGAAATATTATTGCCCGTGAATTGCTTATAGTATTGCTATGTGAAATTGTGAATTGCCATTTGAAAGTGAGAATTGCTTTGAGCTTTTGCTTTTGCTTCTAGTGTTAGTGAATTTGTTTTTGTGATTCTGAATTATTTTCAGTTAGTAATTTGATATCTAATGTTTAAATCCAAATATGAAATGAAGAGATTCTTTCAAAGAAAACTAATGTAGACAATTATCCCATATTAATATTGTTTTATATTTTTATCATAATTAAATTCATGACAAAAATTCAAAATTCAACGTCGATTAAATTGTGTCCGCACTGAAAAAAATTTCTGGCTCCGCCCCCGCTTATACTCAATCCTTTTGGGAACCATAAAACACAAATATCATAATTATCTCATTTTTAAGCTAAGTCTTCCCCACATGTATACACCAATTCAGATTTAAGCAAAGCCTAGCTTGCCCCCTTTATACACCGACTGGACGATGAAGATCATATGATTTATATACACCACCTCACCAAATGGACGGTGAATATCTATTATATCATACGATGGAAAGACACCCTCCAAACTTTCCACCAACATCTCTAACATTCTTATAATGAAAAATCTTCTAATGGAAAGACACCCTCCAAACTTTCCACCAACATCTCTAACATTCTTATAATGAAAAATCTTCTAATGGTTTCGCTTGACAATATCTTACATCTTCCTAAACTATTGTGAAGAATATATACAAAACTTGTATGTGTGAATGCTCATCTGAATTCAGTTTGAGCCACAAAAAGGGAATGGAGGGCGTCAATTAAGTACCGAAACGCAGTTATTATGTTATTTAGTAGCCTATGCGAAACAAGATTTGTGGATCCAAATTAGAAGGCAATTTCAATAACAGAACATTTAAAAGGAAAACAATTCATTAATAGTTAGAAAGATAGACAACATTCATCTCAAATAGCAAGCATCGGTACTACGGAATGTAACAAGTTTCTTGTAGTTTGCCATCTCAAAGAGAAACAGAATGGGACGAAAGCCACATCAATCCAAGGTCATGCTAAAATAGCCAAATTCCATTTCAGATTATTCTTATTAAACAAAATCATGCCATACTGAAGCTAAAAGTTGCATGCATGGAGCGTATTATGCGTCATCTTATGCTACATTGGAAATAGCAGCATGTATTGCATCTGCAAGATGAGGGACGGTCCGAGAACTAAGACCTGCCATGCTAATCCTCCTGCAAATAATGGAGAGAGAGGAAAAGGAAACAGTCAGGATCCACAAGTCATGTTAATTGTCAAGACTCAAGGTGAAAAGAGCATAATGACCTTTTTGTTTTAATTTTTCTCTAACTTTTTAAACGACAAATTTTTGCCCATTTTTTACCATGAACCTTTTGATATCGCTACCCTTTTAGTTTACTTAAAACCTCCACAAAAAGGAGGATGTGCAAGACAAACAGTACTGCCATATTAAATAGCCATCAGTAAAGACATAATGAGCATAAATCATTTTGGTATACAAATATTGGCAACTTGTCAAATAGGCACACCACCTTCTCCACATGACCTAAGTGGCACATAATAGCTTGATCATTCAGTTAGTGGGTTTTTGCTGTCTTAAATTGTATAAGCTCCATCCATATATCAAAGTCGGAAAAAGAAAAATGCCATCCTTATCAACCCAAACCTAAATCATTGCCACCATCCACTGCCGAATTGATTTCAAATTACAATTCAACCAATACCTGCACTAACCTTCAAATATAATTTTAAATTTTATCCCAACAAAATTATATTTAGAACAGATTAAGGGCTAATCTCTATACAGAAATCAATCACGGATAAAATAAGATTTTCACAGATAAGAAAACAGGGAGTTATATAAAACTTGGATTATTAATTTATTTCAAAAAATTTAGATAAGATAATTGAATTATAATTTTCTTAGGTCACTTATGTTATATATTATCAGATCATATTCAAAATTTTATACCTAGTAATTTCATATTGTTCATGTATATGATTTCAAGTAGAAAGAAAGTTTTTTGTCTTTATCAGCCTTGATTTTGTAAATAATTCATCATATTCATGCTACGCTGGAAAAAGGAATTATAGTTCTTGAAGAAAAGGTGATTTTGGGAATATCTCGAAATTGTCTTATTCTTTATTATTCCTTTTTGGAGGCTGGAAATATAATCTTTTCTATTTTTCTGGTTGGCATTTAAAAATCACGTATTGATACACAAGCAAATGATGAGAGCAAGAATCAGATAAGAAAATCACTTTGCTTCAGCAAATTAGGATTTTCTGACAGGTGGAAGGAAAGAGTAAGGGAGATGGATTTGTAGACAACAAAAATAAATAAAAAAAAGTGGAGCAGTACACAAGAATTGAAATCGTATTTGGCTTTCTCCAGAGGAGTTTTACCATTTTCCTTTTCTTTTTAATTTTAATTTTAAAAAAATTGCTCTAGCACAAGGCAAACCACTTTGGCAACTTTTCAACAGGAAACCTACAATTCATATATGCAAAATAAAACTCAATCTTTCAACTGAGTTCCAAGATGAAATGTATTCACGTCCAGAAAAAGAAATCTTCAACCTTAAAATTCAAGTAAGTTTCATCGAACATAGGAGATCCAGAATATTTTCTTACCCGTCAGATGTCATGTATATGTGGTACTCTTTCCTCATGAAGGCAACTTGATCAGCATTCAACCCAGTAAATGTGAACATCCCGATTTGCTTCAGAATATGACTCCAGTCACCTGGAGTGCCTGCCAAATCACGGGAAAATTGTCCAATAAATTGATAGCATTCAACTTTTAGAAACTACAGAAGGAAACTACCAATATTAATAGATAAACAAAAAAGAAAAAGAAATGAGGCAGAAATCCTTGGATTATAATTGTGTCAGATGCAATGAACCAAATTATGAATCTTTCCAACTTTCCATATTCACAATCACATAAAAATGATGTTTAAGGATCCTCAAGTCAGAGATTAAAGTCAATACAAGAATATCCCTAGAAAATTTTTCTTTCTACACAAAAAACAATTTAGAATTGAATAATGGATACTAAACCTGTTCCACTTTCAACTAAAATATAAGCCTAATTTTTCTGGGCATAGACTACAAACTAAGAATACTAGTGATAACAAGCATATACAAATTGCATCCTCAAATGAACTAGACAATCCAGATGTCTTACCTCTAGCTTGCAAAGCATCAAAAAGTTCCTTGCGCATGCTGATAATTCTATCAGCCATTGCTTTCAGCTCGATAGTCCATTCATCATACATGCCCCTATAATTAAATGTTTCAAGAGCTAAGGACTTATGGGATAGTCTATAAAAAACAATCGGATTTCATATCACATGATACTACATGAATAGTATCTGAGAAAAGTATATCCATAATGAAAGCATGGAACAGCCTCCACACCTATCTTTGAGTACAGTTGCCACAATTGATGCACCGTGAATAGGTGGATTAGAGTACATAGGCCTGATGACCAGTTTTAGCTGGCTTTCGACCCTGCTTGCCACCTCTGCAGTTTTGCATACCTGTAAATTATAATATTGATCATAAGATTTAACTTACAGCAGTCAGCACCAAATAAGTTCATTAGAACTTCAAGTCGTGGGCATATAAGCACAGTCTCCTGTTCTTCCCTTCCACAAGCCCCTTGACACCCACCCCCAGGAAAAGTGAAAAGAGACAAAAGTCATTGATGTGAATCATTGCAAAGCATTGTCAGTGAATTTCAATATAAATCACTTATTTGGACTTCCAGACCAAAGCATTTATTCTCAGATTATTAAGTACTGTCTTAAACAACACTGGAACTTTTATGGCATTTTTGGCAGGAAGTGTTTTATCAAGTAATAGATGAATCAATAAAAGGTGGTGTTGTAATTGACGTACAATTACGATAAATGTATATCCTAGGTCGACACATTCTCATCTCAATTAAACACAACCCCCAGCTAGTGGGGATGAAGATATATTCCTTCTCCAGACACCACATGCCCAAAAACACCACCCAAACCAGCCAAATAGAAGCTCCAACAAGATATAGCCAGATGCTTCAAGCATTACTGTGCAGGGGTATACATTTTTTTTTGGCTTACTCTTTCACTCAAATTTCCAAGAACCACTGATTCTATAGTACTTCACTTTTTTAAAGACGTGTCAATTAAAATGGCACAACTAGCTATGACTCACAATGCTAAGTGCACCAACACGTTCACCGTAAAGTCCCATGTTTTTCGCATAACTCTGTGCTGCAAGGCATTCACCTCCATCTGCAACAAATATTCGAACTGACGATGCATCTGCATCAAGGCTCCCACTAGCAAAGCCCTATAATGTCGAGAATATGTTAATTAAATCCAAGGTACCATTCCAACTGGTTATTTAAGTAACATGATCAGCGTTCTAATTAACAAAAGGATATACGTCTGAACAGAAGTCAGTAGCTATTTAGAAATAGTATATCTACATCCAATTAGCAGCTCCTACCTGATAAGCACTGTCAAAAAAGGGTAACAATCCTTTAGATCTCATCAATAGCCTTATATGCTCCCACTGATCGGAAGTAGGGTCTACACCTGTTGGATTATGGGCACATGCATGAAGAAGAACTATTGCTCCAGTTGGGGCATTCCCAAGATCCTCCAATAGCCCTGCATTTGAAGGCAGCATCAAGAGAAAGTCATTCTATCTATCTTACACTCCAAATTACATAAATGTCCCTCCAGTATTAGGCTGCTAGCATGTCATTGAGATACATGGATGATTTAAGATATCAGTCATCAATCAGATTTCGTTTAGTAGATCTGACCAGCAATATTAAGATACCATGAGATATTGGTCATACAAAAATAATTTCTAGATTCATAGCAAGACAATAATCCAGAATAAGGTATTTATATAACTGAAAGAAAAGGCTTATGAATAATAGAGTCCAAAACCTTCAAAATCCAAGCCTCGTGTACTTGGGTTATAGTAGCGATAAGTCTTGACAGACAACCCTGCTAAAGTAAAAACTTTAGGATGGTTTCCCCATGTGGGCTGCGGGATGTATATAGTGCGCTGGCAAGGAATTTTAAACAAATAAATCGACAAGCCTCAAATGTTGTTTAGTTTAAGACATGAATGTAGTTCAAAACAGCTACATACTTCATGATAATGCCGCGCCAAAAATTCTCCTCCAACCCTTAATGAACCAGTGCCAGACAAGCACTGGACAGTAGTCACTCTATTCTCTTGAATAGCAACACTGTATCAAAAGTCAAAAAGGCTATGAATCAATCTAAAAACAACATACAGATAACTTCAGAGCAAGATTAACTTCAATTTTCGTCATAACCAAACATAAACCACAGGTTGCTTGAGTGAACAAGATTCTTTTCAGTTATGCAGATGAGAGAGAGAGAGAGACGGGGGGGGGGGGGGGGGGGGGGTATTTGTTGATGGAAAAAGGTTATAAGACCATTCAAAAAATAAGGAATAATGTAATCGAGGCATTTTTTCCTCCACTTTAACTGGAAATGGAAAACAGTTCGGTTCCTTGCAAATTGACCAAAGAACTGGAGAATATTGTTGACAATTTACTAGGAATTTCTAATTGCCTAAAAATGAAGAATTTATTTATGATTGTGAAATTTTCTACATTTCCATGTGCTTTACCGTGCAATAGCAATATAGTTCAAGCTCAGCTAAAACTGTAGATAGAAATTCTAGGAAAATTTATCAAGTCTAATGCAATGCACGGAAAATATTACACAGATTATAAAGGCTTCTTTACCCTAAATTCGAGTCCACTTTCAACTCAATAATTTATAACTGCAACTAAAATGCATCTCTCTTTACCTATCAGCACCAAAAATAAGCTTGGCACTCAATTTGTTGAAATCAGCTAGCCCCGTAATTGGAAGATACTCTTTTACGCGTGATCTGTACCACATGAAAATGTGATATTAGAATTTGTATAACCTGAAATTGCGACAAACATAGTCAAATAGGCAACAGCATAAATTACTACAACTTACGGATCATTAACAAGCAGTTGCTCTGCTTTTCTCACCACATTAAGAACAAGAGGTTTACCTTCCTGCAATTTACCATAAGCAGATCAAACAAACATTTTGCATCAGACTACCTGAAGCTTTTTCAAGAATTATATCGCCACCACATAAATTAACAAATCCTGATTATATATCCTTACGATCATCTTTTTCAAAAGCCTTGTTTTTCTATCTTTATATGCAGGTAATTATCTCAGGAAGGAACGATACTGACCTCAGTACGATAAGCACCAACGCCCAAATTCAACTTATCTGGGCTTGGATCTTTGTTATAAGCAACAGTGACCTGTTTTTCATCAGAAGAAATCAACAAACAACCCAAAAGCAACACAGCAAGCATAAAATTCCTATTCCCATAAAACAACATCAAATAAGTATCAAATGCTTGGTAAATAAAAAAAAAATCTCAAGACAAACAATATAAATACCCAAACCCATTTTGTCCGAATTTATGCACATTAAATAGAATTCTTCAAAATCGAGACAAACTATTATGTGATCTTAACAACGAAGATAAAGTACCCCTAAAATGGGATCTTCAGGAGCTTGAACAACATTGGCGAAAACAGAATTGGAATGATCCCCGGAAACTGACATTTTACAGATTTTGTGATTTTGACACACAACTTCAGATTATGCGATGAAACGTAGCGTCAAGAATATTTGTTCGTTTGTGTGCACAAAAAAGAGTGGATTTGTGCGTGGAAAGGAGCGCAGGAAATGGGAGACAGTGGGCGGTTGAAGTCGGGCTGTGGGCTGCGATCAATGGTTTTGCTATGGTAACAATTTCCCTTTCTATGTATCCACCATAAATAAGAGCTTGTTTGGAAATTATTTTAATCCAATTAAAATTGAAAATATAATCATTTATTGAATCCACTCGTCTAATAAAAGTCAACAATAATGGTTAAGTTTTCGATTTTAATCTAATTTTAATTTTTACCAAACAAGCTCTAAATAACTACATAATAATAATAATAATAATAATAATAATAATAATAATAATAATAATAATAATAATAATAATAATAATAATTGCTAATGCTAATAGTTTGTTTCTGTGTGTGAAAATTGCAATGAATATTGATATTTGTTGGTAATCGTCGACGGCATTACTATTTATCATTTTCGATATTTCTATTTCCAATTACTTATAAGAATGTGTGTAGAGTTGTGATACTCGATTTAGCCTAGTTTGTTATCGTAATTATTTTATATTTTTATTGCTTCATTTATCGATTGTAAAACTATTTTTTATAATATTTTTAATATTATCATCGAATTTCATCAAAAAAATTTAAATTATCTTTTTTTTTTTTAAGTAATTGATTGGTTTTGTTGATGATATAGTATTTGCCAAGGAAGATAAATTCAATAGAATTAAATGCATTATGGAAATATCTTAGTCCATTATGATCATAGTTATTGAATTGACAAATAGTGAGTCAATTTCAACAACTTGTGCATCTCTAAAAAAACAGCTAATTATCAAAATGAAAATGATTGTTATATATCATTATTTACAAATTCTTTTACAGATTGATCAGTTGGCAATGAATTGAATTAAAATTGTTAAAAATGTTTCACCGCTTAAATTATTCTGCTTATTTAATATGGGTTAATGACAAAAAGAAATTGAAGATTTTTTTTTTAAATTGGTTGGTCAGATTTTGATTCAATCAAATCTCGTCGCATCATGTACTTGTAAATAAATCTATGAGCTTGTTTGGGAGAGATTTTTGGGGGAAGAATTGATTTTAAATAGTGATATGATGGGAAATGTGTGGTTGAAAAAGAAAAAAAAAATTATTGATGTGATGGAAAATATTATTTTATTAAAGAATGTGTGGTTGAAAATGAAAATTGATTTATTGTAGAAAAATCTAATCCCTCCCAAACAGGGCCTATAGGTTGTTATGTATATGTAATACAATCATTATCAGAATGTGATACTTTGCAATACAATATACATATTATATGTACACAAAGAATGTGTTTACTACAAGATGCTGACATATCATATCACACAGAATAATAAAAATAAAAATTTTAATGTGACTCAGATAGGGGATGATTGAAAAGATTAACTTTATAACTCAACAAAGGACGAAATGGACTTTTAAGGGGAAAAAATCTTGAATTGATGGGATGTCTCGTCATTTTCATGATGTTCTTGAGAAAACTTATTTAATTGCAGAAGATCCCACATATTTATTATAAGAATGCATTTTTCTCCAATTAAAAATTAAATTTTTATTAGATTTTTATAAAAATTGATAAAATATTTATTTAATAAAAATTGTAAATTTCATAAAATATATAATTGAAGATAAATTTTAAAAAAATTAAAATATAAGGCTCAAATAAGAACTTGATTTTTGTTATGTATAGATTTCATTAATGTAGGATCAATAGGACCGGCCAGACACATGAGGCAGGTTGACCCAGGCCTAGTCGAAAAATTCATACTTCAAGATTAAAGTGCAAGTCAATTCAAAACTCTGCAAAATAATTAAAAGTTTTAAATCGATAACTAAATAATTAAATATATTAAGGTCACAGTTATATAATTAATGGTCACTATTACATATTTATAGATCATAACTTATTTATTGATCACACATTATCAAATTAATTGGCCATAAATTATTTTTCAGTCACAAATTAAAAAAATTATAGGTCACAAAATTTATTTATTGGACACAAATAATAAATTTCATAAATTACAACTTATTTAACGATCACAAATTTTCAAATTAGTTGGTCACAAATAATCAAATAGTTGGTCATATATACCAAACACTTCATTTCCGCCCTCAATCCCAATCCACTGCCAATACTTGATGAGAAATCAATCATATAGTTGGTTTCAAACACCTAAATAATTGGTCACAAACATTATCCATCCCACCTCGTCATCGTTGCCACCCCCCAACCACCACCACCAACAACAACACAACCACTACTGCCAACAAAAACCACACCTCCAAATGACTCTCAAACAATCCCGAAGCCAAGTTGGTAACCGAACTCGAGCTTAGATCCAATGAACCGGTCAATGACATCTACGCTCCTTATCTTCATGAACGACTCTCCGGTCTGGATTTGTCCACCGCCGACATTGGTGCTTCCTTCTTGTCGGAGCTCCATCACTGTTAGTCGGTCTCCACTTCCAAATGCCAAGTTTCTTATAGCATCCACTACCATCTCCACCTCCATAACCTCCCACTAACGTCCACCGCGACTTCATATCATTCATTTCGGAGAAATCAAACACACTGTGTCGCTGTGCACGGAGGAGAAAAAAATAGATTTGCACCGCTGCCCACTAAGGAGAGTCGTGCACGAAGCTACAAAAAGGCCTAACATGGAGGAGCGCCTTCACCGCTCACAGCGTCGATGCACACAGAGGAATTAGGTTTTGTAGGGTAGGAGTCGATGTGGGTTGGGGGTAGAAACTGTCGCTGTGAGCTCCACGGTGGTCTTCGGCAGTGGGTGCTGCGACGTCGGAGTTGTGAGTTAGGTGGAGAGAGTGAGATGAGAGAAGATGAAGATAAATGAATTTTAGGGTTTGGGATTAAATTGGATTGCGATGAGGTTGGATATATTTTATATTATTATTAATATTAATAGTTAAATTAACACTTGATATATGATTAAATAAACTTATCTTGATTTTTTAACTATTATCTTGAAAAGTCTGATCTAGTGTAATTTCCTCTTTCTTGGCATTGCTAGCTCTTGTTTAGGTGATCCACGTACTGCTGCATATAAATATTTCTTTGGTTAAATTAAAATTAGGCTTGCATTGTCAATTAAGGAAAGTAATCTTATAATTTTTTTTTTTTGGGAATTACTTTCAATATTGTCGTGTTAAGGAGAAATGTCAGTGTAGCGAAACTTAATGGCCAAGGTGAAGAATGTCAACTTTATAAATATTCTGTTAAAATGCCTTATTAAACAATATTTTCATGAAATTCAGAAAAAAAAAATTCACATTTTCTAAGTCATTCCCGTCCCCTACTCCCTTACCCTTAGGGTGTTACACCATCAAGTTTTTGAAAAGGAACCAACTTTGGTGAGCTAGCTAGTGCGGTGAACCGAGTCGAGTCAAGCCTAGGTGAGACTAGGGTCACATATGTCCAATTAACATCCCTATTTACCCTTGGGTGGACCCCTTTCCTTTGCCACCAAGAAAGTTCATAATCTCAAGTTGGTTGTAAATAAAATAAAATAAATAATTAACTTTTAAGGGTTCTAATTATTCCTCTTACAAGGTTGACTTTTTAGAATAGAGTTCATGACCTGTTATAACATGATATACAATGCTTTATTGATCGCTATCGATAAATATTATAGGGTGGCGATAGGAAATACTTTGGCATTCAATCAGGATATCTAAGATAACAAGTTTTGCCAGTTTGATATTGTCAAGAATTCTGGACTATTGCACTGAAACATGTTAATATATATATATATATTTTTATAATTATCACAATTTTTGTAATATATTGTATTTATCTCTTGTACTATTCAGTCGTGTAAGTAGTGATGTTCAACTAGATTACGTGTATACAAATACAATGGTGATTGATTAATAGACTTGTGCGGTTGATTTCTCGAAAAGCACTTAGTAATATTGTATGAAAGCAAATGTTAAATAAAATAAAATAAATAATTAACATTTTTAAGGGTTCTAGTTATCCTTCTAACAAGGTTGATTTTTTAATATAGATTTAATGACACGATTTAATATGGTATAAAGATCAATAAGAGTATAGTGCTTTAGTGACCACGATCGATAAATATTATAGGGTGGCGATAGGAAATACGTTTGACATTCAATCAGGATATCTAAGATAACAAGTTTCGTCAATTTGATACTGTCAAGAATTCTAGACTATTGCACTGTAACATGTTCATATTTTTTATTGTAATTATCATATTGTATTTATCTCTTGTACTAATTAGTCGTGTAAGTAGTGATGTTCAACTAGATTACTTGTATATAAATACAATGGTGAATGATTAATAGACTTGTGTGGTTGATTTCTCGAAAAGCACTTAGGCGATGTTTGATAGCATCCATTTTCTAGGGAAGTTGGAAAGCTTTTCCATTTTTCACTTTTTGCATTGTTTGATAGGACTATTTTTCAGGCAAAATTTTTTCCACCCACCTCTGCCACGTGCCTACTTTTCTTGGATTGTGGGAAAATATTTTCCTTTTGTTTTTGTGAGAAAAGATTTTGCAGTTTTTTTTTTTTTTTGCAATGTGAAATTTTTTTAGATATAATGATAAAAAAAAATTCATTTTTATTGACAATTTTCATGCAAAATAAAGTCAAACGAATGGTATTTGGTATAGTAATTTTTTTTGATAATTGGAACAAATTCTAGACCAAATGGTAGAAAAGATTATCATTTTAATGGACAATTTCCATAAAAAACGAAATCAAACGGACACCAAAACTTTCAACATTTTCCAAGTGAAAAATTATACAAATTAAACACAATTAATTAAAATTCTCAGTAAAACAATTTCTAAACAATTCAATTCCTTGTAAAAAATTTTCTTTCCACCCATTTCCACATTTGCAATCAAACGGACCCTTAGTAATATTGTATGAAATCAAATGTTAAATCTTACCATTACTCATTTTAAAAAAAGTTGTGTACCCGTTCGACTTTGACGGTATACGGGCGAGGAGTTTGTTAATGATTATATTTAAATGATAATATGTGTGTGTGTGTAATTTTTCTATCAATTTAAGCTTTTATATCAAGTGATTCAACAATGCAGTAGCGGCCACTAGATGCAATTCTGCTAAACCATTAACAGTTCATGTCCATGTCATATATCCAGCATACAAGGGGGAATTATCTGGCAGTGCAGTAATAGTTTCATTCTAATACTTGTTTTGAAGAGCATGTGAGCCAAAGAATTAAGTCAAACCATTGATATAAAATAAGCATCTTGTTTAGCTGTCTTTGCACAATACAAGACTCCAAGAAGAACAAATATTTAGGGATCTTATTTGTTCAGTTTTAACTTCCAAGTTATTCCCTCATTTCAAGCAATTTTTTTGACAAAAAATTATCTTCTGTTTTCAGTTTCATGGTCCCAACCATGTACAAAAAATAATTTATGGACATAAAAATACTCCCATAGCAATAATTTGGGGAGTCTTCATTTCATTTATCTATACTTTCATGTGCTTTGCTTTGTCATAGATTCTTCTTCTCAGTTCTCATTGAACCAACAGTCCTGTGCAAAAATGGAGGAATCCAAAGGCAGAAGGAGCCCTTTTAGCATGCCCAAGCTCAGAGGTATTGGCTACACAAGAAAAAGCAATCGGTTATCGCCTATGTCGTTGCTTGATCGTTTTCGAGAGGCTGTTTTTCGGTTGATCATGTTTTCTGCTCTCTCAAAAGCCCAACATGTTAGTCGATCTTCCACAGATGCACAAATGCCTCATTACAGAGTACATGATCCTCAATATAATGAAGCTGTTGCAGACTGTATAGAGTTCCTTAAAAAGTCTGCAGTCACAGACGACTTCGACTTCGACTCTGGTGCTACAAACTCCATCGATCCTGCTACTTGACTTGCTGTAATGTAAACTTCTTGTGATCATCAATTATCTTGTAATCTGATCTTCAGCTCCTTTCTTCTTTCTGTTGTTTTGTTTGGCGTTAGAGGCTGTGATGGTGAAGGGATGGCTCAAATGCAATTTTTCAACCAGTAGATTGTTATTACAGGAATATATGTAGAAGTTAAGCTTATTTTTAAGCAATAATTTAACTTTAATCAATAAAAATAATCTTATTTTTAAAACTTCTATTGGCTTTTGAAGAAATATTATGAACTTAGGTCTGTTTTGAATTGATTTTAGAGTCCAACTTTTAATTCTCGAACGATCATAAGTTGTGTTAGGTGTTTATAAATTTTGAAAAAATTGATTACAGAATAATCTTATCAGCCAACAACAAATTTTGAGAAGCAACAAAAAAATAACTTTTCAAATTTTTTTTTTGCTTTTAACTTCTCCAATTACTGATAATTTAAATACCCACCCATTTCAATCCTAGTTAATTGAATTAATTTCTTCTCTATTACATGAGCCATAATTTTGTTTTTGAAATATAATAGATTACATTTTATTTTTATTTTTTAAATAACTTTGGGTAATATATGTTGTCTTAGAAATGTTTTGGATAATATTGCTCAGCTCAAGTTATAAAAGGACAAAAAAAAATAAAAATACATACATATATATATATATATATATATATATATATATATATATATGTAGACCCCACACACACACAAGGCACATTAGAATATTTATCTTCAAAAAATAAAATGTAAGCCCAATAAAATGTTTAATAAAAATAATGTTTAACCAACTTATAATTTTAAAGTAATTTTGCCAAACATACATTTTAACGTGCCACAACATCATACGATAAAATAAAACAATCCTGCAAAAGAACGCTCAAGTTTCCATAGAATGGCTTTCACTACGATAAAATGCACAAAATTGTCGAGCAAAAATTTGGATCGTCCGTGAACACGAACACACTGAACAGTAATCAAAATGACATGATTCTTAGCTAAACTCTCAACACAAAGTACATCCAACTTCAGGCAAAAAAAAGAAAAAAAGTGAGAAGCACTTTTGCAACATCCTAAAAATCTCAACATGCAGATATCTGCAAGGAGGATTTGACAACACCAGCTAAAATGCCTCTCGTCCCATCCCACGACGAATATTGCGGGCCCGATCCATATATATGTCGCGATGGTAATCTTTAGGTGATGGTGGCCCACCTCTAACAGGAGACCTGCTTCTCTCTCTAATATCTCGAGCCCATTGGCCACGAGCAGGTGCTGCTGCTGGAGGTGGAGAAACTGGTCGTCTCTCATATCCCCCTCTCCTCTCAGCAATGAAGCTATCCCTCCCACGATCTCTAGGGCCAAAATCTAGTGGTACTGATCGATCGAGCCTGTATCTATCCCTGAAGTCATTTACAGGGAAATCTAGTTCATCTCGATGGATTGGAGGCTCAGGGAATCTGCCTTCATTTCTGGGAGGGGCAGCAGCTCTGAAATCTCTAGGACCATCTCTGGCCCAACCACGAGGAAGAGACCTATAGCCATTCACAATCCTTCCTGGAGAACGATCCATTGGAGGCCCAGGAAAACGACGAGTGGAAGGCGGCAGGGGACCAGGATAAGCCCTCCTAGGACTCCCAGCAGGTGCATAACGGAACCTGTTGCAGTTGTTGCAGTGCTCACGCCTAGCAAAATTCAAGTTTTTACATCTGGGACATCAAAGGAACTGCCTTAGACACAAGCAAGTAGGTTCCTAATTTTAGAAAGAACGTTGGAAATATGAAAAGAATAGCACAAATACAAAAACCCCACAGCATACTTTAATTGCCATTCTAAGCGAAATTTCCTGTGTTTCTTTTTGCCTTCCCCAGTTTTAACTCAATATGAACACAACCGTGAATACTGGAGTAATTCCACTTCCCACCAGGCACACGCATGCAAAAAATATGAAGAAATTAACCCTTTTGAAAGATCAGTAAGTAGGGTTATCAAACTCCAGTAGAATGAGAACTTGGTACAATATTTTATTCATAAATATTCCTCTTGAACAAAAAGGAACTTACATGCTGGAGAAAGACAGACTAGTGCAATAGGCCAGCTGTTAGTTTTTTTTTTGTTTTTTTTTAATTCTTATTTATACTTTATTTTAGCCCCTGTTTGACAACCAAACTTTTCAAAAATAGAGTTTCGAATAGTGATTTTTAGGAGAGTGAGTGGTTAAAAAATAGGGAAAAGTTTTGGGTTTGCACGCAGAATATTTTATTGTGTGAATGCGTTTAAACTAAACCGAGTACAATGAGAATCTTAAAAATGGAATCATCGGTTCCATATCAACTATAGAATGAACTTCCTTGCCCAAG
Source organism: Fraxinus americana (assembly GCA_035079005.1). Classification (NCBI taxonomy): domain Eukaryota; kingdom Viridiplantae; phylum Streptophyta; class Magnoliopsida; order Lamiales; family Oleaceae; genus Fraxinus; species Fraxinus americana. Next base: position 23,069,265 of record CM068726.1, on the reverse strand, counting down.
TATTTTGGCAGACTGTAGTTAGATAGATTTACAGATAGATTATCAATTCATCGTTTCAAATGGACTGCAGAATTGAAAATGAGTATGTATAAAAAAGAGTTTGAAAAGTATCATTGTCAAACAGGGGCTTAATTTTGTCAGTGAATGTGGGGGTACGTTGGAGAAAATGTTTGATAACTTGAGAGTTACATCCTATGCACACGTGCACAAAGCTCAGTGCATCCTTTTAAAAGCAACTTATTTCCATATGCACTTGTAATGCTCCAAATTAATATTGGATTAATTGGATCTGACGACAGATCTTACAACAAAATAATGCACAAGGATTTTAGCTCAAATAACTTAATTTGCCAACACAAAAGCATAATAAGAAAAAGCCCTGTAAGATGATGTCAAAAGGCAGGAGTAAAGTACATAAAGAGCAAAAGGAAAAAGAAAATAACTTACAAGGGATCTGGACAAACCCAATCTCCTTCTCTTGGATGAACATTAGGATTATTTCTTGTCAAACTTTCACCTCTGAATGGTCGAGGACCATACCCAGGCCCATCATACACTCTACCAAACCTGCCACCACCCCTCCCACGGCCATAAGGAGGGGAGTGTTCACGATATCTACCAAGATCTCTCCAATTTCCAAATCCACGACCACGTGGTGGAGCAACAGAATGATCAAAACCAGGACTATAGCGACGATCTGCATCCCTACGTCGCACAGGAGAAACAGAGCCTGCGCGCATTCTATAACCTGAAAAAAGCCAGTGCCCAAAGCTATAAACACCTAATTATGTGAGTACAAGTCACCTAGGGATAGTATCCTACACAAGCCAATGTGAAACCCAAGAAAAGCCTAGGACAAATTCAAGTATGTCAAGGAACAGTTACCACAACTTGGAGCATCTCCTTGTCAAAAATACTATAGAAATACTCAAATAAGAGACTAGTGTAGAAAAGCGTAAAAAACCAGCCTTCCCTTGAAATTGCTTCCCAAGTGATATGTTGATGTTACCAGTAAAAATACTGAACCAAACAAGAAACGCTGAAATTATCCACACCTCAGAAGATCAGGATTTGAGATCCTTGGGTCAAAAACGATCTAAGTTTTGCTAAATAGGATGGCACAATCAAATATGACAACCATTAAGCACTAAAAATTAGTTATCTCTAAACACCCCTGCAACATAAAGCCAAAACTCACTGATGGTGACCAAGCCAATACTTTGTTATACACCAAGGTGACATTCAGATAGAAACATCGTTTACTATTCCAATTGCAGAAACAGATTTCCATGTGCTCATTCAAAGGCACACCGTTGATGGCATTCCAAAATATATACATCCGAGATCCTTGGTCATAGGTACCCGACGAATTAGTGAGAATGAACAACCATGCAGACCCGAAACATATAACAAAATCCTACCAAAAATTAATAACAAAATGAATGAATTATCTGTTCAATACCCATTTAACCAATATTTGCCAAGATGCCAACAGATTTATGATTCCATTGGCCATACACAAGAACCTAAGACAATCCAGCAGATACTGTACAAAATAATTTGATCCAAGAAGTCACGATTCTGTCAGCTCTCACATAACTTTGCTTTTAAACGGCCCAGTTAATCCATAATTAACCATTCGAATATTTTAGTTTTCAACTTCAACCCAAGCTTCATCAGAATAGAAATTTACAACATACCTGAATTTCAAGGAATGACATTTCCAATATTAAGAATCCAACTCAAATGGCATATAATCAGCAGCCAATATCTGCTTTTATGTGGCAATTGCAATCCTCACACCTCGTTATCGTTAAATAGTTCCCCAACTTACAGAGATTTTATCTACTGTAGGATTTACAGTTAGTCGTATCTGAGTTCTCGGACCAAAAAGCACATCTTCTTAGAAAACATTTACATGACCAGCACACCTTACTTCCAAATGAGATGCATGGCTGGTCAAAATTTAAACAACATATACCACATTCATCATAACCTTAGAGCTTCAAACATATTACCCACATGGCTTGGCAACGAAGTAATACCATTAGTTCAAAAATCATTTACCACATAGTCATGTTATCACTAAAAACCACACCAACATGCCTTCCTCAAGACCCAAGTTCTTGCACCAGGCAACATTATGGCTGAAAAAAACAACAGCAAAACTCATTCACCATTCAAGAGTCCATAAGTAACATTGCTTTGATGCACAACACAAGGTAATGGCAAGGAGGGATGCAAGCACCAATCATTGTTATGAGGAAACATACTGCTTAACAAATAAAGTATGTCAAAGGCAAACGTCATAAGTTGACATTAATTGCTCATTTGCTCTAAAAAGATTCAATGACCAGTAAAATTTGAATTAAATGCCATGATTTAAAGGATATCAAACAGGGTACCAACATAGAACTCTGATAATGTTGAGAAGTCCACAGATTTCTTCTCAATATAACAAAGACAAAGTAAATGACATAGAATTGGTAAAATCGCCAAATCTTGACTGATAGGCATTGTACAACAGGATTATTTCACAAATTTAGCCCTTGTTTGATTTTGATTTTCAAAATCATTTTTCTTCGAACTCATTTTTAACCACACATGTTACGAAGAGGATGAAGAGGACCATTGGAGATGGCTGCAAAAGAAGAAGAGAAGTAGACGCAAACCAAGAGGAAAAGAAGAAGGAAAGGAATAACGGTCACAACCAAAATTCAAATGGAAAACGACGTCGTTTCGAGCTAGGGATTAAAATGTCGTTTTTCATAATTAGTGGTGTCGTTTTGATTTGTAATCAATTTCAAAATATCAGACATGTGTTCTTTCTCTCATTCACATTTATTCCTTCTTCCTGATTAGTTATATAGTTGTAATGTGGGGAGTAGAAGGTGTGATGTGGATTGGAATTCTTCCTCTCCAAGTCTTCTTCTACTTCCTTCTCTTTCTCCCTCCATTTCTCTGTAATTTCTTCTACTCTTAACTTTTACTTCAGAAATAATAAAATTGCAATTGTTATTTGAGTTCGATTGATTCAGTTAGTGTGTAATTGGTGTGGTGTTTAGCATCAACCATTACAACACAATATCCCAATAAAATAATTTGCATGTGGACTCATGACTTTTCCTACTTTTTAGCCAAACATTTTCCAAAAATATTACTTTTTCACAAAATCACTTAGAAAATCAAACAAGGGCTTAATAAAGAATTATATTACATTTCCAGAGAGATAGTCCAAATCTTCTTCTTCTTGTTGACATTAAAAGAAAACTTTAACTTCTTTATTTATCTGCGACGCGAAAATCAAAGGCATTACAAGTTTTTTTTAAGAGTTGCTCGAGTTTGAATGAAGCTACAGACTTGAATTTGAGCTCAAGCTTGAGTAGCTCAGTAGCCCTTGAACTTATCAAGCTCTAAGCCGACACATTAACTCAATAAAGCCCCAAAGTAAAACATAATAGAAAACCTAATTCACTTTCCTTGTTTCAAATTCCACACTCACGGTACTTGCATATTTCGAGACAAATTATTATCATCAATGAATAAAGAAAAATGATATTTTCAATACTAGCAAGGTTATATTGAATCCCAAAACACATAGAACAGAATAGGAGTAAAAATAATAATAAAATTAGGGTTGGGGTTCTGGAAATCACCCGGCTAAGAAAGAATACTAACAAAATAAGCAAAATATAGTATTAATAAAAGGATAGAAACAAACCACGGTCATCGGAGGCATATCGTTCAGAACGAAAATACGGAGGCGGATCACGACGCACCTCGCCGGGTTCGTAGTCGCTGCCAGCACCACCGCCACCGGTGGCACCTCCTCCATCGACGCTGTCGGTGGGACGTATGACAAGGCTGCTCAATAGTGGATGATGTGACGTCGTTTGGTCCTTCTCTCGTGACCCCATCCTTTTCCTCCCTCTGTGTTTTGCGCCGTGATTTTCTTTGTGCCCTAGCGAATGTTTTGTCAAATGGGTCGCTAGCACCTTGGCCACCATTTGGTTTTTTTTTTTTTTTTTTTTTTGAGAAAAATATTTTTTTTATATACAGTGAATTTTTTTAAGAACACTAATGTTTAAAAGTAGTGAAAATATATAAAATATCATATTGTAAGAACGTGTGATTGAAAATAAATATACAAAAAAAAAAAAAGATTGAAAAGAATGAAAGACCAACATGAAATTGGATTTTGGGAGGGATTGAAGTATCAATTTAGGTTGAACTTTACTTTTAAGCCTCATAAAATATAAAAATCGGATTTTAATAGATTTTAATAAAAATTGATAAAAATATATTGTTAAAAAATTGTGAATTCCATGAAATAAATGATTAAAATTAATTGTTAACTTTGATTTATATTTAAATATAAATTTTAATCCCTACCGAACATAGAATTTGACCCAGTGAATTTTTTGGAGTGAGTGTTTTAATTGGAATCACACTTTTTGAATCGGAATCGAATGAAAACCGAAGTTTTCTATCTGAATCAAAAAAATAAAATAAAAAATTGGGAGCTGAAACCGAAAATTGATTGGATTCAGGCGATTCTTAGTTTTTGAACCGGAACCATGAGTTCCCAACTTTGAAAGTGAATTATCTTTTTTTATAGTGGTAATTACATAAAACTATACTTTAAGTTTTTAAACTTCTAAAATCAGATTGGATGTTTTATATTTCCAAAATCAGATTTAATTATAATTAAAGTTTATTATAATTAAATATACAATATTTCAAACCATTTTCGTATTTCTCTCCATTTCACAGATCTACCTCTCTCTAAGCAAACCCTACACCACCCTATCACCGGCGACACAGCTCCGACGTTGAGGCACTGGAGTTGGCGTCGCTTGATGCTACAGCCGGTGGCGCGACCTCATTGAGGGGCTGCAGTCGGCATCGCTCGATGCTGCAGCTGCGATCTCGTTGAGGCGCCGCAGTCGACGTCGCTTGATGCCGGTGGTGCGATTGCGTTGAGGTGCTGCAGTGAGCGCCGCTGTTGCGCCGTCGCCAATCAAACGAGTACAATGTCGCCGTCGCGACCCCGTCACTCTCTAATCCAACGACGCTGTTCTCCTTCCTCTACTTTCCTCTGCTGTATCTGTTTTTTGGGGCGTTTGTGGTGGCTGGTGGTGATTGTTGATAGTGGTGGTTATTGTTGATAGTGTTTGTGGTGCGATAGAGATGGGGGCTGTTGGTGGTGCAATGGTGAAGGTGGCAGTGGTGGGGGCTGAATCGCTGGTGTCATCGCCTAATAGTGATGACTGCATCGTCGACCTTTTGGTTTCGATGTTCTTTTGAGTTTTCAGATTGTGATGTGGTGGTGGCGGCGGCGGCGGCGGATGCGGTGCCGGTTTTTTGGGTTTTTTTTTTTTTTTTTATGTTTGTGAGCTTCGGATTGGAGACGGTGTTGGTGGTGTGGCAGTAAGGTGGCAGTTGGGTACTGGTGGTTGTGTAGTTGGTGGTTGGTGGTGTTTTGTGCGACGACGTTTCTGTGGTTGTAACTGTGGTGGCAGATCTGGTGGTTTGTCTCATGGTTTTGGAGATGACGGTGTTACTACTGATTGTCATGGTGTTTGGGTGGTGGTGATGTTGGTCTTGGCGGTTGTCGTGGAGGTAGTGGTAATGGTCGTGGTGATAGTGCAGAGGTGGTGGTAGATCTTGCGGATCTAGTGATTTTGGTTTTCTGTGACAAAATATAATCTGTGACCTTAAAACTCGGTAACCTGTGACTAAAAATGTAATCCGTGACTAATAAATTTGAAAATATGTGATTAAACAAACAATCATGATGCGTTGTGACTTGTGACCTGGCCTGTGACTTGATTTATGACTTGTGACCTGGCATGTGACTTGATTTGTGACTTGTGACCTGGCATGTGACTCTTGACTTATGACTTGTGACTTGAGCTAGGACTTGTGATATGGGTTGTGACTCTTGACTTGTGACTTGTGACTTGAGCTGTGACTTGTGACATTGGCTGTGACTTGTGACATTGGCTGCGACTTGTGACCTGGGTTGTGACCGTAAAAAAAACATGTTAATCGTACAAAAAGATATAGCGGAGCAGTCGTCGGAAAAATCGACGCTGGAACGATCGCCGGAATCGTCGTCGGAATGGTCGTCGAAAAGTTCGCCGGAGTAGGGCGGTGATCGGAACGGTCGCCGAAGCGGTAGGGGTGATGAAGGTGGGATGAGTTAATTATATTATATTATAATTAAATATTTAATAATAAATTAATTTAATAATTTATTATTTCATAAATAAAAATTTAAAAAAAATATGATTTTGATAACTTTAAACTTATATTCTTATTTTTGAAAAAGACTAAACTTATACTCTTGAATATGTAATCTTCCCTTTTTTATATATAATTTATTAATACTGGTCCAATGATCAAACCCAACAAATAGTAAATTCAAAGGCCCAACAAATAACAAGTTTGCAAGACCCAAGTAATAAGCATCATAATAAATGAGTATTTGAATAAATTGATGAATAGTATCACTTTCATTCTTAGCCACTTTGATTGTACTTTACATGCTGCTCTCCTCACAAACCTTTCTTGAGGCACTGCACGTAGAACACCGGTCGAAATTGGATACTATTATTCTAACCATTGGATACTATTTGGCCTACGTTTGGCCCTTATTTTTTCTAAAACTAATTTTTTTCAAAAACTCATTTTCAACTACACATTCTCCCATAAAATAATTTTACATGTAAAAATTGATTCGTGTTCAAGTTCGGGGTTTGATTCTAGTAATTACAAGGGACTAAATTTATTCTATTTACGAAATATTCAAATTCTAATGATTGGATCCGGGGTATTGAAATACTGATACCGATTCTCCCAACATCCAGACCTAGATTTTGGCGACTTGATGTAATATTAGATTAACGATTTAGGCTTCGTGCTCAAGCCATTGTATCATAAGTAATGTTCATTTTGGGAAAGCACTTGTTCTATTATCCCTCACAAATTTATATCACATTTCCAGGATTCAAACTCAAGACTTATGTCTTATGAGAGACTTAATTGAATCTTGCTACCAATTAGATGGATAATACATATGACATATTGGCTTGGACACGAGGTCTGATTCGTTACAAAAAAGTTGTCCAATTAGTACTAAAATTTAGCTTAAGTCTCTCAAAAGACAAATGTCTTGGGTTTGAATTATGAGGAAACACGACATAAAAATTGTGAGGGGGTAAGAGAACATATGCACTTTCAAAGCGGACAGTACGCTTGACATAATAGTTTAAGCATAAGGCCCAAGTCATTATAAAAAAAATGTACGTTTTTGTAACGACTCAAACCTCTATGCTTAAGTCGTTACGTTGTACGTACTATCTATTTTGGGACAACCTAAACCCATTGTACAACTAATACCAAGATTAAATTTAAATCTTTCATAAGGCAGATGTCTTTGTGTTCAAATCTAGGGGAACGTAATAGAAATACTTGATGGATAAGATAAGTTCAACTCTTTCAAACCAGACAATACGTATGATATAACGGCTTGCGCATAAGGGTTCAGGTCATTACAATTAGGCTCGGTTTGAACCCCATTTTTGAGAAAAATGAGTTTTGTAATAGTAATTTTTTCGGAAAAAGTGTAGTTAAAAAATAATGAAAATTTTTGAATTTATGTGTAAAATTATTTTATTGGAAGAATGTGCGATTAAATATGAGTTTATAGAAAAATGAGTTTTTGAATAACAGTGCTTAAATGGGGGCTTAGCATTGGAATACTTAAGATGGTGTTTGGTGGGGGATTAAAATTAGATTTTTAGTGGATTGTGATATAAGTTTTTGAAATATGTCATATGTGGTTCAAAATATATGAGACCCATGAAAGATGTTGTTAATATTGATTGTTTGACTTTGACTAAGATTAAAATCAGATTTTAATCCGGCCCAAACAAGCCCTAAGTAAGTAAATAAGCAATTGATTTTTACTCTTTTTTTTTCTTTGGGCCGGGGAGGAAATAATAGGGGTGGATATTAAGTGTAGTTTATACACTTATTCGTGACCCTAAATTATGGTATATTATTGTCTATTAAATTAAATTTTATCTAATTTATGTTATATTATGAGCTTGTCTGGGCAAGATTTTTAGAGGAAAGAAATTGATTTTCCAACCGTTGTAGCTTGACATTTTTTACCAACTCTTTCTTGCATGGGACCCACTGACCAATTCCAATGTCATCATTTTTGCTTTTAAGTAAAAAAACAAGCGGCACCAGACATGTCCTATGTTTTGTATGTAAAATTTTATATTTAATGAAAAATTGAAGAAAAAAATGCATTAAATTATTATGAGTTTAATGCATTAAATTATTTGATCAATAATTTGATGATTATGTGAGTCTCTTACGAATCGAGGGGTGAATTTGAGATTTATATCATATAATAAAATCCAGTAAATTAACATAACGTGTAGAAATACCTATATTAATTATTGCGATCATAATTTGAATTCTTAGAACCAGTGTTTCGTTTAACTAAAATTAATTCGTATAGAGATATGAAATTAAATTAGTTACATAGGCTCAATGAGAACTCGAGAGAGATAAACTGAATAAAATAGAAGAATTCGATCGAACAATGCATTAGGTAATTATGAATAAAGGTGATCAATAGATGAAATTGTTATTCTCTAATATTCATCATATATTTGAATTTTCAATTATCCATTGTTTACAATCATTTTATATTTTACTTGCTTTTGTCAAATAGGAGTTAAAAAAATTTAGATTAAATCCTAAAATATAGTTCTCGTAGGAACAATAATCCAAATTCAAATGTCCACTATATTACTTGTTGATATCGTACACTTGCGATATAAAAAAAATCGCAACAAATTTTTGGCACCGTTGTTGGGGACTATTTACTTTTATTCTTAATTGATTACACCCAAAGAATAACGCGGTAGTTGTAGCACAACTTTGGGGTGTCGTATCTACAGAGAGATGGAAGCATATTTAAAGAATAAAAAATGCTAAATTGTTCTCTCAAATGTGTAATAAAATTCAATGTTGAAACGTGAAATTAAAATCAATAATTCGAAGCAGTGAAGCGTCGGAATTCCCTCAATTGGATTGGATCAATCATATCAATTATTCATTTTTATAACACAATTAGAGACTTTCATTCCGACACTCTAATCGGAAGATATATCGTGAAAATCAATTTAATTTACAAATGTAATCCTAAAATTTAGATTTAAGACATATTCGCACAATTTTATTGGAACAAGATCAAAGATCGACCATATACATCAAGCATAATGCAGTAATCAATCCGTCAATAAAGTGAAATTGAGATTAAAATTCAACAATTAGTTTAATCTAACGATAGAAGAAGCGTGACTGGATCTATCAAAGATATAATAATTGTTAAACTAATCTCAACAATAAATAATTGAAATTGAAATTCAATAAATAGTTTGATTGAATAATGGAAGAGTATGACTGAATCTATGAAAAATCTTGTAAATATTAAACCGATTTCAATATAAATTCAAGAGAATGAAAATCTAAATTTTAGTATTGTTTGACAATGAAAAGATCAAATTAAATGAATAAAAGACATGAAATCACCAATTTCAATCGAATTCCTTCGTAGCTTCACCAAAGGTTTTAATTCTTCATGAGTTTCTTGAGCCAAAGAGGAGAAGAATGGTGTATGGGGGCCTTCTCCATATGTATTCTGCTGTTAAGTATTTGTAAGGGTCGGAAATTAGATGAAAATCACGTCCAAATTGGTTTCCAAAAGAGTTCTAATCGAATAAGGAAAGTTCCTTTCGCGCTCGGATTTTTTTTCTCTGCACAGCAGTCAGTAATTTGGTTATAACTTTCTCTTCTAATATCCGATTTAGATGATTCAAGATGTTTTGGAAAAATATCTCGAAGAGCTACAACTTTGTTAGAAATACATCTTTTCCAATTCGGACTTTTACTATACTAAAAATGGGTCTCAATCTTCGACTAAAAATTTAGAATATATCTTGTGCAAATTGGAAATTGATTTTGATAATATTTCATTCCCTTTTGACTTCTAATTGCTTCCAATTGACTCTTAACACTCTCGAACCTTCATCGTGAGTCCCGACATAATTTTTGAGTATTTGCACTTTAGTCTTTGAACTTTCACTTTCTTCCATTCTGGTTATTTTTCACTTATTTCTCATTATTTCCGCCACATTCATCACTTGTCCTGCAAAACATGAATTGTATAGAATTAAGCTATATTCCAACATATTAATCAACAATTGCTCATATTTTGATAGTAAAATAAGTATGTAAAACGTACTTATCATTAATTTATTTTATTTTTAACTATTATTTGATTTTATTTGTTATTTACTTTTGTTTGTTTTCTTTTTTATATCATTTAACAACCCCATACAGTTTTAATTTATCTTGTGTTGGTATTCCTTGTTTGTACTTTTCAAATATTTATCATGATTCAGACATTGATAAAGTAACAAAATTGCAATGACAAATCTCAACACGGATTGTCAAGATATGCTTGGAAGATATCTAAATTGTGAAAATTGTTGCGCGATGCATTGTATTGGGAAATGCTTGTTCTCTAGTTTACACATGTCGAAATTTCTGAGATTTCGAAAATAGTTGATGTGTAGAAAACGAGTAATTGAAAATTTTGATGAAGATTACATGCTCGTGGGAGATTTTGTGCCTGACGATTAGGATGATGATATCAAACTTGTGGGAGATGGTCCTCCCATATTGAACGAGAAGGTACTTACACGGTACTTTAAAGAACTGGCCAAGTTGGATGAAAACAATATGCTCATGGGAAATTTCATGTACTGAGAAGGATTTCAATAATGGGGGTACAATCCATTCGAAGGAGTCAACAAGACCGACTTCTCATTATCTGTGGATCGATCATTCAACTTGAAGATATATCGACTATGGAAGAGGGGATTAAAGAGAATGACATGTTGATCACAACAGAATCAAACGATGATGTGGCAATCAATGAGAATGAAATCAACTCACATTTTTCTGACTTTATTGATTGCTCAAAAATTGATTTTGTGATTAAACTTGATGTAGGAGTGGAAGTCTACATAGTTGAAATTGAATCGGATGAAATAGAAAATCCTATTACATCGAAAAGGGCAAAGTAGAAGTTTTGAGATTAAATGAAAAGTGAATCAAAACCAAACGAAGGAAAATGAGTAAGGCATCTAAAACCTTCTTTAGGTGCTCACGATTTAACTTCTAAAGTCGAGCTAAAGTGATGCAGGAGGGTCTGAGTCAGACGAAGCTGAGTTGTCAGATAACTCGATGGCGCTAACATACCATGAGTTGGCGGATCGGGATAAGAATGGAAAGTAATCGACGACATTTCCTAATTGGGATCAATTTTGAACACGTTTTGGTATTTTGGCCATAACTTTGGCTACGGTTATCAGAATCACGCCCGTGACCCCAATTCGGAAAGCTATGCTCGGTGTGCATCATTTTCGAGGTCAAATTCAGCTGTTTTCCCTTCCGAATCATCGATTTAAGTTATTTTTTGCCATTTATGGTAATATTTCGGTTTCCTTTTTGACATAAAATAATTGCTCGATTTGAGCCGGATTTTGGTGATATTATTTCTTTTATTAAGTATTTTATTTTGGTATGAATAATATGATTTTGCTATTTTTGGCAAAATTTCGATAATTATTATTTTCTGGCTATTTAACCCGGCTTGTGGGTTATTTTCATTCAGTTATTGAATAATAAAGATATTTTTCGTTTTTCTTTGTGTTTCTCTTGCGTTCTTCTCTGTTTTGGTCAATTGATTCCAGCCTGTAGAATAATCATTATACTTCCGGCGTCATAAAGACTATAAAAAAAAAGTTTCTTGGGAGGCAACCCAAGCTTTTTTTCCTTTTTATTTATTATGTTTTTGAGTTTTAGGATAGTTTAATTTATTTTAAGTTTATTTGTGACTTATTATCCATACCTCGTTTTTCCTTAGGTTTTCGATATGTTAGTTGGTTTATTAGATGTTAGAATTAAGTAACACTTGTTCAAATTATTTGATCTTAATGCTTTATTTGATTTTTCAAGAGCATGACGTCGCGTAACATTTAAACCAATATTGATCAAGGAGGCAATTGGAGCAATATGAAAGTTAGACATTGAATTACAAGTTATATCAGATGATTTTTTTCTTCACATTCTTCTTCACCCTTTTATATGCGGATTTAGAATTAAAGACGTTGATGATAATATATAGTTTAAGTTTGGGGGTGGAAAACATGAATTTTCATTTTTATGTATTTTTGTGTACTTTTATTGCTATGTATGTATGTATGTATGTATGTATGTATGTATGTATGTATTTATTTATTTATTTTTTGTGTGCGCTTGTGTGAGTTAGTTGACCTCGTTGACAATGACGGATATATTGAATCATGATGATCTATGAATTGTGAATAGGTTGCATGCTTAGATTAATTTGTACTTTTTCATGTGAAATTTGATATATATTGAGCACATGAATTAAATTAAGTATTGTGTAGGAATGAGTTGATTTCATAATTGAATAAGTTGAAATAGTGGACCATAGATACTAAACTCAAAACCACTGAATAGTTTGGGGGGATTTCACCGTTGTAGGAAAATGTTGAGATAAATAGGGATACCATGTGTGAAATTAAAATTTATGTGGATTGTATAAGGTCAATGAGATGCAATTGAGTGAAAATCTCAAGTTGGATGTCATTTTACTTGAATTGGTGTTAAATGAGAGACATTACACTAATCAAGATATTAAAAAAAGTTTATTAGAAAATTTCTCTTCATAACCTTGATGACTCGAGCAATTAAACTTACAAGGGTTTTTAAAATCTGGTGTCCTATGGTTATCTGACTAGGGAGTCATCGGTCGAAAAGTTGTTACATGAGTCATTTAGAATGTTTAAGGGAGAAAATGATTCAAATAAAGAAAAAATTACTCATTAAAAAAAATTAGAATACGCACTAAATGCCCTGGTTAAGTCTCAAATATTTCTTTAAGAAAAATTGACTTTTGATAAGAGATTATTAGACTAGTTAAGTTTTAAAGATTGAAGCAATCAAACTCAATGGAGAATTCTTATTTATTAAAATGTTGAACTGCAATTGATGAAATTTTGTCAAACTAGATAGGTGAGGATAGTAAAAAAAATCAAACCTTAGCTCACACACTAGAAAAGAGTGAAAAAAATAAGTTCGGGGTGTATGAATCTTACGAGTGATGAAAGAACATATTTGACCATTGAGGGTCGGGAATTGAAAAATTTTATAATTCATAATGTTATGCTTAATTCTTCACACACACACACATCGATTTTATATTGGAAAAGTGGATTTTAATTTTTGTATTGTAATTTTGAAACTGTGCATAGATGTCATTATGATTTCAATCCTGAGATAAAAACCTAAGTTAGCTAGCTAAATCTTGTTGTTTTACTTGATTGAATGGCCGTCAATTAGGTAATTAGCATTGCTTGTTTGTGTGTTTGTTAGACTTTAATTTTGTTTGAGGACAAACAAAGATTCAAGTTTGGAAGTGTGATAAGTGTAGTTTATACACTTATTCGTGGCCCTAAATTATGATATTTTATTGTCTTTTGGATTAAACTTTATCTAATTTATGTTATATATATATATATATGAAAAAAAAACATAAATCAGGTGTATAGTTTACACCAATTCACAAATCAAGTTTATAATTTGAAAATTCAAAATTCAGGTATATATATTATTAATTAAATTTAATAAAGTCACAGTTATACAATTAAAGATCACATATATATAATTATATGTCACAATTTATTTATTTATCACATATTATTAAATTAATTAGTCACAATTTATTTGTCGGTCACATATTTTTAAATTGGTTGGTCACATATTATTTTTGAGTCACATATTATTAAATTTTTAGGTCACAGTTAAGTAACTGGTCACAGATTACTTAATATTTAGTCACATACCATCAAATAATAGGTCACATACTACCATCACCGACACTACCACTACAACCACTTGCAATCACCCTAACCTACCACCACAGCACTACAACACTACTAACAACAAAGCCACTGCCAACAAATCACTACACCACCACTGCTAATCACTACCGCCACTGCCATTTGCAACACCAACATTACCACAACGCAACAGCAACACCACCGCACACACTACAACACCACCCAAACCACCACAGATCAGCACAAACTACCAACAAACAGATCTTCCAACACAGCCACACACCAACGACAGATGCGCCCAACACCCACAACCATCCACCAACATAGCCGACCTAGAAACCAGCAACGTCGAGGCGCTGCTGCTGTTCACAGCAGTGTCGCTACGCTGGCTGTTGCTGCGATTCACAGCACTGCCTCGACGCTGCTAGGGAGAGAGAGGGGGAAGGGGAGGAGAAGCAGGTGGAGCCGGCTGGCGGTGGAGGCTCGACGCTTCTGCCAGCGGCGCGACGCTGCTGTGAATGGCAGCACCGTAAGTAGGTGGAGGCGGTAGAGATAGTGGAGAGAAATGGTGAGAGAGTTGAGAGAAATGGATTATTTTAGGGTTTGGATAGATTTATGGCTTGATATGTAAAATAAAATACCTTATTTTTGAATAATTAAACTTTTGACTTGATTTTTGAATTGGTGTAAACTATACACCTGATTTTTTATAATTTCCCTATATATATATATATATATATAGAGAGAGAGAGAGAGAGAGAGGCGCAGGACAGTAAACATGTAGAGAAAAGAAAAGCCAGGAAGAAAAAATGAGAGAGAGAAAGGAAAAGAGAGGGAAAACGTGTAGAGAAGAGAAAGAGAAAGAAAAGAAGAAAATAAAGGGAAAATAAAAGGAAATTGCAAATACCAGAAATTTTCACGATTGATCAATTTTTGGTGATTTCTTTCCACTTTTGTACATTTTTATTTCTATAATATGAATAACTAATTTTTATATTAGGGAAAATAATGTAGTCGACTTGTGACCTTTATTTTTTATTCAAGATTTTTGTAATTTATTTATTTATGTGTTGATTTTATTATGAGTTTAATGCATTAAATTATTTTATCAATAATTTGATGATTATGTGAGTCTCTTACGAATCGAGAGGTAAGTTTGAGATTTATACCATATAATAAAATTCGGTAAATTAACATAACGTGTAGAAATACCTATACTAATTATTGCGATCATAATTTGAATTCTTAGAACCAGGGTTTCGTTTAACTATAATTGATTCGCATAGAGATATGAAATTGAATTAGTTAAATAGGCTCAATGAGAACTCGAGAAAGATAAACTGAATACAATAGAAGAATTCGATCGAACAATGCATTAGGTAATTATGAATAAAGGTGATCAATAGATGAAATTATTATTCCCTAATATTCATCATATATTTGAATTTTCAATTATCCATTGTTTGCAATCATTTTATATTTTATATTTTACTTGTTTTTGTCAAATAGGAGTTAAGAAAAATTAGATTAAGTTCTAAAGTATAGCTCTCGTGGGAACAATAATCCAGATTCAAACATCCACTATATTACTTGTTACGATATCGTACATTTGCGATATTAAAAAAAAGGCATCAATGGACAAAAGTCTCATGTTGAATGGGAATTTGAATCAAGCTTTTATTGCAAAATGTTATGTTTTCTCCCCCATTGCTAGTAGGTTGATGGGTTGCACGCCTGGAACACAGACCCTCTCAATTTAGTTCGATCAAATTTTACTTATGATTTAAGGGAAAATTATGCCAAACGCTATACTAACTTTTAAAATCTCAAATCTACTTGTAGAAGTTTTAGCCATCACCCACCAACCGCAACACCATCCGTTCCCCACTCCATCCCTCCCCTGCACACTTCCTTTTTCTTAAGGATAGACTCTTCATAAACTGAAAGGAGAACAAGGGACGGCTATTGTTCATAAATATGGAATTACAATTTACTTGAAATTGAAATTTAGCCACGGAGGGCGCCAAATTCATATTGCTTCGCTTGCTAGCATGATGTTTGTATTGCTGTCTCACCACTTCATTATATGATTGGGAGAGCATATACAATTCATTTTCACGATAGCAGATCCCTCCATAGCATCAAGTAACCATACATGAATGAGAAATAGTGCCGATTTAGCAATTGCACGGATAAATACCAAGTATTATTTAAGAAGCTTTGGGTAGGGCAATCCAGGGGCGGAGCCCCCAACTTTTGAGTTTTTATTTTTTTAATTTTTGTTTGGTATCGATTGAAATCTAAATTAAGGTTAACAATTAATTTCAATAACATATTTCATAAAATCCATAACCATTTAACTTTTATTAAAATTTACTAAAATTTTGATTTTAATCTCCACCAAATATGGGCAAAATCACAATAAATTTGAATTTTTCTATTTTCCTCTCGCCTTTTAACAAAATCTTAACCCTTCTAATTTTTTAAAATTTGTATGTAATTTCTCATTTACTACAAATTTTCAAATAATTAGAATCGAAATTTGCATTTTCTCCTATCAAACTGTGTATATAAAATGTGTCTGAACTCATTATATCTAATTTCACTTATATTTAACAAATTATGTTTATTTGATTTATTAGTATTGAATATTAGTTATATATTTTTCTTTTCGATTACTTGAATTGATTGTTTGTATCAAATATATTATAAGATTTTTAAACGTAAATATGTATTTTCTTTTGATAAAAAAAATTAATAAAATGACTCTTCGAAATCAAATGGATGAAAATGATTAGCAAAATATTAATGAATAAATATTTTTTAAATGTAAATTTGCATCGTCTCGAATCAAGTATGAATAATTCAAAAATCAAGAATAAAGTATTTGATTTGTACAGAGTTTGATTGTGCTCCCCTAACTTAAAATGTCTGCGCCCGCCCTTGGGGCAATCATATATATACATGTGATAAAATTGTATATTCAAATCACTAGACTTTGAACCTCTAGCCACTTGATTATGTCTCTTCTGTCGGCAAAGATAATGCTTTACACCATTGACAATCACAGTATTTCTCAAGGCTCTGTTGAGTGCCTTGCATAATTGTCCTCTATAATTTGAAGGAACATTGAACTCATTGTAGAAAGTTTTTTCAAAGTTACAAAGTGTCTTAATTCCATCCATTTTGATTACTGATCCTGTTTTGCTTGTAACCAAGATAAAATCTAATGCATAATTTATCTTGAATTTTTGATTCATTGTTGAAGGCTCTTAATCCTATTAAAAAATATATACATGTGATAAAATAGTCTATTCAAATCACTAAACTTTGAACCTCTAGCCACTCAAAATGCGACACTTTGACAATGCGCAACTCTCTCTCTCTCTCCACCTCACATACCTAAGTGTCACGTTTGAATGGCTCGAGGTCTAAGGTGTCTTGAATTAAATGGATGATCCATTTAAGTCAAACGCTCAATGCTATTATTAGAAGTAAATGTTCCAGGGAAAAAAGACATTTTTAGATTTCACATTTCAGTGTACATGACCCTTCAAAAAATTTACGCTTGAGAAAGCTTTTCTTGGTACACACTCAAGTTTTCTTCAGACAATTCTTATGTTACTAACATAAATTTAGTGCAACACAACCTGAGCAACACAACCTGAGTTGCACAACCATCTCTTTCAAACTTCAGAAGGCAGTTGATGATAACTACAATACGAACAGTCAAAACATCCTGGAGATAGGTACGTGCTTATTAACCTCAAGGAAACCGAATTGAAAAATCATTCCCAGTGGTTGTAACGTCAAATTGGTCATCAAAATCAGAATCCAAGTCAAAATTCCTGTAATCACCCCATTCATTATCAGAATCCTCGTCTTGACACCCGCATTTAGAAGGAATCCTCAACTGAGATACCGGTACTGGTAGAGGTTCTTCATTCAAATACTTGTCGTGGAGCAATTCCATGGCAGTAGCTCTACTAGATGGGTCGAAACATAGTAGTTTTTTGATAATAAGAACTTCATTGGGAGAGCATTTGCACAGACACGCTTCCAAACCTACCGGATTTTCTACTTTAGCAAACGAAATTATTTCATAATCAGGAAGTTTTGTGCAACCCGGCCAAACTTTTTCAGATAAGTTCCCCAACAAACTGAAGATTCTGCCCAACTGATCAATATCTGAATTGCCTGGAAAAAGTGGTTTGAGGCTCAAAAGCTCGGCAAAAATACAACCCAATGACCATAAATCAATCTCCAGCCCATAGTTTGTGGAACCATAAAGAAGCTCAGGAGCTTTGAACCATCGAGTTCCAACACAGGAGGTAAGGGAACCATTCCCATTGTCTCCAGCCTCAGCCTCGTAACAGAAGGAATGTCGTGAAGGAACTTCTTCTCTATCACTCGTGGTGCATGTAGCAATATTGGATGCATCTCCATCATGAGTAATACTGTCTTTATCAATTCCATTTGGAAAGTCACTAATTCTGAGCTCATTTGGCCCAAAAATGCATTCTTCTTTGCCTGAAGATCCTTGCTCTTGAATTAATTTGCTTCCTTGATTAACATTGTCCAGTACTTCAAGAACTTCAGGTGGCTGACCTAAAGTAGCTTCATTTGGGGAAGCCTGCTGATAAATCTGGGTATTATCATTAACAGCAGCAAATCCAGACCCCAGAAGTATCCTAGCCTGCATATAGAAATACAAGACATATTATCTCATATACTACACAAATCTTTAAACAACCTCTATGTGGTGATATTCATGATAAAGATAGAAGTAAACTAGAATGTTGTTATGGCATTTATTATTTATGACACATTAAAATGTTGCGACAAAAAATGGGAACTTCCCGTTCACTCTCAGAATGCAAGACAGTTGCATTTCAAGATAGTTTGAAACCGTAATAACCTACTTTGACCCAAAAGAAAAATAAGAAGATTGTAATATCTGATCTTTTTGATGATGACACTACCAGTACGGAATTGTGACTTTTCCACGGATTTATCTACTAATGGTACCAAATGGATTATACAGACACATCTCCATACCGATGCATCACTGTGCATGAGACTATTTGTGGTTGAGAAAGCTTGTACAATTGCTTGAACGTGAAATATTCCCCTGAATCACATCCTCCACTGAGTAAACTCCAGATAATGTTTCAAATACGTCCATTTTTAATCATGTTAAAAAGTGCCTGAAGGAAAGTGGGAATTTCTATCCTTAGTTTACCCATTTCCATAAAAGTGGGATGAACATGTCATAAAGAACTGTTTTTCTCACCAAATCCCATCACCTTAGCTTAAAGGATAAAAGGAAAAGAGCAAGACAAGAGAAGCAAAATTCGTCGGAGGGTTCAAGTGGAAAGTAATTCCTAAGAACTTGGAGTTAAACGGTATACATGAAAAATTGAATTTCCAAAAAGAGAGAGGGAGTAATTTTAGACCAGGAGCACTACATGGGTGAAGATAGTAAAGGAAAGAACATAAGTATCGAAAAAATATGTAAATAATTTACGAGCACTGAAAAAAGGAAAGAATGACAAATAAATAGGGGCAGAAGAATATAACCTTAATACTAACAGAATATAGTTTTCCTCTTTTTGTTGGTTATCTCAACCCTGAACTTTACAAAATTGCCTCTCCTACATTTCTATTCTTGTACTTGCTTCCATGCAATGAATCGGCAAGCAACCATACAGGTTTCTCCAACATAACAAATTTCATCAACACAACATGGACATAGACTTGCATACACAGCTACAAACACTATTAATTAGACAATTTCCTTCACTGGAATCTCCAACTAACTTCATGCACATTAATTCACCAAGCAGTGTGTTCAATATGATCTCGGCTTATGATTCAAGTGATGCACTTTTAACATATGAGCCACAAACCTTTTTTTTTTTTTTGGCACACACAATTGCAAAACTAAAAACAAAGTCTGAAATTTTCACAAAGAGTCCTTAATGAAAAATTACAGGACAAAATATGCAAAATGATTGCACCATGCTGATTTGACGAAAGACATCATTAGGGACTCAAGAAATGGAAATTCCATTCACTATAGATTATAGTTGAGAGAAAGTAACAGAGTAAAGAAAAATTAATTTCCGGAAGCTACTCAAGAATTAAAAGCTCCAATAGTATATTTCAAGCGGAGTCATTACCTAATCTTCACCTCATCACAGCATTATCCACATTGGTAGTGATTGGTTACATATATCAATTTTTTCCCACTCTACTGTCAAGGATTATCTCCAAAATTAAACCACAAAGGTATGCATCAATTCTAATTACCTCATTTCATGTGATTTTAAGTCACATTTCTTTAAGTTCACTCATAGTTTGAAAAAACATAAACGGGTACCGAATTTTTGTAATGAGGCGAGGCGTAAGCCTCAAAACGTTTTGAGGCGTAAGCCTCACCACAAACAAAACAAGTGCAATCTGCCGAACAAAATAGGTGCAATCTGGTGATGATGCACTGAACAAGAAAAAAGCCAAGCAAAGTCTAGTGAAACAATTTTAAATTGTAAGTCACTAGAAGAAGGTAGACGCAAAAGAGAAAAGAGACATAGAAGCAACACTTGAGGACCTCTTTTAAGCGAATGATTGAAGATAAGTTTTCTGGTTGTCGTTTAGTTTTGTGAAGATTTCTGACTGCCGTGTAGTTCTCGCCATCTAGGAAGATTTCTGTCTGTCGTGTAAAAGGATTTCTGGCTGCCTTTTGGTATTCTAGATATTTTAATATTTTGTTTGGCCCAAAATATCTTTTTAAATGGGCCCTTCTCTTTTTTAAAAAGGACTTTTTTTAATTCCTTTTCAAAAACCTGAAAAAACATACTTCAAATGAGACGCACGCCTCATTTTTTTTGCCTCAGATGTAAAGGCGTGCACCTCACAGATTGAGCCTTGAGGCACAGAAGATGCGCCTCACAGTGAGGTGGGCCTCAAGGTGGGCCTCAGCAAGGTTTTTTCATACCATGAGTTCACTATTAGCACTAGTCCCGTCCATTTTCCTAATTGGCACATCTTTAACTGTCATTGACTATACCCAAACCATCTCAATCATGAATCAATTTATAATCATCATAACTGTCATTATATTTGTATTGTTCCTTCGTTAAATAAATTATTTAAATGCTAAACAACCGATGCAAGAAGAATTATTCTTTTTTTCTTTATGCTTCACATCTCAATCCAAATTCCCATAACATGTCTGCAGCAGGTTAGCAGTTACCACCTCATTTCTTGAACCCCCCCCCCCCCACCTACCCTTAATATGCCATTGTGAATACGAAAAGAAATATTAAGAAAAGAGGATGAATGTTTGTGACATAAGCCAGTAGGACTTAGCCCAGAAAGCCCTTACCACAATATCACAATAAGAATCTTCAGTAATTTGTTCAAAAAAATAACTATAAGGAAAGAAATGTGTGCTGCCAATTGCAGCTGTCAATCTCCATCTGATTGTGCGTGAAACATCACCATTTTCCGGTGATTTTATTCAGATGTCAAGGAAGAAAAAGAAAATCAAACAAATGAACATTTGCTATATCCCAGAATTTTGTTGAATGCCTCCAATAGAACATGTACATCAGAAGAACGTGAAGATGATATTTCATGTTGATCATTCTGTAGAGAGAGAACTAGAGATGTGCCACCATATATACCGCTATAAAGTGACACCTTTGGCAATTATTATAGCACCTGTAATTCACAGCAGTTGTAAGTAGATAAGAGATTCAGACGTTTCATTTCTCTACTCATTGACAACTGCTAAACCCATCACCTCCTCCATCCTCTTCCTCTTGCTGTTATTGCAAACTGAAATGACAGAAGGCACATAGCTTGATCAGCTTCCCTTTCGCAGTAGCTGACCACAGCCCCTCTTTCTAATCCACCCAAACTCATGCAAATGTGAATCAAAAGAGGATACAACTTAACATAGAGAAATTCAAAATTACCCAAAGCATTCATACTCATGTACCAAACACGCAAATCATTCTTGGGTTCAAGAAATTGGTTGACGTATATTTTTAGTGTTAATATGATTAGACTTGGATCCAAAAATATAACTGCCACATAAGACAAGCCAAGGTGCCTTTTGTTTCAAAAGCCATGGTTCTCCTCTCTATGTATGGTGGCAGTAAGAGTATTCTTGTGACCCGGTTTTGATAATATATGAGACACAAAGCGTAGACCTTGATCCAACAGTTCTTACAAAAAAAAAATTAATAAGTATTACCGCTATTCAGTCCCAGACCATGCACCTTCAAAAACTCACGTCTCGTATTCTGCATGAACCAAGACAAAATATGTGGCCCCCAAAGTCCTTCATATTTGATTCTTTCAATATTACAACAAAGCATCACCTTCTCTACATATTATGGGCTGGCCAAAGACTATCTTTCTACACAGATGGGCAGAAATGAAGTAAAAAGATTCTCAGAAACTTTCACCGCAGAAGCCAGTGAACAAGGCAAGACTCAAAAGCATGTTCCATGGGATCTCCAGATGCATTCCAGAAGCATCAATTAATTCTGAATACCTATAAAGGGGATATAATTAGCCTTGAATCAAGTCCATGATAACATTTGATTTAGACGCTGAGTCAGTACTTGCGCCAATCCTGTTCTACCCTTCTCAATATCTCCATTTGCAAAATGTACAATGATAGCTTCCAAGTCCCAATTTTTCCATGACTACATGCCAAAAACACTATTGCAACCACTTGGTAGTGCATCAGCCACGGCCGCTTTCTCTATTCCATTCGTAGATTTTTTTAATAAGCCTGAAAACTACAACCATTTCTGGAAATCAATTATCAGGGATTGCAAAAGTATTCTAAAATGCAGCGGATTAGCTACTGAAATATTGAATTGGGTTGTACAGCACCGTATACCTTTTTCTCTTACCATCGAACTTTAGAACCCAATCGTCCTATTTCTCTGTCTTAACATACGCGTGTACAGCAAATTCAAGAAGTCCAAAATGTCTAATATTACAAGTTACAACATTCTTGTTAACCAATTCATATAAGAACTTAAGAAAGAGGCACATGTATTCATTTAAATCTTATCTTAAACACACTCCCACATAAATAGCATAAAAGAATGAACAGCCAGAAAAAAAGACAAACCTGGCCAAAATCAGCGAGCTTGAGAACGCCGTCAGCCGAGATCAGCAAATTGGAAGGCTTCAAATCCCTGTGAACGATCGAATTCCGGTGACATGCATCGACCCCGCACAGAATCTGCACCATCCACCTCTTAATCTCCCCAGGACTCAATCCATCTCCCGACTCTTTCTTCGCCGCCTTTATCACGGCCTCCAAATCAGTGGGCAAAAACTCGAGCACAAGCACCATATCCTCATCCTCGCTCCAGAAGTACTCGTGCAAAACGATGACATTCGGGCAGTGTTTCAGCGTTTGGAGCGCCTCGATTTCCCTGTAGGCCGACTGGTAGTCGTGGATTTCCTTGAGGGCGACTGTGAGGGAATCGGAGATGCGGCGGGCCTTATAGACGTCGGAGTACGCGCCGGATCCCACGCGCTCGTGGATTTCGAACTTGCTGGTGATTTCCCGGCGCGTGTGGATGCTCCAGCTCTTCGACGGTGGGTTTGGGTCCATTTTGAAATTGGATTAAAGTGGGTCGGGTTCTTTGCTAGATTATTGGGAGGAAATAGTGGGAAATGCCCGGTTGACCCGGTCACTTTTCCAAAATAGCCGTTGACTGATAAAAAAAAAAAAAAAAGGAAAAACTAAAAAAAGCTTAACATTGAAGCATTTTGCCATTTTTACCCTCACGTGACTTGGAAGAGAGTTGGGAGAGAAAAACCGACCGTGTGGTGCCCGACCCAAAAACCGACCGTGTGGTGCCCAGACCGGAATCGCCATTTCTCTTGAAGAAGGTGAGCTTTTGAAAACCATTCTATGTTATTTTACAAAAAGCATGGTTGAAATCATTCAATTTTATGCATGTTTGCGAATTTTTATTGATTATTTTCGAAAAAATTGTTGTAGAATCAATTAATATCGAAGAAATAATGATTGGGAGCCATTTTGGGGGTTGGAGATCGCCGGAAATGGCGTTTTCCGGCGATCTCCGTCGGAGAAGAAGGGGCGACGCCCCCTTCGGGCACGCCTTACGGGCTTCGGGGCCAGAGTGCAGGGCACGCCCGGACCCCGAGTCTGGGCCCGGACCCCCGGACACGGGTGCAGAAGCCCAAAGATTACGGGCTTCGGGCACGACCCCGAAGTGCGGGGTGCAGGCCCCGGACCACGGGATTACAGGCCCGACGCCCGAGTCCCGAATCTTCGGGCTTCGGCCGGCTTGAGACGGGATTACGGGCTGACACCACGTCCCGGGGCCCGAGTAAGCCCGACGTGCGGGCCCGGCAAGCCCAGATTTTTTTTTTTTTGCCTTTTATTTAAATGAAAATATGAAACGAATTAATAAATTATAAAATATTATTTAATAAATTATAAAATATTAAATAAATAATATAAATTGTTTATTTCAATTTTATATTTCGATTTTTTATTTAATTATTATTAATTAAAAAAAATTAAATATTTATTAAAAAATTATTTTAATATTTTATAATAAATATTTTACTTGTTCACTTAAAATAAATATTTAATTATAATATTTTAAAATTATAATATTTTAATTAATAATAATTAAATATTATATAAACAATTAAAATAATGAATTTATTAACAAGTAAACTATTTATTATAAAATTATTTATTTTAATTACTTATTGAAATATTTTTTTTTTTGCCTTTTATTTAAATTAAAATATGAAACGAATTAATAAATTATAAAATATTATTTAATAAATTATAAAATATTAAATAAACAAAATAAATTGTTTCTTTGAATTGTTTATTTCAATTTTACATTTCGATTGTTTATTTAATTTTTTATTTAATTATTTCATTTAATTGTTTAGTTATAAATAATAGAAAAACTAAATAAACAAAATAAATTGTTTATTTGAATTGTTTCTTTAATATTCTAATAATTATAATTAAATATTATATAAACAATTAAAATAAGAAATTTAATTATAAATTCTTATATTAATTTGAAATATTAAGTTAACAATTAAATGAAATAATTTGTTCCATTATTGCATTATTTGTAATTAAATTTCTTATTTAACTATTGATTCTTGCGGATAGTAATTAATGTCATTCTTCCATTATTCCACTATTGATTCTTGCGGATAGTAATTAATGTCATTCAGTTAGTTTAATTTTCGTATATTATGTTTTATTTATTATATCTTGCACAGGATTCTAACATTTGAAATGTTGCAGGATGGATTACCACTTAAATGATGCGGTAAGACGGATCCCATGCAAAGTTACATCGAATCGTAACTTTGCCATCTTTCTGATGGTATTAAATTTCTTTGGACGAGGAGCACGCAAACATATTGAGGCGATCCCTTATGGCCATTGTATTCATTGCTCGGCGTACGATTTTACGGTCACCGCTCGATGCGTTGCTATGTCGGTTTAAACCGATTGACGGAGATGCCCTCCATTTTGATTTTGGGGGCAAGGTAGTTAGATTTTCTATATTCGAGTTTGCCCTCATCACCGGATTGATGTGTCTTGGCGAAGAAGCGGCCGGGCCCGTATTCCGAGAAACAAGAGGTTGTTGAATGAATATTTTCACGGGCGAGACGGCGGTCACTCCGGTGCGATTGGCGGACGCATTCAGGGCATGCGAGGACATGTCTGATAAGTTGAAGCTGGGTATGGTGCTTATCCTCGAGAGTCTGCTCAGGTGTCATCACAAGAAGACGTCGATTGACCTTTTTCATTTGGAAGTTGTGGATGACATTGATACCTTCAACGGCTATCCTTGGGGCGAGAGATGTTTTGAGGATACCTTACGACACTTCGGGAGGGGATATTCGATGCCTAAGGGGGATAGAGCCGAGCGCAAGTACGATGCATATGGCTGCCGTTGGCTTTGCGGGTAAATGTTCAACATAATGAATTATCTATTTTTAGTATTCAATTCTATATGTAATAATTATGCTTGTTGCGAGATATGGGTGTACGAGGCTGTCCCCATATTGGCTAGCCGGTATGCGACGAGAGTGGAGACGTCTTTGCCCTCGGATTTATCAATGGCGAGCACGGGACAAGCCACTTGCAAAACAAATATCGACTATTCTCGACGATCCCGAGGTACGTAGTATACATTTTGCGATTTATATTGTATTTCCTTTAAACA
This sequence comes from Fraxinus americana, assembly GCA_035079005.1. Lineage (NCBI taxonomy): Eukaryota > Viridiplantae > Streptophyta > Magnoliopsida > Lamiales > Oleaceae > Fraxinus > Fraxinus americana. The sequence goes on along the minus strand of CM068726.1, from coordinate 23,042,966 downwards.
TATCGATACAATGTCATGAGCTCTGTAAAATGTAAATATGATATGTTGAAGTCCTCTACGAGTTGACCCGTCGATAGAGGAGGAGGGTCAGAGTTACATACGTTCCTTGTCTGTCCAGGCCGCGTCAGATGATCCGACGCCCGAGTCCATCGTTGATCGGGATAGGGTATGTTCATTGAATATAATATGTTGATTAACGTTTTGATTTTTTAATTAAATTAATAATTCGGACTTTATTTTCTCAGGAGTGCCGTCCAGTATCACCTCCGCCGCCGGATCACCTCCGTCGCCGAGGTCACCTCCACCGCCGAGGTCACCTCCACCGCCGCTGAGGTCACCTCCGCCGCCGAGATCACCTCCCCCGCCGAGGTCACCTCCACCGCCGAGGGCCTCACCACCGCCGTCGAGGGCATCACCGTCGCTGATCAGGTCTCCTTCTCCCTCGTCCACTGATCTGTATGGCCGTCTTACTGAGTTTATACAGGGTCAGATGGGCGCGATGCGTCTAGAGTTGGGACGGCAGGGCGACGATCAGTATTCCAGATTGTCGTTCGAGATGGGCGCGATGCGTCGAGAGTTGGGACGGCAGGGCGACGATCAGTATTCCAGATTGTCGTTCGAGATGGGCGCGATGCGCCGAGAGTTAGGACGGCAGGTCAACGAGAGCTCTGCCAGACTGTCAGAAGAGATGGGCGAACTGTGACAAGAGCTGAAGGGACATATCGACGATGTATATAATGATGTATTCGTTCTACGTCGCGACGTGGTAGATCTGACGCGAGATAGGAAACCTTCGTGCGAGGTCAATATGTTACGGGCGACGTAGCGGCCATACGAGGGACCGGTCATCGAGATGGAAAGGGTGACGGTGGAGCGAGACGAGATGGGGTACGATGATCCGTCATGGCCGGGGGAGATTACGAATCATTTTTTGATGGGAGTGCGGAGGAGGGAGTACCGGCGAGAGGTGGAGTGGTTACCGGTGGTGGGGGTGGGGGTACCGGCGCAGGCGGAGGGGGAGGTGGAGGGAGTACCGATGGAGTCCGAAGGGGGGGTACCGGAGGGGGTACCGACGGAGAGGGTACCGGAGGGGAGGGCACATGAGGGGGTGGAGGGAGAACCGGCGGAGGGGGAGGCGGAGGTGGGGAGTGCGGCGGAGACGCACGTGGAGGGGTGCGGCGGAGGCGGAGGTGGAGGTGGAGGTGGAGGAGTGCGACGGAGGTGGGGAGTGCCGGAGGAGGAGGGCACGGGGAGGGGGTGGAGGGGTACGGCGCGGTGGAGGCGGATGACGTAGTATTTGTGTCGGAGGGGACTACGGAGGCGAGGAAGGGTACCAAGCGTCTTTGTTGACGTGACACCGATGGTGGTTGGTAAGAGATCGAGATTGCCGTCACAAGACATCGTTTCCCCCTTCACCGAGGCGAAGAGACACACGTTCTTGGATGGGACCTTTCCCAATCTCTTCCGCGAGGTCGACCCGGTTCGGCAGAAGGCGTTCTCATTGTGGTTCACATCCCTTCAGCATGAGTAAGTATTTTATCATTTTCATAAATTATGTAAAAGATCATCTATGCTTTTTGTAACAATTCACTATTTTGATTTTTGTAGGGACAACTATAAGATAGGGACGATGACCATCTCGAACGCGAAGAAGTGGTTCGACGATGTTCTGACGAGGGGTGCGTGGCTCGCCGATGATGTAAGGATATTCTCTTTGTTATTTGGTATTTTATTTAATTATTTTTTATTTTATTTAATTTAACGACCATTTATGTTTTATTGCTGTTGGCACATGGACTTGGCTATGGAACTGTTGCGCGATAGAGCTCGGAGACACCCGAGATCTTTTGGCATTCCTGGCCGTTTAGTTTTTAGCTATATGTTATCGAATTAATATATTTTTATTTACTCGCAGGGGCGACTGTGGGATGTTCGCGATAAAGTATATAGAATTTTTGAGTATTGGTCGCAAGGTTGATACAATTTCCCAATCGTTTATGGACATGTGGAGGTTGAAGCTAGCTTGTGATTTGTATGAATATAATTGTGATCCTTAGTACATTGTGTAATTATGTAATTAATATACATTATTTTATTTAAATGTTTATTTCATATTCCATTAAGTAATAATGAATGTAAATAAATATTTTAAATAAATATTTGAATTAATCAATTAACATAAATTATGTAAATAAATATTTGAATTAATCAATTAACATAAATTATGTAAATAAATATTTGAATTAATCAATGAATTTAAATAAATAATTTAAATAAATATTTTCATTAATCAATTAACATAAATTAATATTTAACGACACTAAATAAATATTTGAATATTTCATATTTAACGACACTAAATAAAAACATATTATTCAGTTATACATATTATACTATTACATAATATTAAACATCGGTTGAATTGTTATGTAGAGGAATCGACTTGTACAAAATTGACGGGTATGCCCTGTTGCGCGCATCTGCCGCACTTACGAGGTCGGGAAATTCTCCGGTGGATGGTATTCTAGACGTACGTCTACGTCCGAGCACGTGGTCCGATTTCGGGTGGCAACAAATTATTAAGTGGGAGAATATGGTCGGGAACTTCCCACTCGGCTTCATTTGGCAGGGGAAATATCGTTTCGGCATACGCCGCTTTCCAAAAATCAGTCGTGTAATAAACACTGCATAAGGCGTGTGTCGGAATCCCTCTATGCATAGCCACTGCCACTGCATGCGTACACGGAAACCTTTCCAACTGGAACTTTCTACACGTGCATGTGTTATCATTCAAGTCCACGACGTATCCGATATTACGTCCACATCTCACGGAGAAGCGGCGATCCGGTGGTTCCACGCATACCTTCCTCGCAACCTCTAGAGTTTTGAAGATTTTATCTTCTGAGCGAGTCAGCACACTTGTGCAATTTTGTGATTCCTCACGTTAGTCATGAAACCAATGTTGCAGCTTGTTACAAATTTGCTCAATCATTGCGAGAATTGGTAACTCTCGATCCTTCTTGAATAGCGCATTGAGCGACTCAACATTGTTCGACGTCATCATGTTGTATTGACGTCCAGGAAAATGTGATCATGTCCAATGTTCGATCCCCATCTCTGTTAGATAAACCCATGCAGCATGTGATTTACTTTCTATTTCGACCATGAACATTTCAAACTCTTCAAAACTCAGCTCTCCTAAACAATGCAACGATACCAATGCCCTGAAGCTTCGTCTTGAGGTTGCCCTGTATATGGTACATACAATAACCGTGATGTGCCTCGGGAAACACTTTGGCGATACCATTTATTATTGATTGCCCCCGGTCAGTTACGAATGCAAGATTCTCAACATCTCCAATTACTTCCCTCAGCTTCGTGAAGAACCAACGCATCGCTAAATCATTCTCTTCATCGACTATACCGAATGCAAGAGGGTAAATTTGGATGTTGGGATCTTGACACGTAATAATAATCAACTTGCTTTCGTATCTAGCCTTAAGGGTTGTACCGTCGACTAGAATTACGGGTCGCATCGCGTTCTGAAATCCTCGAATGCACTGTCCAAGGGCCATGAAGAAATACTTGAAACGATTTCTGTCCTCTGTATCAATATAAAATGCCGATCCAGGATTAGTTTTCTCCATCTTATGGCAATATTTAGCCAATTTAGCGTAACTTTCCTCGGCCAAACCATTAAGTTCTCCAATGCACATTCTTTGGCCTTCCAGATTTTCTGATAGCTTATGACCACCCCGTAATCTCGACGGACGTCGTTGATGATGTCCGAAGGTCTGTAGATCGTTCATGGGTCCCGAAAGTTGTCCTTTATTTGTTGACCAATGAACCATGCTCGGGCCTGCCTGTGATCATTTCGACGAATACCCACTTCGCAAATATGTTCCCGTGCATACTTACGAATTACAAATAACTCATTCGTGTCCATTTTCGTCGCTCGCAAACGTCAATGGTAACTGTCGTCAATGCAGATAATTGTGTACATCGACTTGTCCGATTTTTTAACTTTAAACTTAAAATTGTGTCTCAAAGCAATCCGTTGCACAACTTTTTGCAAATCTTTCTTTGTTTCGAACAGTTGCTCGACATATAAATCTTCATCGTCAGGAACTGTACGAGAACAATTAGAGGTACACAGAACCCGACCCATGTCTTCGACCGGAAAAAGCAATCAAAAACTCATTCGTAAATTCATTTGCATACTCGTTGTCATCAACTATCGAGGGAATTACGTGCGTAACGGTGAAATCATGATGATGAACAAGCGTAGTGGGAATAACCACATCATCCTCACGAGCTATCTCCATCGTGTTCCAAAAATCATTCACATTATGATCCCCTCTATCGAGATCTTCGTGTTCACCATCGGGGACATTCTTTTTTACTAAAGTTACGCAAAGAGGAGTAGTCCCGCGATCTTCGTTCAATGCATTTAAAGCTTTGATGCCATTTCTAGAAGTAACCTTTGTAGGTGGAATTGGAATGGATGTATGCTCGTTGTTGAATAGAAATCTCAATTCCATGTCGTCTTGAGAGGGATTGATGTCAAGCACGTCTGTATCTCACTCGTACATTTTCGCATACGATGTATTCGATGTCAATACAATTGAAATTGAGCCATGTATATCACCCGTCCATTTCCGGACCCATCCACCATTTCCATTATCTTCAAATTCACCAAAGTAAAGAACCGGATTGCAACCATATCTGCTGCATTAAAAAATATTTGTTATGTTCGTGGAAAAAAAAACCGGCGAGGGTGCATCGCCCGGACGCCGGAAATCCGAACCGGACGCCGGGAAGTCCGGTGTCTGAACCGGACTTCCGGCAATATGGGCCGGACGTGCGGGCCCCAGAACACCGGACGTCCGAGTCCGGCCGGACTTCGGACGTCCGGGCGTCCGGGCCCAGACTCCCCGGACGTCGGGGTCGTGTTTAATTGGTTTTCTTCTTCCATCACAGATCTGAAAATCTCAATCAGATGAATTTTTTTCTCGTTTTTGTTTAAAAATGTCGATTATAGATCATAAAATTTTCATATACATAAGATTTAAAGATTAAAATAATGTACTTAACCAAAACGAAATAAAAAATACGTAAAAATATGCTTACCGAATTCACTGATGGCTGTGAAATATTTCCTTGTTGAGTGTTTGATAAGTTTTTATCTGTGTTGGAGTAAACAGATGGAGAAAGTGAATTGGTTTCGAAATTTTACGTAGGAAGTGTTTGAAATTCTTTATAACTTAAAAATGGTATTATTGTCTTTTTGAAACCATACCATTTTTTGTAATTTATATAACAATTTAAGGGTAATTTCGTCTTTTCAGCCTTAGAAGGCTATTGTGGTGAATGGTTAAAATTTTTGGGCAAAATGGAAAAAGGGTGCTTTGACTTGGGTATTTTGAAAAGTACCCCAGATTATTGGTTGTTTGGAGTATATTTTAATCAAAATGCATTTTTTCTCTTTTTTTAATCACATTTTTTAATAAAATAATATTAAATGTAAATTCAAAATTTTTTCATATTTTTTAACAATATACTTTTCAAAAAAATTATATTCCAAAATACTTTTTTCCACAAAAACTAATTTTAATAGAGCCCAAACAAAGCAGAGTTCTATTTAGAAAAAATTGCAACTGTCTCCCAAACCTTTCAAAAAAGTACGTTGATGTCTCAAACCGTTTATATTTTACACCGATTCTGGAAGTTCCCGTTTATATAGCGGAAAGATCTTTGGATTGAATCCTAGTCAATTGACCAAATATGCACATGTCGTCCTATTAAACACCAAATAAGCTAAGACACGTTAGTTTAGATAAGATATTTATCTATCGCCACACGGCTCATGACAATCTTAGTCCCTGTTTGGTGATCATTTTCTTTTAAACAAAAAGAGTTTTGAATAATTTTTTAGGAGAATGTTTGTTTAAAAAATAAAGAAAAATTTTGAGTTTATGCGCATAATATTTTATTGTGTGAATGTATGATTGAAATAATTTTTTTTTAAAAATGTGGCTTGCATGGCCACTAGGCCCACCACCCTAACCTATCCAACTCCACTCCACTCCAAGGTCCACCCAACCCCAATCCAAATTTTGGTGAGCATTATATTTCATTTTCTCTGCAATTTTCGCAAGGAATATTATTTTCAGAATGAAATAAAATAAATTGATTAAAACTTTCTATTGAGGCAAAGAATATATGTCACGAGATTACTCTGATGTAGATAGTGAATAAACTAATAAACACACCACCACTCCAATGGGGAAGGTCGGCATATTGTTTAGGGATGAGATGCTATACATCACCTCGTCAGAGCACTCAAATAGGAGTATTGTTACATCATGATCACAAACAGCGATGTCCAAAAACTCGGCAGTTCGATGGCCGGGCTCGGCTCGGAAAATGCCCAAGATAGATCGGCTCGTGGCTCGGGCCGAGCCCCATTTTGGGAGGTCGACTCGAGCCCGAGCTAGCCCGAGCTTGTCACCAACCCGTGTCACGGGTCGAGCCGAGCTGTTTTTTATTTTTATTTTTTAAGTTTAGATGTATTTTTTTATATATTAATATTTAGTTATTATTTATAATACGTATAAATTGTACAAATTTTAAATACATCATAAAAAATTATAGATTTATAACAATTAAAAAAAAAAAGGAGTAGCTCGGCCAGCTAAGGCTCGAGCCGAAAGCTCGGACCGAGTCTCATTTTTTGGTCGAGCTTTTGCTCGGCTTCTCTCGTCTCGAACTCAAAAAAGCTCGGACCTGTTTTGCTTGACCCGAGCTCAAGCTTTGAATTTCTATTCGTGGCTCGACTCGTCTCATTGATATGGCTAATCACAAAGCAAATAGGTAATCTTCATGACCAGCCTTGGAGGTGGATTACGAACCCGAGTCAGAGCCGGCATATGAGTAGAGAATTCATAAAGCAATGATATTACCTTAGTACCATAAATAGTATAAAATATAAAATGATTTTGGGCTTAATCTTGGTTAAGCTAAACGGATGAATATTAAGGAGTTTATGAAATTAGTCGTTGAGGTTTTAAGGAAGATAAAATAATTACTCGAAAAGTATCGTGAGTTCGATCAACAAATATTTCATAAATTATACATTGGGAAAGATTCCGTGTGATTAAACTCCGCACCCATGGTTTTTCCGAAGATTTAAATTATTAGAATCTTGAGCCTTTAAAGGAAAAGAGATCAAGTATAATTTGAACTTTATCCCCGATTCTTCCCCTTATTCTAGATTGGGCATGCTAACCTAGACATTCATTAATATCGCAATCAAATGATTCGAACAATTCCTCATCTTTTAAGGATAAGAAGTGCTACATGTATATAAATCTATACATAATAGTATCCATAATTACTCGTAACACTGGATCCAACCATTAATTTAAATCTCACGCTTTCACATCAACCATAAGATTTTGTCCACATCAAATTATGGACATCATCATGTACATATATTATGTACATGTAGACTTTTCCTTAAGAGATTTGCCGTTTGGACTAGATCAACTTACCGCTCCTTGTCCTAGGCACGTTCCCTTAAACCGGAGACCAGGAAAGAAATAAGAACGTAATAGAATATGCAAGTTGACCTTAGAAGACAAGAAATTGAACATAAGAACACGTACAAGCTGAGCAGCACAATTTAAACATTGTCACGAGTAACCCAGCATATTTTGGACCAGTTTAGTAAGACTTCTACTTATGCATTTTGTAGTTCATAAAGAACTAAGTTAATTAATGTTAGAAAATTAATTTCTAAAGGAGTTTTCCATTTCGAAAGTCACATTAAGTCAACTTTCTTTAAAACCTCTTTTAATTAAAAAGAACCACTTTAAAAATTATCCAACCGAATTCAAAGGCAATTTTTGGATTTCAAAATCTCATTTTTTTTTTTTTATATTGCTTTTAAATGGTGATCAATAAATTTCTCTCACCTAAACAAGATTTTCTCCTCCTAAAACTCACTATTTCACTGCCCAATGTGGAGCAAGAAGAGAAATGACTATTTAGAAAGAAACTATTCAAATTCAGCATAGCATTCTTCATTACAGAAATGTCTATTTATAAATTTTTATTCAGACCATAGAGATAAATGGGTCTTTTTAGTTGATCATATTTGACAACCATTGATTGACTGACTTCTAACGAATTCTGTTATATGCTCACTTTTTATTCACCAGTTTAATACTTACATTTCTTTTCAAATATATTAGCTCGCATTATGTATTTAAGGTCTCTTATGAAGTTTCTCCATTATCAATGCTTTTAGTTCCTTTTGAGTTCGTATATACTTTCAACTTCTTCGAAGTGTTCGTACTCTAAAATGAATATTTCATATATAACAATGTTCTCAAAAGCCATACCTTAATTTAACTTGTTTAGAAGGGAAAAAAACCATAATGAGATTACAATGAAGAGAAGTAATGAATCCTATGTTGTGCGTAAATACCAGTTGTGTATGTATATTTAAAATTAACTTCGACTTCAAATTATAAGAACTTAAAATCTTTTACAAAAATGCAATAAAATCTAAGATTTTCGGTTTAAGACATTTTATTGCTGGTGATCCAACCAGCTAAAGGCCACCAATAGTTGTCATCACTAAAACCCTCTTTACAAAAAAAGGTATAGCAGTCCCTAACATTTCCAATTTCTGTAGGCGTTACCCTAATCTTCATTTTGTGTCAGCGAATGTTCCTAACCTTTTATAAATATGCAGCTGTAGTCCAAATGGATGGAAAACATTTAGTTGACCAAAAAAATCAAAATTTGATTGATTTTGACCTAATTATAAGGTACAAAATGATACTTTACATTTTCCTCATATTAAATAAGTTAAAAAACTAAATTAAAAAACCCAAAAAATGAAAATAAATATGAGTGTGTTTGGTAGGGATTTTTGGGGGAAAAATTGATTTTTGAATAGTGATATGATGGGAAATGTGTGGTTGAAAAAGAAGAAAAAAGTATTGATGTGATGGAAAATATTATTTTATTGAAGAATGTGTGGTTGAAAATGAGAATTGATTTACTGTAGAAAATGAAAAGTTTTACCAAACAGGCTCTATATAAACCCACTCCACCTCACCCTAGTCCCCCAAATCAAAATCTGATGAGGTCTCTTCTTCTCCGGCTCGACCCACCGGAAATCGTCGCCACCGCCACCACAACTCCCACCCACGCCCACGCCCACAACATTCAATATGAAACCAAAAATCAAATTCATCATTGTCGTTACTATTATCGCTGTTGTTAGTATCATTATTGTCTTTCTTTTGGTTGTGAGTAATCGGGGTCCACTTGTAGAGCAAGAGGAGGGAAGAGCAATTACTCCATTAACGTTGCCATTTGGTTAAAATTGGAGGGCTGTACATTGACCCACTTTTTCTTCCAATTACGGACTGGCCCTGTGAAGACGGTGGCACTGGCGAGGCCGTACCTAGATGAGGACCGCCCAAACCTAGCTCATATTCCCTCCATTTCTCAATATAAAGCCTGTTGTGGCGGACTGTGACAGTGGGAGCGAATCTGGGGCAACTTCGCACGACAATTCTTCCAATTTGATTTCTACTGTTGAGTGAGATGTGTAGAAAGGAATGAGGGCTTTCCTATGATGTGTAGATCTGACGGTTTGGGCGGTAGTGCCCACGATGGAGAATCTGATTTCTATAGATTTGTTGATTTTGATTTTTTTATTTGAGTTTCATTTGGTAGTGGAGAAGATGGTAGTGGAGGTGGTGGTGGTTATAGATTTGGTGGCGATGGTTTGGTTTTGGGGGTGTTGGGGAGAATATAATCGATAGTGGTGCCAGCCGGTGTTCGTGGCTGATTCTCAACCTTGAAGAATAGGTTGGGGATGAAGGAGAAACCATTTTTTCCTTTGGTTTTTTATTTATTTAATTTGAGATAATTTTAAACTTATCATTTTGCCCTTTTTACTTAGATCAAAATTATTCAAATTTTGACTTTCTTGGCCGCTAAACCTCAAATAGATGTTTGACTTTAGCTGCATATTTATAAAAAGTTAGGAACCTTAGCTAACACAAAATGAAAGTTCTGGTAAAGTCTGTAAAAATTTAAAAAGTTAGAGACCGTTGTTGCAATTTTCCCAAAAGTATATCATCCTTCCCATTTGTGAATCCAACCATTCTTGATTCGAAAAACAAAATTAATTTTGTGCATGGTCAAAATGGAACACGATTTTTTTTTTTTTTATAATTTTACATATAAAACAATATTAATTGAACTCATTAGATTTGGAACCATTTAATTTTCCCTAAACTAATATTTTGCCATGTTCTTGGTACTGATACAAATCAATATTAGAGAATGTATCAAGCAAATTCAATATTGCCAAGGAAGAAACGAGAGAAGGCAGCCACAACAAAATCGCACCCCAAATACAACACATTTAACTAGAACAAATTTACTACGCCATCATGCTTATTATTTCCTGATTTATTTAAATCGCATAGGGCTACAAGTTTAGAAAGCTACCAACGCCTTGACTCTGTGTGTTTTTTTATCTATTTTTTTAATAATTTCTATTCACGGAAAAACTTGATTGAACTCGAGAGGTTCATTTTTCTTACCACTTGATGGGACCAAAGAGTTTTGACACTTCAATTGATCAATCGAAAGTGATCGTCTGAACAAGACTTGACTTGCTCGATCTATGACCCCTATTTGGTGGGCATTTTTTTTTTGGAAAAACATTATTTTGAACAGTAAATTTTTGGAGAATACGTGGTTAAAACATAAAAAAAAAGTTTTGAGTTTATATGCAAAATATTTTATTGTGTAAATATGCAGTTAAAAATGAGTACATAGAAATAAAAGTTTTAAAAGAGTGGAAAGCAAACAAAGTCGTAACCCCAACAGTAGCAAGGACCATCAAATCTTGATTCTTGTATAAGAAGATAGTCGAGTTCATCACGATGATACCAGTTGGTCCAACAAAAATTAACTAAGCACAACATTAAAGTACTGCCCCTGGCATGCAGCTTTACCCCGAACTGTGTTAAAAGAAGAAAAAGAAACAAAAATTTGATACTTATGCTAGCCAATCCTATCCAATACTGGATCCCTAACATTTCGACAAAGTACCAGTAAACATCCAGCATAATAGCACAAGCAGAGATCACGATAACTGAACCAAAACTACTCAGACATACCTTTCATGATGAGGGCCTGTTGGCAAAGACGACAATCTCCACAACTATTTTACATAAATTTCAAACAGCATCCAAGGGAATCACCATGACAGAAGGTAAAATCCCTATTTACCTTCACCAGCTTGCCAATCTGTAACCAGGCAGAAAAGGTCCTAAAAGTACTACAAAGAGCAGGATCAACATCATACACCAAGAATTGATATAACTGATTTTTTATTCAACCCAAAATGCATGTGCAGTTTTATCGTCACTGTCCTTCAAATCAATAGTAGTGCCATAGCATAAAGAGCTCATTACAACCTAGTCGGCACTCGCACATCCAGTTTTTTACAGCAATTATCCTGGAAGTCTTCCATTTTCTACAGCTTTGTCGCTATGTGCAACGCAAAGGCAATATACCAGCTTTAGTTCTTCAGAACTCAGGACAGTAAGCCTGGTTCATTTTTTGCAATCTTTGACAAGTTGCACATTATAATCCATGTTAGAAACCAACAACCCAAGATTTAAAGCAATCCAGTAAACCTTGTGTATTATATGTGGAAAGATACATTTAGGCAGACCATAATACATTCAACAGATTGCCCCCCTTGTGATAAATCCATCATACGTATTTGCTTAAACCAAAAAGGGAGGTGTTTCCAATTCATTAGAAAACACATTGCAATTTCATAAAATTAACAGGGATGAACACAAAGATTCAAAAATTCCAGCTTCTTTTGATACTGATCATAGGAAAGACAGACTTATCTCACGACGCCGCACCAGACAGTTGGGGTACCAGCTTCCTATAATATTTCTGTTTCATTCTTCCCACTGTAACATATAGGTGGAAAGAGAAAATCCTGCAATTTGCAAATGTATGAACTCATAATTGACAGGTAATCTAAAAACTTTAAAACATAAAGTAGTTGGTAAGCTTCATCATTTAAATAAACTTTTGCTCTGTATCCAAAGGATAAACCATTAGTAGACTTGCTAAGCAAGTTAAGGTGGTTAAATGATTAAAAGAAGGAACAGAAGACTAAAACGAGTGCCCAGCCATGTGGAAACTAGAGGAAGCATGACAAAGTTTGAGAAGAATAGATTCAACAAAGACAGAAAGTCATTATTATCGTAGGATGCTACATAAGGGAGGTAAAAGAGATTACAGCATTGGCAGATTCAACCAGTTTGCAAGAAGATATAAAGCAAATCGTAAGCAGCAATAAAATATTTCTCCATTTTTCAGTGAGATAATATTACATCCCTGATAAAAAGGTCATATATTCTCACAGCAGCCAAAACAACACAGCAGTGTAAGCAAATGGTAAGGTCATCAAGCATACGACAACAAAAGCAAAGCCTTGGATCCAAATAAATTTGGGACTGCCACATAAATCCTTCTTTGCTACTCCATTCTATTCACTGCTACATCTAGTGAAACTCGATCTTACCAGCCACAAGCCATGTTATTTTTTACCTGCCCCGCCATAATCTAAACTAGTGATTAATTACATCTCTGGGAAAAAGAGTCTTTCCCAATCACCTAAGTCGTTCTTCCCTTGATTTATCCTCAATTGTGCCACCTCGACGCGTATATTTTTGGTTCATAGCTTTGCCTATTTTATTATACCAGGTGTTCATCTTAGTAAGACCCTCGATCATAACTTCACTTAAATAGGAAGTCATTTATGGAAATTATTTCCTGACAACGAACTCAATAAACAAGCAAGCATAAAAAAATTGGCTTTCAAAATATGAAGATTCTACATTTACTATGAAAAATCCATTCACGTTATCAATACATTTCCCATGAGAGAGGTTCTTGTCACCAAAGGATCTGGAAGGCATGCAGTTCAGATCGTATGAAAGAATAAACTAAAATAATCTGAAAGCTCTTCTTTGCAGGGATAATACCAACAATTAAGTTGGCTCAATCGTCTTTATATTGATCCTTATGGGCCTCTTGGCACAAGCAAGCAACCAATATTAAGAAGCACAAGAAACAACACTTAAAAAAACCACCATATGCACAATGACTTTGAGATCTATCAACAGAGAAAATAGCTGAATATATTATTCCTCTTACAATGAACCAAAAAACCAAAACAGTTGCAATTAATTTTTTGCATCAATATGTCTGAGAAGCTGATATTTGATCTGTCAATACCAATCAACCCATGTGTTCAGCAATCATCTCAAGGACATCAAACCAGGGTCTCCAACCACGGAGTAACAGTAACTTCTGTGTAGATGAACATCACCATATCTGATTAAAAATGAAACCGAAGGTCTTCATACAATGATCAGCCACACACTACTTACAACCTTGTAACCATGGCATGCAGATAATAAGTCCAAATCCCCTGCATGTGGACTGGTTCAGTTTGGTGTCTACCTGAAAATAGAAAATAAGTACATAAGCAACCGAATGTGGTACATTAACATGCATCCATATGAATAACATAGCCAGTGAAAGCTGGAGATAGAGAGGGTAGGGTTGGGGTTGTAGTGGGGACAACATTACCATATCAATCACTTGGCAGAAGAAATACGGCGCAGGGAAGAGATCCAACTGCTTGAAGGACCAGTATTATCGCCATTCGCATTACCAGTACTTGCTTCATTAGATACTATAGGCTTCGAGCCATTCCCTTTCACCATGACAGCAGAAGCAAATGAAGTAGATGGCATGTGTGCATTGCTCATCATCTACAGAATTGAGTAAAATAAGTGTCCAATCTGCTGATAGATAAATACATAAATTTGATTGCTTATAATATTAAGAATACCAAGATCAGACAACACTATTCATACTGTCATAAGAAAACTGAACAATTTTTATCTTACAAGCAATAAAAGGGAAAAACATGGATAATAAAAATTGATGTCATATCTTTGGCATACATTTCTACTAAGAGGATTCTCGGAAGTGAAATTTCGATTTGTTGACGATTTAAATTCCATGCGGATGCCAGAACTAGAAGCTGCATTGTTTGATCTCATTCGCTCACCCAAGTCAACTAAATAAGTATTTTTGGCTGCAGAGATCAAATTAAAAAATGTCACTTCCAGTTACTTAAAGATATATGAAAGAAATTATCAAAGAAAACTGACCGGCAGGACATTCATTACCAGCATATTTAATCAAATTTTGATGTCATTCTTTTTATTTTATTTGATTTAGTTTCAGGTTTCAGTTTCAACCTCAATCCCAGTATTAACTAGGCACTAAGAACCATTACAAAATAATTAGGCTGCCAATGATTAACTTAATCTGTGTAATTTCAAGCGTATAGATGCACTGTACATATTACAAAGAAGGCAAAACTTTCTCCTATGTGGTAAGTGGAACAAATACGATTAAGCAAAATGAAAATTTTATAGACACAATTTAATCTTCCAACAATTACTTGAATTGGATAAATAATTTTTTGTTACACTTTGTTATCCTGTCAAGCAAAGAGCACCAGAAATATCTAACCTTGTTGCTTTTCTGTATCCATTGGAACTGGACGACTACTCTCTCCAGCAGTTGGCTGTCAAAAATTTAAACATTAAACTTTGACAAAGAGACGACAATGATGTGCCAGTTTCACACAAAGAAAACACACTGACTGATGATTAAAGATTAGAAATTCTATACAATGCCAGCTTATGCTGGCAAATATAGACCAATCAAGTAAGCAAAAAAACCAATAATCACTCTATCAACATAAAGAAGGAAATTTGAGAAACAAAAGGAGAAAGGCATTATTGATACCCGTTGTTGCGTTTTACTTGTTTGTGCTTGCTGGTATTTAAGAATGGTCCAGTCAAATATGTAATCAAATTCATATCCTGCACGTGAGAAACTTTTTAGTTGATAATTCAAGACAGTATTATTAAGACATGGAAACTGAGACATCACATCAATCTTGCGCTTGTCCCAACTGCAGATTAGTCATCTGACAAAACCAAGATGATTACTTGCTTTTCTTTAACACAAACACATTACATGCTTATATAACTGTGCAACAGACTTAACAACACCTTCGCGAGTAAACAGTTCACGAAAGAGGCGCTTCAAGAATCCATAATCAGGCCGTTGGTCAAATGTCAATGAATGACAGTAGTGGAAATATGATGCGAATTCCACAGGATGGGACTTGCACAACACCTTCAGGCAGGGAAAGAGCAAGTATAACACACAATTAAAACAATGAAAGAAAATCTCAGACTAGAAAAAACACATAACTATTGATACATGTGCCCACCTCTATAGGAGTGGATAATTTTTTCTCACATATTTTGTCATACTTTTGCTTCTTTGTGGCAGCTTTTAAACCCTGCCATGGAAGGCTATACACAAACAAGTAGTTGGTTAAAGAGAAGCCAACTTGAATCATCTTTTGAAAAACCTAGGAATCACCAACATGGGCATGTTACACCATCACACATGACACAAACATGCCAACACGATACGTTGTGACACTTCGATCAGAATAAAATAAAATAAAAATTGTTATTATATTTCAAATTTTTTAGTGTAAAGCAATAAGTGACATTAAAGCAAAGAGAACACGTCGGAGATGAAATCCTAAATGTATACCTCCAATTTTCAAGAAGGCAAGGATCAAAATCTGATGTTTAATGGTGTAAAAGTCGTGCCTGTGGGCTTTAATTATAATAAGCTGGTAATTGAGTTAAAAGAGCACGTGGTTTGTTAACTAAGTGTCTAAATTCGATTTTCAGTTATATAAAGCTCGCCTATTTTCTAAACTAAAACCGTGCTTAGTTTTTTAGCTAAAACCATGTTCACTTTTAATTAATTGTTGTTTTAACTGTTTATGAAACACAATACATTAGGGCAAGCACCATTACCCCTCCTCAACTCCCTTCCACCCATTTCCACTCCATCCACGGTCCACCCGCTTTGACATAAAAAAATCCACCCACAGGCAGTTACTCGTTTGCTCCTCCAGACAGGTTAGTGTCTTCTTTTTTCTCCATTTTTGTTTCTATTATTTTAATGTAGAGGCGCTACATCTGATTTTGAAAAAAATAAAAAGAACATGACATATCTTGGTGTCCAGCGCGCTCCAAAGGCGTGCCAGTGCTTCCTAGTCAGAAACTGAAAAATCGAAACAATACTAAAGAAAGAAAATTAACAAAACTGCTTACCTTCCTCTCAAGAAATACAGAAGTACATAACCAAGGGATTCTAAATCATCCCGCCGACTTTGCTCTACAAAACAAAGGAAAATATAATTGAATGCTCATAACAGCCCCTGAAGACTTCTCTTCTCTTCTGCATTGCTAAAACAAAAGGAATGAAAGATCAGACATATTTAAAAAGGAACAAAAAGTGTCCCTCCACTTACCAATCCCGAGATGAGTATTACAACTTGCATACCGAGCAGTTCCAGTCAGATTTTTATTTTCCCTGAACAAGTGAAAAATAAAAATATTATATATAGATTGGGGAGATGTATGAAGGACGCTATTATTGAAAAATGGACAATTGGGAAATTGAGAAGCAAATCCCAGTAGTTTCCAAATAAAGTTTTCCAAATTTAATCCTACGAGAATATGTTTTTCTAACCTTCAAGGTAATCTTCTCATCATTTTTATATAGTGAACTAGATCTTTGACTGGTCAAATGAATAAAAGATAAAAGGAAAATAAACACCGAACAATGAGAGAGTACACAATAAAAGAAATCCTTGACTATACAACAGAAAGTGCACCTATAGGGTATATGCCGATTTGTTGTTGAATCCCGATATCTTTTGGCAAGACCAAAATCAATAATGTAAACCTGGAAAACACAATATCATATACAAATCATGATGAAACAGAACTCTTTCTTTCCTTTTTTTCTTTCTTTTTTTTCTTTTTTGTTTCAGGGGTGGGGGAAGTTAATGAAAACAGTACAAAAAATATAGAATAGCAGTACCATTACCTGATTCGCTTTTCGTCCAAGGCCCATGAGAAAGTTATCAGGCTTAATATCCCGATGCAGAAACCCTTTAGAATGTACAAATTCTATTCTAGTTATCTGCATAAACAATTTAGATATAAGAATTGTAAAAAGTATGAAATAAAAGAAGAATGCAGAGTTTGAGGGCAAATATATATATATATGTATATAGCCCCCGTTTGGGCCACCTTTTTATCTCATTAAAATGAAAAATATGACCGTTATCCATCACATCAACATTTAAATTCAAATTTTCTCTCTTGTGTGGCCTCAATAATGGCTATATTTTTTATTCTCATTCTACAAAAAGGTGGCTCAAACAGGCCCATATATATAATAAATAAATAAATAAAAACTATTAAATTCTTACCATTTGATCAGCCAACATCAAGACAGTTTTCAGCGAGAACTTCCTTCCGCAGTACACGAAAAGATCCTCAAGGCTTGGTCCCAGCAAATCAAGGACAAGGATGTTATCTTCCCCATCCACGCCAGACCATTTTATACCAGGTATACCACCTAATTAGTGAATGGGCATAAAATATTTTAAAACTCAAAATAACAAACAAAACTGCAAATAATTGAAGTTCATAACTGAGTCTTCCGTGCCATGCCATCTCTCTATGTATGGAAAGCTAAGACATGTGGATTTGGAATGCAGCACATCAGAGACACACTAATAGGTGTGTGTTTTGCGCCGCCATATCCTATACCCGTATCTCAATAAATACAGCTATATGAAACCAGACATTGCTCTAGCATAGGTACAGATAATTTCTCTTTATCTTTTCAATATTCGTTTATCCTCATTCAGATAGAAGAAAAGAAAACTTAATGAATATTATCAATTATAATGCAAGAGAATTGCCAATTTTCACCCTTAATCATAGAGCTGAGACATATGAGTGCATGATGACAGTTTCAGAATTGTTTGACTTCTCTATTACTTTTAGACACGGTCAAAGGAGCGCTAAAAGCATTTGAAAAATCTTGGCTTCCCAAACTTATACCGAGACTGTCGTTTTCGTAGTGGAAAGTAATAATTGCACTTATTTATTGCCATTTGGAGGTAAATTAAGTGGGAATGGCCCAAACAGCCACATACAAAAAATGTGCATCATTTGCATTTCAAAACACTTTGGAATTGATTATTACATACTTCCTCCTTGAAGAATATTGTATAACTTGGCCTCATAAAGAAGTTGTGGGTGCTTTGTTTTATTATTTTCCTGCAGAGAAAAAAACAAATACAAAGGATAGAGTTTATTATCAAAAAATAAAAACAACAATACATTGATATTAACTACTCCCTATGGCTGATAATTTAGACATGCAGCTTCAACAACAGACCCCATCTTTCACTTTGTGCTTGAATGATGTCAAGAGAATTATATGCAGAAGCTTACAACATTAAAGCATTCACCTCAGCAGTTCCTATATAAGTTACAAGCATAGCACATACAACATAACATAGAACCACGTGCAGAAACTTATCTGATTCTAGATAAAGAAAAGCGTGGAAGAAATGGAAACCATGAATCAAAACTACATGCAACAATTTTATAAAATAAACAGAGTCATTTTTTATTAAATTCTAAACTTACGATCTTCACCGCAACGATCTCAAAAGTATCAATATGTGTAGCTGCAAAATAAAAAAATTCCCCATAAATTCAGTTAAAAAAATCAGCTTAAGTTGAAAATAAACACAAACAAAGAAATCAGCAAATAAAAGATGTTCATAGGTTCACAAACAACTTACCTATAAATATTTCGCCGAAGGATCCACTGCCGATCTTACGGCCTAGTTTAAATTTACCTCCGACTATCCTTTCCATCAACGATTTCAGATCCACTTCTCGGATCAAATCTCAATTATCATCTAACGAAACATATATAAATCTACAATTTTAGAAGAAACAAAACACAGAAATCGTGAAAATCGAGAAGACAAGAAGGGTAGGGATTTGAACGCTTGTACACGCTGTATATACGTTATAATTCACGAGAGTGGACAAAAGAGGAAATGAGGATAGGATTCCCACGTGGAGAGGATGATAGTAGGGGTAGTTTTGTAATCTCAGCTGCACAATATAAATGGTTCGTACCTGGTAGAGGCATGTTTGTTGAGCTCTTAGCCGACAATCTTTAATTTATTATATTTCATACTCATTTTCAATCATTTATTCACACAATAAAATATTTTATACGTAAATTCAAAAGAAAATTTACTTTTTAACCACACATTATCCAAAAAATACTATTAAAAACTGTTTTTTGAATTTTAAGGCCACCAAACAGGGACTAATCCATGGTTCGTCATATATTCTAAAATTTATTTTTAATCATATATTTTATGAAATTAATAATTTTTATAAAAATTTTAAGTATTTATTTCATTATTTTTTATTAAAATTTTACCAAAAACATAAATTTTAGCTAAATCATAAGCAAAATGTAAAGTTAGTTTTAACTTTTTTTAATTTTTGAACATGTTTGAATTATTGAATATGATTCTTTGTTATATATACATGCTACTGAAAATTTTAGATCTACTTTATTATCTTCTAGGAACATAAGCGTATAGAGACAGTTCTACTTTATTTTACTCAAATCTATATATTTGTAGTCACACCGTCGAAGAGATTCAAAAAAAAAAAAAAAATACAGTAACCTTTTTCCACTCTAGTCGTTACTCGGAAAAGATTTTTTTATCCGAAAAATGTTAAGCAATGAAAAATTAATTTCACAATATATAAAAGTGACATGGAGGTTTTGTAGTAGGTGACTCTACAAGATTGAACGTAACTTTCCTAGTGAATAAGCAAACTGAATTCTTGAAAAATTTCTAGTTATCCATTGGCAAGCAATAAGAAAGAGTAATTAAATATGCCAATGGCTTATTGTTAGTATCTTAAATGTTGACATGCGCAATGACATGGGAACGCCTTGGCCTCATGTTGAAATTTTGCGAATTGATGGTGCACACTTCGGATTTCGGAGTAAGGAAGATGTGGGTTTCAATTTGTGGGCGTGATGCTTCAATTTGGCCGATGTCAAAGTGTTGCGGATAGCAGATATTGGCAAAGTATGGACGGATCCAGCTTGCTATTGGTGTGCTCTAATCCACAAATTCAAGTGTCCAAATCAAGCACGTGTTTGACACGTGTTGGGTAGTTTTCGTGATCCATACAAATGGAAATTATGGATAGTTGTTGGAAAATGTTGTGAGTGGCAGTTTTCTAGTGGTTTTTAGTCTTAGTGGGTTGGTTTATTCCTTTAGCAGTTAAGGGTGTTAACTGCACACGAATTTTGACTTTATTTATTTGAAGGTTTGGACAGGTGAGACACAGAGAGTTGTAGTGTTCTTTCAGTATTCCTTCATGTTCTTGTATTATTGTGGAGTAATAAACAAGTTTGGTGTTTAATCGTAAATTATATATTCCTTTACATTGCTGTATTTATCTTTGTTTGTGTGCATTGTGCAAATTTGTGAGCTGATTGAATAGAACTTCAGTGTCATCATAGGTGAAAATTTGGCTAAGTATTTTACCAAAAAATTGTCATTGTGATATTTATCACGATACATTGAGCAAGGTAACACGTTTTTCAAATGATTGAGCATGTTGCCTTGTTGACGAGTCTACTCGTTGATGTTGTGCTTATTTGGGTTATGATCTCATTTATTGGTCTTTAAAAATGTTAATGTGTTTGTATATCAAAATTGATAGAGTTGAAGCTAGTGTTAAAGAATTGATCGGATCAGTTTTAATTGAAAAATTAAAAACTAGAAGATAAGAAATCATTTAAGTGACCAAAGCTGAGTTGGTTTAAAAATTATAGAACTACAGAAACAATATTACGGTAGAATAAGAGATTTTGATAAAAGTTAGGTCAATTCGATTAAGTTGGGATTGACTGAAAATTAGAAATGATAAATTATATTTTGGATTTGTGCTAAATTAATTAGTTAGCAAATTTATTTACAAAAATAAAAATAATTTGGTTTATTTAAGATAAAAAAAAAAAAAATTAGGGAAATTCAGTTCTTTAATTCTTGATCTAGAACTGAGAACCAAACCGAATTCGTCAGTTCTCGATTCAGATATTCGTTTAGGTATTTAACTTAAGAAAAACGGTTCGATTCGGTCAGTTCGATTTTGGAGTTTTGTCTAACCCTAGAAATAACATGGAATCATCCTTAGCTCAACTTCTTTAATGTCTGTTTCGCAACCTTAATTTATTTTATGGTTTGCTACTAGATCATTTTCAATTACAGATTCACACAATAAAATATTCTACACGTATATCAAAAGTTTTTTCATACTTTTTAACCACACATTCTCGTAAAAAGTACTATTCAAAACTCATTTTTTCTATAATAATGATTATCAAATATGCTCTTAATATAATGTGATGACTCAAGTGTTGGAGCATTTGTTGCTAATTTTGTATATTATTGAATTTTTCAACTGATAGCAACTCTAAGAAAATTCTTTTGATTAGAGGCATGTTTGGGCCGGATTAAAATCCAATTTTAATCTAACTCAAAATCAAACAATCAATATTAATCACATTTTTATGGTCTCACATCTTTTCAACCACACATTTCAAAAACTTCTATCACAATTCACTAAAAATCTAATTTTAATCTCCACCAAACACCCTCTAGATCATGTTTCTATTCTACAATAACACTGAAGTGTTATAGAGCACGTCGAAAATTTCTTCGATGATGACATTTTAAATTAGAGAAACAGTTTTGTGTTTGTTTTTTGGCCAATGAATCTTACCTATCTCAACCACACCTAAAAGTTCAGAGCATCTCCAATGTTTCAGTAGATTTTTAAAATAAATTTGCCACTTAAATAAAATAGAAAATGTTTAGAAAAATTCATGTCTGATGCAATTTTGGAAAACATTCTGAATCAGAAAAATTTATATATGTCCTATGCAGAGTTAGATATGATTTTATTTTTTATTTAAAGAAAATAAAATATATAGAGAGAATATTATCAAAATGATTTGAAATAATATACTGTTTGGTAAATATTGTGTAACATTCTCATCAAATGGCCTTCAGGTAACTTCAAATTATTGCAATCACACTAACATGTCATTCCTAATTACATTTGCAGAACTTTACTTCTTGAAATCGAACTCATTTGCACACATGTTCTCTTGGTTAACTTAGTCGCACTATTAATTGTTGGGAAATTAATATAAATTTAAGGGAAAGTTACAGTCGCGATACCAACCTTTCACTTTTTTGCAGACTTTGCCCAAACTTTTGATTTGTACCACCGTAAGTACCAAACCTTCAAAAAAATCGTAGCCCAAGTCCAGATTGACGGTTTCCATCAGTTTGACCCAAAAAAATCGTTTAACCTAAAATATACATTCTTCTTTACAATATTCTCGTTTTACCTCAAATACATGTCAATAGTCTTGCTATACTCCGAATTTAAGTAAATTTTCCATTAAAGCTAAAATACAACTCTTCAATAAGTAGATTTCTTGCTTATCTCTTGACATTGAAGAAATAAGTAAATTTCTTTCTTATCTCTTGAAATTGAAGATTAAATTTGATGAACCCAAGCTCAATAGTGTATATCTATCCTTTCCTGATCACATTACAGGCTACCTGTTCTCCTCCTCCTCCTCCTCCTCTTTCTGCTCCGATTTCTTTCTTTGTTTCAAAAAAATGAAATTGGGTCAATGAATAGTGATAGATCGAGAATTGTTGGTGAGTTAGGGCGGTCGTCGACTGTCAACGATCGCAATAATGAGATGATTAATTAATATTTAATTAAATCATATTAAAAATTCATCAATCAATACTCTATAACTTATAAGTTATAGCTATACTATCTCCTTGATTTTTATTTTTTTTTTAAAGTAGATTGAATATTACAAATAATTAAAAAAATTAAAATGAAATTTATAATATTTTTCAATACTATTTAACACCGTTAATATTAAACAATTTAAAAACACTAGAGTGAAGGAGAAGAGGAAAGGACTAGCCCATTTGAAAAACTAGGTGCAAGCAACGTGCAATACACGTTTGCTTAGTTTATATTTAATATTTTTGTTTAATAATTAATTTGTTATTAATAAAGATGTATTTTTTTTTTGGTTAATTAAAATTGTAGCCAGATGAGTTAGCTTTCCAACGCATTTTACATCGCCTCAATAGGATATCGGAATACAAAGTTATGATAAAAACAATGAAAGAAGGTGCAGCTGCCTGTTTAAAATAAGAAATTTCGTTATATAGTCAGTTATATTGAGACCTATTTTTGACATATAAAGTGGACGAATTGGAGAATGATGTCTGAACCAAAGTTGTAACCAAATGAGTTAGATTTCCAACGCATTTTGAATTTCCTGAATCAGACATCGGAATACAAAGTTATGATAAAAACATTGAAAAAAGGTGCAGCTGCCTATTTAAAACAAGAAATTCTGTTACATAGTCCGTTATATTGAGACATATTTTTGGCATAAAAAGTGATCGAATTGGAGAATGATGTCTAAATCAAAGTTGTAGCCAGATGAGTTAGCTTTCCAACTCATTTTGAATCGCCTCAATCGGACATCAGAATACAAAGTTATAATAAAAACACTGAAAGAAAGTGCAGCTGCCTGTTTAAAACAAGAAATTTCGTTACATAGTCCATTATATTGAGACATATTTTTGGCATAGAAAGTGATCGAATTGGAGAATGATGTCTAAATCAAAGTTGTATCCAGATGAGTTAGTTTTCCAACGCATTTTGAATCGCCTTAATCGAATATCGGAATACAAAGTTATGATAAAAACACTGAAAGAAGGTGTAGCTGTCTGTTTAAAACAAAAAATTCCGTTACATAATCCGTTAAAACAACAAATTCAGTTAGTTTTTCCGTTAAACCAACAAATTTCGTTAAATAGGCACTTTTTATATATAGAAAGATATTTTGACATAGTACCAAACATATGGTTATGGGCCTAAGCCACAAAATAAGAAGCCTATGACGTCCGCGACCTTCTCTCCTCCAAATATAGCAAAACCCTTAGCCTACCCTATTCTCTCCTTTCAAGTGAATACAGCAAGTCTGATCTTTCTCGTTCTCAAGTTTTCCATTTTCATTGGCTAGTTTTGTATTATAAATTTGATTTCTCGATGAATATTTACTGATCAATTACGCTACACGAAAAAATTCTTAAGAAGTAAATGAGTGCTTCGCAACCTGTAAATAAGGCTACCATGCCGACTGGCCGGGTGCTGTCTCAGCCAGTGTGCCCATCTCACTTATATTTAATGGAGCACTAACCCAATTGAAAGATAAATTAAGGCCATGTTTGATAGCATGGAAAATGGGTGGAAAAAGAAAACATTTTCCAACTTTCCATGTTTAGTAGTGTTTGATGTGGTAAATTTGGCATGGAAAATTTGACAAATCTTTTCCCTCTATGGGCCATTTTGCTTGCGTGTGAGGAAAGGATTTTCCCACCACTTAGGTGGGAAAATTAATTCTGAGTTCTGATTTTTTTTTTGAAACAATATATATATATATATATATATATATATATATATATATATATATATATATATATATATATATATATATATATTTTTTGTTTTTACTTTTTGGTAATGGAAACAAATTTTATAACCAAATGTGGAAAAAATTATATTTTCATGTAAAACAAAGTCAAACGAACACAAAATTTAAAAATTTTTCAGGTGAAAAATTATACCAATCAAACACATTTGAAATCATTTTCCCTACAAAACATTTTTTAGGTAGATCTTTTCCCTATAAAACATTTTCTTTCCGCTCAATTTCCACCCTTCCAATCAAACGCACCCTAACTCTTTACTTAATACAACATTTAGCCTTTGTTTTAATATAATAGTAAAATGGCCCTTTAAAAATTAATTACTTAATTTATGTCTGCATTTGTCTTTGACTTTGATCAATTGAGTTTTTAACTTCCACTAAATAATTTGGACTTTGACTAGTATAAATGGAGAATGAAATTGCAAATTTGAAAAATGGTGAAAAGAGAAGTAAAAGTCTTCTGTGCGGGATTGTTTTAAAGTACGTAGTGATGAGAAGGCAGAGTGTAATTATTGTGGACAACTATACAAGCATGACTCTAATAAAATTTTGGACTAATATATCGTGGAACCATATTGAGGAGTTACGTACGTTAGTATCCTTATCGACTTCAAGAGAGAAAGCAATAGACATTGGTAATGTTAATATGGGTGGTTCAACCAAAATACAACTTCAGACTTTCATTGCAAATAAAGATATTATTTTGCTAACAATAACGGGCTTCTTATGATCATACTCTTACATTGTTGGAACAATTACTAAGTAATGAGAACAACACATTTTATTCACAAATACAAGAAATCTTCGAACCATACTTCAAGAAATAGTTATGATTACTACTATATTGAGGATAATTGCATTATCCACACATAAATTTTACCTTAGAAGCTATTGTGTTAGTCTTGAGAATGGTTCACCGACCACCATGTAATATGAAATCTTAGCCATACAATGAAGTGGTCATTTTTTATGAAAAAAGCGTATCTTTGTCTATTCAATATTAAAAATGTCCATATTTATTATTTTTCAAATATGACAATTTCTCATAATACACCCTAATTTAGGGTTACAAATCCATATTCCCTTTAATTTAATACATTTTCGGAATAAATAACTCAACACTTATTGAGACGACGAGACATTGACATTAATATCAACTTAATATGCCAATCACAAAACTGGATGTGGAACGTCTCCACTTAACATCTCTTACTCTAAAGTCCATGTTAAATGGTCTGTATTTTGTTTCAACATTAATTAGCAAATATGGTGAAGGTCTCTGATTGTATGATTCCACGATTGCACAGATCGTGATAAGTAATAATAATAAATCATGAGTCCAAATATCTTCCGACGAAGGCTTTGTATTTACTATCAATTTTTATCTTTTATTTAACTTCAATCCAAATTAGAGCGGTAACCAATTATCAATTTAAGTTTTACGTTTAAATAAAATTATACTAAACTAATCTAAATTAATGTAAGTTTAACTAACTGGTGAAGAATTTTTGAGATTTAGTGGTAAGGAATATTGATTTCACTTAGGCCGTGTTTTCCAGGGAAATAGAAAAATATTTTTCACTTTCCGCTTTTTTGGCTGTTTGATAGGCGAAATTTTCCACGGAAAATATTTTCCTACGTTTCCTCACACGTGTGCATTTTCCCGATTTTTTATGAAAATGTATTCCCGCCTTTTTGGTAGGAAAATATTTTACAGGCTGGCTGGAATTTTTTTTTTTGCAATGGAAACAAATGTCATAACCAATGGTAAAAAAAATTTCACTTTAATTGACAATTTTCATGTAAAATAAAGTCAAACGAATACTAAACTTTGATTAAAAAAATAATTTTTTAGGAAACAATTTTTTTTCTTTTTTTTTTTTAACTTTTTGGCAATGGAAACAAATTTTATAACCAATTGTGAAAAAAATATCACTTTAATAGACAATTTTCATGTAAAATAAAGTCAAACAAATAGAAAATTCAAAAATTTTTCGGGTGAAAAATTATAACAATCAAACATACTTGAATTGATTTTCCCTGCAAAATATTTTTTAAACAAATCTTTTTCCTGTAAAATATTTTCTTTCCACCCATTTTCCACCCTTGCAATCAAACGCACCGTTAAGTTATTTAATATTTATTCAATTCAAATTCATTTTTTTTAATGTAAATTCATAAACATGTAAAAAGCAACCAATTGTAATAATTAACCAGTTTTAGTTGGTATTCTCCGTTGAAAAAAAATATTAACTCTCTCTCTTAAATGAAGCAACTTGAAATCAACCAATTAGATGCCAATTAAACTCACAATAAACAATTTGACACATATTCAAAATGACATGAAACCAATCGAATTAAACAAACATTAACCTAAGCCACGTCATTCAGCCTAACGCCAAAGAATTTAGTCAATCATATTATAGAAATTAAATAATAAAAAGATAAAAAAAAAATCATCGGGTTTAATACAAAAAATAAAGAAATTAAGTAATTCAAGCAATTGTTAACCCGATTCACAATAATAATCTTCAACTCTTCTTTGATTGAATGTAAATCTCACGAATAATTGTGTTCTTCAACCGTCAAATCTCAAATTGAGATACAAATATCGAGAATTTATCGTATTTTGATGGGTAATTTTGCCTCGTGATTGTATTTCTAGCTCACCCCTTTGTTTTCCATTAATAGTGATAATTATAGACCTTAATTTTATGCAAAATTTTGTGCCCAAAATTTAAGGGAATCAGAGTTTGATCATAATTAGGAATTCTCAAAAATCGCAATTCATCACCCTAACTTTAATTGTGCTATGGCATAAGTATAGGGATTGTGACTGCAACAGTATAAGATTTTGGGTGTTGTTTTTGCAAATTCTTTAATTGTGATCGTTTCCTGAATTAGCTTGTGCTATCGCACTGGTCATTAAACTTCCATTCTGTACATTTTGATCCCTAAATCACAGTTTTGGCTCTTTTCCTTATCTCAATTATTTCATGGAAGGTCCTTCGACTTTAGAGCATGGCATATTGGTCACATATTTCCAAATTCGTTCAAATCTCATCATTTTTGGTAATTTCCCTTTCTTTTTCGTCCATTTGCATCCAATGCTTTGTTTTCTCTTAAAATAATCAATAAACAAGCTTAATTAAGTATCATTACAATCATTTCCTAAAGCTACATTTGATTGACAAGATAAGTATAATATTTACATTTATCAATTATCAAATACCCACAAATTTAAATATTTGTCCGTCTGCAAATAAAAGTAACATATAAACTTAACTATACTCTAAAGAAATATACTCAACTCAAAATAAACAATTCAATGATTTCTCAAAATGAATATCTAAATCATAAAATTTAAACAAGTTAATGAAATAAAAGAAAAACAATTATTTCACAAACTTCACATATCATATATTATGCTTTTGAATGTGTGGGTTCGACATTCTCAATTTTATCAATGCTACTTGAATCAAGTCATATATTTTAACTTCCAAAGACACTTTTCCCAAACAATACCAATTCGATAAGTGTGTCAAACTATTCTCTCATCACGGTCTCTTGCATTTTCAATAATTTTTTCAAAGGTTATGTAAACAAGTGGTTTTAAGCTTACTTTAATCATCAACTCAACTATTCTCCAACTCTTTTTATGGCCAATACTTAGCTAGAAAGTAGTGCATCTTCTATTTCATGTACTTGGTTTGATCATATTTCCCTATCAAAACAAGACAACACGCATAATTTTTTTTTCCTTTATATATATATATATATATATATATATATCTTTCTATTCTTCTCACATGTAGGCAGCTATTTCGCTTAGACATTGATATTTTAACGACAAATCACTTCTTATTCTTTCTTCTCTCCACTCTAGATAGGTAGCACCACTTTTGATTTGCAATTTCTATAAACATGAAGGACTAAAGTGCAATTCTGAGAATAAATGTATTAATAATTTTCTATGGAAAATCAAGAATACGATGATGGTTCAAGTTCTTAAGGTTCTTGTGTTGTCCATGCATTACCACTTGATAAAAGATGGAAGTTAATATGAAAATAATGCAATATAGTACCAGAAGTTTTACAACACCATTCTATGTAGCATTATGTAATAGATTCAGTTAAATCAAATGTAATTTATTTAATTTTATATTTCATTTAATGATTAACTAGTGTTGTAATATCAGTAGTCTTATATAAAATGCTATAAACTAGTTGTTGTTTCCACGTTGGCCAATGGGTATAGAATTAAGTTATTTGTACCAAGTTTGTTGACAAAATGACTTATACGGTTCAAATGAATTTTATTAGACGGACGAGATTGAATTATTTATTATTCTATTATTTCTTTACTTTTATGTTTTAGTTATTTTCAAATCGAATGTTATCAACCAATGTTATATATGTAGCATGATTCATACAACATTAGGGTTGAAGGTCTTGTCATCAATTAATGGCGTGGTCCATGGCGGCAAAAAAGAGAGAAAGGTGTACTCTGGTCAAAGATGACCTTTTTGTTATGAAATTAACTTTTTCCTATTGAAAAGCCATCGGGAAAAGATATTTAACGTGGCCCACATAAACTATATTTGACATCAAAGGAGAGGCAAAGACTTCCAATTTTTGTCCAAAAAATCAAATATCAAAACGAAAACTTACAGCTGGATCTTCTACCTTTGAGATGGAACAGTTTTATAGGCACACATGATTGAATTGTTCACTCAAATCGCGACATTTAGAATTTCAAACCACTTAGATCACGACATATCGACGTTTGATATGGTAAGAGAGAAACAAGATAGGTGTATAATTCACTCAAATTTCAACGTCTCTTAATTTGAGTTGTTCGGGGTTTAAAATATCGTAAATTTAGAGAACGACTCTATCACATGTATACATAAAATATAGTATGTCTATCTCCAACAATTTTTAATTACATCTTTGTTGATGATTTAATTTTTTAACACTTTAGTGTATGGGTTTCCCTTAGAAAGTTATTTCTTCACTCAAATAGATACATTTATAATTTCGAACCACTTAGATCATGATAGAAAAGATATTCTAAGATGAATTTTAGAACTTTAGAAATATATTCTAAGATGAATAGAAAAGATAAAATGATTTTAGAAGAATTACAAAATATTAATATATTAACTAGAACTAATAGAATTAAATTACAAGAATTAGCAACAAATTTAAGTACCGAATTTAAATCTTTAAGTGAAGAGATAAAACAAATTGATAACTCTCAACAATTATTTGAAATAAAAAATAAAGTATTACAAATGTTGGTAGATGAATCTCCCGAATATAAAGAAAAAGATATTACAATAAATCAATTTTTAGAATAGTATGATAAGTATACTCAGTCTTTAGATAAAATAGATATTTTAAATCAAGATTTCATAATTCATATCAAGAATATGGAATCAAATCTAGAAATTGTTAATAATAATATTAAGATAGGACCAAAAATCTTATATAAATTGAATCAAAATTTAAAGATTTGAAACATAAAAAAGAATATTGTGTCTCAATTGAACCACCTTTACCAGCTTATGTTATAGAGGAATTAGAAACAAAATTCTTTGAAATTAGTGGAGAAAAATTAGAAGCTTATAAACAAAGTTTAGAACAATTAGTTATTCAAATTGAATATATATATACAGAAATGATTTAATGAGCACCGGTGCTCATCTTATCCTAAACACCGATGAGTTGGCACATTAATTCATTGGTGGATTGGAACTCACAAAATCTTTATCCACCAATGAATTAATGTGCCAACTCATCGGTGCTTAGGATAAGATGAGCACCGGTGCTCATTAGATCATTTCTGTATATATATATATGAATGATCCTCCACCCAAAGAAGAAACTACTGAAATTAATACTCCGCATTTAAATCAACAAGTTGAAAATCAACTGTTAGTACGAGAAGCAAGTAGAACTAATATAACTACAGATTGGACTCAAGTCGAATATGATGACTGAAATTTGGAATGGATAAGAGAACATGGAAAGGAAAGAGAAGGTTATAATTTTAGGAAAGAACGTAAAGCTATTAAGCATATAAATCTTAGGGATAATAATCCAGTTAAACTATTTACTGAACCAATTCCTACAATAAGAATATGAAGAGATGTTGATGATATCAATAATAAAAGTGAAATTATTGACTGATGGGCAAAAGCTACTGATTTAGCTGTTGCTTTTCATAAGTGGAATACCACTCAAGCTTATAACTTTATAATTTACACCTTTAGAGGAATTCCTTCAAATATTTGTAGAAGAACTTCTGAAAAAACCAAAAACAAAATTAAATATGAAGAAAAATCTACTACTACTATAGATAGCAACGGAACTTTAGATGCTGAAAATTTTAAAGAAGTTTTAAAACTAATAGAAAATTTCTTTAGACAAATATTATTAGGAGAAGTTATATTAGAAACTAAGATTGATATGGTTACTCAAGAAACTTTACAAATAGAAAGAGAAATGAAATTATTAAAAATCTGTGATATGTGTGAGTTAAGTGAATATACTAAGAAATTTGAAAAATTTTATATCAAATCTTCCAAATCTATAAAAGAATGAAATCTATATGAGGAAGATAAAAAAAATTATTGAATAGATATTTTCTTAAATTACCTTGGCCATGGGGTTAGACACTATTTGAAAATTATCAAATCTATTGGAATAAAATAAAATGGGAAGACCCTAATTATAGAACAGATACTCTAGGAATGAGAACTTCATTTGCTAAGAGAAAAAATATTTGAATTGTGTAAAAAATCTATGTATCAACACTTATTTAGGAAATATGGTAAGAAAACCAGTTTATGTTGTTATGGAGAAATAGCAGCAGTACCACAATTTGGTTGTCACCAACCATCCAAGAAACCATATTATAAAAGAAAATTTAAAAGATATCTTATACCTTGGAAGAAAAATAAAGAATTTAAGAGCCACAAGAAATATTTTAAGAAGAAAAAATCATGGAAAAAAGAGTTTAATCAATATAGAAAACCCCAAAAGAAATCTAAAGAAGAATTTTATAAAAAATGTAAATATTTTACATATAATGAAATATGACATATATCTCCTAATTGTCCTAATAAAAATAAAAGAGAAAATATCAAATATATTAGATTGATGGAAGAGATAGAATACGATTCAGAATATGAGATAATTGAAGATTTAGATGAACTATCTGAAACAGACTCAATCTATGAGCTATATATAAAAGAAATTGAAGAACAAGAATTTGAACAAATCTACATGAATCGGGAGATTATAAACACTACTGAAACTACCTTAGATACTGAAGAAGGAACTTCACAAATTGTTGTGTTTGATGAAGAAAGATATGGAGTAATAAAAGAAAAATAAATATCTTTAAGAGATAAAGATGTGTTTGTTAGACCAATACTACCTTGGTTCAACAAAACTACATATATTGCTAAATATGATGAAATACCTATTAACATGGAAAATGTTAAAGACAACACCACTATACCTCTAACAATCAGAGAATGAGTTCATAGAGAATTAGCAAATATAAAAAGAACCACTAGAGAAAGACTGAAAAATATTGTGATTGGAGGAATTCAAATCATGATTAAAGAATATTTTAGAGAGGGAATGAATATTCTTATACAAATATACTTAATGGAAAATAGAATTCTTCATGATTCTATGGACGCCTTATTAGGAGTTGTCTCTAGAAACCTTGTATACAAGAAAATCATATTCACTAAAAGACCTGGATTTGCCATGTCTTTATTAGATGAAAACTTAAGTTTAGGATTAAATCTATATCACAAAATTGATAGATTAATTATGCCACTAAGAAGTAAAGCTGTAACTTTACATTGTAATGCTTTATATACCTTTATTACTACACACCAAAAAGAAATCAATAAGATTTCAAGAGACTTCATACAAATTCATGAAGACTTTAGAGACCTTACACAATTTACACCATCAAAAATGTTAAGTAAAAATAACATTTCCTTACCACAAGATATATTACTTGATTTTCATAAGCAATCTCGAAGAATTGACAATAATGCAGGAAATCAATGATTAGTTGCCTTGAATACCTTAGGACAACTTGTAGCTAGAATACCTAGTAGAAGAATAGGAAAAAGTATCAGCACTAGAGAACTTTCAAGCTCTAGCAGACCATCTACTAGTAGAAATTATCCAACAATACCTAGAAATAGTATTGATATTGATCTAAGAAAATGTGAGGAAGATAATTTCCTTATCTTAATAGAATATATCAATAATCAAAATAATTACGAAGAAACTATAGTCATTGTTAATGCAGGAGCTAGTACTAGTCATATTAGAGCAGACTTAGTAGAATATTTAATAGAAGAGAATTTACCAGAAGGAATAACTCTTACCGATTATCACGTGATTAAATATGAAATTAGAACATTTGTTAATCTCGAACTAAGTTTCATAGACATAGAAGGAGAACAATTAAAATTAAATCTTAAAATCCATAAAAATTGTAGAAAAGGAAAGATACTAATCCAATATTACTTGGAATAAACTTTCTTGAAATGGTTTCACTATTTTATATCCAGAAAGATACTCTACAAATAAATATCGAAGGAAAACAAAAATTTCTTCCTAGAGTTAATAAAAAAAGGAACCAATTTATATGATACAAGGAATCAGATCAATCAAAACTAGTATATTTAGTCCATATATTGAGATAACTCTCAATTTACCAGATTATTGTATGATAAAATTTCATGCCATAATTAATACTGGATAAGGTATTTGCCTATGTAAAAGAAATATGTTCCCAGAACATTAGTGTAAAAGAGATTATAAGAAAATAACTTATGGTTAAACAGCCAGTGATATTATAGAAATCTATAGAAATTTTGTAGAAAATGTTCCTATCATTATAGAAAATAGAGAATGTTTTATTCTACGAATATATGCAAAAGATAAAATTGGATGTGATATCCTTTTAGGAGAACATTTTCTCTGTACATATAGCCCCTTTACACAATATAAAGATAGTTTTGAATTTACTACACCTTATAATCACAAAATTAAAACACCAAAGATCTATAAAGCAATTGGAATTGCACATCAACCAATTCACCACAGACCTATACATCAAAGTTCTGGTAATCGTGGTGGATGTTATACAAAAATTAATCAAAAACAAAAAATTCAATATTAAGAATTGAAAATTTAGAAGAAGAATTAGAAAATATTAAATTAGAATTAAAAGAATGTTATCATGAATATCCTCTAACTAAATGGGATAAGGATAAACCCATGACAACTATTGAACTAAAAAGCCCAGATGCTAAAATATCAGGAAAATAATTCCCTTATAGTGAAGAAGATAAAAAAGAGTTTGAAATCCAAATTAAAGAACTCTTACAATTATGAGTAATATGAGAATCAACCAGTCCATATAATAGTCTAGCATTTATGATAAGAAATTATAGTGAAATCAAAAAAAGGAAAAGATAAAATGATAATTGATTATAGAAACTTAAACTCTAAAACTATACCAAATAGTTATAAATTACCAATAAAAGAATTGTTAATTAAACAAATACAAGGAAGCAAAATATATTCTAGATTTGATTGTAAATCAGGATATTAGCAAATAAAATTAGATGAAACTTCAAAACATTTAACTAGTTTTACTACCTCTAATCCATTAGGACAATTTGAATGGAGTGCTATGCCATTCGGATTAATGAATGCATAAGCTAATTTCAACAAAGAATGGATAAGATTATCGGACTCATAAAAGATTTCTGCATTGTTTATGTAGATGATATCCTTGTTCATAGTAAGAATTTGAAAGAACATGTAGAATATCTTAAAAAGTTTTATTATATTGCCAGAAAACATGGATTAGCCATATCTGAAAGAAAAGCAGAAATAGCTAAAATTGAAATCAAATTCTTAGAATATATATTTTTACAGAAGAAAAAATACTTCAACAACTTCACATTGGAAAAAAGATTATTGAATTTCTAGAAGTAATTAGAGATAAGAAAGAGCTGCAAAACTTTATTGGATTATTAAACTATTTTGAAAAATTTATAAAAAATTGCTCAAAATATAAAGTTCATTTTACCAGAAAACGTAGAAAAAGAGTTGTATGGGAATGGATACAAGAAGATATAGATATGATAAACAAAATAAAGAAAATATGTGAAAATCTACCATAATTGAATATTCCAAATGATGATGATTTCTACATTTTAGACACTGACACATCTTTATTACACTGGGGAGCAATCTTTAAAAGAAAAGAAAACCATAAAGAATTTCTTTGTAATCCTTTGTGTAAATACTTAGAAGAACTTGTTGCATATACTTCAGGCGCTTTCAAGGATATTGAAACGATGTATGATATTAATCGAAAAGAATGTTTAGCTGTCAAGAAAGGAGTTGCTAAATTTGAACCTTATTTGTTACCTAAGAAATTTCTTATTAGAACAAATAATACTCAGGTAAAACTATTATTGACAAACAAATTTGGAACAAGTGCAGCTGAAAGACTATTTATTAGAATGCAAATGTGGTTTGTACAATTTAAATTTGATATTGTCCATATTAAAGGAAAATACAATTTTATTCCAAAATTTTTAACCAGGAATGGAACAAATTAAGAAAGAACTTAAAGCATTGAAGTTCGAAATGTATGCGAAGATTGCTGCTATGGAATCCAAGATAACATTAATGGAAATGGCTGATACTAAGCCAATATCTGAGGCCAAAGAGGTTATACTATCTGAAGGCCTTAGTGCCAATAAATCTAAAAGCTTCAAAGCCAATATCGAACAAGAAGCATTCAAGCTTCATAAGTTATCAGTCAAAGAGAATATTACTTTGTCTCCCTCATAGGAGAAGAAATTTACAAAGGACAGTATCTCTATACAAGAGTTTGATCACTCAAATATCATCAAAGCCTGTAACGTCCATGGTGTTATGGATATCAAAAATAAAAATGATTTTATTTTTGTATATGTATTGTTCAATCTAGCCTGCTGCTGGTTTACCGGTATTGGATGATGGATGAAAATTTTGACATATGGAACTTATAACAAAGTTAATATTTATCCAGGAGCTCCAGCATACTGGGTTCGTGCTCTATATGAAATGGAAAATATACTATGTATTTATCCATCATAATCTTTAAAGGATGTAATTCGAGTTATCAAATGATATTGTCAAGTTCTATAACACAAGAACATCTATATCAGACTTTTCTCTACAAGTCTTGAGTGAGATAGTGAATAATATAGATTGCTTCCGCAAGCCATGTCATAAGAATGGTCACTACTTCTAAGCAGTTTTAGCATGAGAAGAGTTTAGCCTGAGAAGAGTGAAGTTCATAATACTATCCCAGAAGACATAAATAAGTTGATAGGTCTTTCGTAGAGCTAAAGGATATAAGGATCAGTTCGAGCATATTCAGAAAATTATTGAAGAAAAACAAAATATTTGGGTGTATGATTCACAGGATCACTTGATTTACAGCAAGGTTGTGTCATCTACCAAACAAGAAGATTGACACTATCTGGATACATGGTGTGATCATATTTTTGGAGGAAACGCTAGTGGAACACAGAAGACAAAAAATGAGGTGTGAAAACAGTTTTAGCGTTATCCAAATCATAAGTGCGAATGCTGCAGCAATGAAGAAGATGACTCACCAATCTCTCTTGATCCAGAGGAATTTTCGGATGAGTGATTTGAGTCTCATATGGAAAAGTAGAGGACCCTTTTATCACTATTTTATCAAAAGCATTTTTGATAAAGAAAAACGGTGGGTTTACCTCAATTATTCTCCATAATAAGACGAAAAACTTTAGGTCACAGTAAGATACCCACTATCTTACATAATTAAAGCAACAATAATGAAGGACAGCTGTTGAGCTTTTCCAATCTATAAATAATAGACTAATTCTTAGAAGAAGGCAATTGAGACTGAAGCCAAAAATTTATCTCTATACCTTATATTTCAAATCTTGTAACATTTTCAGTTTCTGTTTGAGAAGTGAAGCTTGTAATAATGTAATCTCTATGGAGTTCTAATTTCCTTAGAGAAAGTACCAAGAGTGTAGCCAAAATATGTATGTGTACTCTTATGTAAAAGATATTAGTGTGATGCTTTTGTGAAATCAAGTTATTTCAAGACATTGTTTTTTTATCCTTATTATTTTCTCAAAAACTTTTATCTTACTCATACTCCAACGGTAAAAACCTTGAGAGTTAGTGTAAGTATATTGTTGCCATGTTGCCGTGTGTAGTCACTTTAGGCGTTGTTAGAGAAAGCCACTAGAACCCCGTTACCATTCAAGGTGATGTTTTAACAAGGAGTTGAAAGGAAAACTGTGATTCCGTGTGATCCATTTTGAGATATGCAAAAGAGTAAAAGAGAAAATCAATAAGTGTGAGGAAGCCGCGTTGGACCATAACCCACTTTCTTAAATTCAAATAACACCGATCACTTATATCTGAATACACTAACATATGGGTGCAAGCTCAAGGAAAATCTCATTGATATTACTTTGCATTTACCTTCTGCTTCAACACTGTAAGATCTTTCTTATTTATGTTACATATTTGCATAATATTGCTATTTATAAAGTTTTAGTTACTTTTATTCGAAAATTAGAAATTGACTGCGAAAGAAAAAGAGAAAAAATTAAATCATTTTATAATGTGGTTGATTATTTTCTTAAAAATAGTAAAAATATACATGTGTCTTTATATTGGAAAGAAAATATAGTTATAATTAATAGAGAAATTAATAAATTAGAAAATAAAATTAGAACATTAAACGATTGTTTTAATAAAAGATATATATAGATAGATACGATCATAATTGGCTTTTCCATTTATTAGGAGAAATAAATCAAAGTTATCCTATATTGGGAATAGAAAACCTTGATTTAACTACAGAATAAAGGAAGGACATTTAAGTCTTTTAAATTCCTGCACTTCACTTTGTAAACCCAAATAGCATGATCGATGGGTATATGTCATGGGTATTTGTCACGGTGTAAATTACGAGGGCCGATGTGGCCATAGTAAAACAGCAGAGTCCATAGAAAATAGAATTTCAAAAAAAGTTAAAAAAAAGTAGACTATGGTGTTACTCGTACACGAGTAAGATGATGAAGTAATGTCGAGTTAATTGATAAAATTGGAAGAACGTACACTTTTCGTTTCAAATTTAGGGAGTTCTGTTGAATTGACACATTTGTTATGTTGATAATTTTTTTCTATAATCATTTTTTTGTATATTTAGTATAGAAGAGCACATATGAAGTTGATTAGTGTATTTTCTACACTTATCGAAACCTTAAATCATGATATTTTATTGTCTTTTGGATAAAATTCTACTTCATTTATGTTATATTGTATTTTGTAGGTAAAAAATAATGTTTGATAAAGAATTGGAGAAAAGAATGCAAAAGTGGCGAAAAATGACAAAATCCAAAAATGAAATATTGGAAAGAAATATTACATTAAATGTGTTTGAGTTAAATGGGCCTTAATAAACTTGCATTGAGAATTTTAATTGGAGCCAAATTAAACATATTTAGATAGATATATAAACACACACACACACACACACACAATCACACACAGACAGTCACAGGCGAGAAGGAGAAAAGAAGGGGGTACTTTTAAAAACGGCCTAGTCAAATGCCCAAATTTCCACTTTGACTTTTCCTTTATTACATATTTCCACATTGGCCAATTTGGGGTCAAAAGAAATGCTCTCTAGTGTATAAAACAATGGTTTTGTCATTGTTTTATACTACCAATTTAGTTAACAAATAAAAACCAAACACTCCCTACTTAAAATTTCAAAATCAATTTCAACACAGATAAAAACTCTCTTATCTTCTTTAATATGAAAATCTCAAAAATATCAATAGTTAAAGAAAAAAATTATTTTATGTCAATTACTTCGAATCATTAAATATATTTACGTATGTTTCATTTTCTTAAATGTGTATATGTTTTTAATCGATAAATTAATATTCGACATGCAGATAAATTTTTTTAAGCACGAATGAAAAAAAAATTCATTTGCATGTTAATTTTCGATTGACCGTCAGCTGTTACAGCCTTAAAGTCGGCTGTTACGAAAAAACAGTCGATTATTAAGGCTGACGGCCGTTAACAGCCGGTGACGCGACTGTTAACAAACGGTACTGCCGGCTTAGTCGAAATCGCCTATTGTTCTGGCCGTTCTGGCCTACTGTTACATATATATTTTGTTGTTTTTAACAAATTTCTGTTGCCACTGTGAGCAGAATTTTTGAATGAATGTTTACAAATTCTGTTTTGTCATGCAAATATGATGATTGTACTCTCAATTTGCTGCTTTGGTGATTTTGAATTGGATGAAAATAATCATGGGTATGGAAATAGACGAATGACATACAAGGTGTTATTCAAACATATATAATAGAGAGTGCATCGTACGAGGAACTGTACCATGATATACAGAACAAGCTGAGCGTCGATTCATCTCGATACGATATGGTACCGAGATTTCAATTCAAAGATAATTTGCCATTTTCTATTCCACCTATGAAGGTCAGATCTGATGTTGAAGTCAATTATTTGTTTGAGTTGAACAAAATGCAAATGACACCTATTTGCATTACTTTAGTGAGGAAGGACGACGCGGAAGGTAGAAATGAACATTCAGATGTAGCTGATGATAATGCAAATAATTTTTGGAATACAATGGAGATAGCTCGCGAGGATGATGCTAATATTCCTGAGATAACTGTTCCTCATCGTGACATGCTGTGACGTACAGAATTCAGTCGGTAGTTCAGGACAACGAAAATGTAAATGAATTTACAAATGAGAATTTGAGTGCTTTATCCCATCAGAGACATGAATGTGGTGGGAGCTTAGGGACTGGAACGAGATGACCGTTATCTAACTCTTCACGTGTGGTTCCCGATGATGATGATCTGTATGTTGAGCAAATGTTTGAAACGAAGAAAGATTTGCAGGAAGCTGTGCACCGCTGACATTGAAATTCAACTTTGAGTTCAAGGTAAAGAAATCAAACAAATCATTGTTGACACTTGTTTGCATCGACGACAATTGCCATTAGCGGTTGCGAACGACTAAGATGGAGACGAATGGATCATTTGTAGTTTGCAAGTATACACAGGAACATACTTACGAATTGAGAATTCGTATAAATAATCACATACAAGCTCGGTCATAGTTTATTGGTCGACGAAAAAAGCACAAGTATCAGGATCCACAGACGATCTACAGACCTTCCGATATCATTAACGATGTTCGACGAGAGTAAGGAGTGGTCATGAGCTACCAAAGGCCTAGAAGGACCAAGAATGCACGTTGGAAGATTTAATGAGCTCAACCGAGTAGGGTTATACAAAATTGGCCAAGTACTGCCATAATTTGGGGACAACTAATCATGGTTCTACTTTTTTCATCGAGACGAAAGGCGAGAATTGCTTTAAGTATTTCTTTATGGCTTTTGGACAATGCATTAGAGGATTTCAAAATGCGATGTGACCCATAATTCTAGTCGACGGTATAACTCTGAATTCGAGATAAGGGGGCAAGCTGATATATGCTAGATGTCAAGATCCTAACATATAGATTTACCCACTTGCATTCGGTATAGTCGACAGCGAGAATGATCTGTTAATGCTCTGGTTCTTTACGAAGCTTAAGGAAATGATCGAAAAAGTCGATGATCTTGCCTTCGTAACTAATTGGGGTTAGTCTCTAATAAATGCTATCGCTGAAAGTTTCCTCAAAGCACGTCATAGGTACTGCATGTACCATATACAGGGTAATCTGAAGACTATACATCGGAGCAAGGCATCATTGTATTGTTCAGGAGAGCGGTCGAAACTTATAGTGTCGAGAAAAGTAATAAGTTTATGGTCGAGATAGGAAGTAAGGCGTTCCCAACATAGGATTATCTTACAAAAATGGGGATAGAACATTGGATGCGGTCACATTTTCCAGGACGTCAGTACAACTTGATGACGAGTCTCTGAATGCATTGTTCAAGAAGGATCGAGAGTTGTCAATTCTCACAATAATTGAGAACATAAGTATCAAGTTGTAGCAGTGGTTTCATAACTGACATGCAGAATCACAGAATTGCATGAGCGTGCTAGCCCCAACTCAAGAGGATAAACTATTCAATGCTGCAGAGGTTGAAAGAAAGTTGATTGTGGAACCGTTGGACGAGTCGCGCTTCTTCGTACAATGTGCACGTCACGTGGCATACATGGTGGACCTCACTGGTAACACATGTACTTATACTCGATTTCACCTGGAGAGTTTTCCATGCGAGCATGTAGTCGCGGTAGCTATGAACAAAAGCTTTGCAGCGAGAACATTATGTTCTCCTTATTACTCGGTTGATTATTGGAGAGTAGCGTATGCTGAGATTATATTTCCCCTACCGAATGAAGTCGCTTAGGAAATTTTTGACTATATTCTCCCATTTAATAGTTTGTTGCCAACTATAGTTGAATGAGGTGGTCCTGGATGTCCACGTACTTTTAGAATACACTCTACTGGATAGTTTCTTTGAGCGCGTAGGTACGGTAAATGTAGAGCAGTCGACTATACTTGCCAAACTTGTACGAGTTAGATTCCACTGAATGACAATTAGTCGAGTCTGTAATATTATAGCTGTTAAATGAACAATATTTACATTCATTTTAGCATTCTTTATAATTAATTCGTACGTAAATATTCACAATTATCCGATAAATGAATAAACAATTAAATATACAATGTTTACATGAGTTTTACAATATTTACAATTATCTGATAAATAAATAAACAATTAAATATATAATATTTATATGAGTTTTATAATATTTACAATTATTTCATAAATAAATGTACAATGTTTACGGATCACACTTGAATTCGTACAAATTGCATGCTAATTTATTTCTTCAAATTTGTATCCACGATTGGTTGATTTCATCAACCTTATGTCCTATACTCAAAAATTCATTGTATTTTATTGCAAACATGTTGCGATCACCCCTACAATTGAATAATAACGTATTAGTTCGGTACCGTGTAGCTAAAAATTAAATTTCCATGTTAAATCAAATTATAAATACTTACGATCTAGATTGTCTTGCTGTTGTCGTGTTGCGCACGATGGCCAGTCTATCACGTACGATCACACTGGCTCGGGCAGCCATTAAGGGAACGATCACTGAAAGTGGCTCCAAGTTATGCTCGAGTTGGCCTTGTGTCAAAAAAGAATGAT
Organism: Fraxinus americana; assembly: GCA_035079005.1. Taxonomy (NCBI): domain Eukaryota; kingdom Viridiplantae; phylum Streptophyta; class Magnoliopsida; order Lamiales; family Oleaceae; genus Fraxinus; species Fraxinus americana. The sequence continues at coordinate 23,000,857 of CM068726.1, read as the reverse complement.
CGAAGTCGTACATATGTATAGTGAAGTTAGTGAAGACAATTTCCACGGTAATACAGTGAGAATTCACTATCACTGGAATGTATACATGCGTACGACCCTCCTATAGATTTTCCCTGATCCTCGGTCACGTCCCTATGACCCACTCGTCCGTATATTCAGGCAGCACGTACTCATAACCCATAAGTTGAAGTGACTGATGCTCAATGGCAACGAAACATACGAACTCATTGCTCAAGATGAGTCTACCAGGAATGTCGAATGATCTCAGATATCTTTGAGCTCGATAACGCAATATGTCAATGGCCAGATCGATGTACTACATCAGTAAATACCAATAAAAAAAAATAGAGGGAGTTATTTCATTTCATTAACAAAAAAAATTATGTATAGATAATAAATAACGATATGACTATTTCACTTATATCGTCGGTGAGCGAAGTCCCTGAAGTGGTGATGTCATGAAACCACGTATAGGCCTCGAAGATCGTCTCGCTATTGTATGGCTATCTATAAAAAAGGAAACAGAAAAAATATTAAAAACAGTATAGATGAGTTAGAGTAGCGTACTTTATTGAAATTTTAAAATACTTATCGGACATAATTCTTCTCCATTCTGTCTCGAACGCTTTTCATTTGGCATGGTCCATCTTCCTGAATAGATTGGGATACGTCCCTTCAATGAACGTTCTCCTATTCGCCTTAGCAATGAAGGGAAATACGACGTACTGCTTCGGTAATCTAGGTCTCTTGCCCACCTGACCCGGTACGTCAACATCACGCCTTTTAACCTTTGTCACGACCGGTGTCCTCTCATCCTCTGTAATCAAGGGTACCACCTCTGCCTCGACCATCCCCTCCTCCACTAGCCCCTCCGCCTACCCCTCCACCTTTGCCACCTAATTAGCCTCGGGTACATCCACCTCCATCATCAAGGTCGTCTCTGCCTTCTCCTTCTCCCAAAATGCAGTATCTGGCCACAATGGAGAGTCGCCCCGTCTATCACCCTCTTCGTTGTCCCATCTATCATCCCCTCGTAGTCCTGCTATTCTGCCTCGGAGCGCTACGACCTACAACTCAAGGTTTGATACATGGCTACAGAGCACTGCAACATCTTGACATAAACTCGATGTCTCGCCTCTCAACTCTCGGCGCAGCGCCCCTACCTCCCCTCATAGGGCGCCTACCTCCTCCCTCATGTCTGCCATAAATCCAGTCAGAAGGTCATACAGGTCATTGTGCACATGAAATCAACGAGGGATGTGCCTCGATGGAGGAAAAAGAGATCTTATTGGCAGTGGAGGCGATCCCATCGGGGGCGGAGGCGATCCCATCGATGGAGAAGGTGATCATCGATTAACTGGACCGTGCTCCAATATAAATAACATCAAAAATTATTAACTTAATTAAAATAAGCTAACTAACACACAACGATAATCAATAAATTATTCAATTCTCATACCCGATCTGGATCCAGGATAGAATCGGACATCTGGTTTCGTGGAGTATGCGAAACAACTAATTCAAGTAAAAGACACGACCCTCTTCCTCCATCGACGACGTCAACTCGATTAGGACCTCAAGCTGACATTTTAACATTTCAACTAGTTAATGATCATGTGATGAAATTTTGAAACGACATATAATGTAAATATACAATATGTAATACTCACCTGAGGGTCGTCTAGGATGGCTGATAATTATTTGCTGGACAAACATCTGTCTACTCGGGATGATCGCTATGATGTATCTGAGGGCAGCGTGTCTCTCCTCGCCTGGAAAATTGAGTACCCAAGAGGGAGATTGTCTCATGTGCCTAGATCTACAACACATACACTTATTATATATAAATTTAGCATTAAAATTTTTAATGTTGATTATGTTAAACATTTACATGCACTGCTATGGGCAATCATATATATTGTACTTACGCATGGACCCTTTGGGTTTTGAGTGGATCTGGTGAAGATGTGTACGGTATCCTGAAAACATCTACAGCCCCACAGATAGTTGTTGAACGCATCAATGTCATCCACAACTTGCAAATAGAAAATGTCGACGTCGGTCTTCTTGTGATGACACTTCATCATGCTCTCAAGGATGTAAACCAGCCCAAGCTTTATCCTACCTAACTCTGGTCGCACTCCCTGATCGCGCCCATCAACTAGGGTAAAAGAACTGTCCCCTGTCCCTAGTAGTATGTTTTGTACAGCCTGTTTCTTTTCTCAGTGGCTGCCTCGTCGCCTGTAATCCTCAGTCTAATGATCAGGGTGAACTTAAACATCGAGAAACTAACAACCTTGGCCCCGAGGTCGAAGTGGAGGGCATTTCCTTCGACTGGCCTAAGGAACCGACATAGCAGTGCATCGATGATCTGTCCTAAGTACTACAACTTTCGCAACTGGTACATTGGCCACAAGAAGGAGTACCGCAACATATCTCCATGTTGATCATCGAGCAACTCCAGCACAGAGGTAAAACTCTCAAAGCTACCGTTTCAAGTAGCTTTCCTCGCCACCTGTCTCAACTCTGCATCTAAATGATACTCCATCCAACAAAAATTTAAATGTTAGAACATTGAACAAGAAATAATAAAATGACAAACAATCTCAAAAAATCAAGCGAACCGAATTGTAACTACCATATGCAAGATATCGACGATAATGAAAAAATAAATGATGTAATAAAAATAATAAAGAAAAAATTAAACATAACAAAATTATTAAAATTAAATAAAGAATATAAATTTTATTTACGTAAAATTGAAAAAATTAAAGATTTGTTTAAACAGAATATTTAAATAAAGAATTTTGAACTTAAATAATTAAATTTTAATTTGGTCTAACTAATTTTCAATTTAAATTTATTTATTTCATTTAAAAAGGACTAAATGTTTGTAATTTATATAAATTTTAATATATGAAAAATAATTAATAAATTAATTTAAATTTAAATTAAAAAATTAAATTTTACTTGGGCCAACTAATTTTCAATTTAAAATTGTTTATTTCATTTAAAATGGACTAATGTTTTTAATTTATATAAATTTTAATATATGAAAAATAATTAATAAATTAATTTAAATAAAAATTAAAAATAAAAATTAAATAATTAAATTTTAACTTGGGCCAACTAATTTTCAATTTAGAATTATTTATTTCATTTACAATGGACAAAAATTATATATATATATATATATATATATATATATATATATATATATATATATATATATATATATATATATATATAATTAATAATAAAAATAAATCAAAAGGAAAAATAATTACTACATTAATTTAAATAAAAATAAAAATTTAAAATTAAATTATTTTTAAAATTAAATGTTTCTGGGCCGACTGACTATTATAACAGCCTGGGCCGACTAACTGTAAACAGTCTGGGCGACTGTTACAGTCGAGCTGACTATTTCAGTCGGCTTCTCGCCTTCCTATTGTTTTCTCGTCGAAAAATTCCATTTTCGATGATAAAAATTTGATTTTCTCCCAAATGACAATAAATCAAACATTTTCTATCCAACCATCAACCTAAATAATGAACAAAAAACTAAATAAATGTTAAATCTAAAATTTACCATTGAAGAAAAATAAAAACTATAATCACAACAAAAAACTGCCCTTGTTAAGATCACTTAGCCGGTGAATGGTTGTGGTGGTTGGGTTACCGATTGTGAGAGCAGTTGTGGGTGACCGGATCCCGACTGAGATTTTTTTCATTTTTTTTTCAGTTGGCCGTGTGAGGAATGAGAGGGGTATTTTTGGGTTTTGATCTCAAATTTTTTTTTTTTTTAAAAACAGGTCAAAGGCCAAAGTGGAAAAATGGCCTGGTCAACCAGCCATTTCCACTTATTTCCTCGAGAAGAAGGCATAGAAAAAGAAGAACAACTATTGCTAAAGAGAAAACATAGGAGAAAAAAGAGAAAAGAAGAGAAAGAGGAGAGAGGCAGAAAAACGTGAGAAAAGTAAAAAAGAAAAAAAAAAAGAAAAAAAAAAGAGATTACCAGAAATTTTCACGTTTCATCAATTTTTGGTAATATCTTTCCACTTTTGCGTGTTTTTATTTTTACAAGATGAATAACTAATTTTTATATTAAGGAAAACAATGTAGTCGATTTGTGATTCTTTATGTTTTTTATTCAAAATTTCTGTAATTTATTTATTGCCCTGTTTGAGTCACATTATTTTTTTATTCTCATTCTTTTACTATTTTTAACAACACATTTTTCAATAAAATAATATTTTTCATCACATCAATAACTTTTTTTCAACTACATATTCCCCATCACATCAACTGTAAAAATACATTCTTTTTCCAAAAAAATGTGCACCAAATGGGGGCTATATATGTGTTGGTTTTATTATGAGTTTAATCCATTAAATTATTTGATCAATAGTTTGATGATTATGTGAGTCTCTTACGAATCGAGATGTGAGTTTGAGATTTAGACCATATAATAAAATTCGGTAAATTAGTATAACGTGTAGAGATACATATACTAATTATTGCGGTCATAATATGAATTCTTAGAACTAGTGTTTCGTTTAACTAAATTGATTCACATAGAGATATGAAATTGACTCGATGAGAACTCGAGAGAGGTAAATTGAATACAATAGAAAAATTCGATCGAACACTACATTTAGTTATAAATCTTGATTTAAGAATAAATATGATCAAGAAATGAAATCTTTATGCCCTAATATTCATCACATATTTGAATTTTCAATTATCCGTTGTTTGCAATCATTTTATATTTTCAATTAGTTAGAAGTCATTAGGAAAAATAATCATAACTATCATAATTATTTAATTGCTTTTATCAAATAGGAGTTAGAAAAATGAGATTAAGTCCTAAAGTATAGTCTTTATGGGAACGATATCCATAATTAAAGGTCCACTATACTAATTGTTACGATATCGTACACTTGCAATATAAGAAACCTCAACAGAAGTGTACATTTTTTTCGTCAAATGATTAAATGATGCAAATTCTATTCCCACTAAACGCTTATATCCTGTTCTTCTACATATTTGATTACAATTCTGTAGAATCTATGATGATTACTACTGGCTGCACAATTTTTAAAAATTACTTAATTATTTTATTGAAAAAATGTGTTTTTTTAAGAGCTTTAGTATACTCCAAAAGCGTTTTTAGGAGGGCAAAAGTGATTTTCGAAAAGTTGGATATAAGTCAACAAGTGTTTATTCACAAAAAAAGAAGAAGTAAAAATAGCATTTTCAAATAACATTTTATCTTAATTTTATTGTTATTTATCCTTTTAAGTTGTTATTTGCTTTGCTTTATAGATGAAGCGACAAATATTTAAATATAGGTAATTTATTGGTGTACGAAATATATAATGGAAATTATACATTACACGATAAAATTTTGATAAACATAACGGACTGAAGTTAAATTTTGAGAAAATTCAAATTTTATGATATTTTAAACTTTATAAAACTAGAAAACCTAGTTGCTTAATTGTCAAGATCCTTAATGTCAAATTATCAAGAAAAGTAATAATGCAGAACATAATTTAATTCTTTGGGAATAATTTTTTGTTACTTGATTTTGATTCCGGATCTTGAACCTTGATTATTGGCTCTTTTGGTTTTTAAGTTCCTGATCTTGATTTTGCTTCTTACTCCATAATCTTGATTGTCTTGTTTATTGATTTAATTGCTTCAATCTTTCTTCTTGATTGTGAGTTTTATATTTCACTCTTAAATATGCTTTATCTTATAATCTCTTGTTGATGAGATGACATAAAGAATGAGAAGTTGCATGTAAATTGGGAACCATAACTCTATGGCCCTGTCTGGGACTGATTGTCCCCCCCAAGATAATTGATTTTTGTGCCGTTACAATATTACCGTTTCTCACAGCTTCACAGCCGCAATCCCAGAAATGTTACCGTTGATGGCCTTCAACGGTTTTGAAATGGATTTTAATGGGATTTTAAGCAATCCCAGACCGGATCTATATATAGTTTTCATATGTATTTGGTCCATCGTCAAATAAAACTCTAATGGATCTGGTCTTTACACATATAATTTGACACATACTTTATTTAGATACCCTAAGCCCAACAATTTAATTTTTTATTAGATCACTTTAATTTAGCTTAATGATTATGCCCAACGTGTTACGCGGTGTTGTGGTATAGCTTTGGGGTGTCGTATCCACAAGGAGATGGAAAAGTGATTCAAGGGGTTCAATAACTTTGGGTTATCGTGAATTTGATGAAGGAAATTTGTTTATTGCATTCAAATATAAATGTCACTGGAAATAATGATGAAATTTAATATAATATGTAAAATAGTGAAGTTTCGGGGTTTCCTCAATTAGATTGGATTAATCAACATCAACAATTCATGCATTCTATACTCAATTAGAAGTTTTTATCCCAACTTTCTAATCGGATGATTTAAACGATACAAACCAATTTAATTGCACATGTAATCCTAGAATTTATGTTTCTCAAAACATAATCATACATCAATTTATCTCTAATATATAGAAGTAATTAAATCACACCAATAAATGATTTGAAAATCAAACTCGAACAAGTATTTTAATTATTCAATGGAAGAAACATGATTAAATCCATGCAATCTGAATAAATGTTAAGTCTAACTCAAATCTAATTCAAAATAGGGGAAAACATAAACCCTAGAACTATTTAAACAATGAAAAACACATCTTAAATTCTAGATCTCCTTAACAATTATCACAATCATCTATTGAAATCAGATTATAAATCATTCATATACATGTAGCATAAGAAAGTAAATAATCACACCAATAGATTTAATGAAATAAAGATTCAACACATGGTTCAATTGTTCGATAGAAAAAACAAGATTGATTATATGAAAAATTTAATACATGTTAACTCAATTTCAAAATTAATTCATAAATATGAAAATCTAGATCTAGAAATGTTTAACAAAATAAATACCAAAGAGCATGAATAAATGATGTTGAAATCCCCGAATCCAATTGAGTTCCTCCCTTACTTCACCTTTAGTCTAGTTCTTCATAAGTTTCTTGAGCCAAAATCAATGAAAAAATGGTGTAGAATGAAGAATGAGGCGTTCTAGGGTGTTTTTGGGATGTATTTAGGGTTGAAAAGTCGTGCAAGATCTGTTGCTAAAGGAGTTTGAGTCGTAGAAAGAAACCAGAAATTTCGTCCAAATTTAACCCTATGCGGCCGCAAGGTATAAACCCATGCTGCTGCATGGAACAAAAAAATGATGCCCTTGAAGTCTCGGTAAGTGCCCATGCGGCTGCATGGGTTTTATAACCATGCGGCCGCATGGTTATAATGTTTTCCCGCCGGATAGATTTTAGTATTTTGGTCATAACTTTCTCTATCGATGTTTGATAATGTTTTGGCTATTCTTTCACCTCTTTGACTCCTTACTTCATCCAATTGACCTCTAAGACTCTTGAATCTTCATTACAAGGTTAGAAATAGGTTTAGAGTATTTGCACTTTAGTCCCTGGACTTTCACTTTCTTCCAGTTTGGTCCTTTTTCGCTTGGTTCACCTCAATTTCGCTACATTCATCACTTTGTTCTGCAAAATATAAATTGCATAGAGTTAAGCTATATTCCAACATTTTAATCAACGATTGCTCATGTTTTGACAGTAAAATAAGTATGTAAAAACACACTTATCAAACTCCCCCAAACTTGAACTATTATTTGTCCTCAAACAACAACATAACTCAACTCTACAAACAACATGGTTTAACAATATGCCGTGTCTCAGGTTTGGAATTCGGTAATCAAACAAGTGAATAATTACAACAGTGTAAAAATTAAATCAGTCTCCACCTGTTACATGCATAACCTAACGTGTGTGTGTGAAAACTCATGTCAACATCTTAAGCAGACCAAACAAGATTTTCACGCATGGAATCCTTATTCATCTCAGTGTTTCCCTGTAACAGTTCAACCATTTCCAAACTAGCCTATATTTAGATTTATGGAATACGACATTTGAGGTTATTTGGTTGTATCACTAAGTTCCACTATCCTCTACATACTGAACCGCATCACTAACTCAAAATGCTAACATAAGTGTCGTGCATAGAAAATGTCAAGTTGTACATAAACAAGTATAGACTAATCCGATAACACACCATTTTCATCATTCATAACTGACACCTACTCCAATAGTCACATAATAACCAACACATTTGTTAAACAAATTCTCAAAAATTTTGAAACTCCATGATATTACTTATGCAAATTCACAACAAAATCCAACAGAATCCTCCCCCAACTAAATTTTGCATTTTCCTCAATGAATAAACATGAAAGACAAATGAAGGGAACGACAAATATCACATAATAACGCAGTGAATCAACATAAAATTAAGAGCCGAAAGCACTCAATGGAATGGTAAAGCAAAGAAAATGACAAAATACTAAAAATAAAAATGCAAAAGTAAAAGGCAGAAGAAAAGAACGAACTCCCCTGGATTGCCTCCCAAGCAGCGCCTTTGTTTATTGTCTTTGGCTCGACCAAATGTTTCCATTTTTAGCCCGCATCAAGTAAGGGCGATTCCAAGTTTCCTTGTAGTGCACCGAACTCATTGGACATAACCATTGGTATGGCTCCTCCACCTCCATCTCGTATATGTGTGGGATTACTAGGGAAAAATTCAAAAATCTGGAGTGGAGGCATGTTCATCGACAACTGCATCCAATTCATCTAGTTCTAGTTCTTGCGGTGGTCCAAGAAACATATCATCAGCTACCTCCTGAGTGAGTGCATCAATCACGTATGTTTGGTCACACGCATCATCTTCTTCAACTTGCTTAGTGACATGAAATATGTTAACTTCTAAGGTCATATTCCCAAATGATAGTTTCATTAGACTGTTCCTACAATTTATAAGAGCATTAACTGTAGCAAGGAATGGTCTACCAAGAATGATAAGAATCTTAGAATTAACATTTATATCCTCTTTTAAGTCTAAAATCAAGAAATCAATAGGGTAGTAAAATTTATCGATTTGTACTAGGACATCCTCAACTACACCTCTTGGTATTATAGTGGACCGATCAGCCAATTGTAGACTTACAGATGTGGGTTTCTTCTCACCTAAACCTAATGACAAGTAGATTGCATAAGGCATGATGTTGACACTGGCCCCTAGATCAAGAAGAGATTGTCTAATCTCATGGTTCCCAATGATGCACGAAACAGTAGGACATCTAGGATCCTTGTACTTCGGTGGGGTCTTTTGCTCAATCACAGCACTCACGTACTCAGTCAAGAAAGCAGTTTTCTTGATATGGTGTTTTCTTTTCACAGTGCACAAATCCTTAAGGACTTTAGCATAGGTAGGAACTTGTGAAATGACATGTAAGAGTGGTAGATTGATTTTCACCTGCTTTAGGTGCTCTACGATCTCACTATAATGGCTAGTAGATTTCGAAGTAGACTTAAGAGCTTGAGGGAAGGGTGCTCTAGTTAGGTTTTCCACCATCTTATCACTAGACTCATTTTCTTTCTCTTCCTTAGGCTTAATGATTGGTTCTACAACCTTCCCTGAACGAGTGGTTATGGAATTTACCTCCCTAAGATTGTTTACATTTAAGCCTGAGGTTTGTGCCATGTGTTGTCCCTTAGGATTTGGTTGAGCTTGAGCTGGAAATTTCCCACGTTCCCCTACAGCTAAGGCATCGGTTAATTTAGACATATGACTCTTTATCTCCTTATTTTCCTCAACTATCTGGCCAATCATAGTCTCAAACTTTTGGTTCGTTTTACCCTGTGCCTCGATAAATGCATGTAAAGTGTCTTCTAAGGAATTCCTAGAGGTCGTGATTTGATGTGGAGGTGCAATGTAAGCTCGATTTTGTTGGGTGGATTGTTGGTTTTCAGATTTCTAACTAAAATTGGGGTGATTCCGCCACCCTGGGTTATAGGTCTCGGAGTAGGGAGTGTAGGGCTTTTGATATAAGCCTAAAGCATTACAGTGTTCCTCATAAAGCCCCCTCATCTCAGCATAAGTGGCACACTCTTGCGCAGGGTGGTTACTTCCTCCACACACAAAACAAGGCTCTAAGGTCTCAGCACGGGAAACAGACCGAGTGGTTTTTGATTCCTTAGTACATAGGGCTTCTAGTTCTCTAGTGAGGGTTTCTACCTTAGGTCTAAGGTTGTCTTCTTCCCTAAGATGATAGATGCCTGCACTAGAAGGATTTCCTACGGCTCGTGACCTATTGGTGCTATCAGTGGCACTAGGGCCAGTCCAGGTATGGGCTTTCTCAGCTAAGTCATCTAAATATCCTATAGCCTCATCTGGATCTTTTTGTAGGAAATTACCATTACACATCATCTCAACAAACTAACGCTCTCTAGGTAACCTCTCATAAAAATAACTCACAACGTGCCAACTTTCATAACCATGGTGCGGACAGAGAGCTTGCAATTCTTTGTACCTTTCCCACGCTTGATATAAAGTTTCACTCTCCTTTTGGATAAAAGAAGAGATCTATTTTTTCAAAGCAGTAGTTTTGTGGTGGGGAAAGTATTTGCCAAAGAACGCTTGAGTCATTTCAGCCCAAGTCCCAATCGAACGTGGTCTCAATGAATACAACCAGCTCTTAGCCTTTTCCTTAAGGGAAAATGGAAAGATTTTGAGCCTAATTGTATCAAGTGTACCATGTTAATTGTGGAAGGTAGCTACAACCTCCTCGAATTCCCTAATATGCACGTATGGATTCTCATTTTCTAGTCCATGAAAAGTGGGAAGAAGTTGAATCATTCCCAGTTTAAGGTCCATACGTGGCATATTAGGTGGAAAAATAATGGATGACGGTATGGATGTGCGCGTGGGATGAAGATAATCATGAAAAGTCCTAAAAGGTGCATCATGCTCACTGTCAGACATTGTATTATGTGATGTGGTGTTCGTGTCAATAGATGCGAATCAAAAATAGGGTTAAAGAGATATTCAAACTCTATGAGAGGTGTTTCCATAAATCTTCCTCGCTCATCTCGATACCTGCTCATAAAACACGAGCAAAACAAAATTAAAATGCAAAACACTAAAGAAAATAATCAATTGAAATGAAAGATTGAAAAAGGAACGAAATCACCATTTTGCAATCGAATCCTTCAATTTGTTGTACCGTCTTCCCGGCAACGGCGCCAAAATTTGATTACGCCCAAAGTGTTACGCGGTGTTGTAGTATAGCTTTGGGGTGTCGTATCCACAGGGAGATGGAAAAGTGATTCAAGGGGTTTAATAACTTTGGGTTCTCGTGAATTTGATGAAGGAAATTTGTTTATTGCATTCAAATGCAAATGTCACCGGAAATAATGATGAAATTTAATATAATATGTAAAATAGTGAAGTTTCGGGGTTCCCTCAATTAGATTGGATCAATCAACATCAACAATTCATGCATTCTCTACTCAATTAGAAGTTTTTATCCCAACTTTCTAATCGGATGATTTAAACGATACAAACCAATTTAATTGCACATGTAATCCTAGAATTTATGTTTCCCAAAACATAATCATACATCAATTTATTGAAATTAGACTTAAAGAGCGACTATATATCTCTAATATATAGAAGTAATTAAATCACAACAATAAATGATTTGAAAATCAAACTTGAACAAGTATTTTAATTATTCAATGGAAGAAACATGATTAAATCCATGCAATCTGAATAAATGTTAAGTCTAACTCAAATCTAATTCAAAATAGGGGAAAACATAAACCCTGGAACTATTTAAACAATGAAAAACACATCCTAAATTCTAGATCTCCTTAACAATTATCACAATTATCTATTGAATCAGATTATAAATCGTTCATATACATGTAGCATAAGAAAGTAAATAATCACACCAATATATTTAATGAAATAAAGATTCAACACATGGTTCAATTGTTCGATAGAAAAAACAAGATTGATTCTATGAAAAACTTAATACATGTTAACTCAATTTCAAAATTAATTCATAAATATGAAAATCTAAATCTAGAAATATTTAGCAAAATAAATACCAAAGAGTATGAATAAATGATGCTGAAATCCCCGAATCCAATTGAGTTCCTCCCTTGCTTCACCTTTAGTTTAGTTCTTCATAAGTTTCTTGAGCCAAAATCAATGAAAGAATGGTGTAGAATGAAGAATGAGGCGTTCTAAGGTGTTTTTGGGATGTATTTAGGGTTGAAAAGTCGTGCAAGATCTGTTGCCAAAGAAGTTTGAGTCGTAGAAGGAAACCAGAAATTTCGTCCAAATTTAACTCTATGCGGCCGCAAGGTATAAACCCATGTGGCTACATGGAACAAAAAAATGATGCCCTTGAGGTCTCGGTAAGTGCCCATGCGGCTGCATGGGTTTTATAACTATGCGGCTGCATGGTTATAATGTTTTCCCACCGGATAAATTTTAGTATTTTGGTCATAACTTTCTCTACCGATATCCGATCAAGGTGATTCAAGATGCGTTAGAAAGCTAATTCAAAGGGATACAACTTTAATTTAGATTCCATCTTCAAATTCGATCGTTTTCCATATCAAACACTGGTCTCAATAGGAGGCTGAAAACCGGTGCGAAACTTTTCACCTTGAAAGTTGATGTTTGATAATGTTTTGGCTATTCTTTCACCCCTTTGACTCCTTACTTCATCCAATTGACCTCTAAGACTCTTGAATCTTCATCACAAGATTAGAAATAGGTTTAGAGTATTTGCACTTTAGTCCATGGACTTTCACTTTCTTCCAGTTTGGTCCTTTTTCGCTTGGTTCACCTCAATTTCGCTACATTCATCACTTTGTTCTGCAAAATATAAATTGCATAGAGTTAAGCTATATTCCAACATTTTAATCAACGATTGCTCATGTTTTGACAGTAAAATAAGTATGTAAAAACACACTTATCACTCAACTTTAAGATAACTTTATACACAATTACTTACATATGTAGGCCTACAATTAAAAATTAATAAACCTGACAATCTTCCACTTGGTCCACATATCTTACCTTATAAATGTGTAGAATCTTATGACGTCAAAACTTTTGCTATTATAACAAAAATCATATCTGTACAATCTCGTCAATTGATTATATCAATATAAGATTAAATCAATTTTCATTACAAATATGATAATTAAACCCTCAATGGTCACACATATCAATACAATCAAATGACATAGATCAAGCGTGAATATGTAGTATGAAAATTACATGTAATGTGATCCAAACATGCCTATTTCCAGTTGGTCATACCTTATTTTTAATGAGGTCAACCATAAATTTTAATTTGAGTGGAATTGAACTGAATACTTTATTTTTGAAATAAACCGAATATCCACATGGATAAAAAATATGTGTCTAAAACATACAACATCCGAATATAAACTCCCACTAAACTGGCGTATCATCAAAAGATGGAACACCCATATGAGTATTATGTTCATGAAAGACACATGATAGCCATTTAGTAAATGTATCCATGATTATAGAGTTCGTCCTAATATGCTTTATAGAAACCTAACTACTCTGAATTCTTTCCTTGACAACTAGAAACTTAATGTTTATAAACATTGACATTATCAGGCTCATGTGAAGTGCAAGACTCTTATTGTCACAGAATAACTAAAGTGATCTTTCAAATTCATCCAAAATATACAGTCTAGTGATAATATTTAACAGTCATATTCCATGATCAGAATCAGAATATCCAATGATCTCCAATTTGTCTGATTTTTCTGAATGTGATCATTTAATCCTTAGTTTTCTAAAAATATCGAATAACCTAATTGCTGCTTTACAAATTTCCATCCTTGAGTTAATTAAATATCTGTCTAATATTCCAACAATAAATACTATATTCGGATGTGCGCAAATTTAAGTATACATTAAATTCTCAACTGCCGAAACATTAGCAATTTTCTATATTTTTCTATATTTAAATTTATGCTTGAGGCATTTGCAACACTCCAAAATTTTACAAATATTGAAGTGTTACCAAAAATTCAATTTTCGCGGAACTATAGAATAATATTCTTTAAATAAAAAAAAAACTGGAATATCCATAACGAAACATAATCATAATTTAAATAACTGTTTTTGAACAAAATAAAACTGACTAATAATTTAAAAGAAAAAAAATAAACATAATGTTTTATCTCTTCTATTCTCTTGGCAGTCGTATCACCATCTTGTCGCTGTTCTAATCGACCCAAACTAACATGTAAAATTTTGTAAGAGTGAATATTTAAAAGTACCCAGTAAGATACATACAGTTTTCATATACAATTATATTACAATAAGATAACATTTTATACCACTCTTCTCTTATTGAGTATATTGGTGATCAAGCGATACACCAATCTTAGATCATTTTAAATTCTTGCAGGATTTTTTAATAAAGAACTCGAAGATCCACTGGCAATTCATGCATAAATTACTGAATATAAAAGTATAAGGAAACAAACCATTTGCACAGAACTATCTTACCTTGATTTTGAAAGGTTGAAAAGAATAAAATCTTGCACGTAAAGATTTTCTTTTTTTCTATACTTTTTCCTCTCATTCTCTCTATTGTGACTCTCTTTATTTTCTTTGGTGAAATAATGAGAGTTCCTACGGTGAAATGATGAGAGTTCTTACGGTGTTTACAGTTGAAATTCTCAATTGAGTTTGTATACAACTAGAATTTAAAACGACGCATCTAAGGAATTTGGATAAGAATTGATTTCGAAATATAAAATTATGATTACTTTTAAATTTTATCAAATTAAGATTGCAATCAAACTCTATCCAAATTACTAAAAGATTATCATTATTAAAATCAATATTTATCACTCTATCGATACATAATTATTTGGCTCAAGTAAGATAGAAATTTAAAATGTATTTCATTTTAGTCCTCCTTTTTTTCCAAAATATTAAAAATATACTACATAAAACAAATAAAATTTTATTCTAAAATTTTCGGTACATTACAATCCCCCCTCCTTAAAATATTTTGTCATCGAAATTACCTCAACTATTGGAAAAGTTCTAAATACTTGATCATTGATATAATTACAATATATTATAACATAAATCAAGAAAACTTATAATCATGATAAAAGAACGACATTTCATTTCATATCTTGGGATCGATTGGAGAGTGTCGAATAGCGAGCGCAATGTGCCAAGAATTCTTTATAACATAGTATATTTAAACTTTAAAAATGTTACCTTATTTTTAAACTCCTAAAGTTTATAAAAATATCTCTCTTTTTTTTTTCTTTCAAAAATTTTCTAAAATAGGATCTTCTCGAAATGAAAGTTCATAGAAAATAAAACATTCTTAAATTTGAAAAGTTTTGAAATATCTTTTTTGTCTTGTTCATTAATTGATATTAAACTTGTCTTCCTTAATAATAGGGATATCACCTGATTTTCTGCATCCCAAATCTCTTTAGAACCTTATTAATATAATTCTTTTGTGATAATAAAAAGTACACCGAGAATGATCCTTGTGTATTTATATCTTTAATACAAAAGAAGTATAACCAAATTTTTCATTTCAAAATTCTATAATAGAAATCTCTTGGTTTCGTCTAATAAATGGATTTATTTAATTATTAAACCATCTAATGTAGTTTAAGATCAAAATGTGTCACAAATTTCATAATTATCCTAAAAGAATCTTTCATAGAAATCAGAGAAAAAATCTTTTTAATGTCAATGCCTTCCTTTTGAGTAAAGTCATTTGCAACAAGACGAGTCTTATATTTTTCCACATTATCACTCGAATCCCTATTGGTTTTAAATATCCAATTACAGCTAATGGGTTTCACACATTCAAGCAATATGATGAGTTCCCAAGCGTCATTGTTACTTATGAACTTTATCTCTTTATACAAGACATCAATAAACTCTTTAGAATTATTTCTTTGCATGACTTGATGAAAGTTGATTGAGCAGTTTTTATTTCATCAATTGATGCCATCTTTATTTTCTTGGAGAAACACTATAAGGTTATTCGGAATTATCTTTCTCTATTTTATAGTGGATTTCCTTAAGGTCATTTGTTTTTGAGGTTGTTGAGTTTGTTTTTCTGTAATGATATCTTAATTATATATAGGAGATTTTGTGATATTGTTTTGATCTGAAATTACTTTTTGAACAAGATCTAGAGTAAGAATTTGTCATTGGTCCGATCATTGTCATTGCAACAAAAGAAATATATACATAATCTTCCTCCAAGAAAAAACCCTTCACCTTATAACCTTATCTTCCACCGCAAACTCTACATCCTCAAGGAATCAAACATTTTTCATTTCGAAAATTGACCTAATAATAAGATCTTTAAAAAAAAAAAAATTGCTTTACTTAGAACTTTGTTGAGAATTTAACATGCAATTTTTAGTACTTCTATCAAGAGAGATTCTAATGTAATGTGGGACGATTCCACACATCTCTAAGAATTTAGCAAAAGGTTCTAGACATTGTTCACCTGATTCGTCATATCTGTCATAGTATTCACCACTATGGTAAGATCTGATTTGTTAAATTATTTTATAGAGTAGTTTTTCAACCTCACTCTTGTATGCCTTAAACATGTACAATGTTTGAGATTTCTCATAAGTGAGATATATGTAGCCAAAGTGAGAAAAATTCGTCTATGAATATAATAAATTATTGTTGATCATTCTAAGAAATCGAATTGAATTGCCTACAGATATATGTATGAATTAGTTTTATGAAGTCAGAAGTCCTATTGTCACCTAATCTTCTTATGTTTGTTTGTTTAACCTTAATGTAATTAACATAAACACTTAAATCTGAAAAAATTAAGGGAATCAAGATTCTTTCTGACACAAGATTTTTCATTCTCTTTTGACATATGTTACCTAATCACTTATGTTATAATGAAGCAAAATTTTCATTGATTAATTTATATTTAATAGCATGTGAATTCACATGCAATGTTTTTTTTATAAGAGGCAACTGTATTAAGTAGATATATGTTAACATAACCGGATAAAGAACTGGTAACCACAATATTTGAATTAAAAAAAAAATCAAACTGACTATTTTCAATTGAACAAGAGTAGCCGAATTTATCCAATGTAAAAATAGAGACCAAATCTTGTCTAAAAGAAGGTACTGCAAATATCTCTTTCATATTCAATTCATAACCACTCTTTAATAATAACCTAAAAGTCCCTATAACGTCAAACTTAACTGATTTGCCATTGCCCCCACATAGATGAATCTTTCAGCATCAATTGACTTTTGGCTATTCAGGAAACCTTACATAGACACACTTATGTGAGTGGCAGCACCAGAATTTTATCCTCTAAGTGTGTGTAGGTATTGAAACTAAATTAATCTCAAAACAAACTAAAGTGAGAAGTGTACTTTTCTTTACATTCCAAGCGTGATATTTAGTACAGTCTCTTTATATGTATCCTAAATTTTCACAAAAGTAACAGCCAGGATTATCATTTTCAGGCTTTCGCTATTTATTTTGAACCGAACCGGATGCAACTTTCTAATTTTTTATAACTTGCACTTAGAGGTACTTACCAAGTGAATAATATCAGTTTTATCTTACTTTAACCTTTCTTCTTCTTGCACTCAAATGTGAAATGGGCTCTTTAAGAGTCAACTTTCCCTTTTAACAGTTGTAACTGACCTTAAATTAGTCGAATTGTGCAAGAATAGAAATCAAAACTAAATGTACGAGCAATCATCAGACAGCTCAAGTTTTAATGCTTTTAGTTTTGAAGCAAGATGAGACATATCCATGATGTGTTCCATAAATTTTCTTTAGTCTTATACTCTTAGTGAAACTAACTTCGCCAAAAGGCATGCTAGTTTTGGCCTTGTCTTTCGTAAAGCATTTGTTAATTTCATCAAGAAACTCCTTAATAGTAGTTACATTATCGTACACAACGTCCCTAAATGTTGCTGAAATTTCACGTTTCATGATCATAAGACTTATGCGGTTTGAATGATCCCACTTATCAGAGTTTCATTTTTATTAGCGGAACTTTTATCTGTAAGATTAGTGGATTGTTTCGTCCTTAATGCAAGGTCTAGATCGATACTGTTAAGAATGATACCGATGTTCTCTTTTCAGTCCTTAAACTTTGGTTTAAGCACATGAATCTATTTGATGTTGGTAAATATTGCAGAAATTGATGGATTAACTAAATAGACAACTTAAATCTAATTAACATGTTCACATAAGAATCCGTATTGGACAATCAATAATTTCTAATAATGGTAAACTCCAACACAAGAGACCGAGCACAATATTGATATTTAGTCTTTGGACAGAAATACCAATTTGTAAGTGCCACTCTTGGTGTAGTAATCAAATATTGACAATAAATCCAGTCAAACATTAAGTCTATCTTTAGATCTACTCAATATTCATACAATAAAAAATTTTGATAAAATTGTCACATATTTATCACCACATGTGTGTAAATAATTCAGCTAAATATTAACATTCTTTTTGGGCCGGTTAATACTTGCATGAATTACATATTCACAACTTTAGTAACACTCCAAATAAATTAATTTAGGCAAGAGATGTTATTTTGATAACATTTTTCAACTAATCTATGTTAGTAAATTAGTAATTCAAAAGAAATTTTAAATACCAAGATTTAAAATTGATAGTTAACCCTTATCTTTTATTTTTATTTTTTTTGTTTTAAAAAAAATTAAATTAAAAAGGAGAAAGTTGGCATCGCAACGCTGCCTTTACTGGCGAATGAAATAGCGCGCCATTACTGCCCGTGGAGTCAAACAGTCGGAATTATTGATTTTTCTTCCAAATTGCTTGAACAAGCACAATCACATGCCCACTTGATTAGTGTCAAGACCAAACATGCACCATTAACACACGGAACCTATGATTTACTAATGGTCACTTAATTTGACTTCCAAAATATATAAAATGATTATTTATTTTGAAATCCCCATTAATTAATTACTCATGTTTTAATCCTTAATGTAAAATTAGCAAAACTTTTTCTTAATGTTGAATCTGGAATACAACATAACGTAATCAATTATTATCGTACTCAAATTCAACAATTAATTTCTAAGATTGTCAAATTTGAAAAAAAAATAATCCACACTTTAGAAATTTATGGCTTGAAATTCAAATCACAAAATTAAGAGATCTAAAATATGAATTTCAACACCAGAATTCTTTCTTGAGTCTCAATGATTTAACATAAATGCAACTCTGATAGCTCTTGTTGAAATTTTATGAAACATTAAACCTTATAAACTAGAAAATCTAATTACTTAATTGCCATGATCTTCCATGTCAAGTCATTAAGAAAATTAATAATGTGGAACACGCTTTAATTCTTTGGGAATAATTTCTTATTACTGGATTTTGATTCCAGATCTTGAATCTTAATTATTGGCTCTTTTGGTTATTGAGTTCTTGATCTTAATTTTGCTCCTTGCTCCATAATCTTGATTATCCCGTTTTTCGATTTAGCCCCTGTTTGACACCCATTTTTTATCTCATTCTCATTCTCATTTTTCTACAGTACTCATTTCTAACCACACATTCTTCAAATAAAATAATATTACACATAAACCCAAAAATTCTTCTTACTTTTTAACCACACATTCTTTACATCAATCACTATTCAAAAACTCATTTTTCAAAATAATGGGTGTCAAACGGGGCCTTAATTGTTCAAATCTTTTTTCTTGATCGGGTTTTGGATCTTACTCGTCAATATGCTTTTTTTTTTTTTGCATTATTGTGTTGATGAGATGACGCAAAGAATGAGAAAGTTGCATATAAATTGGGGACCATAACTCTATATATAATTTCCATATGCATTTGTCCTATTGTGAGATACAACCCAATGGATCCGGTCTCTATGCATATAATCCGGTCCACACTTATTTAGGTGCCTTAAACTCAACAATTTAATTCTTTTTTAGATCACTTTAATTGAGCTCAACTTTAAGATAGATTTATATACAATTAATTATATATGTAGGTCCACAACGACAAATTAATAAACCTAACATTTTCTAGTCAAATATTGTTTATCGTCATACGATATTACTTTTATTTTTGGAAGATGATAAAATTAAGTGGGTTGCAGCCAGCTTGCCATATTTTACCCACTGAAAATGACAACTGCATTGCAGATAAGGATAGAACACAGATTTTTCTCCATACAATTGCGTCCACAGAAGATGATTGGTTCTGGTCTCGATGGTAACTATTGTAAGTATTCACCTTTTTAATCAAAGGCGCAACACGTGAACAATTTTCACAAATAGATGACGATAACTTGAACTCATGATCACTTTTGTTTTCTTTAATTCAATGTAGACGTATTATATATAAAAGCTTAAACTATTAATGATTTAGAACTTTTATCTTCTCGAAGTTAATCTTCATCATTTACCTCAACAATTTGCATGCAAGGAGTGGTTATGATTAAGAGGTTGAGAATGCATGACTTGGCCTTTTTATTAGAAGGGACGTCTTGCGGTCGAAAGAATTAGCATAATATAATTCTTATTATTGGTAAATTTATACAATCGAGTACCCCTAATGCGTCTCTAAAGATCGTGACCGAAAAATGTTAGGACAACTTAAAACATAATTGCAAATTACAAATTACAAATCAGATACAGATATTATTATCTATAGTAGGAAAAGTACTTAATATTTCACATACAGAAGGTTCATCTCGATTCTCTTTTCACATGTCATAACAAACTTCACCAAGCTATATCTAGATTGATGACAAATTCACATTAATTTATAGTACACACTACGACAATTGTTTTTGTTCTTGCTTTATTTCGAATATCAATGATGGAATAAAGCATTCAAGATTTCCCGAGATGATGAGTTTCCACATCTACCGTGATATCTATGTAATAAGCCAACCACGAAATTGGATGTGGAACATCTTCACTCAACATCTCGTATTCCAAAGTCCATATAACATGGTCGATCCCATCTTTTGTTTCAACATGAACAGTTATAGTGAATGTCTTGTAGAATTCCAGCACATCTCCTTCGAGGACCTTAACAACCAATGCCTTTTTCTCTTCATCAATGGAGTCAAGTACCATTTTTGCACTCTGCTCCTTTCCATCTATTCAAATAATAAAAAATATTTAATCTACGAATAGAAGTATACGCACGTAGGAAGCGAAAAACACTCTTTACAAAATAAACTTAATTAGACGATAATATGAAAAACTTTTTAATGTTAATTATCCATATATTTAGAACGATTTCACATAAAATAGACGGTTTTTTCTCATTCGACTTTATATATGAATTATTGACGACTCATTTCTACAAAAAGTTGGTAAAAAAACCTAAACATTCATACTGTCAATTGCTCGACTCACCACACAATATTTCGTCGTTGAATCATAGAGTATTAGACATAATTGAAGATGAGAGGTGCACGACTAATTTGTCTTTTATTTTTAATTCTATCTAGTCAAACTTACTAAATATACTAAACACATGCAAGAAGTGCAGTGAGTAAATATTGGATTACCTTGGGAGTATTTGAAAAACACGACGCAACCTGCACTTCCGAACTCTCCTTCAACCAAGTCACAAGCATGTACCTTTCCAACGCAGGCGTCGGCTAACTTGTGTGGCTTATGCCTGAAGAATTCATGAAAAACATCTCCACCAGCCTTGAACTCTAACTGAGCAATTAACTTACCAGTTAATCCCATTTCTTATTCTTGATTGTTTAAATGGAAAGATGACGAATATTTAAATACAACGAAACAAATGTAGTTAGTGTAATGCAGATTTACGTTCAACATCTCATGGTTTTATAGAGTCATTTCTAAATATTTGATTTGATTTGATTTCTTTCTTTCAGACCATTTTTTCCTGTATGGTACCCACAGAAATGTGAAAATGACAACTGATCAAGTGCATTGAATCTAAGGATTGAACACTATTTCTATAATTGGTTTCCACTGAAGATAACTGATTCGGAGTTTTCCTATAAATAGGAAAATAGGAAGAGGAAAAAGTAAAAGGGATCCTACACTTTTACCTTTGTTTCAAATATGACATCTGCAAAAATTGATATTCTTTGATTTTTTTAAATTTTTTTTTCACAGACTATTTATGGTTTCCATTGAAGATTACTGATTAGGCGGTTTTGATAGTATCTGTTGCAAGTGGTTGTCGACTAACCGTCGAACCAACTCACTTAAAAGTTTAAACCAAATTTCATTTTCAACGCGCCCATTTTGTGCATACTAGATTCATATATCCAAAACATGCACAATTTTCATAAATGGGTAACGTAAAATATGAACTTGTCACCTTTCCTACTGTGGAGTCGAACAAAAATATCTAAAAACTTGTACATTCGAGACATATTACTTTTATATACTCATTTAAATTTGATCTCCAACAGTTATTTTGGATAAATAATGATCCCCCAATAGTTTGCGTGCAAGAATGGTAAAAATTAATAGATGGAGAATGCATTACATGTTCTTTTCAGCAGAAGGAGACATGCAAAATTTGATATTCTTTGAATTTTTTTTTCCATATTTCTACGAACTTTTTTGTGGTTTGTAATTGGACCTTAATCTACAGTCCCTTTCTCGATAAGATTGGAGTGTTTAAATAATGGCTGGAGCTTCTTCGGGGTTGGAAACACGTTTTGACAATGATTTGTTTATATCTTTAAATAATTCATGCAGGAAAAATGTGTGGGGTTTGTCCCACTGGAAGACAGCCTTAACCCTAAATTGAGTTATCTGATATACATTGTGCGTGATTCATGCTAATTGCTACGTATTTGGTAATGAGATTAGATAGTATTGATCAATATTTAAGAATGAAAATTAAGCCAAATTACTTTTTAATGGACTCAAAATGGACTGAAAAGTGATATTGTTGCATATAATACAAATGATGTGATCGTTGAAATCAGGGCTCTAAACATAATACACTCTGGTTCTCGTGTAACCCTAATGGGCAGATTCCCTAATGTATTGTAGGGAAGATTATATATTCAAGAGTATAAGTTTAGTCTATTTCAAAAATAAGAGCACAAGTTTAAAATATCAATACTCCGTATTAGTATCGATTTTTAACCCTCTCATCTAAAAACTATTTGATATAAAGCGATGATAGACTAAATCTTTTATGACATTCGATCGCCGTCATTTGAGTGACCTGACTCATGGCCTTGTTCCACCACAACAATTGTTCTCTCATTATGATGTTCTTGTGACTTAAAAAGTATACACTAGCTTTCATTCTACTTGTTAGGATCGAGTTTTTACCATCCTATCTAAAAATCAATTGACATCCACTGAGAGTATGATTGATCTCCATCGTTAGAGAAATTCACAATGGACTCAAAAGTGATATTGTTGCATCTAATACAACCGATGTGATCGTTGAAATCTGGGCTCTCTAAGCATAATACACTCTGGTTCACGTGTAACCCTAATGGGCATGGACGTAGCCGAAACCTTCCTTTTGTGACATGCCGATTCCCTAATATATTGTACCATTAACCTCTATGTAAACATGTTTTTGTACTCGACTTTACTGTGACCACAAAAGATTTTGTACATCATCAATAATATTTTGAAGGCCCCATGATCCATCTGAAACATGACACACTCTCATTGGTCCAAGTGTCTCAATACTTGTCGTTGTCTAGTAGATAACAAAGCTATGGACACGAGTAATGATATTCAATCCTTTCGATGCTAATCACTCATTTAGCTGTGAATTAATTGATTGCATATTTTAAATATGAGTCGTATTTCTTCATAAGATGTTCAATCATATAAGGACACTTATGGACAGCTAGGTTCATGCTTAGCGCCGATGAGAGAAAATAGCATATTCCTACACGCACACTTTTGGCAGTTACCAAGATATTTAGACATCCATTTCATATTTATTTTGTACTAAACACCAAACACATTTTGTTTTCCCCGCTCTACTCAATATAATTTAATTTATTGGCGAAATTAGAGGTGTTAAATGTGGTGAGAAGAGCAACTTCACTCGCCTACCCCTAGACTTGCCTTGCCTCGAGAAAGTTAGGCTTGGCTTGTCCCACGAGCTCATCCTTGGGTGGGGGTGAGCCAAGACGGCTATCGACTCACATTTTTTTTTTTAGCTGAAAATATTATTTTGCAGTTAAAATGCGAGTCGCTCGAGAGCCAACGAGCTGGGGCTCGAACGAGTGATTTGTTGCTCGGCTCGTGCCAGCAGTTCATCGGGATGTGAGCCGAATCGAATCGAGTCGACGAGTAACTCACTTCACTTAACACCCTTAAACGAAATAGATAACTCAAGACTTTGCTAGATAAGAGTACTATCGAAGTTAATTTATTACGATGTCAATGTAATAGGCCTACCATGAAATGAAAAAAAAAAAACACCTTTTGCTCCAAAGTCCATTTATCCACGTGATAGGGTTCTCATGTCGAAGAAACGAGCTGTCAAGTTCATTTATAGAAAATAATGAAAAAGATTGAACAGAGTAAATGGAATACAGAAGGGGTCTCTTTATTAAAACCAGATTGCCATTGATTGATTTTGGGTTTTCATATGATTGTCTGTCAACGTTATTAACGTTTGCTTTGCCAATTATTCTGTTTCTTTATACTTTTATATGTGAAGACTGAGTCTTGTGAAGGCTTCTGTGTGCTCTGTGATCTGAGTGAGATTGTTGAAGTTTCATTGATTTCTGCTGGCAGAGTTGCCCTTGGAAGCTTGTCAACCTGAGTCGTCAACTAGAGACCAACTATTGGTCTTTTATTCAAGGAGCGCTGGAGTTTAATGGCCTTTTGTTGTAACTTCTTTCTAGGTGTGAGTGTCGGATGGTTTTGTCCGAAAATTTCAATATCCCAAATCACCTATTATATTTTGAGTATTTCATAAATGGAACCAATCAGATCATTGTAATTATTGGAACCAGTCCCAAACCCAAACCGTCGGTTTCGGTTTGGTTCTACCAATAACAATATATATAAAATAAATATTTTCATATAGGCTCGTTAGATACGTATACTTAGGACAATATTTATGCAAGATAGAAAATCAAGCTAAGTAATCTTCAAAAAGCTAAAAAAATCCAGTTACATGATTCAAAAATTATTTGATCCATAAATGACGCATGCTAGAGACTATACTTTAATTATGGAAAATATTTAAATTTTTCTACTTTTAAAACGAAATGACATAAAAAATGTTAATTAGATACATAGTTATATAGTATCAAGAAATTGTAATACGTGTATTGAACTAGCTCTATTTGGGTACAAAAGAAAAAAAAATATATTTTATAAGACAACCACGAACTCGTGATAACAAAAAAAGTACATCATAGCCCAAACTATATATGAATATATCAAGTTCAATTGTCGCTCGTTATAAAAAATTTAAAAAATCATTCAAGTTTGTAGACAATGCAAAAAAATAAAAGCTCGAATTATAAAAAAAAATGGACGCTTTAACAAAAAGCTTGAACCTCTTGATTTATAGAAAGCTCAAATTTGAAAGATTAACCTATAGTAACCTCTGAATGCAACAATTTAATGTGAGGCGAGATGCAAAAAATTAGGAGTCAATCATATTTTTTAAGGTTAGAGTCTAAAGTTTTAGACAAATTATTACCTAAATTAGAGTTTTTAGATTTTATGTTTTTTATTCAGCCTATAAATTGTAAAAAATAAAAAATTATATAAAAAATCAATTCCATTCGAGTACTTACGGTTCTGGTTTAGGAACCAAGAACCAACCCGAACTCAATCGATTTTTGATTCCGATTTCTAATTCCTTTTTTTTTATTGAATCGGACCGGAACCTCCGGTTCGGATTTAGGAGGTTCAATTTTGATTAAAATGTTGAGACCTACTTCTTTTTATTGGTGTATAGTCTCTTTATCCCTTCACCTCTTGAATCATTTCTCTATGTTAACATTGTTCTATCTACTTACAGCTAAATGCATTTATGGTGCAAATTGCATCAACAACTTATAGGATCTTTATTGCATTATCACGTTCCATAATAATGCAAAAATTATGATTGAAAAAGAATGCTATTGAGAATGTAAAAATGGCAATTAAAGAAGTTTATTAAAATCAAAATAATACAAAAATGAGATGTTATTAAAATGTAAACATTACAATCAAAGAGTGCTATGGATACTAAAATTGTGACAGTAAATGAAATCTATCTAAAAGATTTTTATAGCACTTTATAATAACATTCTCTATAATAGAAAGTGATGCATAGCAATTTTGACGTGATATGCCTTAGTAGTCTCAAATAAGGCGTGCAGGCCTGCCCCTTTTTTTAGTAGGTGATTCACTACCGAAGCGAAGAAAAGGATGGATCAAGAAAAGGGGGTACTACGAGCCCTCTGCCCCACGCATCTAACCAGCTCGCGTGGTTCACCGGTTCCACCGACTAGACC
The DNA here is from genome assembly GCA_035079005.1 of Fraxinus americana. NCBI lineage: Eukaryota > Viridiplantae > Streptophyta > Magnoliopsida > Lamiales > Oleaceae > Fraxinus > Fraxinus americana. Next base: position 22,974,339 of record CM068726.1, on the reverse strand, counting down.
CTTAGAGTGATTCAGTCGATACAGAGGTGCGCTTGAAGTGGGGGGTGTGCTGTCCCTATTGGGCTGGGCCCTTCCCCATAAGGCCCCACCGTCGGGGCATAAGCGCCCTCTTGCTACCCATATGCGAGGCGCCGTCTTAGCCTTCCCTGACCAGGATCGCTCCCACACCTGTAGCGTTCGTGATCTGCCTCCTCAACTGTGTATCGAGCGTCAGGCAGGGTGGTTAGTGTAGAAGTGGAAGGATGTACCAAGTGGTAAACTCTAAAGCATGTGTGATTTTTAAGTTGAAATGAGAACCAATCAAGAGCTATTGTTGTAGTTAGTCGTGCCACATTTTTGTCGAGCAAGGAGTACGAAAATATAAATCTTAACATGCTGGGATCTAGAGCCACATTTAGAAATAAATATTAACTTCTATTAGAGCAAACACACTTAGCATTTCACGTACATAAACACACTTGAGAAAAAAAAAAAAAAGACAATACGTAACATCTTCATGCATCCTCTCACATGAATACTAGAGCAAACTTCACCCAACCACATCTCTAACGATGACAAATTCATATGAAAATGTAATAACAACACACCACACTTGATTTTTCTTACTTTATTTAATATAATTCAATACACTTGAGAAATAGAGAACTCAATACTTCGCAAGATGATGAGTCTCAACATCTACGGTGATATCAATGTAGTATGCCAACCATGAAATTGGATGCGGAACATCTTCATGCAACATCTCATACTCCAAAGTCCATGTAACATGGTCGATCTCATCTTTCGTTTCAACATGAACAGTTATGGTGAATGTCTTGTAGAATTCCATCACATCACCTTCAAGAACCTTTACAACTAATGCCTGTTTCTCTTCATCAATAGAATCAAGCACCATTTTTGCACTCTGCTGTTTCCCATCATCTATGCAAAAATGCCAAGTTTACTTAGAAGTAATTAAGTTCAGAAACAAAAGTATTTCATATTCCTCAACGTTGAAGACAAGCAAGTTTTTATTTTGATAGTAAGTTAAAAAAAGTAAGTAAAAAAGTAATATGTCTTACCATGAGAGTATCTGAAAATAACGACGCAGCCGACTTTTCCGAACTCTCCTTCAACCAATTCACAAGCATGTACCTTTCCAACACAGGCATCGGATAACTGGTGAGGATTATGCCTGAAAAATTCATGAAACACATCTCCACCAGCCTCAAACTCTAACTGCGCAATTAACTTACCAGTCAATCCCATTCTTGATTATTTAACGCAATGAAAATGAAGTTCTAAATGTGAGATATTGTGAGGCAGAAAACTTCCAAACCCTCTCGTGATTTTATAACCAAATTTTTTTCATTTTTCATTTTTTTTTGACAAGTGAGACCTTAAATGGCAGACAATATTTATTGTTTTTATTCGATACCCTATGAAGATATATTCTATGTTGCACCAAATTTCAAAAGGTTTGAGTTCTTCTTTAGTTCCTTCTTATTTTTTAAAGTTAAAGATACTCTTTAATTATAATAATACATCTCGTAAAATTCATTGAAGTTACCCACTTATCTGGCGCTCATTTGTATCAACTCATAATTTTATCAAAAATAGAAACTCATACAAAGACAATAACTTAACCACACATTTTGTAGAATCCACAATTACCCACTTATCGATTACTTATTTATACCAACTTATAATTTTAAAAAGGCTGCATTTAACAAAGCTTTTGATAAAACCCTTTAACTTTATAATAACTTTTTAAGTTTTTCAAACTGGCACCAACTGAAAAATGAAACCTAAACATAGGCACTATTCGTGAGCATGTGAAAAACGATTCAATAATTGAAACTCCCACAAAACTTTAAGAAACCTTTTCCGTAACATGGAAATGAAGTAATTTTTTTATTAATCACTTATGACTTTTACACAATTTATTATTATTATTTTTGTTTAAACTAGGTAGACATGGCACCTAATTTTGCAATATACTTAGGAATGACTTAATTATGAGCTACAGGCCGACAACTGATGCAGGAGGATTCGAGTCAGACGAGGTCGAGCTGTCTGATAGTGCGTTAATGGCGCTGAGATACCATGAGTTGGTGGATCAGCGCAAAATTGGAAAATAATCATCGACATTTTCTAATTGGGATTTTTTTGGACACGTTTCGATATTTTGACCATAACTTTGGCTACGGTTATTAGAATCACGCCCATGACCCCAAGTCAGAAAGCTCTTTTCGGTGTGCACGTCGTGGTCACCCAGCTATGCTCGGTGTGCATCGATTTCGAAGCCAAATTCAGCTGTTTTCCCTTCCGAATTATCAATTTAAGTTATTTTTTTGCCATTTTTAGTAATATTTTAATTTCATTTTTGATATAGATTACGATCTCAAATTAAGCCAGATTTTTGGGATCTTATTTCCATCATTAAGTATTTTCTTTTTGATGCAGGGGAAGATTATAGGAAAGACAAAAATCTCACAAAAAGAATTTCAATCAAGAGAAATTCAAGAAAAACTTTATTTCATTCAAAATTGAGTTGCCTCAAAGGGTTTACAACGTTTAAATAGCGAAACCCTAAGAAAATTCAGAAGGAAATTACCTGATAATAAAAAATATTATTTTTTTCCAAAAATGAAAAAAATTGAGATAATGACGAATCTTGATTTTCCTAATAATCAGGACCATCCTCCAACAAACGGAAATCAAATCCGAGTTTATTTGACTAAGATATTGCCAAAATAAAAATTACCATAAACGGCAAAAACGCTTAATTGAGGACTTAAACAATGAAATTTGCCCAACAATTGACGTGCATCAGGGCTAAAAGCCCTGAGTTGTGATCATTGACCCGTTTCCAATCAAATTAGACTAGCAATTTGTCAAAAACAAACACACCCAAAATTAAATGAAATTATTATTTTGCCTTCATCACTTTTGGTATGAATAATAGGATTTTGCTATTTTTGGTAAAATTTTGAAAATTATTACTTTCTAACTATTTAACCCGACTTGTGGGTTATTTTCGCTCAGTTGTTAAATAATAAAGATTTTCTTATTTTTCTTGATGTTATTCTCTTGCGTTCTTCTCTGTTATTGTCCATTGGTTCCAACTTGCAGAATAATCACTATTCTGCCCGGCGTCAGTTGGTATCAGAGCATCAGCATCTTCTTGGGCTAGATTTCATAGTCAATCATGTATAGTGGTCGTGGTCGTGATCGTAGATGGCAGTTTCCAAATGATGAAATTCCACACTGTGATCGTAACGTTCAAGATGTGACGATTGAAGACTTATAGAGGCAAGTTTTAGAGTTAACTCAGCGTCTAGTGGCACATGATCTTGGTGATCGCGAACTGGAGGGTCACGATTCCGATACCAGTTACAAAAATTCGTATCACAACCCTACTCGAGTCTGGAAGTGTTGTGATCGGGAGGATCATCATGTAGATTTCGGCTTTCGAGTGGATCTGCCAGAGTTTCTGGTACGTTACAGGTTGAAGGTTTTGTTGATTGGTTGATTGAAGTAGAACGTATCTTTGAGTATAATGAGGTTCCAGATCACATCAAAGTAAGGTTAGTTGCCATCAAACTTAAGGGAAGAGCATCTGTATGGTGGGAGCAGTTGAGACGTTCACGCAGTAGACAGGGTAAAGCCAAAATCACAGATTGGGAAAAAATGAAGAAGATGAAAGGTCACTTTCTTCCTTTCGGCTTTACTCAAACTTTGTTTCAACGGCTTCATTCTCTAAGACAATGCACAAGATCGGTTGATGACTATACAGAGGAGTTCTATCAATTGGTGGCTCGAAATGATCTATCTGAAGCGGAAAAACAGATGGGGCAAGGTATTTGGAGGGTTACAATAGTCCATACAGGATGTCCTCAACCTTCACTCACTATGGACTGTTTCTGAAGCATACCAATGTGCACTTGCTGTAGAGAAGCAGTAGAATAGGAGACCGGTGACCAGAAGCGAAGGTAGTCAACCAATTCACCCTCAAGCACCTCGTCCTACTCAACAGCCACTGCGGGATAATCCTGGTTCGGGTATTAGATGCTTCAGGTGCGGTGAACAGGGGCATCGAGCAACTGATTGCAGGAAACCAGCTAATCGGACAGGTAAAAATCTCCTAATTGATGAAGAAGTTGTAGATGAGACTGAGGAGGTTGGGGAACCATATATGACGATGATAAAGAGGAAGGTATGCTGTATGGGGACGGTCATGAGACTCTAGTCTTGCGCAAGAGTCTATTGACCCCCAAAGGCGACTCAGGGGACGACTGGTTGAGAACCAACATCTTTCACACAACCTGCACGGTAGGGGATAAGGTCAGTAAACTGATCATAGATAGTGGAAGCTGTGAAAATGTAGTGTCTAAAGAAGCTGTCCAAAAATTACAATTGAAGACAGATCGACATCTCAGGCCATATATAGTTATGTAAAGGCAGTGCAGTATCAGTCGAGAAGCGATGCCTAGTATCTTTTTCAATTGGTAGGAAATATTTTGACAATGCTTGATGTGGTGTTGTATCGATGGATGCTTGTCACATATTGTTGGGACAACCTTGGCAGTATGATCGCAGTGTTGTTCATGATGGGCGGAAAAATACTTATTACCTTAGCATTAAAGGAAAGAGGGTTGTGTTGGCACCACGTAGAGAAGAAATCACTCCTGCCCGGGTAGCTAAAAATGCCAATTTACTTTCTATGTCCAAGTTTTTGGGAGAGATTGAGCGTGAAGATGTGGTATATACTCTACTGCCTCGTGAGAATAATATAATAGGCAAGAAACCAGATTTACCAGTGCAGCAGATGTTAACGGAGTTCTCCGATTTGATGCCTGAAGATCTCTCCCCGGGGTTGTCGCCTATGAGGGATATTCAACATTAGGTTGACCTTGTTCCAGGATTGAGTCTACCTAGTCGACTGGCTTATCGTCTCAGTCCCAAGGAAGCTGAGGAATTACAGCAACAAGTGGTAGCGTTGTTGGAGAGGGGATACATTCGTGAGAGCATGAGCCCATGTGCAGTTCTTACTCTACTAGTGCCAAAGAAGGATGGTTCTTGGCGTATGTGTGTTGATAGCAAAGCGATCAATAGGATTACAGTGAAGTACATGTTTCCGATTCCTCGCTTGGATGATATGTTGGATCAGTTGTTCGGTTCTAGGGTCTTCTCAAAAATTGACCTTAAGAGCAGATATCACCAAATCAGAATACGATCGAGAGATAAGTGGAAGACGGCGTTTAAAACTCAGCATGGTTTGTATGAGTGGATGGTCATGCCTTTTGGACTATCCAATGTGCCCAGCACTTTTATGAGGTTTACGCATCAGGTGTTACGGCCTTTCATGGGGAAGTTTGCAGTGGTCTATTTTGATGATATCCTCATCTACAGCCCAACGTGGGCATCTCAATTTGATCACCTTCGTGCAGTTTTTGATGTGATGAGGACGGAGTGCCTGTTCTTTAATAGGAAGAAGTGTTCTTTCTTTACCACTTTTGTTACCTTTCTCAGTTTTGTTGTATCAACTAATGGCGTTCATGCAGATCAATCTAAAAATAGACGCAATTTCGGAGTGGCCCAAGCTAAAAACCTTGCACGATGTCAAAAGCTTCCATGGTTTGGTATCCTTATACTGCCGATTCATCAAGAATTTCAGCACTTTGATTGCCCTAATCACAGAGCGCCTCAAGGGACATTCTTTCCAGTGGTCCGAGGAAGCAGAAACCAGCTTTTAGTTGGTCAAGCAACGGATGACAGAGGCTCCAGTGTTGGCACCCCCAGATTTTGATAAGGTGTTTGAGGTAAATTGAGATGCATCTGGAGTGGGCATTGGTGGTGTTTTAAGTTAGGAGGGATGCCCGTGGCATTTTTCAGTGAGAAGCCATCAGGATCAAAGAAGAACTATTCTACCTATGATATCGAGTTCTATGTTATAGTTCAGTCTTTGAAGCATTGGCGTCATTACCTGATACAGAGAGAGTTTATTCTTATCACTGATCATGAGGCCCTGAAGTACATCAATGGTCAACATAAATTGAGTAGACGACATGCCAAGTGGGTGGCATACTTGCAAGAGTTCACATTTTCACTAAGGCACCAAGTTGGGAGCCTGAATCGTGTTGCAGATGCATTGAGTCGTCGTACATCACTTCTCACCACCATGAGAGCCAATGTCGTGGGGGTTTGAGACTTTTTCGGATATGTATGCTGCTGACCCTTCCTTCGGAAAGATAATCCAGGAGGTAAATAACAATCAGCGACATGATTTCGTTTTGCATAATGGGTATCTATTTCGTGGCTTGCAGTTTTGTGTTCCAGATTGTTCATTAAGACATCATATTGTTAGTGAACTTCATAATATGAGACATTTTGGGTGGGATAGGACTCTAACATTGGTTTCCTCTACTTATTATTGGCCAAAATTGAGTAGTGACGTGGCTCATCATGTTAGGCATTGTTTTGCGTGCCGCGGTCTGCTCTTACTAATGCAGGTCTTTACACACCCTTGCCAGTGCCTGAGGCGCCTTGGGTTGATGTCAATATGGATTTCGTATTGGGACTGCCCCGTACCCAACGGGCCTCGGATTGTATTTTTGTTGTGATTGATAGGTTCTCAAAGATGGCTCATTTTATAGCATGTCGGAAGACAATAGATGCTACCCGGATTGCCCATCTTTACTTCAAAGATATTGTGCGTTTGCATGGTGTGCCTCATTCCATTACGTCTGATCGTGACACTAAGTTCATAAGTCATTTCTGGAGAAGTTTGTGGGAGAAACTAGGGACGCAGTTGAATTTTAGCAGCGCCTACCACCCCCAAACAGATGGTCAGACCGAGGTAGTAAATCGGAGTTTGGGTAATCTGTTGAGGTGTCTACTAGGAACTAAGCTGAAGCAGTGAGATTTGGCATTACCTCAGGCATAATTTGCCTATAATAGGTCGAGGAATAGAATCATAGGGTTAAGTCCATTTGAAATTGTCTATGGTCGGGTTCCATCTGGTGTCCTTGATTTAGCTCCTATTCTACGTATGGGTCGTATAAATCACAAAGCAAATGAGATGGTAGAACATCTTCGGGGAATCCATGCTCAGGTGAAGTTAGCCATTCAAGAGAGTAATGCCAAGTACAATGTTCAGGCTGACAGTCATCGTCGTCAGGTCCTTTTCGAAGTTGGTATTTTTTATGGCCAGTGTTAACTCGGGATCGTTTTCCTGTTGGGGAGTATAATAAACTGAAAGAGCGGACGGTTGGTTTTTGTGAGGTTCTGTAAATGATCAACGATAATGCTTACCAACTACGCCTCCCCAGCCATTTAAAAACTTCTAATGTCTTCAATGTGAAGCACCTCAGTCCTTATTTTGGGGATCTTGAAGACACTCAAGTGAACTACGAGTTCTTTCCAACCCGAGGCGACGATGCAGGAGGATCCGAGTCATATGAGGCCGACCTGTCTGATAGTATGTTAATGACACTTAGATACCAGGAGTTGGCTGATCAGCGCAAAATTGGCAAATAATTATCGATCTTTCCTAATTGGGGTCTTTTTGGACACGTTTCGGTATTTTGGCCATAATTTTGGCTACGATTGTTAGAATCACGCCCATGACCCCAATTCAGAAAGCTTTTTTCGGTGCGCACATCGTGGTCACCCAGCTATGCTCTGTGTGCATCGGTTTCGAGGCCAAATTAAGATGTTTTCCTTTTCGAATCATCAATTTAAATTATTTTTTTTGCCCTTTTTAGTAATATTTCAATTTTCTTTTTGACATAAATTACGATCTCAAATTAAGCCAGATTTTGGGGATCTTATTTCCATCATTAAGTATTTCCTTTTGGTATGAATAATAAAATTTTGATATTTTTGAAAAAAATTCGAAAATTATTATTTTCTAACTGTTTAACCTGGCTTGTGGGTTATTTTCTCTCAGTCGTTGAATAATAAAGATTTTCTTGTTTTTCTTGGTGTTATTCTCTTGGGTTATTCTCTGTTATTGTCCATTGGTTCCAACCTGCAGAATAATCACTATTCTGCCTCGCCCTTAAACTAAAAAAATTATTAACATTTTCTGATAAAATTTAGCACCTGTTTGTTTCCAATTTTTAGTTCATTTTAATAGATTTTCCTACCGTTGCAAATCTTCTCTAGCCATTTTTTTTTGACTTTTTCTCTCACAATGCATCTGAAAGTTTGAAAAAAAAAGGGTAGAAAAATTAATTCTTGTTGATAAATAATGAGAAACAAACAGGGTTTTAATTATCTAAATATGAAAATTGAGTCGGCAAAGAAGGTAAAACTCATTTTGAAACTTAGAGATAGAAGTAATATAGATAATGATTATTAGGGTGTTAATGAATTTGAGAACTCGAAATGAACTCTTTTTGATCATTTAGATATTTATTTATTGGTTATGAATAAAATATTCACAAGATTGCATAACACACTGAAATCTTGGTGTCTGACTGAAATAAAATATTAGTGGGAATCATAAGATTATTCAACTAATCATTAATTATTTTTAACAATTAACAAGTCCCTATTTTATATATATATATATATATATTTTCTGACTCATTTTAAAAAATACATTTCATAAGATCCACAACTTTTATCAACAACACATTATTCGACTTTTATCAAAATTTATTATTAATTTGATTTTTAACTAAATCAAACGAGGGCCAAGTACAAATCTAAATAACTTTCCAGGTAAGAACGCCCAAGCATTACTTGGAATCACTCCTTTTTGTAAAAGAAAGCATAAAATTCTTTTTCTTTAATCAAGCAATACATCAAATCCATCAAAGCATCACCTTTTGATTAGAGGATAAACATTATGGCAATACATTCGTTTTCAAACAACTATTATTTCAATCATTTTCTTTGGCATACAGAAAAAATAATAATAATATTAATGTTACGTAATTGAATAATTCACTTTATCAAGAGAGTTATATTGGATGATTTTTCGTGGCTCTTTTTTTTTTTTTTTGTAAAGGTTTTGGATATTCCTCGTTCTCATTTTTTTCCTATAGAATTTGACGATATTAAAAAATAAAATTGTTTATTTTTATTATTTAGAAAAAAAAATCTATTTTACCTTATGAAACACGCGCAAGCCATCTGGATAATTGCCATTGTCTTCTTTCTCGAAATTTTGAATCTCTTCGGGTCCTTTCGTTCACTATACTTTTAAAATTTTGACATTTTGAAATTAAATAAAAATACAGTAAGGACATGTGACTCCCATTATTAAAGTTGGAAGATTATTGTACTTAAAACTAATAATTGAATGTGTCATGTAACATGTGTTGAGAAAGTTGTCACAAAAAAAAAAAAAAAAAGAAGCCCAAAGGTATAACCATCAATTGCAATTAAAGGAAAAAATTTTCAATCATGCTACATTGCCAGAAAAATTTGATATCTTCCTTAACGGAATATCACATTATATTTTATGATTGGACTGTTTTAAAACAATCAACTTTTATATCTAATCATTTCCTACTACCAATACATCTGTTAATATTTTCTGACAAAATAGCTTAATTCATCATTTTTTTTTTTACTTTTTCTCAGTTTCTTGTCCCTTTTTGTTGGTGAAGCAAAAGATACCTAGAAAAAAATAATGTTATTATACTGGTATAAAAATTTCAAAGTATAATTTTTTTTTTTTTTTGGTCTTTTAATTTCATCCTTACCGCCAAATAAACTCGAATCCAGCTCAATCACCTTGAGCAGTCAAGTTATGGAAGAGAATCAGGTCAAGTTTTGGTTATAAGTTGATTATAATTGCTATAATTTGCTTTTATATTCAATACGTGACAGAGAAAAATTTGAAAGCTTAACATCCTAGTATTTTATGTTCTATTTGTGGTTAATTTGTACAAAGTGTAGAATAGTTGGATTTGATTGCATTTAGGTTATTTTTTTTTCTTCTGATATGTGAGGATCTGGGTGGGCGAGAGATTTTATAAGATTGTAACAATGGTAATAAAGAACTAAATGACATTATAATCGATCATTGATGTTAAGGCATTTCGAACTATCTCAATTAATGTCTTCTATTGTATATTGATGATGCATCTCTTACTAAGGAAGGAGTTAATATCTTGGCGAATGGGTTGGAGGATCTTAATAGTAAAATAGAGCAAATTATCATTGGTAATAGTATTGAGCGGGTATCCACAGGACAAACAAGTATTGAAGAGTGTGTACACATCAACGAACCACCACAAGTAAAAGCAAAGGGGAGTTGGAAAATATTTTTTCAAAGAAAAAGCAAAAGAAAAAGTTGTGAATAAAGAGAGAGTTTGTCATGGATGTGGACTTTGTTGCCAATAACACGATAAGTGAAATTGTCCAAAATTACTTTTAAAATACTTTTTATTTGATCAAATCCTTTGGATGGATCTATTATTTTCATTTAACGTTATCCAAACGACGAAATTCCCCATGGCTTACTATTTTCAACTTATATATTTATTAGTGAATGACCATATACTCATGTAGCCATAGTTATTATGACTATTGTATCACTTACAATCCTAATTCTTTCTATAAATATAGAGTTTTGGTTCTCAATGAAATATACACAAGTTCATTGACTTTTTTTTTTTCTAGTTTATAGCACGTTATTAGCACGAATTAAAGCCAATTTCAATTCCTTTTTCTCCTCACAAGTCTCTAGCCAGTTGAGATTAAAAAAAAAAAAAAAACAAATTTCCCTTCAATAAAAAAGACAAGAAGTTCTAGACAATTGAGTTTACAAAGAAACTCTTTTTTTATACTCAAAGAAAATGTTAGTTTTCTCTTAACTTTACATTCATAACAAAGCGGTATAGTTATTCGATCTGATTTTATTGATTTGACTCTACTAATTTGTGATAGATAAATATTTGTTTGAATGTACTTTTTTTTCAATATTTTTGTACAATATTTCAGAAGAATATCGTATTATTATTTTTGAAAATAAACAATAAAAATCAATATAATAGAAGAATATTGTTGTGTTGCATGAAAATGATTATTATATTTGTATTATTTTATTGCTTAAGAAGCACAAATTCAAATATAGGATATTTAAAACAATATTTTATCGTTACTATTAAAAAAGTATAATATTTTTGCATATCATATTCTTGACGAATTTCATGTCGATATTCTTAGTGAAAATGAATCTATTTAAACATATTTTGGAGAAATATTGTGTTAGTACTTATGAAGAAATATAAACCTTATACATCTTAAAGTTTTAAATAATATTTTGTTGTTGATTCCTAAATAAAAGTATGAAATTATACAAATCAATATTCTACAAGAACATTAGATTGATACTCGTGAAAATACATTACTGTATGTACTATGAAAGAATTACATTATTATTTCGAATTCAATAGTTTAGAAATTCGTAAAATCTGGACAACTTGTACAATTGTGATCAAAACGTTGATATCTAGTGTTCTTTGGTTTGATCTTCGTCAAATTTGGACAGCAAGTACATAACTCATAGTTCTTCAATCCAATAATTATTATTAAAATCCAATGGCTTATTCGCGAGAATTCTGCACATGAACAATAGTCAAATTTTTGCGAAAGAAATTCATTGATTGACGGTCCTCAGGTTAAAATATATAGAACGCCATATACAAAACTCATCAATTCTTATCCACAAGTTTATATATTCTTTTGAATTGATTGTTTAGTATAAAAATTGCATATTATTTCAATTATACAAGTTATATAATTACATTAAATAATTATTCTAGTGCACACATCCACATATTAATTCCAATTGTTAAACTGCCATGATTTCTTTAACTGATTATTATGTATATATTATAATCATTATACTTATTCAAGTTTTGTATTTGATTTGCATGTTATAATTGATCTCAACATAAAATATATTAGTTGTACTTATTTAATTAATATGTTTAATTTGTTGTTGTGCCCCAAGAATCACAATGTTATATTATTCTGAAGAATATTATTTGTTTCTAGAGAATATGATATTACATTTCCAATATTTCAAAAGAATATTGACATATTACTCCAGAAGAAACATAATTATATATTAAATTAATATATTAGAAGAATAACCAGTTGTTGTGGAACGAAACACAAATAAGACAGTTAAATATTTCAAAAGAATATACTAGAATTGTTTGAATAAAATTATACAAATCAATATTCTAAAAGAATACCGTGTTGCTCTATAAGAAGCAAAATTTGATTATTTATTAATATTCTTGAAAAATATTATATAGTTATTTTTAAGAATCACAAATTTATACCCTTCAATGTAAATATTGTATTAATCCTAGAGAATTTTAATTTATTTAAATTACTTCTAAAGAAACAATAGTTTGTTTATACCAATTTTTAAGAAGAATATTGTTTTGAGATTCCAGAAAGTCATTATTGTGCGATATGAAGGGAGAAACATACAATTGCTAGTAATTTAATATCCACTAAATAAAAGAGAAATCTACAAAGTTTCTTAATTGATATACTATACTAATATTAGTTCAATTGAAATAAACATTATATTGAATCGGAAGTTCAATATCTCTTATGTTTTCTTGTGGCATGTCTAGTTAGACTATCACTTAATCAATAATGATGCAAAATGAGAATTGAAATGGACATTTGAAAATATGAAGTACGACCCAAACTACACTTGGGGGAGGGGGGTGAATAGGTGATTATGCGGAATTAATAACTTAATAATTAACTAACAACAAGTCACTAATAATTATTTCTAAATGATTAACCAAACAGTCAAATTTTCTATGTTGAAATACCATAGTTATATGAAAGCAATAACTAACACAAGAAATGATCACGGAAAAACCCCAACTGGGTAAAAACTCCGAACACTTTGTCAGTCAACAATCCACTATAAACGAATTAAAACTTACAATTCGCCAGACTCGATTACCACTAGTACTTTCTGACCTCCTGACTCCAATTTCAATAGCTCTCCTGGATATCGTGTTCCTGCACCAACTCCCAACTACAGTTTTCAAAACTCTCATGGATTGCGCTCTCCCCACAGCAACTCCTAGCTTTTTGAATTCATCTATCTCCTGTGGATCAACGAAGAACTCCACGTTCTTCAACGCCTAAAACTCTAGTCACCTTCCCTTGATCTGCACAACTTTGACAGATATGTAGGAAACAGTAGTTTGGTATTTGGATTGTGAATCCGATATTTTTATCGCCATTAGTCAATCACAGAACGAAGGTTGAAAGCGAATTAGATGAAGATGATATGAAGAGAATATGTTTTCACAATGTTCAACCTTGGAAATCTCGTTCAGAGGCGTTCATTTATTTATATGTAAGTCAAGGTATGAATGTGTCGGATGAAAAGCCTTAAGAAAACGAATTGAAAAATTCTCGAATAACCTTGTCGCTCAAGCAAGTATTAGGTGATAGGCGAGCGACAGTGTGTCGCTCGAGCGAAGGCCTGGCGTCAGGCTAGCGACAGTGTTACTGTTTCAGACGCTCAAGCCAAGTCTTGACGACAGTCTAGCGAAATTGCTTCTTTTCCATACTCGAACCTTAGACCTAAAATAACACAATTTCCACAATTTGCAAGTTATTCCTTGACTTTTACAATATATTAATCCTAGTCCCTTTGTTAATAGACTTGCCCATTACATCAAATACCTAACAAGCTCCCCATTTGACATTCTATGACAAAACTACAATCTAAAGTCAAGGTAGTAGTGAAATAAAATTACAGACTCAAAAACTGACACAACCAATAACTGTTTTGATCAAATTCTGCTTTTCATTTATCAAAACCTATTTCCTGAAATAGACAACTCAAACATCCAGTGTAAAATGTATGTGAAACAGTTAAGTGTAAAAGAAATTTAATCAGTTAAATCAAACAGTTCACAGTGTAAAAGTGATTTAAGCAATTAATAGCTCATAATGGATCTTTTCAGTTTCATTTCATAAACTAAATTAAAACGTAATATCAATATAACCCAACATACCAAAACGAAATATCGATACTACAAAATATCAAAACTTAATCTAGCAAACATGAAATTATGATTTAATCAAAATTTTAGATACATCATGTCAAGTAATAAAAATCATATACATCCTCAAAAATACTACTCCATCATAAAAAATATATACAACTACTCCCCATTTTGTCACAAAATGACAAGGGACCAAGAATAACATATACATCCTCAAAAATACTACTCCATCATAACCCAAAAATGCAGTTGTTAGCATGCATAAGTATAATCAATGAACTGTAATGCATCCTACATATATAACTCAAGTTAACATGGAGTAAATTGTATAAGTGACCCATATGTGTAAAGCGTCACTAATCTATTGGAAGTAGGACCCCTAACCTTAAATTTGTGAGAAAGGACACGTTAAACACCACTACAAATAGATTTATTCATTGACTTATGAAAGTCAAACCAATTAAATCACATTAGAACTTATACAGAAAAACTCATGTCGTAAGGATATATTTTTTCTCCCCCTAAATCAGAGCAAAATTTCTATTTCCCAACATTCAATATTCGAAACTCATTATAATATTTTTCATCTTAAATGCAGGCTTCTTTTCATTAAGAGACTAAAGCGACCCCTGCAGCGAGCTTTAGGCTGGTTAGCTCAAATCAGTTGACTATAGGCACCAGGTTCTGAGAAACCCCTCAAACATAATTATTCGAGACAAATAGGCACCGAAGAAAAATATAATATATTGAGCTCTCCCCTTTTTTTTGTTAATATCAGGGATAAACTTGAGTTTAGGTCTAATACATACGATCAATTTATGTTGAAAGTCACCTTACTAACATGTGATTACCATCCCAAATATCACACAAGCGGTAGAGTCCTACTAACAATATTATAGTGTGTGCAATGCAATTGGTACATGAAGACCCCTATACTAAGTACTCCATGAATAACCTAAACTAGCAATGAAAATTATCTTACAGTTTATCGATTAACCTCATGCTTGATCGCAACAAACAAATTCAAGTATATCATAGTTAATGTGTAAAAGCAACATTCATATTTGTATATTTCAATTTTTTTAAAAATATAAATAAAAAAATTAATACCTTTTAAAAAGTGAAAACACAAAACAAAATAAAATAAAACACAAATAAGTGAGATGCATGCAAAAATGAATGGATTCGATGAGCTGCACACGCATGCACCTATGTACATGATCAAAGAGATACACGAATGCTCTACCTTTAAGAGCATGATCAATCTCACAACCTTTTATGTCACTCTTTTCAATCCAAACCTTCTTAGAAGTAGGAGTGATCCTAGTTAATTGAATCATCATTTCAGTTAAATTGCTAACCTAATTGGCGAAAAAGTTAATCTTACTTGAGAAATCTTGACTTTTACTTCTAGTCGTGAGTTTACGACACCTAAATCTTGTGTCCTAGTGCGCTACAATGGTGACAATTGGTAATAAATATAGGTTCAAACCTGCTCGAAGGTTGTTGCCGATATATAGGACGATTGACCCTACGTTTTCTAGTGGGTCTTGATCCAAAGACATTTGTACCTTTGGACAAACGATTGACCCTATATAGTATTCTGAGCTTTGTTGGTGGCTGGGACGAATGTGGTCTTCGATGTACTAGCAGTAGCATTACCAATTTGAACATAACCCAGATCAAGCCTATTTTTAATAGACTTGTTAATCCCCAACAGATTATCGAGTTTCTGCGTACCACTCATGAACGAATGAAGTTGAATATTAGATTTTTCAAGATCACTTATTAAACATTTAACTTTGGCTTCTAAGTTTTCATTAACAAGTTTCAACTCATTCAGATTTTTGATAGGGTCCTGAAGGTCACCTATAAGTTTCTCTTTCTCTCTTTCAAGTTCGCCAACCTTTTTAAGAGCAACTTTATTGACCTTTTTGATTTTAAGACTCCCCTCGAATAATTCTCGATAAGACTCATGAATATCAGTCTCATCCTTATACTTTTTCTCTGATTTTCACTACGTTCTTCATTCTCAACATTTTCACTTTCCTTATCGGATTCAATCGTAGCTATAGATGTGAAGGTCATAAAGTTTTGTTCATGTTCACCACCAGAGGTATCACTCTGAGCACTCAAATTTGATTTAACATCACTCAAGGTCACTGCTAATGCCTTACGCCTTTATTTATTCAAGTTCTTCTTCAAATTCGAACATTCATTCATATAGTGACCAAAACCCTGACATTTATGACATCTCACAGATTGCGTTTTCTTATTAGCAGTCCTAGAGTTATTCTTCTCATGATTATCGTTCGAGAATTTACTAGGAATATCATTTTTCCATTCTTGAGATTTTCTCATATTCTTCATCATATTCTGAAATTTTTTAACGAAATAAGTTATTTCGCCATCCCTAAGCGTCTCAGTATCAGTTGACTCGCTCGCTTTCTTCCTCTCTAACAGTGTTCATGGCTATGGATTTAGACTTTTTCGGTTGAGATATGGTGAGTTTATAGGTTTGTAGAGACCCTACAAGTTATTCTATCTTAAACTGTATCTAGTCCTTACTTTCTTCGATCGCAATGCTTTTAGGTCTAAACCTTTCAGGTAGGGATCTAAGGACTTTTCTAACGATTTTAGACTTGAAGATCTTTTCTCCTAGGTTGAAACTAGAGTTAACTATATCATTAAACTTCGAATAGAATTCATCAAATGATTCATCATCCTTCATTTTGATTTTTTCAAACCTAGAAGTCAACATCTACAGTTTAGAGTTTTTAACAGTTTTAGTTCCCTCGTGTGTGGTTTCTAATATATCCCAAACGTCTTTAGTGGTTTCACACATCGAAACTCTCCTAAACTCTTTAGTAGACACAACCATGAACATGGCATGAATGCCCTTACTGTTCCAGTTACACTCAGATAAGTCATTTTTAGTCCAGAGTGAAATATCAGTGGGTGTAGCTACACCAGCAATAGTAGTTGAAGGTGTAGTCCACCCAATTTGAACACTTATACAAATACGCTCATCTAATGCTTTAAGAAAGGCTCTCATTCGAACTTTCCAATAAGAATAGTTGCTTCCATCGAAAAATGGAGGCACGAACAAGGACTGACTCATCTAGAATAAATTAAGGTTCATGAATAGAAATAAAGCTCTGATATCAATTGAAAATACGAAGTTCGACCTCAAATTACACCTAGATGGGCAATGAATAGGTGATTATACGGAAGTAATAACTTAATAATTAACTAGCAACAAGTTACTATTAATTATCTCTAGATGATTCACCAAATAGTCCAATTTTCTATGTTGAAATACTGCAGTTATATGAACGCAATAACTAACACAAGAAAAGATCACGGAGAAACCCAACAAGGTAAAAATTTCGAGCACTTTGTCAGTCAACAATCCACTATAACCGAATTAAAACTTATAGTCCGCCAGACTCGATTACCACTAGTACTTTCTGACCTCATGACTCCAATTCCAATAGCTTTCCCGGATATCGTGCTCCTGCACCAACTCCCAGCTGCAGTTTTCAAAGCTCTCCTAATTTGCGCTCTCCTACAGCAACTCCCAGATTTGTGAATTCGTCTGTCTCCTGTGGATCAATGAAGAACTTCGCGTTCTTCAACGACTGGAACTTCAGCCACCTTCCTTTGATCTTCAGAACTCTGACAGATATGTAGGAAACAGTAGTTTGGTATTTGTATTGTAAATCTGATATTTTTATCCCCAATAGCCAATCACAGAACGAAGGTTGAAAGCAAATTTGATGAAGATGATGTGAAGAAAATATGTTTTTCACAATGTTAAACCTTGGAAATCTCGTTCAGAGGCGTTCATTTATTTATATGTAGGTCAAGGTATGAACGTGTCAGATGAAAAGCCTTAAGAAAACGAATTAAAAAATTCTCGGATAACCCTGTCGCTCAAGCGAGTGTTAGGCGACAGGCGAGCGACAGTGTGTCGCTTGAGCGAAGGACTGGCGACATGCTAGCGATAGTGTTACCATTTCTGACGCTCGAGCTAAGTCTTGGCAACACAATTTCCACAATTTGCCCGTTACTCGACTTTTACAACATATTAATCTTAGTCCCTTTTGTTCACAGACTTGCCAATTATATCAAATACCTAATAAGCTCTCCATTTGGTATTTTATGACAAAACTACAATCTAAAGTTAAGGCAGTAGTGAAATAAAATCATAGACTCAAAAATTGACACAACCAATAACTGTCTTGATCAAATTCTGTTTTTCATTTATCACAACCTGTTTCTTGAAGTAGACAACTCAAATACCCATTGTAAAATGTATATGAAACAGTTAAGTGTAAAAGCAATTTAATTAGTTAAATCAAGCAGTTTATAGTGTAAAAGTGATTTAAATAGTTAACAACTCATAATGCATCTTTTCAGTTTCATATCATAGGCTAAATTAAAACGTAATATCAATGCAACCTAACATACTAAAACGAAATAATATTACAAAACATCAAAACTTAATCTAGCAAACATGAAATTACCATTTAATAAAAATTTTAGATACATCACGTCAAGTGGTTAAAATAATATGCATCCTTAAAAATATTACTCCATCATAAAAAATATATACAACTACTCCCCCCTTTTTGTCACAAAATGACAAAGGATCATGATTAACATATGATAACCCAAAAAGCAGTTGTTGGCATGCATAAGTATAAGCAATAAACAGTAACCCTTCCCACATACCTAACTTAAGTTAACATGGATTAAATTGTATGAGTGACTCATATGTGTAAAGTATCACTAATCCATTGGAAGTGGGACCCCAAACCTTAAATTTGTAAGAAATGACATGTTAAACACCACAACCAATAAATTTATTCCTTGACTTATGAAAGTCAAACCAATTAAAGTATATTATAACCTATTCAGAAAAGCTCATTTAGTAAGGATAGATTTTTTCTCCCCCTGAATTAGAGCAAAATTTCTATTTCACAACATCAATATTCGAAACTCATTATGATTTTTCTCATCTTAAGTGCATACTTCTCTTTATTAAGCGACTAAAGTGACCCATGTATCGAGCTTTAGGTCGATTAACCCAAGTCAGTTGACCATATGTACTAGGTTCTGAGAAGCCCCTCAGGCTTAATTGCTCGAGTTAAATAGGCTCCGAAAAAAAATATAAGATATTGAGCTCTCCTTTTTTTTTTCTTGTTAATATCAAGGATAAACTTGAGTTTAGGTCTGATACATACGATCAATTCATGTTGAAAGTAACCTTACTAACATGTGATTGTCATCCCAAATCTCACAAAAACGGTAGAGTCCACTAACAATATCATAGTGTGTGCATTGCAGATTGTACATGAAGACTCCTATACTAAGTGCTTCATAAATAACCTAAGCCAGCAATGAAAAATATGTTACAACTTATCGATTAACCCCATACTTGATCACAACAAACAATTTTAAGTATATCATATGTTAAGCAGTAAAAGCAACTTCCACATTTGTATTTTTCAATTTTTAAGTATAAATAAAAAATCAATACCTTTTAAAAAGTGAAAACAAAAAACAATATAAAAACAAAATACAAATAAGTGAGATGCATGCAAAAATGAATGGACTCAATGGAAGATGGTCCTATTTAAGAGGCATATATTTTCAGAGAATATATAGACATAACTAATTATAAAATTAAAAAAGAAATCACATATTTGAAATATATCAAAGGTTATGTCATTATGGGATTGAAATAGAATCGAAAAGAAAAAAAAATTGTCGACAACACTTTTATACATCTTATACTGTTTCATATTATGAATAACGAGGGTATCAAAATAAATTTATTAGAGTATATTGATCAAAGAAATAATTGGTCAAATAAAAGAACGTAATCCTGATAAAATTGAATTTACTTAAGAAACTTGAAGTTTCTGGACTTGCAGTCTGAAAATTTAAAAGTGTAAGCATATACGAAAAGTAGATAAGAAAAATGAAGTCGTATCAAGTAATGCATGACTTTTAACATAATAAATTTTACAAAAAATAGTGGTGGATGCAATCACAAGTCCATATCTTGTAATATTGATGATGCACGAAATTTGAAATGCAATTATAATCAATTCTTTTGGCATAGCTATTAATGTTATCCTTGAAGTATTTTATATGTCTGAATGATATAATTCAAGTGATATTATCATGACGGGAGCAAATACACACAATTTTTCTTCCTTTGACCAAGATTTTGTCTCATCGAGTCTTTATGACAAGGTTTTTAATAAGACAATTTCTGTAGCCTACTCAAAAGAACAATGAACTATTTTTTCTTCATTAAATTTTTTTAATAAGGTTTTAAATAATCGTATTCTTTGTATAGTGAATGTCTATAAACTTTAAGGCATTAGCCTCAAAATAGCAGTCTTATATATTACAAATTGCATACTACTCTCGAAGAGAATAACAATAAAATTTGTTTTTCAATGGATCATCATAATGGCTAAAGTCAAACAAGGCGATATGAATATCTTATATGAAGATGATATTGCATGGATGCTATAACAAGATAACACGAAACATACACTATCAAAATTGCAATATTGAAGATATTGATATACAAGACAAAAATAATTTGATACAAAAAATTTTCATTTATTGAAATTAGGGGGAGTAACCAAGTTTTGTTCCATTGAATTTTCTTGACAAGGTTTTAACGAAACATATATTTTATAATATGCCATTCAAGGAGGAGTGTTGGAAATTATATGTTTATTAGTGAATGATTATTATACCCCTGGAACATTAGTTATTGTGACTATTGTATCCTTTGTAGCCTTAATTCTTCGATATAAATATGAGATTTTGGTTTTCAACGAAATACACACAAATTTATTGATTTCATTGTTTTTCTTCTCTTTCTCTTTAATTTATAACACAACTTTCATATAAGTCATTATGTGAATATTTGTGATAAATTATTGATGAGTACATTGATTGGAATCTCAACATTTTTAATACTTAGAAAAAGGGATAACTTATTTTGATAACTTATTGCAGGGAAAGAAAGAGGGATGAATGAAGTGACCAATTCAAACAAGATGGCCGTGAAAACCAATTCAAAATTCTGATTTTACGTTTGCTATTTAGTTCATTTTAATCCTTTTTAATCTAATTTTGACAAGTTCATACAAGGATATTCATGCATTTGTGTACCTTAAAATTGTAAAGTACTTTAACAATTTTTGACGTGTTGATTTGTGTCATGGTCGCTGTTTGACAAGTGTTTGCCATGTATATTACGAGGCAGCAACATGTAGAATGGCTCGAAAGAATGATCCACATTATGACTCTTAAAAGAAACTTGTGCTCTGGAGTTGCATGGAATGCTCAAGAAAAATAGACTTGTAAACACGAAATTGGTTCAAGATCTATTCAAGAAATAAGCAATTTCTGAATCCAGAATTGAAGACATTAAGGTTGATCGTATTTGCTAATTCATGTACTTAACCATCCTGTTGTGTCCTTGGTCGTTTAAGGTAATGAATATCTCATACCAACTCATTTTTGAATGCTCCTGTTTAGATACTCTATGAGAAATTTTTTCATATTACATAAATGGAATAACAACTTTTATTCTTCCAATTTCATCCTATTTTGCAACCAATTCTCAAGCTCCTAATGCATCTATCAGAAAGCAACGGATGAGAGCACTTTCGGTTGATGTAAAGAAGTCGTAAATTATTCAAACCTTTTCAAGGGAGGCTTCAACAGCTCTCATTGAGATTTTGCTGTCAAAATCTTCAACACAATGTTGTATTAATGGTAGACAAATAGGTCGTAAATTTCTAGGATCCTGATTCCTTGCACAAATTTTAATTAATTAACACATATAATCAAAACTATAAGAGATCATAACTGTACTTGGCATAAGAGATCATAACTGCACTTGGCATAAGAGATCACAACTATAAATTCTTCACTTCAACTAGGAGTGACTTATTGTAGGAAAATTGTTTCAATATTGGATACCGGATTCGCAGTAGCAGATTCAATAACTTTGAATACAATGGACATTCGACAATATATGTTAAATTGCAGTAAAGTGTAACAGTTGATTTAAGAAGAACTACAAAAGCAAATAACCGCAGAAGTTAAATGACAGGAAACTTTTAACCAGAGGCCCGTATTCCACACAGTTTCCTTAAAACAGATTCCCTCCCGCACCGTCTGTGCTTGAGTTTTAACAGAGCGTCCGTTTCTCAGGATACAACGGCGAAACAGTATAATCTGAGCACTACAGATTGTACTCCAGCAAACTGAACCAGTGCCCGAACAATATCACCAAACAAGACAAGAAACAGAAAGTAAAACGAAAGCAGACTCCAACTGTGACCAGATGAATATGCAGATGAATTTCGTGTGTTGAAGACCGGAAAAAAACGAGACATATATAGGCTTAGGATCTTGTAACCTGCTCATTCATTTCATAGCAATTACAACAGGAGTTTTGGAGTTTCAACAGTTTTGGAAAACCAAAAGTCTATTGAAAAAAAATATTAAAAAATGTAGCAAAACGTGGACACTCCTAAGGGGCCAATTTTGCTCCTTTCGGTCGGACATTCGTGTACGCAGGTCGCGCTCGCACACAAGTTCAAGGTCCGAAGCCAATTTCGGTCCAAGATTTGCACCCCCCTGCGCGCGCACGTGGAGAGAGCCTCTATGCTACACATGATTACACCATTCTTAAGTGCAATCCTTTATAAAGTGGTTTTAAATTTCTTCCACTTCCTATGTGGGACAAAGCTTAACTTTTTAGTTTTCCCACCAACAAACTCCTTTCACATGGCATACTTTGAGCTTTAATTTCTCATTCACCCGAGCATCATTTTTGACAAGTAAGTATATGATTTCGATGTACTCACGGAGGAGAACACAAATCAACTTTCATATTTCAAAATAGCCAACTCGGTCCCGCTCAAAATTAGTGCCAAAGTCAGCCCACTTTTCCAGTTTTTCCAACAATCCCCCACATGAATGAAAATTGGGAGCGACACATGAATGTGACACATGACGACTAGGTGATATAGTTCAACAGTTGAAACCTGTATAGGATAGGTAGGTGTTATCCTTTGAACCTTCCCTTGTAAAAGCATATTTACTTTACTAGCTGACCAGTAGACACGATGTCTTTGAACTGTTCTGCCGTTTATGTAAACGATGATATACTCCACACAGGATTCTTCCTAACACATTTCAGTTCTCATTATTATGTTCGTTTTGGCATGAACATACGCCTGGTTCTGTGAGAGTTCATAAGAATTTTGTCCCACACAATTCCCTTAGAAGCGGCCCCACTTCTCTCTCAAATAGGTGATTTCTTACTACAAGTAACCCGCATTACTTGGCTCGAATTTCGATGCATAAGAATCATTAAAAGCCTATTTCTTATCCTTCATCTTTACGGGTATCACTGTTATATCATAGGAATGGATATGAGGTAATATCCCCCACAGTGGTTCTATCAAGTTTTTACAATTAGGTTTTCCCTTTGAACCTAGATTTTGGGATCTCCAGTCAACTAGGTTGGGTTTTCCTTTGTATTAACTTATCCATTCAAGGGCTTAAGTCCCATTCCCCTCGATGACTTTTCAACTAACTCTCTATTTAACCCTTTGGTTAGCGGATCCGCAATGTTATCCTTTGATTTTACATAATCAACAGTGATAACTCCAGTTGAGAGCAGTTGTCTTATGGTATTGTGTCTACGACGTATATGTCTAGACTTACCATTGTACATGTTACTCTGTGCCCTTCCAATTGCTGATTGACTATCACAATATATGCAAATTGCTGGCACAGGTTTTGACCATCTTGGAATATCCTCTAAGAAGTTGCGCAACCACTCAGCCTCTTCACCACTTTTATCTAAAGCTATAAACTCAGATTCCATAGTGGATCTGGCTATTACTGTTTGTTTAGAGGATTTCCAGGATATAGCTGCACCTGCTAATGTGAACACAAATCCACTCGTAGACTTTGAGTCGATTATATCAGATATCCAATTAGCATCAGTATATCCTTCAATAACCGCTGGATATTTTGTATAGTGCAGTCCAAAATTACGAGTATATCTCAAGTACCTAAGTACTCTTACTATTCCTTTCCAGTGATCAGCTCCTGGATTACTCGTATATCTACTCAGTTTACTCACTGTGTAGACTATGTCCGGTTTAGTACAGCTCATCAAGTACATTAGACTCCCAATAATTCTCGAGTATTCTAATTGAGATACACTTTTACCTTTGTTTTTGGATAGATGTTGACTTGTATCTATCGGTGTTCTAGCTATTTCAGTATCATCCTTACTGAACTTTTCTAGAATTTTATTCACATAATGTGATTGGCTTAGAACAAGCCCATCTGATGTTCTTGAAATTTTGATTCCAAGTATAACATCAGCTAAACCCATATCCTTCATGTCAAATCTCGAATTTAACATATCTTTAGTGGATTTAATCATTTTATTATCACTATCAACAATAAGCATGTCGTCAACGTAAAGACATAAAATAACATAACCATTTCCAGTGTCTTTAACGTAAACACATTTGTCACACTCGTTGATTTTAAATCCACTCTCCATCATGACACTGTCAAATTTTTCGTGCCATTGTTTTGGTGCTTGTTTTAAGCCATATAATGACTTCACCAATTTACAGACCTTCTTTTCTTGCCCTGGAGATGAAAACCCCTTGGGTTGTTCCATATAGATTTCTTCATCTAAATCTCCATTTAAGAAGGCGGTTTTAACATCCATTTGATGTACTTCAAGATCTCGTAAAGCAGCAATCGCATGTATCATCCTAATAGATGTTATTCTCGTTACTGGAGAATATGTATCAAAGTAATCAAGGCCTTCTCGTTGTCTATAACCTTTTATTACTAATCTAGCCTTATACTTTTCAATAGATCTATCTGCTTTCATTTTTCGTTTGAAAATCCATTTGTAGCCTATTGGTTTACTTCCTGGAGGAAGATCCACTAGCTCCCATGTATGATTTTGCAAAATGGAATCTACTTCACTTTTAATGGCCTCTTTCCATTGAGGTCCTTCTGAGGAGTTTACAGCTTCTTGATAGCTTTGAGGTTCACTTTCTAGCATATAGGTTAGAAAATCTGGACCATAAGACTTTTCTGTCCTTTCCCTTTTGCTACGTCTTGGTTCAACCTCAACCTTCTCTTCTAATTCTTGGTCCTGACTATATCCAGTCATAGTCTCATATGTCCGTTTAGAAGAGTTTGCATCTTCTTTGGACTTGCATGGAAATACATGTTCAAAGAACGAAGCATTTCTCGATTCCATTATCGTGTTTTTGTGTATCTCTGAGATTTTAGATTCATACACAAGAAATCGATAAGCACTACTGTTTTGAGCATATCCAATGAAGATACAATCTACAGTTTTCGGGCCTATCTTCACCTTCTTTGGTGTTGGGACAGCCACTTTAGCAAGACACCCCCACACTCGTAAGTATTTATAGGAAGACCTTCTTCCTTTCCATAACTCATAAGGGGTCTTTTCCATTTTCTTTCGGGGTACCTTATTTAAAAGGTAATTTGCTGATAACACAGTCTCCCCCCACATATTCTGAGGTAACCCAGAACTTACCAACATTGCATTCATCATTTCTTTTAAGGTGCGATTTTTCCTTTCAGCAACACCATTTTGTTGCGGTGAATAAGGTACGGTGGTTTCATGTATGATTCCATGTTGTGCACAGAATTCAGCAAATGGTGCTTCATACTCTCCACCTCGATCGCTTCTTATCACCTTAATTTTCTTGTTAAGTTGGTTCTCAACTTCATTCTTGTAAAGAATAAATTTCTCTATCGCTTATCCTTACTTTTTAGCAAGTAGACATAGCAATATTTTGTACTATCGTCGACAAAAGTAATGAAATACTTGTTGTCACCTCTCGTTTGTACAAATTTTAAATCACATATATCACAGTGAATTAAATCAAGTGGTTCTGTATTCCGTTCAATTGATTTAAATGATGACCTTGTCAACTTTGCCTCAACACAAGTTTCACACTTATGTTTTGAATCAATAGGGAACGCGGGTATGCAATTCAAGTTAACTAGTCTACGTAAAGAATCATAGTTAACATGTCCTAGTCTACCATGCCACACATTGGAAGACTCAAGCAAATAAACAGAAGAGTTCACTTTATTCATTTTTGGTTTAACAACCATTACATTCAACTTAAACATACCATCGGAAACATAGCCTTTTCCGACAAACATTCCACTTTTTGACAAAATGACTTTGTCCGACTCAAATACAATACGAAAACTATGCTTATTCAAAAACGACCCGGACACAAGGTTCTTGCAAATTTCCGGCACATACATCACATTGTTAAGAGTCAGTTCTTTCCCCGAAGTCATCTTCAGAACCACCTTGCCTTGTCCCTTGATTTCAGAAGTTGCTGAATTTTCCATGAACAACTTTTCTCCATTTTCAATTGCTTCGAAAGCAGCAAATAGGTCTTTATCAGAACACACATGCCTCGTAGCTCCGGTGTCAATCCAACATTCTTTTGGGTTAGAGCCCACCATGTTCACTTCAGAAATGATGGCTGCTAGATTCATCTCCGCCACATCATGAGCCATGTAGTCAACTACATTTGCTTCTTTCTTCTTTTTGGCAATCTGCACTCTGAAGACTTGTGACCCAACTTGTCACAATTGAAGCATTTTTCTTGAAACTTCTTTTTAGAAATTCCACCTTTAGGTCCTAGTTTGGTCCCTTTACCATCGGATGACCCAGCCTTATTTTTGTAGGCCTTACTGCTTTGACCATGCTCCACAACGTTGGCTTTAGCAACACTAGGATTGAACAACTTCTTCTCGGAACTCTTGTTGTCTTCTTCAATTTGAAGTCTAACAATTAGTTCTTCGACGTTCATTTCCTTTCGTTTGTGTTTTAGGTAATTCTTGAAATCTTTCCATGCAGGGAGCAATTTTTCAATAATTGCAGCCACTTGGAAAGTTTCACTCAACACCATCCCTTCGACATGAATTTCGTGAAGAATTACCTGGAGTTCTTGCACTTGACTGATTATAGTTTTGGAGTCCACCATTTTATAATCTAAGAATTTGCCGACAATGAACTTTTTAGCCCCGGCATCTTCAGTTTTATATTTTCGGTCCAAAGACTCCCACAACTCCTTAGCAGTTTTCATAGTGCTATACACGTTGTATAGCGCGTCTGCTAAGCTGTTCATAATATAGTTTCGGCATAGAAAATCCAAATGGTTCCAAGCATCAAGTGCACTGATCGCTTGAACATCTCCCTCACCCTCATTGAGTTTTGGAGCAGTTTCAGTCAAGAACTTACAAGATTCAAGGTGGTCTAATAAAATAACATTTTCTGCTGCCACCTCTTGAAATTCAAGCCATTGAATTTCTCCGGTTTTTCAGTATGATTAACCTGAACAGTAGCCACATGTTGGCTGACAACATGACTTGGCAATCTAGCCACAGTCTGAGCCCCAACAGAACTAGAGCCCTAGCCTGATTTTCAGTAGCCACAGCTTGGGTTACATCCATGTTAGTTTGTTCGGTTGCCATTTCTGAAAATGAAACAAAAAATATTAGTTTCCAATAAACTAATATTAATCAAATGAAACAACGGATCTGTTTTAAGCTTGTAGGAAAATTGTTTCAATATTGGATACCGGATTCGCAGTAGTAGATTCAATAACTTTGAATACAATGGATTCAAATATACGTTCGACAATATATGTTAAATTGCAGTAAAGTGTAACGGTTGATTTAAGCAGAACTACAAAAGTAAATAACCGCAGAAGTTAAATGGCAGGAAAATTTTAACCCGAGGCCTGTGTTCCACACAGTTTCCTTAAAACAGATTCGCTCCCTCACCGTCTATGCTTGAGTTTTAACAGAGTGTCCGTTTCCCAGGATACAACGGGAAACAATATAATCTGAGCACCACAGATTGTACTCCAGCGAACTGAACCAGTGCCCGAACAATATCACCAAACAAGACAAGAAACAGAAAGTAAAACGAAAGCAGACTCCAACTGTGACCAGATGAATATGCAGATGAATTTCGTGTGTTGAAGACATATATAGGCTTAGGATCTTGTAACCTGCTCATTCATTTCATAGCAATTACAACAGGAGTTTTGGAGTTTCAACAGTTTTGGAAAACCAAAAGTCTATTGAAAAAAATATATTAAAAAATGTAGCAAAACGTGGACACTCCTAAGGGGCCAATTTTGCTCCTTTCGGTCGGACATTCGTGTACGCAGGTTGCGCTCGCACACAAGTTCAAGGTCCGAAGCCAATTTCGGTCCAAGATTTGCACCCCCCTGTGCGCATACGTGAAGAGAGCCTCTATGCTACACATGATTATACCATTCTTAAGTGCAATCCTTTATAAAGTGGTTTTAAATTTCCTCCACTTCCTATGTGGGACAAAGCTTAACTTTTTAGTTTTCCCACCAACAAACTCCTTTCACATGGCATACTTTGAGCTTTAATTTCTCATTCACCCGAGCATCATTTTTGACAAGTAAGTATATGATTTCGATGTACTCACGGAGGAGAACACAAATCAACTTTCATCTTTCAAAATAGCCAACCGGGTCCCGCTCAAAATTAGTGCCAAAGTCAGCCCACTTTTCCAGTTTTTCCAACACTTATAAGTTAACACTTTTTGCTAACATTTAATAATCTAAATGTATGAAAATGGAGTGGCAAAGAAGATTAAACTCATTTTGAAACTTAGAGATGGAAGTAATATAGATAATGATTGTTAGGGTGTAAATGAATTTGAGAACTCAAAATGAACCATTTTTGGTTATTTAGATATTTATTTATTTGTTATGAATAAAATATTCTTAAGACTGCATAACATATATGATACTGGATTAAACTAATACCAAATTCTTGGAGAAAATAAGAGATTATAGCTATAATATGAAGTAATTGATCATAAGAACAAAATAATTTGTATAGAATGGAGATTTTATTATAATAGGGAGAAAAAATACAAAGACTTTGTGTTTACAATGTTTTTAACTTTTTATTAAATCATAATGAAGAACAAACTATATATATGGGACAAATACGGGATATCCAAATTCTAATAATAGAGTTGTAGTAGAAGTAGAATGCAAGAAACGAAGTAGAAAACAAAAATTCGAGCAGGGAAAATAGCCCAGTGGCGCCCCAGTGCCTGGCATGGGGCCACGGTGCCCCATACTCCAACACAAATTCCTATTGCCAATCGTGATTCCAAGTAGAATTTCAATTAGAAAATACCAAATAAACTTGAATATGATTTTACAATAGCATTTCAAAGTGAATTCTTCTTAATGTGTACTTTAATTAGAATTCATAATTATCTTCAATAAAGAATTTGATTCACACTCAAATTATAGCAATCTCCACATTGACACGAATTTCAGTGCAATGAACAAAATTTCAAAGAAAAAAATTGTCCACCTAAAAACAAATTCCATTGCAAAGAATAAATTTGTACTCTTCAATGGAAACACAAATGAACTTTTCCATCAAAAAATTTCTGACTGAAAATATTCTCCACCTCTACTACCTCAACTAAAGGCAAAAGTTATCTAATGACCGCCAACAAGGCTGAAACAAGCCCTGTTACAGATTCACAACTGAATCCATCAAAAGAAGGATCTTGGCTAAAATTAACACGTTTAACCACATTCAAACCATCAACTAAATTAGCAAAATTGTACATATATGTGAAATCTTATGGTTAAAAATGGGTCTATTATTAGCAATTGAATACAATGATATCACCGATGATGGTGGCAAGGCGGATTTACCCATAACTTCTAAATTCAGTTAAGATGTATTCCTTAAAGAAAACTCCAAATTAGACTTCAACGGTATAGAATCCAACTCTAAATCCACTGGAGTTCTTAAAATATGCTGATTGCTCAAAGATTCTGTGTAATACTACAAGATATATAAATTAGATTCTCTATGTCCTTTTAATAAAATACGAGCTCATTTACTAACTTTCAGGATTTCACCTTCAATAGTATACCTGTACTCTTTTGAATCAAGTGTACTTAAGGATATTAGATTTCTCTTTAGATCTGGAACGTGTCTAACTATATCATGTGTTCTAATTGTCCCATCAAACATCTTTATTTTGATCCGAACAATACCAATTATTCAGCAAGGTGTATTATTACCGATTAGGAGTCCTATAGAAAAGTGCAAGCTGTATAAAAAATTCAAGCCTCGTCAGGATATGAGTTGCAGTCAGACATAAATAAAAGCTCTCTATCACTATTAGGATTTTCTGCAATACTTGCTTTCCTTGAAGTCCGGTTGTTGATTTGTAGTCAATTTTGATTTACTCTGCAACTTATAAAAATTGTTTATCAAGTTCCCATTTCTCTTCCAATAATTAAAAAATTTAAAGTTAAATTTTGACTTATCCCTTAAAAGGCCACCATCAATAATAAGATCATCTCCACGATCTCAAATGCTACAAGATACTTGATCTTCTCCTTTGAATATAGAGCATCGCAGACTTCTTCAATAGTGAGATTATAACGACTATATAAAATCGTGTCTCTAAAAGACATGTATGAAGCAGACAATGAGCACAATAAAATCAATCCCAAAATCTTCTTCATCATATTTGACCTCTAAGGTCTCCAAATCAACCATGATTTCCTTAAAAGCAGTTAGGTGATATTCAAGAGATGTACATTTTGTTTTACGATAAGAATATAGACGTTGCTTCTGATGCAATTTGCTAATAAGACTCTTCGTCATGCATAATTGCTCCAATTTTAACCATAATGCAGCGATTGACTTCTCCTTTAAAATGTCCTGAAAATATTATTTGAAAGACGATGATGTATTTGAGATAAGGCCTTTCGATCTCTCCATTGTTTATCCTCCAGATTCCAAGCTGTGGGCATCTTGTCAAATCCCAACAACCTATCGTCCAAATCCATCGGAGTGAGTACTGCTCGTATCTTTACCTGCCATAAAAAGAATCTTGTATTACGATCTAATAGTAGGATACCATACTTCATTCTTGCCACAAAATATCAAGTTGAGGTATTAACTTGATAAAAAAATCTCGATCTTCCAAAGAATTTCAACATCTAAAGCTCTAATAATCAACTTGTTGTGAAAAGCGGGGATGATATTGGATTCAACCAATTTCAAATTAATGGAGAAAATAAGAGATTATACCCGCAATATGAAATAATTGATCATAAGAACAAAATAATTTGCAAATAATAGAAATTTTATTATAATATAAAAAAAGAATACAAATATTTTGTATTTACAATATTTCTGTTTTTTTTTTTAACTAAATCAAATGGGGAAAATCCAAACTCTAATAGTAGAATTCTAGTTGAAGTATAATACAAGAAATGGAGTAGTGAATAAAAAATCGCGCGGGGCAAAAGTAGCCAAGTGGCGCCGCAAATGGCTCTAGGACGATGTTGTTGCGGTGCCCATTCTCGGGTCATTCACTTCAAAACTTGATTTTCTTTATCCCAATATCATTTTTAACTCCAATACAAATTCTTATCAATTAGACTTCTAAGTAGAATTTCAATTAGAATTCATTAAGTAAACTTGAATATGATTCAACAATAGCACATCACAAATAGAATTCTTTTTAATGTATACTTTATTAGAACTCCCAATCATTTTCAACAAGGAATTTGGGTCAAACCCAATTCTAACAATATTGAAATCTTTGAGTCTGACTAAAATAAAATATTACTGCGAATCATAATATTATTCAACTGTTCATTAATTATTTTTTTAACTTCTTAATTAAGGATATGATTTATGCCTTCCTTCCCTTGGTCATGGCTGCAGACACCAATCAATCGTTTGGCCTGAAAAGAGTAATAATTCTTAGTCTAACAATTAACAAGTCCATGTCTGACCTTTATTTTCTAAAAATCAGTTTTTCTTTAAATTCATTTTCAATC
Source organism: Fraxinus americana (assembly GCA_035079005.1). NCBI lineage: Eukaryota > Viridiplantae > Streptophyta > Magnoliopsida > Lamiales > Oleaceae > Fraxinus > Fraxinus americana. The sequence goes on along the minus strand of CM068726.1, from coordinate 22,942,298 downwards.
ACAGATTTCATGGGACTAACACAAATTTTATCAACTATACATTTTTTCAACTTTTATCAATATCTAATAAAAAAATTATTTTTAAATAAACCAACAAGGCCTAAGTACAAATCTAAATAACTTTCTAGGAAAGAATGCCCAAACATTAATTGGAATCACTCCTTTTGTAAAATAAAGCAAAAAATTATTTTGCCTCAACAAGGGAATACATAAAATCCATTAAAGGGTTCAACACAAGAACATTTTTTTAACTCTACTTGTCCCACAACTTCTTTCATGAGAGTTGTGGTTGGCCAGAAATTCTGCAAGATTTAAGGAGATAGTTAACTTGCACAAAATTTGTGCTAAAGTTAAACGTTGGCTACACGAATTGAATAGTTTTCTTAAACAAAAAAAAAAAAAATGTCTCCTATTTCTCACAGATATTGCACATTCCTACGGTTCCAATACGAGTAAATACTCGATTCCTAGTTAAATGGTACCCTCCTCAACATGGTTGTTATAAACTTAATATTGATGGTGCAAGTGCTGGAAATCCAGGCTCGACTGGTTGTGGTGGATTGCTTCGGGATTGGAAGGAGAAGGTTATTTTTGGGTTCTATCACTCTCTAGGGGTTGTAACCAACACTTTAGCAGATGTATCAGCTCTGAGAATAGGCTTTCAAATATGCTATGTCCTTGGCATAGAAAGGATTGCAATAGAAACAGATTCTAATGTGGTGGTACATTGGTTTCATCATCAAGTTAACATACCTTGGTCTATTCGTCTTATTTGGGAGGATATTTTGGAGCTTGCTCATGTTATGTCTATTGATGTATTGCTTATTTATCGAGAAGCTAACCAGGTGGCAGATTCACTAGCGCGACTTGGAGCTCAAGTTAGTTCAGACTTCTTAGAATCAATCTCCAGTTTTCCTGTTTATACTATTGGTTGCATCCGCTTGGATAATTGTAACTTGCCTTGTTTTCGCTTTCAATAGTTGTAATGAGGTTCTATTGTAAGGGAAATAATACTTCATTTTTTACTGTTTTACTTTATTTCTCGTGTAAGGGAAGTAGTACTTCCTCATTTATAGCTTTGTTTCATTTCAATTGTAGCCACGGTATTCTCCCACCAAAAGTGATGACATATTAATAAATGTTCGGAGGTACCGCCCTCCTTCCTTAAAAAAAAGAAAAAAAAAAAAAATTCCATCGAAGCACCTTTTGATTAGAGGATAAACATTGTGGCAACCGGCAATACATCCATTTTATAAACTACTATTATTTTAACCATTTTATTTTACATAAAAAAATAATTGAAGTAATTATTGTTACATGTTTACAGATTCGGTTTGGTACATGACCATGGATAGAATTGTATCAAACGAGTCATATTGAATGATTTTTCGTGGCTTTTTTTGGATTTTGGATATTTTTTCGTTTCATTGTTTTTATAGAATTTGACAATATATATATATATATATATATATATATATATATATATATATAAAAGAGGTCATGTTTACAGGAACGTGACCTCTTGAATAGAGGGAAATTACATGAACCCAGAAATTTGAAGATCTCAATTCAAAAATAAGAGGTCATGTTTACTAATTCAAAAAATCAGAGGTTTTTTTAATTAATTAATATATAAATAAATATTTTTACTAAATATAAAAATTCAAAAATTAATTAATCTACCCTACACAATTTCAATCCCAAACCCTAACTATCTCTTTCCATTTTTTCTCTCTCTAAACCTCTTGCTAATATATTCTCAATTCTCTCGCCCTCTCTCTATCCTCTTGTCGGCGATGAGGGGTCGCACACGGCACGACGTTGGATCTTTGGAAAGAATCGACACTGGTCAGTAGCACGTCGCAGATCGTCTATGGATCGAGCGATGCCACTGCGGGCGATCGTTGCAGTGCGGCACTGCACGCAGCAAAGCATCGGTCGTCTTTTTTGGAGCACTGCCAATTGGGTTTCATCTATTTTTTCTCTAGTCATAGGTGTGTGTTTGTGGTTTCGGTTGGGGTTGTTGATTGTTGGGTGGTTGTGGTTGTGTGAGATTCCGATATTGTCTTTGATGTGTGTGAGATTCCGATGGCACATGTGGTAAAGGGGTAGTGATGGCGAGTAGTGTAAGCAAAGAGATACAGATTGAGAACAACCAGCAGATTTGGTATTTGATTCTTTTGATCTCGTCTCACCAGGGCTGTGACATGGAGGTGGTGGGGGTGGGTGTAGGTTATTCGATGGTTGTGCATTGAGGTATAGTTGGTGGTGATGATGGTGCAATGCAGGTGGAGGTGGTGTTTGTTGCACAAGTTGGTTTGTTATGCAAGCGGCCGTGACGGTGGTGTATTGTAGGTGGTGAAGGTGATGGTGCATTGTAAGTTGTGGTGCTGGTGGTGATGGTGTGGTGTGGTGTGGCGGCTACTCTGATCAATTATTTGGGTGTTGTAATCAATAAATTGGTTAATTTGTATCTAATAAGTAATATGTGACATGTACAATTTTTTATTTGTAATCGAAAAAAATTTGTGGCCAACAAATAATGTGTGATCTAAAAATTTTGTTAAAATCGTGACAAAACAATTTGATAATTTGTGACTTAGAAATAATTTGTAACAATTAATTTGATATTTTGTAATCATGAAATAAGCCGTGACTTATAAAATTTATGATTTTGACAAAAAATAATATGTGAACTATTAATTTTATAAATTTGTAATCGAGAAGTAAGCTGTAACTATAAAATCTGTGATTTGTGATTTGTGATCGTGAAATAATTCATAACTTATAAAATTTTTCATTGTGTCCAAGAAATAATTTATAATTTGTGTAATTGTGACTTTAATATATTTAATTAACAAAATATATATTTAATTAATAAGTTTATAAATAAAATTTAAAAAAATTTGATTTTTAAAGTTTTAAACTTTCTTTCTTAGTTTTGAAATGTGTTATATATATATATATATTGAAATGTGTTATATATATATATATATATCTTCTATATACTAGGTTTAAGCAACGTGCAATGCACGTTTGCTTAGTTTATATATAATTTTTTTGGTTAAGAATTAAATTTTTATTAATAAAAATGTAATTTTTTGGTTAATTAAATAACTAATGATGTAATGTTTATTTAATTGATAAATAATTACACATTGTGATTTATTAAAAAAAGAGTATAAACATCGCTCATAGTTTTATGAAAGTTGTTTGAGATAATTTTGATTCTAAGATAACGATTCAGTATTTTCCTCATCTTGCACTGCTTCAATAGAGAGGACATTAAACTGCCTATATTTTTTCTCCTTTAATTTCTCTGGATCTATATAAAGTTGAATCTTCCAAATTTCTTTTGATAATTTCTTTGCAATGCTTTTAACATATGGTCGATTTTCCTACAAAATAAAGTTTGAATATGTTTACATAATTAATAAAAAAATCCAATTATTTTTAAATAACTCATTATAATAAAAATCAAGTTTTGAAGAAAAAGTTAAGAAATACCTCTCCAGCATGTCCCATCAATTCAACTGTTGAACAACCAAGTGCATGTTCTGCTACTTCACCAAACATAGTACCAGCTAGTTTTCCAGTATTATCGTCCAATTGAACATATCCCCTAACACTTTAAATGCGTTGAATATATTAATTTTAATTTGAATAGTGTTAAATTCTAAATTAAATCAGACATCAATTTTAAATTAAAATTGTAAGATACATATCGTGGTTTGTAGACCCATTGGCTTTTGCAATATATACAAACGAAGCTTTCATTGTATTTATATCCAATTCCTTTATTACAGTCAATGCATGACATGTAATAAAATACTTGGATAAATTCAATCACATTTATCTTCGCCCATATCCAGAATTTTACTTTCTACATTAAATCATAATCAATTTTTACAATGAATGTTAGTTAAAGACAAAAAAATGTATAAATTTGTGTTTCGCACTATTATTTTATATCAAATTTTGCACTTAATCATGAACCTTTTGTACATAATAAAATAATAGATAACATTACATTACAATACAAAACTAAATAAATAAATATTTTTTCTTCATTAAGTTCAGTGTACCTTACCAAATAAATTATTAGCATTGTTAAATCGATAATCTCCACGTCCATTTTGTTTTTTTAATTTAATTTTTTCCTAGTGACTAAAATGTAATAGTACAAAGCATTTTGCATTTCCCATTCATTTATTATTAGATAATGGAATTCCAACAGACACAACATCAATTGCCACAAACGGTAACTTAATTGCTATTTAATGGAAACAATAAAACTAACGGTAAAAAAAGATTTTCCGTTAAAACAACCAATTCCGTTAGATTTTCCGTTAAAACAAGAATTTCCGTTTCATAGGCACTTTAGGTACAAGCAACGTGCAATGCACGTTTGCCTAGTTTATATTTAATAGTTTTGTTTAAGAATTAATTTGTTATTAATAAAGATGTAATTTTTTTGGTTAATTAAATAATTAATGATGTAATGTTTATGTAATTGATAAATAATTAGATGTGTGATTTTGATGTTGTGATGTAAGTAGGTGAGATCGAAGAAAATAAGCAAAAATTGACAAATTTGGAGAGATGGCAAAATTGTAAGGGATCCAAAGACTTAAAAGCTGTGCCGAACCTCACGATTAAGATTTGAGAGTGTTTGGAGTCAATTGGATAAAGGAAGACATCAATGGAATCAAATTTAGTCAAAAGATGATCACAAATCAATTTCCAACCGAAAAGTTATGCTCCGATGTTTTAGTCTCATATTGAGACCTATTTTTGGCATAGAAAGTGATCGAATTGGAGAATGATGTCTGAATAAAAGTTGTAGCCAGATGAGATAGCTTTCCAACGTATTTTGAATCGCCTCAATCGGATATCAGAATACAAAGTTATGATAAAAATAATGAAAGAAGGTGCAGCTGCCTGTTTAAAACAAGAAATTCCGTTACATGGTCCGTTAAAACAAAAAATTCCGTTAGTTTTTCCGTTAAAAACAAGAAATTCCGCTATTAAAAATGGCTAATAGGAAAGACAAAAATTTCACAAAAAGAATTTCAATCAAGAGAAATTCAAGGAAAACTTTATTTTATTTAAAATTGAGTTGCCTCAAAGGGCTTACAACGTTTAAATAGCAAAATCCTAATGAAATTCGGAAAGAAATTACATAATAATAAAAAATATTATTTTTTCGAAAAATGGAAAAATTGAGATAATCACGGATCTTGATTCCCCTAATCATCAGGATCATCCTCCAACAAACGGAAATCAAATCCGAGTTTATTTGATTAAGATATTGTCAAAATAAAAATTACCATAAATGACAAAAACGTTTAATTGAGGGTCTAAACGATGGAATTTGTTCAAAATTTGACGTGCTTCAGGGCCAAAGACCCTGAGTTGTGATCATTGGCCCATTTCCAATCAAATTAGACTAGCAATTGGCAAAAAAGGAACAAACCCGAAATTAAATAAAATTACTATTTTGCCTTCATTAGTCTCACATGAAACGGTGATATGTGAGAGGCAACTCATGAATGAATAGTAAATGTAGGATTCTCTCTTTTAAGAGAGTAGATATATATTGGGAAAATTAGGCCAGGTACTCTATAAAAATAACTATTTTGATTAATACCTTTTAAACTAATTAAACATTTTAATCAAGTAAAATATACGTCCTAATCCTAAAATATACGTCCTAATCCTAAACTAAAACTCCAACCCCCGTAACCCAAAACAAGCAGACTCTCTCATCCCGGAAACGCAGGCCGAGAAATCGCGATTTGTAATCTCCATTTCCGGCCGATTTTGGTCGATTTCGTCGTCATATTTCTTCGTCTCCGTTCATCTTCAATATCCTCCTTCTCATTCCGTGGAGATCCGGAAACGCAGGCCGAGAAATCGCGATTTGTAATCTCCATTTCCGGCCGATTTTGGTCGATTTCGTCGTCATATTTCTTCGTCTCCGTTCATCTTCAATATCCTCCTTCTCATTCCGTGGAGATCTTAAACATCGATCCTAAAACCCCCAAATAGTTGAAACCCTAATCTGCTCCGATCAAAATCCAGAAATCTAAGTTCGATTCTGACTTATTCACTTCGACACCCCACCGACACTGACTTAGATACCGGACTCCTATTTCCTGAATGGCTGGAGAAAGTGGGTTGAAGAGGAAAAGAAATATTGATGAAGAACTGAAGAAAAACAAAATATCTTCAACATCTTATAAATCCAAGGTAGCATTAACTTCTTCAATTTCCCCTTTTGTGTATACTATTTATTTTTAGTTCCTTGTTGTGATTAAGAGATTTGTACACTTCACAAAAAATGATCCGCCTTTGTTCATCCTGTATTTGGGTCACATTTTATTGATTAAGAGTATTTGTCCAACTGGTTATGGAATGACTCAAAATACTAGTTACTCATTCAAACAATACTAGTTACTGATTCACATTTTATTGCTCGTGAACAAAACCTCTTCAGTTCATGAAGAACATGCAAAAAATTGATTGATTTATAGTCTAAGATGTTCTAAGAATGAATCTTGGAATTAGCAACCCTTGAATGCAAATTTGAGTTTACAATTATCCAGATTTTGGAAAGAATTATTTAATCCAACAATTATGCTTTCTACTTCTCAACGAGTTGTTTTGTAGCATTTGAGGAGAATATTGCACCATTTTTCTCTTTTGTCCTTGACATGATTATGCAGTCGACCAAATCTGCCTTTGTTCGTCCTGTATTTGGCTCATATTTATAAATGGATGTGTAATATATGGATGTGTCTTTGTAGGGTGGGGTGGGATGGGGTGGGGAGCTTAATTAAGATTTGCTTTTGAATTTTTCATTAATAAATACTAACATGGAGCTGGACCCTGTCTCTTTGTGGGTTGGATTACACTAGTTAACAATGTTGCTATGTAGACCCACACAACAAAAGATATACATTGAAGCACTTTATACTAATTGGCAGTTAAGATTATTGAAGCACTTTACACTAGTTAAGTTTTTGTGACCTTTTTAACTTTATGTCACTTTTTTATTTATTGTCACTTTTTTGAGTGTATGCACTAGTTAACAATGTTGCTATGTAGACCCACACAACAAAAGATATACATTGAAGCACTTTATACTAATTGGCAGTAAAGATTATTGAAGCACTTTACACTAGTTAAGTTTTTGTGACCTTTTTAACTTTATGTCACTTTTTTATTTATTGTCACTTTTTTGAGTGTATGCACTCTTTTAGTAGTAGTATATTACAAACATGTTTTCAGTCATAATAACATGTTACAAACGTTTAGATTTTCCTAACTGTATCTTTTTCCTTTTTTGTAGGATTGGGATTTGTTAATTCCTCAAAGATGTTGGTTTAAAGGAAAAGTGACGTTATTATCTCCACATGAGGTGATAACTGAACTAAGTGAAAAATTCAGTTCACATCAAAGTACTTTATTTAAGAAGACATGCTTTGGTTCCTTCATTGATTTGAAGGAGATAGTATTGCAACCGCAGTTGATACACCAATTGTTGCTTAGACAGGTTAAACAACCTAATTCAAATGAAATGTGGTTCAATATATGTGACAAGTTTGTGAGGTTTTCTATTGAGGAATTTTGTTTGATATCGGGTCTAAAATGTACCGAAAATGGTGACTTTACTCGATATAGAAAGAATAGTCGTTTGAAAGATCATTACTTCAAAGATTACCAAAGCATCTCAACCAAAGAGGTTCAGGAAGTGTTTTTAAATTTGCCTGATGACACTGTAGATAAAGATGTTGTTGATATAGGCATAGTTTATCTGATTACGTCATTCCTTTTTGGTACATCGTATCATAGGGTGGTTGATGATTCATTTTTTTATCTTGTGGAGTCTGAGGAGTTGAATTCTTTTCCATGGGGTATAGAAGTTTTTAGTATGACCCTATCATCCCTAAAGTGTGCATTTAATCAGAGGATGAAGAATATTTTTATGGAAAAGAAGTTTTTGGAGTATAGGTTGAATGGGTTCCTAGTTGCTTTTCAAATATGGATTTATGAAACTGTCCCCACTATTGCTCAGAAGAATTACTGCACAAGGCATATTCCTCAGCGTCCTCGAATGTTGAGTTGGAGTTGTAATCAACATGTGACATCCATGGGGTTAAGAAAGAGCATTTTTGATTTGATTAAAGTAAGTTTTGTACCATTTTATTATTTATTTTATGCATTTAGTTTTTCCTGTTATTAATATAATTATGTATTTTTCAGTTGGAAGTAAAACGAATTGTGCCCCTTGAGGCAGAGAAGGAAGAAGAGTATTCAACTGGTTTATTTTTTGAAGGTTTGGGGGTTGATGATTTTGAGTATCCCATTGTTGTAAAGAAAAAATTATTGGTTGAAGGAAAGGCAAAATCTGTTGACAGAGCTGGAAGATCTTTAGAAAATAAAAACAAAGGGAATATTGATGAGGTTTGTGGGCATTTTTTCTTTTTACTATTTCTGTCATTTCAATTTCTTACTTATTATTCTATGTTCTTTTCAGGAAGTCCAGCAACCGAATGTAGAACTTTTGAGACGGCTTTCGGAAGTTGAACTGAAAGTAGTTCAATCAAATGATCAAATTTTAAAACGTATTGCAGATCTTGAAATTAAAATTCAGTCAAACCCAATGGAGGACCGACTAAAAGATGTTGAAGAAAGAATGAAAACGAATGAAGAACTAATGGAGCGTCTACAAAATTTGGAACGCAAAGTAGACAAGATGTTAGCTGTTAATGAAGAACCAATGAAGGTATTTTAGAGTTTTTTTAGTGTAAAAGATATATTGGTGACCTGTTGTCACTTTTTTAACTTATTGTCACTTTTGAGTATCTCTGTGACTTTTTTGTGTATCTTTGTGACTTTTTTGTAGGATGGTGTGGAGAGCTTACCCGATGAAACAGACAAGGTGTTTAATGACTTCCCTAGTTTTTCTTTAGGCATAGAGTTTGAAATGAGCGGTGGGGAAAAAGATGTTGAGGTGCCTGTCAGAAAAAGTGACAGGGCAGTTGAAAAAAGCGACAAAGTAGTTGAAAAAAGTGACAAGACAGTTGAAAAAAGTGACAAGACAGTTGAAAAAGGTGACAAGGAAATCGAAAATAGTGACAAGAGAATTGAAGAAAGTGATAAGGCACTTGAAATGAATTTGAATGATGAAATAGAATTTCATGAAGATGATTGGTTAAGAGTTGCTGATATTGTTGCTCGTAGTTTAGCAAAAAATCGAGTACTTGTATTTTCATTTTATTATGTTTTTTCCTCATAACTTATGTCTGTTTTTGCATCAATATAATTTGACATCTGTATTTTTGTTGTTCATGTTCCAGCATGTTGCGTCACCTACTGATGAAGGCAGATTTGAAGCGTTTGACAACGAATTTGAATTGAAAGATGAAGTCTGGGAAAAGGTTGTGGAAGTCACGGCTGCAATTGAAGCTGAAACTGGAATGGAAGAGGAAAATTTAGAAACTATTGAAATTGATGATGACGTGACCCCAAACATGCCACTAAAGAGAGAAAAGAAACCTGCAGCACTTCTTCAGTCTCCTTGGGTCAATGAATATGATTCTACTTCGGAGACTAAGAAACATATTGTAAAAGGCACTTTTGCATTTCGAGTTGGTTTGCGCCCTCCGATGGCAAATGATGTTGATGCTTTTGAGCTTTGGTTCGTGAAAGGATTGATTAAAAAAAATAAGTAAGTTGTTAAATATTTGTTTTGTGACTTTTTTCTAGTAAAGTGACATTTCATGTGACTTTGCATTTATATATGTGATGTAGGCATAAACATTTCAATGATGAAAATTCTATTATCAATCATTGCTTCTACTTTGGTGATATTGCTGTATCTACAAAACAGTGGTGGTATGAATTATATATTCAGAACGAATGCCTTGAAGACACGGTAATTTATTTTGTTTTTGGTGTTTTAACATTGTTTTATATAATTTTTAGCACAATTGTTCATTTTGTAACTTTTCCCTTTTTTTGTAGCATATCGATGTGTGTTTCTATTACCTAAGGAAGATGTTAAGACATGGAGAGGGTATAAGCATAAAGGCTACAACAACCGACTTTCCTTTTGATAGCCAAATTAGAGGGCTTCATGCTGAATTTTGCCAAGATAAGTCAGCTCTAAAAAAACAGACTTCTCTTCTTTCATATGCTATCGGATTGTATATGCCGTGTAATACAAGTTGGAGACTTGTGGACCACGTGCTTGTGCCAATCCGAATGTGAAACTCAGCCCATTGGATTCTGTGTCATTTTGATATCCAAAATATGAGCCTTAATGTATATAATTCATATCACAAGATTGTGAGGAAAGGTTTAGTAATTGAGGCTGTTAAACCATTTTCTGATATAATTCCCCATTTTCTTTTTCATACTGGCTTCTTTGAGGGAAAATGTATTTCAGAAGAAGATGCTTTGAAACCATTGGTTGTAAATATGGTTCCAAAACTTCCACAGCAGAATAATGGGTTAGATTGCTTTCTAAAATATTTTCTTTTTTGTTTTGTTTTCATTTGACATTCAAGTGTAATTGTCTAAATTCATTTTCTTTTTTTGCATGCAGTGGAGATTGTGGAATATATGTAATTAAGTATGCCGAGTACTTCATCAATGGAAAGTTAAATGAAATGCCAAAAACATTTAACATTCCACAGGTCAGAAGAAATTTGGCAGCTGAATTATATGCTTATGGAAAGAAGAAGCAAGATGAGGGTTATGATACAGACAATGAATGGGTGTCAAAAGGAGACTAATTTTGAAGAAGAAGAAGTTGATTTTGAAGAAGTTGATTTTGAAGAAATGGATATGTAATGACTGATTTAGTTAGAATATTTTGTGGATATACAAAAATTGGTTGGTAGTTGATATATGTAGTGACTAATTGGACAAAAAAGTGACAATGGTTCACTTGTTAATTTTTGTAGCTTTGGACAATATTTCATTACTATATGAATGGATTAGTGGCAATATTTCATTACTATATGCCATTCTTTTGATCAAATAGAGCATTTGAACATCAAGTGGTGTGTGTTTGGGTTGTGTTCCTTTCTCTATTTAGTAATTCTGAAGCTAGATTAAGGTACATATCTTGACTGTTTGCACCAGTTGAGGTGCACATTAAGTGGGACGGTTTTGTATCAATGATATGTTTAGTACGGTAAATTAAACAAATGTGTGTGAATGATACATGTCAACAACCAAATATGTGGCCAGAAAATAACGGTTTTTATTCAGTTTTGTTAAAAAAAGTGACAATTCTGTTAAAAAAGTGACAATTCGTCACTTTTTTGTTAAAAAAGTGACACTGTGTCACCTTTTTTTTTTTATTCAATTCTGTTAAACAAAGTGACAATTCTGTTAAAAAAGTGACAATTCGTCACTTTTTTGTTAAAAAAGTGACATAATTTCACTTTTTCTGTTAAAAAAGTGACACTGTGTCACCTTTTTGTTGCTGAAAGGCTGAGTGGATGATGCTGGAATCTGATCGATTGATTAATTAACAATGCTTCTAACTATGGATACAATGTCAATGATGTGACATACATAATAAACTTCACACAACATACCATTTTTAAGAAATTCATCTCCATTAAAATCCATCCAAAGTGACATACATAATAAATTTCAAAATTGACAGTTTGCTTAGAATATTTGAATTGAAAAACATTCTAAAACAAAAAATATCAAATAATCTTTTTTCATATGTCTTCCAACTTCCGTTTCTTTTGTGGTTTCTTTTTCACATTTGTTGGATTTTGACATGATCTACGATTGTGGCCATTATTCCCACATCTTCCACATTTTGCACTTTGGATTTTCTCTTTTTTTTGATGGTATCCTTTTTTCTTTAGGTCTTCCAGATTTTCTTTTTGGATTAGGAGCCAATACTACTCTTGCTTTTACCTCATTCGGTACATTCCAGTCATTGTGATCTCCAAGTGGAAAAATTGTTCCACTATAGGTTTGAATATACATATTTGTTGTATAATATATCGAACAATATGAATATGAATCTCCCTTTATTTTTGCAATAACCGCAAGTGCGTGTGCACACGGAATCTTGTCCACTTGGAATTTGTTGCATGTGCATGTTCTTTCTTCCATATTCAACAAATATGTGGCACAACCATCATTAACTTGGTACAATATCGAACTTGAAATTGATACCTGTGTGAATAATACAACAAAATACTCTTATCAATAAATTTGTCACTATTTTATATTAAAGAAATATTTAAAGTGAAAACATGTTAAAATATAAATCCCGTCATACAATAACAACAAAACAACATGTTTATAGCTTGGTACCTTCATTTTCTTTGACTCCACAGATTTTTCTCTCAATTTTTTCTCTTGTGTGGTGGCAAGTGTTGTGAAGGTTGCCTGTGCATCATTTATATGTTTCACAAACCATTGTTGTAACAAGTATCTTAACGATTCCAATAAAGGCTCTACGGGACAACCTTTTGTTGCTTTTGTTACCGAATTTACTGATTCAACTATATTTGAAGTCATTGTAGAAAATCTGTTGTTTGTCATGTAAGCCCTTGACCATTTCTCATAACCAATATCTTTCTATACAAAAAAGATTCAAAATATTAATATTTATTTAACCGAAAAAGTGACTACTGTCACCTTTTAAACTCACTTCTATAAAAAAAAAAAGTGACAGAATGTGACTTTTTGTTTTATCAATGTTTACAAACTTTTCAAACAAAAAGTGACATCATGTTACTTTTAAGAAAAAAGTCACATTCTGTGTACTCTGTTTAAAAAGTGATGAATTATTATGAAAGTAAACAATGATAACATACCAAATGTGATAGAATCCCCGTATTGATTTCATCAAGTTGTTTCATATGGAACTCAAAATCATTCTTAGAATATGCTCTTACAGCCCTGTTGAAATGTTCTGCAATATTCTTCCCCTTCTTCTTCCCACCAAAAGACGACTTTAAGTTCTTTAACAAGTGATAGGAACATAGACCATGCATTGCATTCTCATACACTTTGCAAATTGCATTTTTTATGCTTGCATGTCCATCTGAGATTATACACAATCCTTCACGCTCACCATAAGCTTCTTTTAACATAATTAAGAACCACTCCCATGAATCGTTAGTTTCTAAATCACCAATTCCAAATGCTAATATGAAGATATTGTTGTTGGCATCTTGCGTACATGCAGTGAAAAGTGTTCCGCCATAGGTGCCTTTTAAGAATGTAGCATCTATTACTATAACTGGTCTACAATACTTCCACCCTTGAATAGATGCTCATAATGCCATGAAAAGGTACTTAAATTTGTTGTCCTCATATGTCTCTATTTTTGTAACTGATCCGGGATTTGTTTGTTCTATCATGTACAAGTATTCCAGAAGCTTTTCATATGAATATGTGGGATCTCCTCTCACCAATTCCAATGCTTTCTCCTTAGATCTCCAAGCTTTCTCATAACTCATCGACACTCCATATGTATTCATCATGTCACTTATAATGTCAGCAGGAGTGTATGTTGTTTTTGTTGAGATATACTTGTACATGATGAATTCTCCAACTATTGAGCTGGTTGATTGACGAAGATCTTCTAAAATGATGTTATTTGAACATATATGATCATTTTTAATATACCTTACCTTGAACATATCTGTTCCACCAAGTCTTGAAGCTCTAAAAGTCCATTTGCACTTCTCATCAATACACTTCAACACGTATTCTTTCTTGTCCGACTTACTCACTTTGAATTGAAAGTTATTGTGTATCGCATATATCGAAATACTTCTCTTAACCAATGTCTTGTTCCTGAACACTTTATCTTTTGAAATTCCATCCATAGTGACTACTGAAATGATATCACTTCCTCCTTCATTCGTCGTTTCGTCAACTCCCGATATACTATTATAGACATCAACAACAATTTCTTCCATACTAGGTAATTTCTGAATTGATGTCGCAGAATTATCAGTTACAACTTCACAAAATTGCAGTTGCATCATTTCATTTTTTTCAAAATCAGCAGCCTCCAAACATTGTATATCGTGACTTTTTGATACCGTTGTCACATCCACACACAATGGAAAGCTTGTAAGATCTTTATCCTTCATCTTGAACTCCAAATAAAATGTTAGAGAAATATCTTCTGAAATCTCCATCAAAGGTAGATTTTTCTTCACCTTATATTGCATTTTTATTCTTTGTGTTGATGCACTTAGTTTTATCACAAAAAATATCATGCACTCAAGGTTGTTGTACGTGCAACCCATTGGAACAATAATTTCAGTCATTTTCTCACTTTTATATTCATTATCTTGTGTCCATTTGCCTCCATAACAAATGAAGATATTAATTTTATCCATACCTACAACAAGATTACAAAGAAATTGTGTGAGTTTTTTTTTTTTAAAAAGTGACAGAGTAATATGCATCAGTTAATCAGACAGTGTAACTTTTTTTGAGAAAAAGTGACAGAAATATAAAAGTGACAGAGTTCACACTCTAATTGAGCAAACACCTTGCATGCATGAATGTAATTGATTCAAAATTTTCTTTTTCATACGTATTAACATAAAACATGGCTAAAAAGGGTGGCAAACACGTTATTCGTACATTCAAATTTCCAAAACACACACGCATAGTGTGTCTCTTTTTCATAGAAAAGTGACAGAATGTCACTTTTTCATAGAAAAGTGGCAGAATTCACATTATCGGCATAAATGATTTAACGGATTCAATGCTATTTTGTCATATGTATTGACACAATCCATTCTATCTGAAATTCAATAATGTTATTTTCAAATATGTTTCCAAACACAATAACAAAGGGTTAAAGGATCACAAGAGTGGGGAGAGCGTGTGACTTTTTTGACATGGAAAAGTGACAAAATGTCACTTTTTCATAGAAAAAGTGACATAATTTTTTCATATGTATTGACACAATCCATTCTATATGAAATTCAATAATGTTATTTTCAAATATGTTTCCAAACACAATAACAAAGGGTTAAAGGATCACAAGAGTGAGGAGAGCGTGTGACTTTTTTTACAAAAGTGACAGAATGTCACATTTTCATGGAAAACTGACAAAATGTCACTTTTTCATAGAAAAAGTGGCAGAATTTTTTCATATGTATTGACACAATCCATTTTATCTGAAATTCAATAATGTTATTTTCAAATATGTTTCCAAACACAATAACAAAGGGTTAAAGGATCACAAGAGTGGGGAGAGCGTGTGACTTTTTTTACAAAAGTGACAGAATGTCACTTTTTCATGGAAAAGTGACAAAATGTCACTTTTTCATAGAAAAAGTGGCAGAATTTTTTCATATGTATTGACACAATTCATTCTATCTGAAATTCAATAATGTTATTTTCAAATATGTTTCCAAACACAATAACAAAGGGTTAAAGGATCACAAGAGTGGGGAGAGCGTGTGACTTTTTTTACAAAAGTGACAGAATGTCACTTTTTCATAGAAAAAGTGGCAGAATTTGGACGAATTCACATTATCATTTTCTCAAACACCTTATATGCATCAATGATTTTACGGATTCAAAGCTATTTTTTCATATGTATTGACACAATCCATTTACACTATAATGTTTAAACTAAACCTAATCACGAAATCCAAATAAAATTGAAGAAATAATGCATTTTCATCTTAAAATCCTTGGCTAATAAAACCTTAAAATTCAGCTTATTGACAACTGATTCTAGGTTGCTCATGATTATAGAAACTGAGCATTTGGACGTAAAAATACAACAAACTCGACAAATCGAACATGGATGATATAATAATGGAACAAGCAGTCAAAAACATGAAAAAGAAACCTGTTTTCTTCGGTTAGAAAGCAATCAATTTGTTGATGATTTCTCGATTTTTTCCAAAGCTTCGAATAATGAACGAATTTGTGGATGATTTCCTCTTTCTCCTTCAGATTTTCCCTTTTTTTTCCAAGTTTGGAGGCTGGTTTCTTTCATGTCGTAATCTTCCAAGTTTGAGCGTATTTTTTACGTTAATATTTACCTAATTACCGCCTAATCCAAGTTTTTCATGTTTTTTCAAAACTACCCCAAAATATAGGGTATTTGTGTAAGTACCCCAAATATATTTATATATATATATCAGCCCATAATCAAACTAGAATCAACTCGTGTTCCCATCAGCTCAAGTCAAAGCTAAAAAATTAAAACCAAATGAAATCCTTGAAACCACCAGACCAATTCCCATATACCCAATCCCCAATCATCCCCAATGCCCTATCTACTCTAAATCTCTCTGCATCTTTAAAAATCTGCTCATCTCTCTCAATCTCTACGCAACGTCGAGCGTGCACCTCGTTTTTTTTTTCTGGAATTAGGGTTTATTATTCTTTGATTTTATTTTATATGTCCTCCATTAATGCGCCTTCTCTTTTTATGTGTACTAGATTTATAAAAGACATAAGTAAAGGTTAACTATGGCTATTAGTGTCAAGTTATTTATTTATTTATTAAAGATTATCTTCGGCATTCTCAGAAATTTTTGCATTATTTTTTTGCTATGTTTGCGTATATATTTTACTTATGTAGATGTGTGTGTATAGAAAAGTATAGATAGTATCATACCTATTCTCCAATAGAGCAATTATCGTTAACTGAGTAGATGTTCAATTCAGTTTTAAACTTTTATTAAGTTTTGAGTATTTTTTGTAATAACTTTCATTCTCTTATTAACGCTATAGCTTTATTTTTTGTTTTAGATAATGATCAATGGACATGTTATCAGAAAACCAAGATAGGAGCAAAGTTAGATTACTAAAGGAAGTGATGATCCACACCATTCTAAATACAGAAGTGTTGACATTGATTTAGAAAATCGTCCAACAGATCCATGATTGCAAAATAAAATTTCACATTATCATCCTAATGATACAGATGAAATTCGAAGAGCCTATTTATAGAGATGTCCGTGTCAATCTGGTGCACACAAATTTCCAAAAATTAAATTTAGAAAGTCATCTCGTGGTTGCAAGTCAGAATGGTTTCAAGAGTTTGGAAATTGGTTAGAGTATAGCATTGAAAATGATGCTGCTTTTGGTTTGTGTTGCTATCTTATGAGAGTTGATGTTGACGAGTAACAACAAATTGGAGGTGAATATCTTATTTCAGAGGGATTATCTAATTGGTAGAAAAAGGACAGACTTTGGGTTCGAAACTTAAAACGTGTTCATAATCTAGTTTGGAGGAAGTGTCAAGATCTAATGAATCAAAGGCAACATATTGAAACAGTTTATTCAAGACAATCTGAACAAACTCGAAAGGAGTACCGAATTCGTTTGACTGACACGGTAGACTGTATTCGATTTCTTTTACGTCAAAGGTTGGCATTTCGTGGTCATAATGAATCTAACGATTCAAAAAATCAAGGTAATTTTCTTGAAGTTCTACGATTTCTTGCTGATCACAATAATGATATAAACAGTGTTGTACCGGAAAATGCTCTGCAAGAATCTTGAAGTAATAGCTCATGGCTCATGATATCCAAAAAGAAATTGTACATGCACAAGCAAGTGAAACAACTAGAGCAATGATTAACAATCTTGGATAAGGTTTTTTTTTTCTTCTACTTTGATCGACGAGTCTTGTGATGTCTCCATCAAAGAACAAATGACTATTCTATTATACTATGTGAATAAAGAGGGAAGCTTCATTGAACGGTTTTTTGGAATAGCAAGTGTTAATGACACAACTGCTTTATCACTGAAAACAACAATAATGTTAATGTTTTCTAAACAAGGATTAAGTTTGTCAAAATTACGTGGTAAAGGCTATGATGGAGCTAATAACATGAGAGGAGAATTAAATGGTCTAAAAGTCTCATTTTTAGAGATAAATCAAATTGCTTTTTTTATTCATTGTTTTGCTTATCAACTTCAGTTGGCTCTTATAGCAGTTGCAAAAGTTACAACCAAATAGCTCATTTTTTCAACAATCTTAATAATTTGGTGAATGCGGTTGGGGGGTTCATGCAAGCGTAGAGACATTTTAAGAGAAAAACAAGAAGTAAAGTTATTGAAGGATTGAATAATGGTGAAATTGCAAGGGGGCGAGGTTTGAATCAAGAAAGTAGTCTCCAAAGACCGGATGATACACGATAGGGATCATATTATGCTACGTTAATGAAGTTGATTGTAATATTTTCTTATGTTATTGACGTACTAGAAGTTGTTGCAGACGATGGTAAAAGTTTCCAGAAAAAAGGTAAAGCTTGTGGTGTATTGAGTTCGATACAATCTTTAGTTTATATTCAACATGCATTTGATGATAAATATTTTGTGAATTACAAATGAGTTGTCACAAGCATTGCAAAGGAAATATCAAGATATTGTAAATGCTATGACATTGGTTAAATTATCAAACAATGTTTACAAAAGATCAGGGATGATGGATAGGAATTCATACTTGGAGAACTCTCTTCTTTTCGTGAGAAGCTTCAAATTGTTATCCCAAACATAGATGATGTTTATGTACTTCCAGGGCTGTCAAGGCATAATGCTCAACATCATATTAATATGCACCATTATAAAGTTGAACTCTTTTATTGGGTGATTGACAAATAACTTCATGAGCTCAACAATCATTTCACAGAGGTAAATACCGAGCTACTTCTTTGTGTGGCATGTTTAAATCCAAACGATTCTTTACATGCTTTTGATAAGAATAAAGTTAGTTTGTCTTGCTCAAATCTATTCAATAGAATTTCCTGAACTTGATAATCAATTGGAGACCTACACAGAGCCGGCCCTGGGGTAAAGCCACTAAGGCAATGGCCTGGGGCCTCCAATGTTAGGGGGGCCTCTGAAGAAAATGTATAATTTATAACTTTATTTGCTCACCTAATTATTTTTTACATTTAAATCTTTTCGTAGTTTATTTATCAACACGGGATGTTAAATATTCATTTCTTCTTCCTAATCCGAGTTTCTGGGATTTCTCATTCAATCTTGAATCTTCAATTCTCCAAAGCATTTGAATTCGTTAAGACGAAAAATTGTAATTCTTTTCTATAAAAATGGTTTGAATTTCAATCTAGTTCCATCTTTTCAGTTTGCTATCATATTACTATCTACATAATTACTGTTACAATAATAGCCCATGCACTACGAGTTACTCATTCGGCCTCGAATTAGATCTTGAAGCAGCCATTCATCGGTCAAAGTGTATGTTGTGGAATTTGTGTATTTGTTTATTTTCAGTAAGCAACGTAGAATTTGTAAATTTAAATGTATTCAATCCCTTAAAGAGATCGAATCAGCTTAAAAGATATAAAGAATAATTTCCTTAGACCGAACACAATTTCAAGGGCTGTTTCACGAATTTCTTTTGAACAATGAGGCAGGCTGTCAAAATTAGTGCTGCTCCACTCGTAGAAAACTATGTTTAAGGCCTCATAATAATTAGTCGCCTAGGGTCTCAAAATTCTCGGGGCCGGCCCTGGACCTACATAATTGATATGCAGTCCAGTGATAAATTTTCAGAAATCGATGGAATTAGTGGTCTTGCAAAGAAATTGGTTTAAACAAAAAGGAATGTTGTATACCATTGGTGTATATGATTGTGAAGGTAGCTTTGAATTTACCAGTTGGGTTGCAACTACAACTGTTGAAAGAGCATTTTCAGTAATGAGCATAGTTAAAAATCATTTGCAAAATCGGATGGGTGATTAATGGATGAATGATAGCTTAGTTATATACACTGAAAATGATATATTTGATACTATTGTTAATAAGTAAATAATCCATGGTTTTCAGAACATGAAGGCTCGGCGAGAGCAATTAAGAAGACCTAAATGTAAGTGTAATAAGTTCTGCTTTTTGGGAGATAGATTCTTTCTTGAAACTGATATTGTCATTTAGGTAGAAACTATGCAATGTTGTCTAATGATTGATATTATATATTAATGTTATCTTGAAGTACTTTTTTTGGACAGTATAATCTTCCATGTCGATTTTTTATAATGTTTAAAATGCAATTTATATTATCATTTAATTTGCCCCTATAACTCTACAAACCTAGCTCCACCGTTAAGTAGTATATTTGAAACTATAACTGTAGTCAAATTGACCCATCCTAAGAACCTCAAAAGTCAGCACTATAAGATTGCAACATGAATTCAAGAGTTTGAATCGTTATTTCAGATTGTTCATCTATTAATGATTAAAAAGTCATACTAAACTTCAACTCTGTCCTTCACATCATGCACTATTCAAAAGTGAAGGGTGAACTTAAGGTCACAATTAGACACTACGAATAATGAGGCACCACAGAATCTCATAGTTTTTAAAAGTAAATTTATACAAAAAAAATTAATCATAAGTAAAAGACATAAAACTCTTAATTTTATCAGAAAATCTTGACTTTATTACAAAAATAGAGTTTTTAAAATATGTACCACAACTTAAATATGATGATTGTAATAGGACATGAAGGTATATGAAAATTAAAAGAGATTTTAACCATGCTCTTAAACTAAGTTTAAGAATGCCCTTTTACCATGTAATGCATATTTTATCATTTCAAATTCAATATAAAGAATATGTAATTCACAATTCGATATATATAAAAAAAAGTTTCTTTCAAAGAAACAAACCTGATTAACGGATGTGCAAAATATTGGAACAATGAAAGTAAAGAAAAGAGAACTTGTTGAAAATTACTTTTTCGTATTCTATTTGCATAATGTTCGAGAAGCCTAAAACATAGAACAAGATTTACTTGTGTAGCTGTATTAAATTGTTAACGACTCAATGTATGAAATTAGATTAATGTAGGATTCAAATTACGGTATTAAGAAATAAATCTCACATCGAATAATGATGAAAATGCTAATCAAAAGGGCTTGTATTACTCTTTTTGACAAGTTTAACATTTTAAGATGGAATCACAAATCTTAGGGCCTGTTTGGGAGGAATTAAATTTTTGTACAGTAAATCAATTCTCATTTTCAACCACACATTTTTCAATAAAATAATATTTTCCATAACATCAATAATTTTTTCTTCTTTTTCAACCACACATTTCCCACCATATCACTATTCAAAATCAATTCTTCCCCCAAAAATCTCTCTCAAACAAGCTCTTAATATGATATTAGAGTTTATTACTCTTCAACAAGCAATTCGATCTAGCTAAGAGTTAAAACTAGCACACAAGTACCAAAATTGGTCTTCTCAAGTGAGTCATCATCCTATGGTTGTATATCACGAATAAATCTCACATCGAATCAAGAATCTAATCCTCGTCAAGTTTGGAGTCGCTATCAGTAATCGTCAAAAGATCTCAATCACTGTATTCTTCTGGAAGACTAACTTTATGACGCAGAACGGAAGACGAAGATTTCCGAACGTAAATCTGAATAACCAAATTTGGAATCCACCAAAGAAACAAAATTTTATAATAATCAATAATGATGCGAAAAACATTCAAAAGCCTTTAAATAGGTGTTACAAGAAACCTTAAAAATATAGAATATTAAAACATTCCAAAAATAGCGAAAATCTAAAACTGGAAATATAGAAATTAATTATTTGAAGGCCTAAACGAAGGAATTTGCATAAAATCACGAGATAACGGGTCTTTGCCCTGAGTCCAATTTTTCAGGCCGTTTCCAATCAACCTACCAAATTTCAGTCCATTCCGACACTGTCGCGCCAAATGACCAAATTGCCCCTGGCGCGATCATTCTTCGTCAATTTCCAGTCTAGCACTTCTTCAAACTCCAAAACTAGTTGTCATACATCAGTCTTCCCCACCTGTGAAGAACGCGACCCCGAGTTATATTCCGTATAGATTGGAACAGCAGCACAAAACTCATACAGATCAGCCACATTGAAGGTGCAAGAGATGTTCATATCAGCAGGCAAGTCGACCACGTAGGCATTGTCATTGATCTTCTTGACTACCTTGTATGGACTATATTTTCTCGGCTTCAACTTGTTATAGGAACCAAGAGGAAACCTCTCCTTGCGTAGAAACACCATCACCTGATTATCTTCAGCAAACAATTTCTCACACCTCTTGACATCCGCAGCAGCTTTATATTTTGCATTCTTCCCCTCCAACCTAGCCTTCACTTCTGCCTGAACATTACGAGCCTATTCAGCCATATTTTCAGCAGCCACATTGGAACCAGTAACCTTGGGAAGGCGAGCCAAGTCCAATGCATGTTTAGGAGGCTTCAAATACACCAAAGAGAAAGGGGATCTACCCGTAGCAGTGTGAACCGCATTATTATACGCGAACTCGGCTTGTGCCAGCGCCACATCCCACTTTTTTGGTTTATCACCACAAATGCTGAGTATTAAATTCCCGAGCATCCTGTTCAGATTTTCAGTTTGTCTATCAGTCTGTGGGTGTACTGTGCTATTGAATTTCAGAGTAGTATCCATCCGCCGCCACAGTGTAACCTAAAGATGACTAGGGAATTTCGAGTCCCTGGCGAAGTCTTCATCATCAGTATACAATTCTTTCAGAAACTCAAACCCAACAATCTCTTGCTACATAGTCACCAGCAAACTTGTACGTCGACTTAAGGCATCAGCTACTTTATTCAGAACCCTGGACTTATGCTTCAGAACAAAAGGAAATTTCTGCAAGTAGGCTGACCATCGAGCATGCATATTACTTAAACTCCTCTGACTATTTAGGTGCATCAAGGCCTGATGATCAGTATATAATATGAATTCCCGCTGAATCAGATAATGCTCCCAATGTTTAAGAGCACGAACAATGGCGTAAAATTTCTGATCATAGATGCTCCACTTTTGCCGCGCATCACTGAGTTTTTCGCTGAAGAATGCCACTAGCTTCTTCTCTTGGGAAAGAACTACTCCAACCCCAATTCCACTGGCATCACATTCTACCTCAAATAATTTCTCAAAACTGGGCAAGGCAAGGACCGGAGTAGTGCACAACTTTTCCTTGATCACTGCAAAAGCTGTATCAGCTACTTTACCCCAATTTGATTTTCCTTTCTTCAAACACTCGGTTATAGGTGCTACAATGCCGTTGAAATCTCTAATAAATCGACAGTAGAATGTCGCCAACCCATGGAAACTCCTCACTTCTCCTACTGTCTTCGGTGTCGGCCACTCACGAATGACTTTCTCTTTCTCTTCATCCACTAATTTCCCCTCTGAACTGACTACATATCCCAAGAATAACAATTTTTCAGTCACCAACTGCACTTCTTAAAGTTAATAAACACACATCCTCCAACTTCTATCTTTCTTTGGAACCAGCAAGGCGGGGACAGCGCATGGACTCATGCTCTCGTGAATAAACCCTTCTTCATCAATTCTTCTACCTTTTCCTGCAAAACCTGATTTTCCTTCGGACTCATTCGGTAGTGTGGCAGATTCAATAAACTCACTCCCGGAACCAAATCAATATGATGCTGAATGTCTCTCAATAGTGGAAGGTCATTTGGTAAATCATCAGATACCAACTCACTGAATTCGGCCAAAATGGATGTTCCTTCTCGGGTACCACCTCACTCTGATCCTCTTTTTCTTCTATCACTAGAGCTCGCACAACTACAACATGAACCTCCTATGCTTCCTTAACCTCAAACTCCAAATCTTTTTAGGGAAGTAACTAAGGAGAGTAATGATTGATCTCCCGCTGTTGCCTTAGTTGAGACACCAACTGAACTCCGCCTTGGGACCATTGTGATTTTTCTATCTTCCTAATTGAAAACATACACATTCTCTCACCCCTTATAGGTCACATCCACATCAAACTGCGATGGACGCCCCAACAACACATGACTAGCATCAATGTCGACTACATTACAAACCACCTCATCTCGGTAATGTTGTCCAATTGAAATAGGAACTTTGCACACTTTTGTCCCGCTCACCTTAGGCCCTTTCTGGATCCACCCAATCACATAAGGTTTCAAGTATTTTTCAACATGTAACATCAGATGCTCCACCAGCCTTTTGGACACAAAATTTTCACAACTACCAGTATCAACAATCAAATCGCAGACCTTACCTTGCACACTACAACAAGCTTTAAAAATATTATTTCTCTGCGAGGAATCCTCCACCTTTGTTGAGAACATGACACGCTGAACCACATAGTTTACAAACTCTCCCTGCTCTTCTGTAATTTCTGCCCCATCCAACAGTTTCTCCATTTCAGCCCCTTCTTCCACACACTGCTCATCTTCACCATCCTCTCCAGCATCCACAAAATTCACTAATCTTTTAGCTGGACATTCATTTGAGCGATGCCCCGATTGGCCACATCTGTAACATTTAAAACCACCCGGTTTAGCATATGGATTTGGTGCTCGTGGTGTTTCTTTTGCAACTACTGTTGGGCAAGTCCCAAACTGATTATTAGTAAAGGCCGCACTTCGTTGAACCTGGTCTGTGGCTTATTTGGACGAAATCTGGCCATCAGGTGATGTGAACTTGCCCCTGTTCGCTGTTGTGTAAGATAACTCACCCGTGTACTTATAGTTGGAAAAACAAACAGATATTTTCTCCATCAGTTCTAACTGTCCAAACCACCTGTAAACCAATTCTATCTCTAATGGATGGCTTCAATCCTCCCAAATATCTGGAAACCTGTTGCAGCTCTGACTCACTCAGATTATTCCTAACTGAAATCCTAGACCATTCCTCTCTATAGTCTGGAACAGATTTGTTTCCCTGCATACAATTCTGGAAGCTCTGGAATATGAATTGTTCGTAATCAGGCGGCAAGAATATGTTCATCATGAATTGTTTCATTCGCCTCCAAGATCAAACGGGAGTCTTGTCTTGGCGTCGCCTATCCATCTGCAACCGTTCCCACCAAACCGCAGCCCTGCTCCTCAATTTATATGAAACCAGTTTGACCTGACGTTCCTCCACGACCTCTGTGAAATCGAAGAATCGTTCAACCTCAGAGATCCAATCCATAAACTCCTCGTTCTGTAACTTACCATGAAACAATGGTATGTCTGCGCGGATCCTATAATCGGGCTGATTTCGACCCTGTTGCTGATTTTCTGGAACGCCTGCGAACTCCTCTTCTGAATCATCATCGCTAATATCAGCATATGACCTATTTATGGCGACCCTAGAAGGGTGTTCTACCGCAGGACGGTTGAGGGCACCGCCATCGAAATAGGGACAGGAGGACGCTCCAACAGGCGCTGAACCATAGCCTCCAATCTCGCCATCGCTTGCCTCTGTTCGTCAATTATCGCCTACGTATGCGCATTCGTATCCCCTGCGACTAGCGTCGCGGGGATTAACTCTTCCTCCTTTGTTGTTGTTGGCCATGGAAAATCAAGGTAAATCCTAGCTCTGGTACCACTTGACGTAGAACAGAAGACGAAGATTTACGAACGTAAATCTGAAGAACCAAATTTGGAATCCACTAAAGAAACGAAATTTTATAATAATCAATAATGATCCTAAAAACGTTCAAAAGCCTTTAAATAGGCGCTAAAAGAAACCCTAAAAATATAGAATATTAAAACATTCCAAAAATAGCGAAAATCTAAAACTGGAAATATGGAAATTAATTATTTGAAGGCCTAAATGAAGGAATTTGGCTAAAATCCTGAGATATCGGGTCTTTGTCCCGAGTCCAATTTTCAGGTCGTTTCCAATCAACCTATTGAATTTCAACCCATTCCGAATAACCAAATTGCCCCTGGCGCGATCTTTCTTCGTCAATTTCCTGTCCAGCATTTTTTCAAACTCCAACGCTAGTTGTCCTACATCACTTTACCGAAAATTTTTTGGTTATTTTTTTGATCTGCAGTAGCAAACCTGTTCCGCCACTCATAGTAATCCCTCTTCATGTGCCCCTTGTTATTGCAATACCAAAAGATTTTACCACTGTTGTTATCCTTGACTCTGCCCCTTCCATGACCACCTATCTTCTTTTCACGAAAAACAAGACCCTCTGTCTAGGCCTCAAGAATCGATGACCAAATGCTTCATCTTCTCCTTAGAATAAAACGCTATCATACTTCATCAATAGTAAGAGTATCCTGAATATAGAGAATTGTATCTCTAAAAGTCACATATGATGGTGACAACGAACATAACAATATTAACTTACTTGTCAAGCTCTTTGTCATACAAAACTACTCCAATTTTAACCACAACCCATCGACACTTTTATCATTTACCACCCCTTGAAGAATTTGATTAAAAAGATTAAGATGTATATGCGATAGGGGTTTCTGATCCTTCCATTGCTTCTTCTCTGCAGTTATTGTTGCGGACATTCTATCTATCTCCAACAAAGTATCATCAAAATCCAATTGAGTAAGAATCGCTCGCATCTTGATCTGCCACAAAGAAAATCTACTGTTGTGATCCAAAAGTGAAATCTCAAATTTCATAATTGTCATCCTTAAAACAATCGACCTTGTTCAAACCTCGCTTTAATAACCAAGTTGAACCTTCCAAGAACCTGTCAAATTCTTAGCTCTGATACACTTGTTATGAAACAACTGAGATGCGAGAATTGCTTTGATATCATTTGTTGAGAATTCGGCCAAATAATTAAAGACGAGAATAATATACATTATATGAAATATAATGGATCACATAACAACTAAGATTTTTGTGGAAGAAGAGGATAATTTATTATACCAAGAAATTAAAATTATCTTCACAAGATTTGATTCACTTAATCTAAATTTAGATAATTCTCTCAAGTTTCTAATGTGTACAACATTGATCTAATTGTCATCTTCTATCTCTCTTGAGTCTATGCCTTGTAGAGTATTTATAGGAGCTAAATCTTGAAGTTATGGATGAAGTGAACCCATAATCGCTTAAGAAACCAAAATAGGATAGAACTATTCTTGAACGATCGGTGCCGCGGCACCACCCGCTGGCGCCAATCTGTTTATTTTTCTCACACGTCAAAGACTTCCCGCTTTTTATCCTAATGCTTCCAGTCCTTGTCCCAATCAAACTCCCAATCCTTGATGAATTTTGATCCCTTATCAAACCGAACTTGTAAACCAAAATTATCTAGACTTCCTTAATGAATCAAACTTCCAATTCATATGGAATTTCAGCGACAAAACACAACATCAGATATATTTAGAAACTCCCAATGTTTGCTTCAAGTTGTAGATAGTTTTACTCAATTTGCAAACTTTATTGACTCCAAGCATTGTCACAAAACCAAGTGGCAAAGTCATGTACACTTTCTCCTCCAATTCACCATTCAAAAGTGCATTTTTTGTGTACTTGTTGTAGAGGCAAGTCTAAATTAGTTGCAAGAGAGAAAAACGTATATTTTATTCAATTTTGCAAAACGGATAAAGGTTGCCTAATAGTCTATACCATATGTGTGAAAAACCCTAGGCCATGATTCTAGCTTTGAGTCTTTCAATTCTTCCACCAACTGTATATTCACTGTTCACACCCCACTACGTGTTTCCATTTTGGAAGATTTTCCATCTCCCAAGTGCCATTCTTGTTAGTGGTATACATCTCTTCAAGAACAACTTCTCTCAATTTGGGAATAGCTATAGCATTCTCATTAGAGAAATTAGTGGTAAATGCCCTAGACGTAGGAGCTGGTCTATGGTATGACACAAACATTGCAATGGGATGCATAGGACACGACTTAGTTCTTTTCTAAGAGAAGTCATCAAAGTTCTCTGAATTACTAGGTCTTAAGATTTTAAAACGTTTAGAATATGAGTTAATCATGTTTTACAGGTTGCTTATATATGGATTAGACTTTTAACTGTGAGGTAGAAATTTCTTTATACACCAAGGAAACCGGGCTCAGTCTATGAATCAACACCACAATCAACCAAATGAACGATCCACAAACCAACACTTCCCAATGGTTGCTCCAACAAATGGATAGCCCACAAAGGACTTGGGATGAGAAATTACAGCCAAGGAAATTAGCCACAAAGGCTAACTAAAAAAGGAAGAGAGACGGATTCCACAAAGGAAGCACAAAGCCGAGGCACTAAGTTTGAGAAATAGAAACCAATTCTTTCTTGCTCAAGACTTGGGGGCGGCTTTCAGTAATAATCTCATACCTAGCAACAGTAATGGGTAAATATATAATAGGAATAGGATGGGCTTTAGGTTAGATAATAGATAGGGCCCAATAAGAGATTAGTGGGCTAGCAACCTATATAAGCCATCCATATTTGGGTTGGGCCATGAGCAACCTACTTCAATTAGGCTGCTTCAAATGACCCAAGTGAGTTACGTGGAAAGTTCAAGTAATTGTGATGTCGATATATGTTCAGCCAATTGGCCGATGTCGACTGAATAAAGGAACAAGACTTACATCATCGCCTGGGGAGGTCGTTTGACAACAATTTGCCTAACAGACCTCCACCTTGGTGTCAAAGGACCTGCAAAGAAAAAATTAAGACCCTAATAGTAGTGTACTTGATAAAAGCAATTTTTACATCAAGTTGTTCTAGTTCCCAGTCAAAATATGCAACCAATGCAAGAATGACCATAATAGTAGTACTTAACAACAGGTGAAAAAATCTCATTGTACTCAACCCCCTCTTTCTGAGTGTATCCTTTGGCCACTAACCTAATCTTAAAACTTAAGGGTTCAGATGCACTAGTACCCTCCTTAACCTTAAATACCCACTTACAGTCAACAATAGATTTATTCTTAGGTTTAGGTACTAACTCCCAAGTTTGATTCTTCTCTAAAGAACTCATCTCATCTTTCATTGCCTTAAACTACTCTTCAGATTGTTCATTCTTCATCGCCTCCTCAAAGGTCTTTGGTTCCCTATCAACTAGCTCCTCGGATTCATAACCAAATCTCACATGTGCTCTAGTCTGTCTCCTCTTTCTATCCCTAGTTAAGTTATAGTCTGCTAGAGGATTCTCTTTTTCATGATATTTTTCTACTACTACTTCATCTCTATTCTCTATATCAGGTTGTTGTTCCTGGATCTCCACCTCACTCTGTGTAATAGGGATAAGTGTGCTAGGTTTCCCTAACTCCATCTCCAGTTGACCACTTACTTTACCTTGTATATCCTTAATCTTAGGTTCAGATTCAGCTTTCAAACATGGCATTTCGCTCTCATTGAATGTAACATCTCTACTCACAATGATTTTAACTTCCTTCTGGCTCCTATCCCACAACCTATACCCCTTGACTCCTTCGGGGTAACCTACAAAACACATTTTCTAGCTCTCGATTCAAGGTTTCCCTCACTCTGATGAGAAATGCAGTGCAGCTAAAATTTCTAAGCATGGAGTAATCACTTGGTTTACCAAAACATTTTTCATGCAGAGTGTCACCATTCAATGCAGTAGATGGAGTCAAATTAATCAAATAACAAGCAGTCATAACAGCTTCGCCCCAAAAAGACTTTAGGACTCTAGAACTTAACATCATGCAACGTACTTTATAAAGTATGGTTCTATTCATCCTTTCCGCTACCCCATTTTGTTGGGGAGTGTAGGGAACTATTTTATGCCTTATTATTCCACTTTCCTTGCACATATTATCAAAATCAATGTTACAAAACTCTAGACCGTTATCAATTCTCAAAAACTTGATCTTCTTACCAGTTTGATTTTCAACTTGTCTTTTCCAATTATTAAAACTCTCGAAAGTGTCAGATTTATCCTTCAAAAGATAAACCCACACTTTCCTAGTGTAGTAATCAATAATAGACAATAAATACCTATTCCCACCTGAGGTGGGAGTGCTAGATGGACCCCACAGGTCCGAATGCACATATTCAAGCATGCCTTTAGTTTTATGAACACTCGTGGAGAAAGTAGTTTTTTGGTGTTTACCAAGCACACAATGGTCACAGAAAGACAAATTAGACACACAGTCATTTCCAAAAGCACATTTTTCATTAAGAAGCTTATTCTCCTTAATACCTACATGTACAAGTCTATTGTGCCATTTTTGTGTGTGATCAGACTTAGCGGAAGAGATAGAGGATTTTAAGCCTCTCATCACTTCCCTAGTGGTTATGTAAATATCATTTTTTCTAATACCCTTAATAGAGACAAGTGCACCCTTAATCAATTTCAAAATCGCATTTCCAATTTTACCAGTGAAGTAAGATTTTTCAAAGTCTTCCTACTGAAATTAAGTTTCTAGACAATTCAGCGATATATCTAACATCTTTTAAAGTATGCACAAAATCAGTATCAAACTTTAAAGTAATATCACCCATGCCAATAATACTATAAGCAGAATTATCACACAACACAACATGCCCATCATTTGATTCATGCAAATTTTCAAACCAATCTTTATGTGATATCACATGAAAAGATGTACCAAAATCAAGAATCCACTCATGAAAACGAGAATTGGCAATTAAGTTCAATTCAGCAGGAGAAACAGCTGGACTTGTAATCATATAGACTTCACCATCACAATTATCAAAAATAGAAGACAACACATTCACCTCGTCTCTATATCTCCCCTTTTACTTATTTTTCTCTTTAGAGCAATCCTTTATAAAATGCCTCGTATTCCCACAGCCATAGCATTTCTTTTCTTTAGTCATAGATTTGGATCTAGGCCTACCCTTACTCTTCCTTCTACATCCATTACTACTAGACTCGCCACTACTTTGGTAACTATCATGACTGTTTTGTCCGAACTAAGTTCTACCACTCATCATGTGAATCTCACCGCTCTTCCTATCATGTTTTCAGCCCTAATCTCCATCTCCTTACTTCTAAGAGAGTCAACGACAATTTCAGGCGTCAAGGTATCCCTACCATACTTAATAGCATTTTTCACTTCACGATAAGTATCAGGTATAGCATTCAGCAAGATAATAACCTTGTGAGTTTCAGACACCGACTCTCCACAATTAACAATATCTTGAACAAATTTGTTAAACACATCTAAATTGTCATCCAAATCTTTTGAAGAATCCATTTTGAAACTGAAAAAACGCTCAAGTAAGTAAAGCTTGTTTGGAGTAGATTTAAGCAAATACAGATCTTCCATTTTTTTCTAAAGCTCTTCAGTGGTTTTCAGTTTACCCACTTTTCTCAAAACTGCGTCAGCCAAATGTAAAATGATAGAGGTATAAGCAAACTCATTAGCCTCTTCTTTTTTTAAAAAAAAAAAAATCAGCGGGAAAATTGCCATAAATGGCTTTTGAAACCTTTTGTTGGATCAAAATAACACTCATTTTTTGTTGCCAAATAGAAAAATCACATTTTCCATTAAAAGTTCCCAAATCAAAATTGCGCGTTGTCATTTTCAAAACAAGAAATACAAAGTCACAATTAAGCCATACAAAGCAGACCTAGGTTCGCAAATATACACTGTTTTAAATTCTCAGGGTTTCGTAAGATTCACAATCTTAGATCAAGAGAATTTTCAAACAGGTAAGGTCTAGGTATTCTAGCAACTTATCAATGCAACCAGAGAGATAACTATAAAGCAGTTTCACTCACAATATATCACAAACGATAATATGCTATAACTAATCAAAAGAGTAAATTTCAATCACGTAGCAAACGAAGAGCAATTAATTCCTAATTTCTAGCACAAGTAATGGTTACCCCACACGATAACCCCAATCCTATTGTCACCCCACATGATGACGCACTAGTGCTGAAATTAAAAGAGGATCAGCCAATTTACCAGAACATACCTGTCTGAATCCGTAATTTACGAGAGTTGCGAATTTACTGCTTTAGGCCGCAATTTTGGCCTAAAGTAATTTAGTAAATATTTTTACAATTGCAGCCTCGAATCTGTCTTAATTACCAAAGGGCAGAATCACTCATAATTTTATGCAAAACCTGAAACACTAAAATAAATATATCAGTACGCTCAAGAATTAAAGTTGAACAAACTGCCTGAAAAATTCTGTTTGGAACACCCTTCCACGCGCTGCCGTCGGAGGACACGATCACCACCACTAGGTGTGCCTTGGTCTGCAGGGAGTGGGTTCGCCCTCAAATTTTCAATACGGTCAATAGGTTGGCCAAAATTTTAAAAGATAGTGGCAAAATTTTGTGAGAAGCCCGAGCGCTTCTTCTCCTCTTTCTTCAATTTCAACAAATTTCTCCTTACCCAAATGCTCTAATACCAGATGTGAGGTAGAAATCTCCTTATGCACCAAGGAAACCGGGCTCAGTTTATGAATCAACACCACAATCAACAAAATGAACGATCCACAAACCAACACTTCTGAATGGTTGCTCCAACAAATGAATAGCCCACAAAGGACTTGGGATGAGAAATTACAGCCAAGAAAATTAGCCACAAAGGCTAACTGAAAAAGGAAGAGAGACGGATTCCACAAAGGAGGTACAAAGCCGAGGCACTAAGCTAGAGAAATAGAAACCGGTTCTTTCTTGCTCAAGACTAGGGGCGGCTTTCAGTAATAATCTCATACCTAGCAACAGTAATGGGCAAGTATATAATAGGAATAGGATGGGCTTTATGTTAGATAATAGATAAGACCCAATAAGAGATTAGTGGGCTAGCAACCTATAGAAGCCATCCATATTTAGGTTGGGCCATGAGCAACCCTAATTCAATTAGACTGCTTCAAATGACCCAAGTGAGTTACGTGGAAAGTTCAAATAATTGTGGTGTTGATATACGTTCAGTCAATTGGCTGATGCCGATTGAATAAAGGAACAACACTTACATCATCGCCTAGGGAGGTCGTTTGACAACAATTTGCCTAATATTAGCAATCAATAAGAGGTTGGTTTTTGGTACCACTTCGACGATATTTTCTTTTGGCATAGATACAAAGCTCAAGTGGAGTTGATCACATACTATTTTTCCCTTATCACAATTTCTTTTGATGGCATTATAGCATTGCAATTCAAGCAAAAACCTTCAGAACAAAAATTTGGAATCCACCAAATTATGGAAAAAAAAAAACTCATGAAGTTTTACTAATGTAAGATGTCAAAAAAAGAATAATTAACCATTTATTTATAAGGGATTACATGAAAACTTAATTTGAAAGAATTCGAAATAAACTAAATGATAAGAATAGAACTAAAACTTTAAAAACAGTTTTCGAGTCCTAAATGAACTTAGATGGCTAAACTCCATCATATATCACAACAAAGTTGTGAGTTTAGTCCAGCTAGTTGTTCTCTTTCCGAAAAGGTTTTATGGGTCCAAATCGGAGCTAGATCACCAAAATCTGCAATTTATAGTTTTTCCCTTTTCGGTCCAATTGTTCTTCAATCTATTTAGCTGGTTGTTCTACATCAGTTCTTCGGGACAAAATCAGGTTGTTTAGAATGTTTAGAAATGAGGGATATTGGAGCTTGTTCAAGTCAATGTTAATGGACTAAAGAGTTCAAGGTGAAGAAATTTCTCAAATTGATATTTAATGCTCACATTCTTTCACTGAAGAGCATTTTTGGCAAAATGGGACTGCATGTTAAGAAATGTGACATTCTGAGTAACATAGAATTTTCTTCTTCTTAAATATGGTAAGAACCCACTATTTTTCTTTTGCATTGATCAATAACCTAAGAACACACATTCTAAAGCACGGGGATCAAGTTTGGATCTTTTTTTGAGTGCGTATGAACAAAAGCAATGCATCCAAATATTTCTGGTGGAGGTGACGTGAAAAGTCTATTATAAGGACTTATTTTAAGATCTTTGTTGGTATTCATATATAACTAAATATAAAAGAGCAAGATTTCAGTTACTGTTCACAAGTCGAGCTGAGCCGAGCCAGATGGCTTGACGGCTTAGCTCAGTTCGGCTAAGCCGTCTAAGCAGGTTTTTTTTTTATTAACGTTTGACTCAGTATTTTAAGCTACAAATATCCGTTTTAAGAGATTTAAAATTTATTGAAAATGTTGAAGTGCGGCCATGATAAATATATAATCGATAAATTTTAAATATCAAAAATAATTTTACATTAATTGTGTAAAGTCGTGATTGTTTATATTTCTTTTTAATCTTAATCCCATTCCAATGTCATTTTTTCGAATTTTATGTTCCTACAATTTTTCATTTGATTCGATATTTCACGATATGAATATTTGATTCAGTATTTATGGCTCGACTTGGCTATGCCGTCGAAGCCGATTTTGTTTTAACGTTTGATTCAATATTTTGAGTTACAAACATCAGTTTTAAGCAATTTAAAATTTATTGGAAATGTTGAAGTGCGGCCATGATAAATATATGACGATAAATTTTAAATATCAAAAATAATTTTACATTAATTGTGAAATGTAAAGTCGTGATTGTTTATGTTTCTTTCCAATCACAACTTCATTCCAATGTCCTTTTTTCGAACTTTATTTTCCTACAATTTTTCGTTTGATTCAATATTTCACAATATGAATATCCATTTGAATTGATTTAAATTTTTTTAAAAAATTTAAAATGTGATAAGAATAAATATATTATCGATTAAGTTTAAATTATTAAATGTAAAATTATAATCGTTAATTTTTCTTTTCTACTCCACCTCACACTCGACTTTCATACTCACACCAATTTCTCTCTATTTCATTTTTTTTCAGTTTTTACAGTTAAAAAGGGTAAATTTATGGCTTTAAAATGGATATTGAAGGAATTCAATGATTTTCAGAAGAATCCTCCTACATCATGCAATGTTGATAGACAAACATTTTCTATGAAGTGGATTATTTTAATTTTTTTAAAATCGATTTAATGTACTGTATTATTAGAACACGCTAAAAAGATATTCGATGGAATTTATGAAGTTATGTGATCGTTTGTCATTCTTTTTTCATCTATGATTGAATTTTTCGTTGTGTTGTGATTTTAATATTGATAGAGACCCTTGATTTGTCCTAAATTCTACATTGTATTATCATTAATTAATTAATCTTTACTACATATGTGCATCGGGTCTTGGTAAAGAAATGAAATACTGGTGCAACTAATACATGTAATTTGAGATTCTATGAGTACGAGATGAATGTGACATAATGCCTTACCTCAATATGTAGAAAAATGAGGGTTAGATTGAATTTCATTATCTCTTTAGCAGTGCATCAACACCTAATCATTTATACCCTGTCTTTTTTTAAAAAAAAGAAAAGAGAGATCTTCAAACACAAAGTTTAGAAAATAAGTTTTGAATCAAATCTCTTAATATTATTTTTTTCACTCATCATCATTTCAAGTGTTTTAAGTTTAATGTAACTAATGCTTAAGACAAATATTTTTTTTATATATTTATATTTACGCTTAAATCTGCACGGTATTATTTTAGTTTGAGTCAGCAACTGTAAGTTTCTCTGTATACAAGAGCATTTTCACACTTACAAACATATACTTTTCGTGGCTGTATCTGTTTCTGTACTTAACTATACTATATATTTTTTCCAATAGTTATAAGTTTTATATGCAAAAATTTTGCTAAATGTATAACATCTAATGGAAAACAAAATAAACAATTTTTCATTGGATTTATATACAACGCTAACATAACCTTAAAAATAACAAAACCCGTGCATCGCACGGGCTAAAACTAGTATTAAATAAGTTGCTGTTAAAACTGCTTTACCAAAGAAATTTAGGAGCTCCAATAGCAAACATGATGATGGCTCTAGCAACTTCTAATAAATGGCATTTCTTTCTTTCAGCAATATTCTTGTGCAGAGGAGTATTAGAAGACAAAGATCGATACAATAAAATAAAATAAAATTTACCGTTGTTTTAAAATTTTCCCAAGTATAGCGTCCAAATATTGTTTACTATACTAGTTTGAAGAATTTGAATTTGTGTTTAAAATTGAGTACGAATCATGACATAAATATCTTTAAAAACCTTTAAGGGCTTTACTTTTAAAACGTAAACCCTAAAGACCCTTGTATGATTATCAATGAAGGTTATAAACCATTTAGATCCAGTGAATGATGTTTGACACTCGATATGGTCTCCTAATATCACTATGTATATGATAAAATTCTTTTTAACTCTTTGCCTGCAATGGATTACAAAAGCCATTAGCAACTCTAGTTTCGATATGTTGGGACAAATTAAGAATATAAGAGTAAAAATAGTACACAAAGTACACAAAGTGTAGTGCGTACACCTTAGTTGACACTCCCATATGTGTTAAAAATTTGACAGTTGATTTTAAAAGATGTCAAAACCAATGTATCAAAATCTACTACTTCACATTGGTGTAAATCAATGTCTCAACCTTTTATATACATATAGCATGGTCCCTTTTCCATTGTTTGGCCATTTTAAACATTTTTGGCAGCAAAATCCCCATGGTGAAGAGGATTAAAAGTGAATTCTTTTTATTATATTTATATGTAATTTATTATATTTTATTTTATTTCATTTTAATTTAATATTTTAATTCAGGATAATGAAATGATCATTTTACCCTTTTTAATTTTTTAATTTGTTGGTCAAATTAGTTGATTACTGGAGAATTTGATGAAATATATCCATTCGGATGAATGCCGTCAATTTATCAAATGTTGGGGAAGGTTGGGGACGAAGTTGCAAAAAAGTTAAAGGATGTGGACGTTTGCTGCAATTTACCCTTTATTTTTGGCAAATTCATTATGGAATTGGAAATCTGAAAAAAATAAATCATTAAGATGTTGATTCTCTATATAGTCATCATTGGTTTATGAAATTAAGTTCATTTTTAATGAATTATCACAGTTTTGAAATTGAATTGCATAATTTTATTCTTCTTTTGAATTCTATGTAGTTTTATCATAGTTTTTGAAATTGAATTGCAATAAAAGGACCTTCTTCGTGTTTCAAGAATAATAGCAGCATTACACTATTATTTTATCTTTGTTGATTGTAGTAGGTTGTTTGGCTTCTGTAACGATGAGGTTCAGATTTATTAGCCATTTCAATAAAAAAAACAGAATATAAAATGCACAACTCAACATAAATAAGAAGTAAAGAACACGATATTTTCGCCCCTAAGGCAAGAGGTTTAGAACTAGAGTTCCTAATCCCCTTTTGAGCTTCCGCCAACTAGAAGAAATTACTATAGTAACCGGAACCAAAAACTGCTCAGTATACACCAAGCACTTAGACGAAATTACCCAAGATTACATCAAAAGGAACGGTCCTCAAACTGATCGAAAAACAGGATTCACTCAAGGAAACCACAATAGTCTTTTACAAATCATTCAAGATCTATATAAAGAACTACAGAGATTATAGATCTATAATAAGGCTTCCAATTTCAGAGTGCAAAACAGAGAAGGCGAGAGAGTGCAGAGAGAATACAGAGAGTTCAAGAGAATAAGAATGAATCAGTACACATCAAACTCAAACCCTAAGTATATGAGAATTCTCCAGAAGATCTCCATCCAACGCTCATTGAGGTGACATTTGGCGACATCTCATCCATCCATCCATTAGTAAAAAAACGCATAAGGTAAACACGATTTAAAATACGATGAAACAGAAGCCACCAAATGATCCAAGTAACAATGGTCCAACCCAACAAGAAATAATCCAGCAAGCAAACCGACCAACCAACCAACAAACCGACCCAACAAAACAATAAAATCAGATTTGAACAGCCTCATCACTGTGCCATTTCTCCACAGCTTCTTTTGATATGTTTTATGCCTTAAACATCATATTTTAGTTGAAGAGATTGACTTTTTTTTTTCTTTTAATTTTTTTTTCCGTAAAGATGAGCATTATTTATTTTACATAAAAATAATATTATTCTTGAAAAGACTTCTAAAAATTTTTGCCTAAGGCTCCGAAGTTGGTTGAATCTGCTCCGTCTGCATCTTTAAAAATAGTTTTGTTCATCGATCTTTCATAGTAGAGATCAAAAGGGAAGCAATATTGTACTGTTGTAAACAAATTCTGTACAGATTCTTTTGCAATATAATTGTATTATATGTGCCAAAATATGGAGCAGTGCTTGAAGTGCCCTTGTGTGCATGAAATTAGCATACGGAATCGTAGAGATGCCAATGGAGCCATTCTTAAGGGGGAGCTATAGTTTCTCATTTCATTGTTAGAGTGCTGATTCCATGAACATCTGTATTATTAGGTATCTACAAGTTTTATTTCATTTCGAATGAGAAGAAAATGTCTCTTAAAGTACTTTTGGTACTTCTAACTAAATTTGAGCGACACTACAGTTAACTTCTTGTTTAATAGTGTCATATTGGATATATAATCACTTGAAACTCGACGTTTTCTTCCTTCCAACCCATGAATGTGATTTAAAAATTTTATTGATGACTAAAAATGATGTCACAAATTTAAACCAACTTAATAGAAATTTAGTAGAGTGACTGCTATAATTTGTGAAAATGACATGTTAATTGCATTGATTGAAGTTTGGAAAATAATGGAGAAAATATATTGAGTTCGGCTCTTGGAGGAGACCGTTTGCCTCCATTTATAGACCTCTAAATAAAGCAACTTGGCCGCCCTATGTCACATTACCTATACTACCGACCGAAAATTGTGTGCCATCGCCCAAAATCTCAATCTCTTGATTGGTCGCTTATGTCGGTCACGAGACCATTATGATTCTTGGACTGTAGCTATGGCACTAGTAATGATTGTAATTGGTGAAAAAGAAGGTGCTGACGTCATGACCGCCACATGTCATTATGACAGTGGGTGATGGTTAGGTGGGATAGTTTCTCAATGATGGAGAATCATGATGTTCCCATCACTTACGGCGTCCATGATCCGAGTTGTACCTATCTATTTATGCATCCGGCCTTCCTATATGTCGATCTCTGATCCTCTAATCCCTCCTGGGTGAGATGGAAGATCAAACATCAACAAATTCAATACTTGTAAAACTCAATGAAATTGCATTTGTTCTAGCAAAATTATCTAAGGATTTTGCTCTATATTATACCTTATCCAAAAAAAAATTATCTAAGGAAAATGACCAACAATATAAGAAACTTGTCTGCAAAGAGAATTTTCTGCATTTGATTTCCAAACACGAACAGCATAAAATCCTAGAAACTCATTTCTTCTTGCTGGCCTCAGCAGCATTAGTCTTCTTCAGACCACGGATCTTAATTGCTGTTTTCTTTCTCTCCTTCGGCTGCTTCCTGGACTTCTCAACCTTGGTATTAAGACCAATCCTGGAGAGCCTATTTTTAAGTTAGTATCTCTTCGCATTCTCAACAGAGAAGATCAAGCCAAAATCAGTAGATTTGCCTCCACCAAAGTGGGTCCTGAACTTGAATACAAATATGGAATTTGGATCTTTCACTTCACACTGCATCCTTTTCAATTTCTCCTCCAACTCAGGCCTCAGCTTAGAAACATTGGGACGTCCTGGATGTAACACGCCAATGATAAATTGCTTCTTGGAAAGCAACCGATTTTTCATGAAATTCCTTGTTGGGATGGTCACAGATTTATCCTCCATATTGGTGTTTTTCTTGCCAGTAACTCCTTGTGCCTCCTGCCCCTTCGTCGATGGGCAGAGTAATATCGTCCGCGAGGGTTTAGTTTTCTTTTACCAGAAAATGGAAACTTCAGGAAAAAAACTCGAGAAGATCTGATTGAAATATTTGGAAACTTCAATTACGAATATTGCACTTCATTGGCTTTGTCCCATGCTTCAACGAAAAATCAATTTTCTACCCCATAGTTTATTTGCGTGTTCACCTAAAAATTTACTTATCCAATGTTGAGTTTGACCTAATTCTTTGAATTTTTTTTTTTTGCCTCAATTACAGTACTGTCTTATTCTTTTTCCAGAGTTCACCACTCATAGAAGTTCTAACCGACATTTGGAACAATATGTATCTCCACTTTTCAAATTTTGTTGTGGCCAACATGACATCAACGTTGATAAGTCGAGAGTTCTTCTCGATTTGGTCAAAAGAGCCTTCGTGTTGAAGAGTCCAGACAAGTCAATCCGACCCATTGACCCAATAATACTCTATCGATAGAGGTCAAACTATGAGAGACATCATATGAAAACTTCTAGAGGAAATGCTCCCCCTTGACGATAGCACCTCTCAAATCAATTAATCTCGAAGATAACACGACGGCTTGGGACACATGCTCAAGGCCTAAGTTTTATGATGACTGCCATAATCAAACTCACTTACCAATTAAATTCATTCAAACAGGGTGTGACACGCAACCTTGTGTCGAAACATCGGACGCTTGAGTCCATCAACTTACATAAGAAGATGAATGAAGAATGAGAATGGGATCCGAACTAAAGTCCTCTCTGTAAAATTACTAAATTCCAATATTATAACACTTTTATTAAGCCAAAATTCTCTAGAAGTTGATAAAAAAAAGTGCAAGGTAATTATTTTTTTGCCATCATCCTTAATTAAGAGACTAGATAATTACAAATTACATCTATTTTGATTGATTTTGTTATTTTTATTATTTGATAAGTGTTAAATAGTTTTTAAAATTAAATATAATTTATAAAAAAGTTATAATTTTTAATTTAATATTTCCACAGCATTTTGTGTCATCTTTTTCACAAGAACCATACTACATTGCCATAATTTTTTGCCATCTTCCTTGACAAAATGTCGCACGGTATTCTATTATTGAACTATTTAAAACATAGTCAGTTTTTCCATCCAATGAACTGCTGCCACCACTACATTTGTCAAGTAGGTGAACTAAAACATCTTACAAAGTGGCTTATTCCTTTTCACAACTAGCATTTTCACGTGTCATTTCAAGTGGTGTTTTCGTTACTATTTCTGTACATCCTAACTTTCAAGTAATTTTGAAGACGCTAAGCGCGAGACCAGCCTTGGGTAACCAAAAAAGGTCCTGGCTTTAGTAAGGTTAAGGCTACGAATCAAATCCAATTTTCAAGCTAAACCTCAAGAAAAACTTATAAATACTGAAATCACAAATTGTTCTCAAAATACATATATGACGAAATTATATTCCCCATAGACATCTTCAAGTGTTGTCGTTCATGTACACCACATCCTATAATACCTCAAGACCTTTTACAATTCCTTAACTACACTACTACCTTTTTCATTTGTGTTTGTTGATGATTAAGTGAACAAAAAGTGAGACAGCAGAACAAAAGATATAGTGTTTACCTCCAACATTCATCATTAATTCCAAACATTCCCCTTCCTTTGTGCAAAAGTAGATATAAATATTGATAATCAATCTTCAATGATAAAGTTATGTAGATCGTGTTTTTAACCAAACACATCATTCTTTTAATTTTATTTATTTCTCATCATTTCCCTTTAAAATATATGAGAAGCTTATTGGATAATAATTATAAATTACAAGTTCTCCCATCAGATTCTTAAAGTGCAATCAATCATGAATACGATAATAATTTCATACATGCAAGTTGCCACACGCATATATATCAGCAAATTCTACACGCACGCGCACGCACGCACACGCTGTTTTGGATAAATTTTACATCAATTAACGATAAAATAAATATGCAATATATAAAGGCTGAGACCTATGAAATGTTGATTTTTAAGATGAAATTCCAAATCTTGAAATTTTTAAGATTAAGTTTTCAAAATTATTAACTTATCCATGATCCTGATTGAATATTGTGTTGGTGACCTCTCCTATTGGCTATTGAGTCGATAAAAGAAAATAAAATTCAAATATCATGATGTTAAGGGTGATATTTTATGTCAGTTAAATATAAAAAATTATAATCAACATATTAGAGTTTGAAATATCATTCTTAAAAAAGTTGAATACTAGATGGAAACCCAAATGTTAATATGATATCATAATCCATTATGATTAAAACGAACAATCTAGTCCGTCTAAAGCTCAAAAGAGCCAACATTTTGCGAGCATGTTAAAGTAAAATCTCACATCAATCAAGTATAAAATTGACCCTTTAAGATGAATCTCATAAATTATACATGAATGATAGAAATTTGACCTTAGCTAGGTTTTGCACTCTTTGTCCTCTAGGTGAGGTTATGGTTCATTTTTTTTTTTTTATTATTATATATAGTTTCGATTTGGTACCACTAAAAATCTGATTAAAATCGAAGTTAAAGTCAATAATTAATTTTATTCACATTTTTCATAGGGCCCCCAACTTTGCAATCGCATATTCCATCGACTTTTATTATTGAAAAATTGACTTTAATATCTACCAAACGGGGTATAATTTCCAATAGAAAAAAGAGATGATCTACGTAAGTAGCATCTTCTCACGTGGTTCAGAAGTTCCATTGTGGTTTCTAAGGTCCCATGTCCAGTTGTATATGTTGTTAACAGTACAATGATACAAAATCAGTGGAACAGTTTCCCCTCCAAATTAATTAATTAATATAAGAATAAAATCTTCGACCGTGGCAAGAAATGGATTCAGGGGAATATTTTATGTGTCCACATTAATTACTACACAAAAAAGAGATCTAGGAATCACATAAGATTTTCAGACTCAATCATCCACACTAAATTATTCCATTCTTGATAACTGCAACAAGTATCATAACAAATCCACACACGTTCTGCCAATGCCTCAATATCTTGGAAGATAAATGCATAAATTATTGCTTTCCTTTAATGCAAGGAAAAAAAAAATAAAGAATTATAAATGTCAATTATACTGTGTAGTTCTTCGTAATAATGTGAACCAAACATATCCTAATTGATTTAGCAGAAGCACAAAAAGATACAACGTGCATCGAAAATTATTTGATTTTGCAAATAATTGAATATTTGAGAGATCATTGACTCTTAACAAGAATGTGAAAACTCGACAAGATTAGAATAGTTCCAAATTTTATTCGATTATCAAATTCATTCAAAATAAAACGATAAACTATAAAGTGGATCAATAATAATACTATAAGAAAGTCCTAAAACCTTTAAGGGTGTAAAACACCCCAATGATTATGTGGACAAAAGTAAAAAATTTAAATTTAAACAAAGTAAGCTAATAATAGCCAAAAGAGATCATTGAAGTATATTCATCAGCTCCTTCATAAATCATATTTTTCATAGGAGGATTGAACACTAATATACAAAAATCTTATTCTTTACATGTCAAGTACTATACATGTGTACCCAATAGCACGAGAAAAGGGCAATTATGTTACCTGTACAAAGGTGGTTTACAAAAGTGTGTTCACAAAATGATATGACAAGATCTTGGTCATTGATTTCAAAAACTATTTTTTAAATCATTGCCAACACGTATTTTGTAAACCAAGTTTGTAACCTAACTTTGTACAAGTAGCATGATTCAGAAAAGGGATGACAACCACTATGCTGAAAGTGAAAAACAAAAGTAAGGAATAAAATTGATTCACATATATTAGTTCACATCATCATACTGATAGAATATGTGATGATATGTGAGAATTAATGAGATCAATGTTAACAAGAATCTTGGATTATTCTCTCATAGAAATATTTAATTATAAAGTTGTAAGCAAAGTATGATTCTATGCAATAGTATCCTCAAACTTTTAACATAGACGATGTGCATAAATCCCTATACGTAAATTCTATATATATGTGGGATTATGGCATTAAGGACGATTTGATGTCTAGAAAGATTTAGTTGTAACTGCTTAACTGTGTTTTATGAAACAGGCAGTGATCTTCAAGGGATTGCTTCGAGAATAGTGTGTATATATATATATACACACACACATATGTTTGTGTATATTTTAACGC
The DNA here is from genome assembly GCA_035079005.1 of Fraxinus americana. Taxonomy (NCBI): domain Eukaryota; kingdom Viridiplantae; phylum Streptophyta; class Magnoliopsida; order Lamiales; family Oleaceae; genus Fraxinus; species Fraxinus americana. The sequence continues at coordinate 22,898,608 of CM068726.1, read as the reverse complement.
TGTAGTTTTTACAACATGTGCCCACAATCTACATTAGATATTATACCAAATATTTTACACTTTGTTTATCTTACTGTAGTTTGAATCGAATCATTATTTAAAAGAATATGAATCAAAAGTAATCAACACAATCTCTTGTTTCCATCTTTTATTTGTACTTTATAATTATATTGAACAATGTTTTTGATAAGCTTAAAAAGTCTGTACAATTACAAGTTAAAAATAGGTTTTAAAATAAATTAATTTATGAAAAAAATATAAAATAAGTTACTTATTTTGATAGTAATTTTTGTTAGATTTTCTCGATGTCCAAGTCTTCTGATATTTAACGAAACAATAGTGACCAAACATTTATTTCCTGTGAACATAGTTATCCATTGTATGCATGTGAATGCATAGTTTTATATGAGGAATCTTTCCATCTAAAGGTGGAAGGACCTTTGTGGTTTGACATTGTACTAATGTTTGAGTCCTTTCAACTAGTCGTTGATGAGATGATACGATTATCACATGGCATTAATGATAGCATTCCAATAGGAACATATAACACGGTACTACAAAGAATTAACATTTCAACGACAACTTGTCCATAATTTTTGGAGAAATAAACAACCAATCCGGCCCCTAGTAACTTTATCTCGTACAAAATGTATTTGAGGCTTTGTGGATACGCCTTTTGGAGCATCTTCAGGGTTATATCCGACGTTTAAGGCTTGGCTATTTGAGGCTTTATAAAATTTTTCCAATTCTGAAATAATTGATCTAACCTTTGTAATCCAGCTATGACCCTTTTGGGATTCTCTAATAAAGTTCATACTATTCAAAAAAAAAAGTGTTAAGATAACAAAAAACACATGTAGTACCCAATCATGCTTAAATAATTGATCCAAGCTCATTCTTGAATGAATTTATTTAACAGAAACAGGATTGAGAACACTCTCATAGTCATCCTGCAATAGAGAAGCCACAGAATGTATTTGATAAAACTTCATTTCATCATCAGAATACAGTCAAAATAACTTCCACTGCAGTGCAAATCTTTGCAATGGAATTTACAAGACAAGTGCATCAAGATTCTTTAACTTGCTTGTAAGTTGACTCAAGTTTCTCAACTTAATTACATATCTATTGACTAGTTTCAGTTTTAAATTTATAATCTGAGCTCCAAATCTATTTCTTGGGTGTCACTTGTTTCAGAATTCTGACTACTTGAGCCCATTGAATCACTCCTACCTTTCTTCTTCCTATTCAACGATTCCTGCAAAACAAATGGCAATAAAAATGGTCATTATTAGTACGTCAGCATTTTTATGGTTATGTTCTGCGAAAGCAACGAAATGCTATAACTTGAGCGTTTTTCAACCCCGAAAATGTTGTAAAGTACCTCTAGGTTGAAGAAGTGCTTTGTGTTTCCGGGCTGCGAAAAATGTTGCGTTCCTGATATTGCAATGCCAGGATGCAATCTGATTTGAATCCCAAATTCACAAGAAAATATTTAAGTACCCAAATTAAAACAGAAATGAATGTTTCATAGATGAAATCTTGCAAAAAGTACATACCTTGCAGCACTGCTCGGTTGGGAATCTTCGTATCTGATTTTTGCACTTTCTGAATCTGGCAATCCCATCTATAATAAACACAGACATGTTCATCAGTCGCTCATTAAATTATAGTGATTGAATAAGCGTACACACACACTTTAGAATTAAACATAGCAATGACGTTTATGTCATGTCATATCATCCCAATATTCAATTTTCACAAGGTGATGTCTTGCTACATTAATTTGTTAGGACAAAATGAACAGCAGCGTAGTCTTTCGAATTTCCAAGTTAAGGTGTACTGAGGGAAAAAAAAAAAGGAAAGATGGAAAGAACCCGAAAATACCCCTATCTTGAGATAATCAAGGATAAGATTTCCACTCTTATCTAGGGTATAATCATTTCCTTACTATGGGGGATCAGATTTTTATATAAAGTGGAATCTCAAATTTTGAAGGAAAAATGAGGATGAGACGATCATAGCAAGTTAAGTATGACATAGAACCATAATTAATTACCCTCTATTAAGTTTTTTACAGTAGAATTCTGATTAAAAACCTAATTGTAATTATCACAAGAAAATTGTAATAAGATTGTATAAGAAATTATTTCTGTTTGAAGTTTCACATACCATGAAGTTATGGGAGCCTGAAAATCCATAAGGGGAAGATATTACTGATGATGAATAAGGATAGGACGAAGAAGAAGAAGAATAGCCTGTTGGCGGTCTCATATCCTCCTGCAGAAATGTCAACACAATAAAACTCCAAAAAATTAGAAAAAATTCACAAATGATCAGCGAATATAATTAAATTCAGATTTATGCTCTAATCGTTTCATTGGAGAATTCCAACAAAAAGAAACATTACTGAATACCTGGCTGAAATTTGGGGCATAAGGGGTATGAACAGAAGAAGGAAGGTAGGTGCAGCCCATTTGGCTGTGCAATCTAATCTTTTCAAGCTGAGCAACACCTAGCCCTCTTTGAGGTTGTTTAGGCTTGTCTGAATTGCTTTTTTTGCCTTTTCTAGATGAAGATGATCCTCTTTCATTTCCTAGGTTTGGCTCACCAAAGTAATTACTTCCCATCCCTTTTTTTGTATGATTTGACTCAAGAATGAAGAAAACTTTGCTTTCTACTTGAAACAAATTTTGATTCTTGAAATCTCTGATGCAAAAAACTGGTAAGGAATCAGAGAGATCTTCTGATACCCTTTTAAGCTGTCAACACTTTGCATTGAGTAATTATTGCATCGCTGGATCAGATTGTGTATGTGATTCATTCTATCTAATATAAATATATATATTTGGATTTTATAACAATGTCGTTCTAACTCGTTTAAAATTAATATAAATCCCTATATTATATTCTTGACTTAGTCATCGAGTTGGAAAAAAAAACTAATGGCTGGAAAGTGATTATCTATGATTTTAACTGATTTAATATACAATAATGCAAAAGATTTCTTGTCCAACGCGCCTCTACAACACGTTTGCTCTTCTTTCTCTACTTTTTATTTCTCCATCCAAAATATAATATTTTAATTTAACAATGTTTCAAAGAGAAAAATGATTAACTATTCTCTCATGCACCGCTGGGATTACTATTCACTTTATAATTTAATTTATCATCTTCTAGGGAAAAAAAAAAAACCTACACATTTTTTTTACTAGTTAAGAGGTAAGGATAGCAACGGGGTGGGTATGGGACGGGTTGTGAATTCTCATCCCCGTCTCGTTGGGTATTTTTGTCACCTTATCCCATTCCAATACCCAGTTAAAACGGGGGGCAAGTTCGGGGCGAGATCGGGGGCGGGGCAGGGGTAGTTAAGAGGTAGGGATGGCAACGGGACGGGTATGGGACGGGTTGGCAATTCTCATCCCCGTCTTGTCGGACATTTTTGTTATCTTTGTTAAGGGATATAATCCCACATCGAATAAAGATATTGACACAGACCAATTAATAAAGATCTTGGGTTACTCCTCTTAATTAAAGTTGACCTTTTAAGATGGACCCCCAAATCTTAATATGGTATCAGAGCTCATTATGCTCCAACGAGCGATTTGATCCCGGTAAGACTCCAAAAAGTGAGCACGTGGATTTCAAGATTGGTCTGCTCAAATGAGCCACCATCTTGCGGGGGCGTGTTAAGGGATATAATCCCACATCGAATAAAGATGTTGACACAGACCAATTAATAAAGATCTTGGGCTACTCCTTTTAATAAGGTTGACCTTTTAAGGTGGACCCCCAAATCTTAATATGGTATCAGAGCCCATTATGCTCCAACGAGCGATTCGATTCCGGTAAGACTCCAAAAAAGTGAGCACGTGGATTTCAAGATTGGTCTGCTCAAATGAGCCACCATCTTGCGGGGGGCGTGTTAAGGGATATAATCCCACATCGAATAAAGATGTTGACACAGACCAATTAATAAAGATCTTGGGTTACTCCTCTTAATTAAGGTTGACCTTTTAAGATGGACCCCCAAATCTTAATAATCTTACCACATCCCCATACTCGATTAAAGTGAGGCGGGATCGGGTTTTCTTTTTATTTTTTATTTATTTTATTTTTTATTTATTTTTTTTTATATTTTTAGTTAGTAAATATTATTACTTTTTTACTAATTTGATAAAAACAACTTATGTTCTCTTTAAAAATAAAAAATTTATTATTTTTGTTCAATAAAAAAACTTTAATTTTAAATTAAATGTAAGCGGGGTGGGCACTATGTTTCCCGTACCTGATTCAGGGTAATGATCCTAGTCCCGTCCCCGCCCCCGCCCCGTCTACCCGGTTAGGCGGGTAATCCCCACTCCATTCAGGGCGGGGTCAACGGGTATCGCGTTGAACATATTTTTTTGTCATCCCTATTGAGAGGAGTAGGGATCTTGGAATTTGTGCTTTAAGAGGATTGAGGGACCATTAATTCGGAAGGTTATTTACTTCAGAAAATTTAAACACATATATCAAGAATCTAATAATAAGGAATTAAATAATTGAAAATTTAAAGCTATTTAGATTCCAAAATCTTATAGCAAGAATAGGGGGATTGATTGTTTATAAAAAGATATTCTCCAATGAGAAAATATTATGCTAGAAAAGGAAACATACAACAGCAAATAGATAAGGATTGTCTGTAAGAAGATATTCTTGAATGAGAAAAAATTGTAATAAGTAATGAAATATGAGTTGTAACAAATTTAATCTATTTAGATTCCAAATACTTATAATGCAAAGTATATGAGATCAATTCTAAAAAATATATATATATTCTTGACCTTATAAGTTGCAACCATAGATCTCAATTGGTGATAGAAAGATTTCAATAATATTCAAACAGCTGTATCTTAAATATTACATTTTCTTCATGATGTATGTATCATTGTAGGATATCTTTGTAGTTCCAAGATTTTACTTCATGATCTTATATTTACACGCACACACAAATATATATATATATATATATATATATATATTTATTTATTTATTTATTTTTATTTTATTTTATACAAAATGAATGTTGGGGGAGAGAGAGAGAGAGAGAGAGAGAGAGAGAGAGATATGTAGATATATGTAAATTTAGATTATGAGTTGCCATGCACTAAATGTAATAATCAAGCTGTTCGACGCATGATTTGTGGGTCATATTTAATGAGTTGTGTGGTGGAAAGTAAGAAGTACCTTATTTGTTAAAGAAACATGTGAACTCAGGTAATAACAAGAGACAAACCATAAATTGCCCCAAAGCATATCATTCTTAACTTTTAATATGGGGTGTTTGTCTGCCTGTCTCTCCCAAGTGTGTCATTTTGTTAAGGACAATCTTGGGAGTTTATTACTTAGCCCCATCCATTAGTGTATCTGTTGCCTTGAACTAAAGATCGACTGGATAGAGTTCTGTTGTTTACTATTTCTTCTAGTTACAATTTTAATAAATCTATAGTACTATCTTCGACAACACGGCGGAACTAAGGTTGGGCATGGTGGGTCACATGCCCCACCAATTTTTTAACTTTTTTATTTTTAATTTTTTTTTTCCTAACTGTATTATTCTTATCTGATTGGTTCTGCATCCGTGTGACTGTAGTATGCTGATTGGTTTACACTATTTCGAGAAAATTCTATTTTTTTTCCTTCCAGTTGTCACTTGTATTATTTTTCATTCAATATCTCAGCTCTGGAGGTCATGGATGTCACAATTAGAGTTTTGATTCTACTTTCCCTTCTTTTCTGCCCTGTGATAAATCATGTTAAGTTCTTAGACCAACTAGAAGATTTTGAGAGAAAATTCTCATTATAAGCTTATGTATTTAAAATGTGGACATTACAATTAGTTTTCTCGTGCAGTGATTTATACTTCAATTTACATTTAATCTGTATCTCATGAAAAGAAAATCTTGAGAAATACAAATAAATTATCTAAAGTATTACAAAGAAAATATCAAGATATTGTTGATGTCATGAGATTAGTGAAATTATATAAAAGTATAGCTCCAAGCACGAGGGATGATGGATAGTTATTTTTTATTTTTTTGAATGGTTTGTTGATTCTGTGAAGCTCACGACATCAATGTTCTCAATATGAATGATATGTTCATAACTCTAAGTCGTTTACGAAGTGACATGGTGGCAAATTTGCATCACTTTCATGTGTAAATATTTTATGTCATCACTGATATGAAACTTCAAGAGTTAAATGATTGTTCTTGTAAGATTAATAGTGACTTGCTCATTTATGTTGCGTGTTTGTGTCCAAATAATTCATTTGATACTTTGACGAGAACAAATTGATTCGAGTATTTGAATATTCAAGTATGTGATTGTTAAAAGAATGACACAAATCTTGCACATAAGTTGGTTGCGAAAAATTAAACACAAAGTGTATTCATTAGTCGACTAGCTTGTGACATTAATTTTAATTCTTCATGTAGTTACTGCTACAGTTGAGAGAGCATTTTCAGCAATGACTTTTTTTTCCTGCAATAACTTGTGTAAAAAATTGTTTGCGCGATTGAATCGGAGATCAGTGATTGAATGATAATTTTATTGCATATATTTAGAAGAATATATTCGATAATATTGAAAATGATGTAATTATGGGATTAACAAAGTATGAGAATATATAGAGAACAATTGTAATAAGATATTGAATATTTCAATTTTTTACACTTTTTTTTCAAATTTAATTATGCACCCTAACTGAAAATATCTGCGTCCACCTCGACGAAAATTTGATTAGCAGATTTTCTGGTTATGGAGAGACCAATGATTTTATTGTTCTTTCAATGTAGATCCCATAAAATCCTCGCTTACCCAATAATATTTAAAAGGTTCTTAATATATTACAATTGTACTCTAGATTTTTGTACTGCATTGACCTCATTATCAATATCTTCAACATCCTTCCCATTACACACGATCAAATTGTCATTATTCTATTGACGTGGCTATTCGATTACGCAGGACTCTTAACAATATTCACATTAGATAATACGGAGTAGCAGTAGCAACCCGGAGAACTACTCTACACAACAGTTTCTGTAAACATGACTGCCAGCACTAGAAGTCTGAAATCTGCACACTTTTTTGGCACAATTTCATGAAATTGAGAGTGGAAACTTCAATGTTTTTCGTAGGGATGAACACGGTTCGGTTTCGTTGTTTGTTTTTCAAACTAATTTACTTAAAACCAAACTACTTCAAATTCTGAACCAAGCCAATCCAAATTACTTTTTTTTGGTTTGGTTCGACTTAAAACTACAATTTAAAAAAGATAAAAATAACATCTATAAAATAAGTTAAATTATAAATATTGATCTAAAATTTCACTAAAAATTACAAATCATTATAATGCAACAACATGATAGGAATATGTTAACCTCTTAGTCGATATTAATTGGCGCAACATCTACGATTGTAACACATGATTCATTCTCTCCATAAAAATAAGAATATAGTACATGAATGATGAATCCATCGATTGTAGTTAAATGATATAAAATAACCAAAAAAAGAAAATGAATAGAAATATAATTATATTTTCAATAAAATTTTTTGAATCATCCTATACCTTTACATCATCCAAAGATTAACAAATCACTGTAGGTTCCTTGTTACTATGCATTTTTAGGACAAATCGCCATCTCAACCATATTTGCACTCAAGGAAACTCCTAAAAAAATTAAGAATTCGACCACTAGTTGGAATGCAACTCAGAAATAGTTAAGAATTTTATTAACTAATACATCTTTGACAATTTGTGAGACAATCTTGTATTTGTTTGTATTCAATTTTCACCAAAAATAATAAAGTGAAATATTTATTGGTCAAATCTTCAAAACAATTATTTAGATAATCTACCAATCATTCTAGCAATTAACATTAACATCTAGAAACTAAGTTAGAATGCAAATAATTAATTGAGTGACCTCACCAGAAAATTGAGATTCAAATAAACAAAAAATTTGTTTGCTAAAAATTATAGGGAGCCTGGCACAAATTAGAAAAAATAACACGACTATCATTAAAATATAACAAATAACTATCAAAAGATAAGAAAAATTGGATGAACAGACTTGAAAATTTATTCTAAATTGGAGAAAATTATTAGTAGAAAGAAAAGAAATATGAAAGTTTGAATTAAAATCTAGATTTAATAGTCTCCTCAATTGTAATGGGCGGCGATGAATTTGGTTCAGCAGTAGTTGTTTAATACTTCATCCAATTTGAAGGTTTTGCATTCGCAGCTGTGATGACTGATGTAGAGTTGGGTATGATTTAATTAATTAACTGGAATGGATAATTGTCTACTTAGTTATTGAGTTTAATTGGATTATATCTATTATGAATTTATGTTTAGTTTTATTTGAGCATTTTAGATAAATTTAAATTAATTTATTTTTAGATTTTTTGTAAACAGTTTGACGATTTGAAACGGTTTGCAAAGATTTAAACCTAATGCAAACTATTTCGAAATGGTTTGTTTAATCACAAATTGTTCACAATTTGAGAAATCTACGATATATTTATTTATTTCTTAAAATTCCATGAATTTTCTAAAAGTTCCCAATTTTTGATTGAAAATTATAGCTTCTTAAAAAACACATTATTAATTTCAAACTAATTTTTAGAAATGAACTTACACAAAATTTTCACCCACCACCACTTTGATTTATGTTAAGTTTTATCTTCTTTATCTCATAATAAACAAAAATCACGGTTGAGCAAAATACACAAGTTCGCTAAAAAAGTGTAAACATAGAATACATATATCGCTAGCTAATTAATTCTATTGAGATTGCAATGACGAAGTCTGATTCCTCAATGCAAACTAGACAGCCTTTTGATCTCCTTGTCATAATCCACAAAATACTAAAGGAAAGTCTTTTCAAGGAATAGAAATAACTAGACTTTCTATTTGGATCTATGAACCTTGCTACAGTGAGAGACTCAACGATAGAGCGGACGCATGTATGTACGTGTGTGTATATATATATATATATATATATATATATATATACAGAAATGATCTAATAAGCACCGGTGCTCATCTTATCCTAAGCACCAGTGAGTTGGCACATTAATTCATTGGTGGATTGGAACTCACAAAATCTTTATCCACCAATAAATTAATGCGCCAACTCATCGGTGCTTAGGATAAGATGAGCACCGGTGCTCATTAGATCATTTCTGTATATATATATATATATATATATATATACACACATATATATACACACAGTTCCCAATCCTATCATGCCACCACACCCTGTCAGTCCCTCCCTGTCCAAGGAGCATCACTGTGAATCTATTGACCTAAACATCTGACTAATCAAGTTACAAAAAAGATCATGATCACCTATTTTCCCTCGTATATCACACTCTGCCTAGTGAAGTACAAAGGCCATTGTCCTAGACGATCATTTATACTATGACTGGAACAAAAAATGAATGAGCGTAAGAAACATAACTAGAAGAGGATTTGACTATTTTGTATTTACCTAGAAAGCCAATGATTTGCATATATATAGGACACGAGGCATGTGTGCCAAGATAGGCTATTGAACTAGGTCCAAGCGCATGAAGATGTTTGATTTGATCGGTCAATCCAATTGACATCACGAATGTGCATTTGACTAATGTCAGGTATATTGCTTCAAGTGAACATCGCGTAATTTATTGGTATATTATAATCCAAATTGATTTTGCACTAGTTGAAACATACTAGAAAATAAACTTTCCCATCAATTACAAATAACTCGGGGTATTCTTCTCGAGGATGATACTAGTTGGCTAACATATTCTTGATATGGCCAACTCATCTTGTTAGGTCGACTAGGCTTTGTTACCCACTAACACGGACTTGGACCTTTCAAGCATTGCATATATTGACACTAATCTTTGTTAGGATGTCTCAGTCGGTGCAATCTCGGCAAAACCACTAAAGCAATAAGGAAAGAGTAATGATATTTATCATCAGGATGATAGAACATCTGTGATATGGGAATTCATTATTCCTGACATTTCACTTTCTTTCTCTCTTGTTGCCTTTTTTCTTATTTCGCAAGTGTACGATATCGTAACAAGTAATATAGTGGACCTTTGAGTCCGAATTATCGTTCCCACGAGGACTACAGCCTAGTCTTAATTTTCAGTTTCTACTACGATTTGATGAAAGCAAACAAATAAAGAATTGGTATTATGTCACAATTGATTTTCTAGAATGAAGCAAATGCCTAAAACTAGTGAAAAATTATAATTAAGTGTTAAACAAGATTTAGGGAAAATTCACGTATGTAGAAAGTGTTAATGCAAAACAATTTCATCTATGATTACCTTAACTCCCAATTCAAGATTCTAGCCTATCGTAGTGTTCTATCGAATTCTCCTATTGTATTCAATTTACCCCTCTCGAGTTCTCATTGAGCCTATTCAACTAATTCAATTCCATATCTCTATGCGAATTATCCTTAGTTGAACGAGTTATGGTACTAAGAATTCATATAACGACCGCAATACTTAGTATGGGTATCTCTACACGTCATACTTCGTTACCGGATTCTACTACACGTTCTAAGTTTCAAACTCACCTCTCGATTCGTAAGAAACTCAATTGATCATCAAATTATTGGCCAGATAATTCAAAGCATTAAAGACATAATAGAATCAACACATTGAAGAATAATAAAAAAAAAAAAACAAAATTCTTGAATGAAATAACCAAGGGTCTCAATAGATTACATTGTTTGCCCTAACAACGGATTTAGCTACTCATAATCAAAGTAAAGGAATAAATAACAAAAGTCGAATACATCACCGAATTTAAATGATATAAAAAGTGGAAAAGAATCAACTCTTGCACCAAGATCTTCATCCGTTTCCAATCCTTGATTTAAACTCGAATCCTTGATGTAAATCTTCTTGCAATTTTTGCGTTGATCTTGTGTTTTCTCTTAATTTTATCAAAATGTGACCCTTATTTCGTGCCCATTCTTCTCTATTTATACTTGTCAATTGTCATTGGCCAATTTGGAGTAATTTTGTGGGCTTTCGGCGGCCCATTCGTCATAAAAATTTCTGGTGCCTGCAGCGCCCGTTGTTAATTCTGTTGCTTGGCAATGCCTAGGCGTTGGGCGCTTTTTTTTTTATTTTTCATTTTTTAAAAATTTTTGCTTCCATTCTTCCGGTGCTTGGGCGCTCCTTTGTGACGCTTGAGCGCCATTTTTCTGTCTACCATCACTTTGGCATGCCTCAACCCCTCTTCTCCACCTAATTTATCATTCCTTCAACCAAAACACTAACAAACACATTAAATTCATTCTATAAGTAGCAAATAAAACTAGAATGGTACGAAACTCGTGTGTGAAACACACTCATCAAATATCTCCAAACTTAACGGTTTGCTAGTCCTTGAGCAAGAAATAGAAATAACTAAGAGCATAAATATGTCAAATAGCTCACCGTTGGGCTCAGCGTTGAGAACATTATATCACATTCATGAAAGGTTTCAAAATTGAAATGCAAGAGCAAAAATTTCACCTAATCCATGCAGACCGGGTGTGTGTGTGTGTGAGTAATCAAATGTAACGCTGTACAATAATAAGTTGATCCAATTCTCAACCTGAAAAGTCACGTATGTTATCATTTCGCTCGTGGGATTCACACATCCCCAAACTTATTTTCTTTTCACATCCCGAGGTGTATTATGCAATTGACTTTCAATACTAACTTCTTACACCCACTCAAGTTTGGTATGATTTTATTAGTTGCAGTTTAACATATCAATAAATGAAGCTTCTCCTTATTTTTTACTACTTCAACCTCTAGGATTCAATCAAGTTACTAACCTTTTATCAACAGTTCAAGCCTCTAAAACAAGTGTTCGAGACTTAATCAAAACATGTGGTGCATCTTCTATTTCATGCATCTTTTTTCAGATATATGTATTCTTTTTACTCTGATGTGCTAGCGTTTCTCCATTAAGCTTTCTAAATGACTCATATAGCGAGTTTTAGGCCAATGACTCCCAAATCAGACGACTTTACGGCATCAGGTTTGAAACCCTTGCAGGCTTAATCACCCGAATCATAAATGGTACGAAGAAACGTTGTCCTCATTGGGATCTTTTAGGGTAGCTTCACAACAAAGCAGCTTTTTCCTTTTTACGCAATGATTAGTACAATGCTCCTTATTAAACACTCATTCTTGAAACTTGGCCCCCAACTTAAAGTCCTTACTTAATTTTCACCCTATCAGTCTCAGACAATCCACACAGAATTAAACACACATGGAATCCACATTTATCTCCAAGTTTCCCTACAACTGTTCAATCTTCCCAACATCAAAAATCTGGTTTAAGGGTATATGGTTATTGGAATTTAGCATTTAGGTCCTCTAATTCAACAACACAGATCAGCCTACTCATGTACAACATCACAATTTAATCACGCGCACGAATATTTTCTGTTCCACATAAATAGACAGAAATTCTCACCCCAGGCACACAACTTATCCCCAATTCATATACCAAAACGTGTCCTCAATCATATTTATCACTGCCGACAAAGCTATCCAACGCACACAAGCATGCAAGAACAAAATACACAATTTTTTTTTAAAACACATACAAAATAATAAAATATCTAAGCATACATCACACAATACAAACCTAACACCCCCAAACTTGAGATAAACATTGTCCTCAATGTTAAAAAAACACAAATGGGCGAGCTACTTACCTAGAAGACATGAAATGTGTCAGATGTCAGCGGTGTCATCCCGAGGGTGAGCTGGGTGTGATGTGCGATCATGCGGCTGAGGTGGCTGAGGGAAAGTATGGTCCGAGTGAGGATTGAGTTGAAGTCATTCTGATATTGAAACTGCCCGATCATTGAATGTTGCAACGAGTGCAATTGCATTGAGTGCATTTGTGCAGCCAGGTCCATGGTAGAGTCATTTGCAGGTGGCGCCCGACGGGATGTTGAGGGCCGCTCGAATTGTTCGGATGGTGGAACACTCAAGGACCCCAACCGGCTCATAAATTTCCATGTACGATCCCTTGTAATCACTGGTTTTGGGTGAATCACCTCCTTAGATGGATGGGTGACCACACCACCTTTCAAACATAATTCATAGATCATGGACGGGTGTCCTAGACCACCAGTAGTTGAGCCTTGTAAGGTGTGCAGAATGTCATTGTGGATGACCAAACCCACGTCAATAGATAACACACGCTGAATGGCATAGTTCAAAATTGCCCTTTCCTTCGTGACTTCACTCAGGTTCCCACTTGGTAACAATTTAGCCGATATGAAATGATATCACGCCTTGCATTTAGTAAAGATACCCGAAGCGGAGAAATTAATAACATCATCCCCCGATCGTTTCCATGAAGTTCCTAATTTTGCCAAAGTACGAATAACCTCATCTGGATCAATGCCCATACCCCCACATGTTAGAGTAGGCGTCGTCCTCAATGTCAAGTAGATTATAGTATCTATTGATTGATGACCGATCAAATGGTATCCATTTTCCCCTCAAAATGCCCTGAAATCCTTGTGCTCCTTAGTATTAGCGTAGAATTCACTCACAATAGGAATTAGAGTAGGGCGAGGTTGCTTGGCAAAAGTCTCCCAGTGGCGGCGTTCAATTTATGTCTGCATATAATTTTCAAAGCCTCGCTCAGGGATGCAACTCTTATGGACCACCAACGTGTTATAACGGTTGGAAGCCTCGGCACTAATGAACTTGCTTCTATCAAAGGAGCTGGAGGAAGAGGACGAGGCGGCTTTCGAGCGTTTTTTAAGTGGCATTCTTCCTTCAAATCTCAAACTTGGGCGCGAAGATGAGCCAAAGAATACAACTAAGATGTGGGGTGAGACTTCGGGTGATAGTGGTGAGGTAGTGTGGAAGCAAGAAATGGTAGAAAAGAGAAATGGAGAAGAGGAGTGGGGAGACTAGAAGAGGAGAAGAGGGAAAAGATAAGAGGGGAAATAAAATAGAAGAAAAGAAAAAAAAAACTTGTTACGTTTTTTTATTTCGCAAGTGTACGATATCGTAACAAGTAATATAGTAGATCTTTGTGTCCGGATTATCGTTCCCATAAGGACTACACCCTAGTCTTAATTTTCAGTTCCTACTACGATTTGATGAAAGCAAACAAACAAAGAATTGGTATTGTGTGACAATTGATTTTCTAGAATGAAGCAAATGCCTAAAACTAGTGAAAAATTATAATTAAGTGTTAAACAAGATTTAGGGAAAATTCACGTATGTAGAATGTGTTAGGGTAAAACAATTTCATCTATGATTACCTCAGTTCCCAATTCAAGATTCTAGCCTATCGTAGTGTTCGATCGAATTCTCCTATTGTATTCAATTTACCCCTCTCGAGTTCTCATTGACCATGTTCAACTAATTCAATTTCATATATCTATGCGAATTATCCTTTATGGCACTAAGAATTCATATAACGACCGCAATACTTAGTATGGTATCTCTACACGTCATACTTCGTTACAGGATTCTACTACACACTCTAAGTCTCAAACTCACCTTTCGATTCGTAAGAAACTCAATGGATCATCAAATTATTGGCCAGATAATTCAAATCATTAAAGACATAATAGAATCAACACATAGAAGAATAAAAAAAAATAAAAAATTCTTGAATGAAATAACCAAGGGTCTCAATAGATTACATTATTTGCCCTAACAACGGATTTAGCTACTCATAATCAAAGTAAAGGAATAAATAACAAAAGTCGAATACATCACCGAATTTAAATGATATAAAAAGTGGAAAAGAATCAACTCTTGCACCAAGATCTTCCTCCGTTTCCAATCCTTGATTTAAACTCGAATCCTTGATGTAAATCTTCTTGCAATTTTTGCGTTGATCTTGTGTTTTCTCTTAATTTTGTCAAAATGTGACCCTTATTTCGTGCCCATTCTTCTCTATTTATACTTGTCAATTGTCATTGGCCAATTTGGAGTAATTTTGTGGGCTTTCGGCGGCCCATTCGTCATAAAAATTTCTGGTGCGGCGCAGCTCCTAGGCGCCGGGATTTAGAGGCAGGCAGCACTTCGGCGCTGCGTAGACCGTGCTTAGGCACTGCCTTCCTGCATTTTTCTTCATCTTTTTTCTTTTTTTATTTTATTTATATATATATAATTTTTTTTTGCTTCCATTCTTCCGGCGCTTGGGCGCTCCTTTGTGGCGCTTAAGCGCCATTTTTCTATCTAATATCACTTTGGCATGCCTCAACGCCTCTTCTTCACCTAGTTTATCATTCCTTCAACCAAAACACTAACAAACACATTAAATTCGTTTTATAAGTAGCAAATAACGTAACCAAATGAAACTAGAATGGTACGAAACTTGTGTGTGAAACACACTCATCATCTTTCATAAAAATTGAAATGTCCAATCCCATTATTCTACATAAATTGTCACAGACTCACATCGCTAATATTCCATCATCTTAATAATAAATAAAATTATTAATAAAGGAAATACTTGCAAGTGATGATGACAAGAGAGTTTATAAGAATGCCAATCCTACGTTAAATTCTCTAAAAATGTTGATTTTCCTAGCTCAACTCAATCAGCCCTCTCAAGATTTTTTTAAAGGTCAATAAACTTTATTACTCCAAATCGCCACAAATTGTTTGTGAAAGAAATCGAGGAATATAGTCAAACCATCTACATGTAGACCAATCAAGTGAAAAGAATGCTGGGACTTCGTGAGCTACTTTGTTCCTCTCCTGGGAATAAATTGACAAGATCTATAATGGACATCAGCAAGTAACACTTTAATATCCGACAGTAGCGTCGCATTTGGAGCTCACGAAATTTGTCTTCAGACTCTGCATAACTCGAGGGGAATCAATTTCTATTACTACTATTTTGAAACCAATATCCATAGCAAGTGCAAAGCCCATTACACAAAGTAATTGCCTCCACATCCTCCGTCTCATAGAATCCCATTGTTTTCTTTGATTGAGCCGTCAATACCGAATTGATTAAGCCATATTTTTCCCTAATGGCCACGTCTGTGTTAAGTTTTAGTCCACCAGCCTGTGGAGGTGTCCATCTTATATTCATTTTGTCTCGCTTAAAATTCAATTGAATCCTAACTGCTTCATGTCACCGTTGCATCATACAAGTGATTGAATTTTTAACTGTATGTAGATCTCATTGCACTTCTCCATGTATTATCTGACTTTGTTCGCCCCCAAAATATACCATAAAACGCACTCAAATTCAGCCAATTTCGACACCCCGCATTTTTTGGTGATACCAGGTAAGACATCCCACATGTCTTCAACGCCAGAAAATAGCTTCACACGTCTCCACTAACCCATCACCTTCCAAACAGACTTTGCCTCCTTACAACAGAATAGCACGTGTAAGATCGACCCATTGAAGCCGCATTGATCACATACCTCATCAATTGGTACTTCCCATTTTCACAGATTTTCTCTAGTTGGTAATGCTCCATGAAAAATTCTTCAAAAGAATATTCGAATTTTAGGAGGCCCTGGTAATTTCCAGATATGATTCCACCATATCATTGTTGTCAAATTACTAGAGCCTTCCACAGGTGACTCTCTCGCTACGAAGACCCGATATCTACTTTTCACCAAATATTCCCCATTAGCCTCAATGCCAAATCAACTTATTTGACTGTAGAATTCTTCCCAAAGGAATAG
Organism: Fraxinus americana; assembly: GCA_035079005.1. Lineage (NCBI taxonomy): Eukaryota > Viridiplantae > Streptophyta > Magnoliopsida > Lamiales > Oleaceae > Fraxinus > Fraxinus americana. The sequence goes on along the minus strand of CM068726.1, from coordinate 22,881,847 downwards.
ATAATATTTTGTCACTATTTATTCACGCAAATGTGCTTTTGATTTTGTTAACATTCCAAGCATCTGTGACTGTAATTAAATCACTAACCTTGTCAACTGCTGCATTAGGAGCCGATTATGGTGTGAAAGATGTGGCCTTGGTAACCACGGGTCAGAGAAGATTTGTATTGATTGGTCATTCCCTATTCACCCCCTCAAGCGTTGTTGGAATATCTCTCGACCCCATAGAATACTTTGCCATATTGCTGAATCAGTTGTTGGAAACTTGGAGATGGAAAAACTTTTAAGAGAGAGAATGATAAATTCGATAGAACGGTCTACTTTTTTTGTTTCTTGAATTGACTTACTTTAAAACGCTAGAATCACAAGCCTTTTTATAAGATTTAAGAAGCATATACTTAGTCTAGTATATGTATCCATCATTATTACATTCTTCTTCATTAAATGATTCATGAATATATCAAATATATGAATCCGTTATAAATGTATATCAACAATGCATGAATGTTGCAAATCCTATTACATGAACCAATTTACACTACAATAAAAATAGTCATTAGCAACATTTAAAAGGCAACATTTGTTGATAAATGTTGCCAAAATGGTCTTTTGGCAATATTTTCGTAAGTGAACGTTGCCATAGGTTAATATAAATGAGTTTTAGCAACGTTTTTTTTAAAAATGTTGCGGTAGACCACTTTTCGCAACGTTTATTAAGTGTTGCGAAAGGTCTTACCTTTCGCAACGTTTTGTAAACGTTGCTAAAGGTAAGACCTTTCGCAACGTTTTGATAAATGTTGCGAAATGTATTTTAACCCATTTAATCATTGAGTCCATCAATTTCAACCCAACAATAATATTCGATTTAGCTTACAATTTTATTTTATTTTAACCTAATTTACTCCAACCCAAGACTTGGCCCAATACAACCTACCCAGCGGCCCATTCCAAAAACAAAATACCCGGCCCATTCCAAAAACATAATACCCCAGCCCATGACTCAATATTCTCCCATTTCGATTTCCCCTGAATTCAACCCCTCCCGCCCCCGCCTCCGCCTTCGCCCTTCGCGGCGACGGGAGCTCGGCCTCGATCCGTCGGTCTCCTCGGCTCGCGATCGCCTCGGTGCCGACAAGTTTCGACGACGGCAGCCGACCCACAACTTTTCGATAGCGACGCCGAGCCCACGCATCGGATCGTAGACTTCTTCCACTTTTCGACAATCAACCACACTCACTCCGGTGGCGTAGACTTCTTCCACGTTTCGACAGCAATGACCTACTCCATCTGTAAGTCCAACATCGTAAGTGTCCAGCAGCTCTTCGCCTCTTCCTATTTGTGCAATTTGTTTTTTCGTTTGTTCAAAATAATTGTGCAATTGTGTTGTGTTCAAAGTATTTGTGCAATTGCGTTGTGTTCAAACTTTTTGATGAATTTGTGGATTTGTTTATTTATCATTTATGGACTGTAATTTGTGGGACTGCAATTCCGATTCTGTGAAGAAGGTTTGGGCGGTGTTGTGTAATTTGTGTTGGAATGGATTGGATTGGTGTCTGATTTGGATTGTTGTCTAATTTGGTGAATGAATAATGTTTGGGCAGATTTGGGCAGTGTTGTGTTGAAATGGTTGGAATGTTTGGACAGTGTTGTGTTGGAATGTTGAAGTAAACATAAGAAACTAATTTCCATAGGAAAACTCGACCAGTCTTGACAAACTGAGAAGTCCTCAAAACAAAACAGATTTATTTTACAGATACCATGATAGTGCGATTAAATATCCTTATCTGTTAATATTGATGAATCTTATTCAAGCATTTGTTCAAAGTTGACAGTAGCAGATAAGCCCTTTTCCCTCATTGGCTGTCAAGAGGGGAACGAGTGAACTCGAAAATTTATATTACTAACCAAACAACTATTAGCTTCCATATATTGATAATTCATATAAAGTTTATATATTAGGTTGTTCAAAAGTTTCATGGAGAATGGATTTTGTACTAGTACTAGTAATTTTTTCAAATTTTTTTTTTTGGGGAAGAACATGTGATTAAAAAGTATACATTTTTTTGAATGTATGTATAAAATTATTTTATTGAGAAAATATACGATCGAAAATGAGTTTGGGGGAAGTGAGTTTTTAAAAAATGGGATTTGTAGATCATAACTTATTAAACCTCTATTCGAGCCTCATTTTATTTTTATTTTTTAAAAACTTATTTTCAATTACATATTGTCCCAATAAAATAATTTTTCACAAATTAAGTTTTTATTCTTATTTTTTAATCATAGTATTCAAAAATTCAATATTACAAGATTATTCTCCCAATAAATAGGTTCAAACAAACTCTAAATTTATATTTAATTTGTATTTATTTTATTGAAATTTGGTGTCCAAAATGTGTTGATCAGTATGCATACATGTTGAACAAAGTGAATTAGTACTACGGTCATGTTACATTACCAACGATATATCACTTCATTAAATACGAAGAAGAGGAGTTTAAAGTCCAAAGGCAATTCATTTGTTGAACTTTTCTTTATAGATTATTAACGAACACCTAATTTTTTTCTTCATAAATATAGATACATTTCGTCTGTAAACAATTATAAATATAGATACGTTATTTTATTTGAAAACAACCAATTCAAGAAAAATAAAACATGGGATTTTGTTCGACGTTTGATGTTGGGATTTTGTATTTTAGTTTTATTTCGAAGCTTCTGATTCTTGACTATCAATGAAAAATCTACTTATAATCTTGTTTGCACATACGGTGAAGGAAAGGAGAGGAAAAGTAAAAGGAAAGGGAAGTAAAAGACAAAACAAAAAGCACTTGGAGACAGTTATATAGCGAAAAAAAGACAATTTCCTTTCCACTGCCTCACCGCACACACTATTTTATACTGAAGTGAAATATATATTTTTATATATCTCTGACTGGGATTTTACTTCCGTTTTCTTTTTTTTTTATCGGGTTTTCTCGCCGTTGATTTTTTCGCTCTAAACTCCGGTCCTTTTCTCAGCTCTAATCTTGAGAGTTTAGACTTTTTGTATTTGACCTAGTCTCGATCCAATTGTAATGTATATAGATATATACAGGTATATATAGAGAGATTAGAAAATAGCGTTTTTGAGTTGACACTGAGAAGCTGCTGCTGCGATACCTCATTCTTTCCTTTTGCCTATTATATACTTCTACTTTTATCTAATATATCTTTTTCTTGTTTAGTGTTGAATAATATCTTTACATACAATGGACAAAGAGTGGCTACACTTATCAAGGTTATCATCTAAAATTAAATATTGCAGATCTAGATATCAATCGAACAAGATGTAACGTATAATGATCATAAAGTTTAACTTGTAGATTTTTAGAACAATATAGAGATGGAGCCCAAAAGTTTGTTGAACGAGCTCGTGAAAGTTGCAATTCAGAAATGATAGTATGCCCTTGTGTTAGGTGTAGAAATCTAATGCATCACCATTATGATACAGTCTATGAACATTTGATTATTAAGGGTATGGATCCTACATACAGTGCCTGGATATTTCATGGAGATCAAGCAAGTGGATCAAAGTTGCTCAATGTAGAAAATCTCGAGTCACACAGGATGTTTAAGGACTTCTATGCACAACATGATGTAGATCCTGAAAACCCTCCTGATGGAAGAGCGGAAGAGATTGAAAGTTTAGTTGAGCATGCTAAAACGCCTTTATATCCTGGTTGTAGGGCGTTCACGACGATGTCAGCTTCAGTTGCTATGTTTAAGCTTAAAGCTTCACATGGTTTATCTGACACTGGTTTTGATGAAAAAACTTGTCAATACATTTGATCTTGGCTATGAGAAAATACATGCTTACGTGAATGATTGTTGTCTATATAGGAATGAGCTCGAACAAGTTGAGTTATGCCCAAAATGTGGTTGTTCAAGATGGAAAGTTAACCAACGGACTAAAAAAATTCAGAAAAAAACTCCAGCAAAAGTGTTGCGTTATTTTCCTATAATACCAAGACTTAAGAGGATGTTCGGAATAGAAGAGATGGCACTCAAGTAATAAAAGTTCAGACGGTAAAATTAGGCATCCAGTTGATTCATTGAGTTGGGAAATGATTAACAGAAGGTGGCCACATTTTGCATTAGATCCTCGAATATTAGATTAGGTCTTGCTACTGATGGGTTTAATCCTTTCAAAGATTTTAGTTCTAAATATAGTTGTTGGCCAGTAATTTTAACTATATATAACTTGCCTCCCTCATTATGCATGTCAAAGGAAAGTTTGATGATGAGTTTATTGATTCCGGGACCAAAGCAACCAGGTAATGACATAGATGTTTATTTGACACCACTTGTAGACGACTTAATGTTGTTATGGAGTGATGGAGTTGAGATGTATGATGCAGTCACAAAGTCTACATTCAATTTAAAAGCTATTTTGATGTGGATAATACATGATTTTCCTACATATGAAAACATATCTGGATGGCCTGTCAAGGGGAAAATTGCATGCCCTATTTGTCGTGAAGACACATGTTCACTATGGTTGAAGCATGGTAGGAAGTTTGCATACATGGGACATAGAAGATTTCTCGCCTTTCATCATCCATTTTGCATTAAAAGAAGCTGATTTAATGGACATATTGAAATCGATATCAGGCCGAAGATAAAAAAAATGGTGAAGATTCTAGTGAAGTTGATAAAATTACAAATGTTTGGGGAAAAAATGGTAAGCGAAAAAGGAAGAAGAATACAACTCAACCTAATGTAACATGGAAGAAAAAGTCTATATTTTACGATCTACCATATTGGAAGGTAACTATTGTAATATTTAAATACTTCTACTTCCTATAATACCAAAACTAAAATTGATGTTTGATTTGCAGACTTTACTTGTACGTCATAATTTGGATGTGATGCATGTGGAGAAGAATATATGTGACAATATCATTAATACACTGCTCCTCACACCTTATCACGTGCAGAAAGACAAATATTTTGTAAAAGGCTTGCTAACTTGAGATTACCCGAAGGTTATGGATCTAATATTGGAAATTGCATTTCGGTGGATGAATGTAAGATAGTTGGACTCAAGTCTCATGATTGTCATATTTTAATGCAACAATTATTACCAGTTGCGTTGAGAGGACTTCTACCTAAAGGTCCAAGGAATTCCATTTTGAAATTATGTTCATTTTTTAATGAAATATATCAAGGAGTGGTGGATAGAAATGAAATCGAACAATTAGAGGAGGATGTTGCAGAAACTTTATGCATGTTGAAAAGGTATTTCCCGCCTTCCTTTTTTGATATAATGGTACATTTAACAATCCACATTGGGAGAGAAGTTCGCTTATGTGGACCAGTACACTATCGTTGGATGTACCCATTTGAAAGGTAATGCTTATTCAAGTTTTTCCCTAAAGTTAAATTTATTATCACATCGGTTGGTTAACTTTTTAGATTGTTACATTTGTATAGGTATATGAAAGTGTTGAAAGCGTATGTTATGAATCGTGCACGACCTGAAGGGTGCATGGCTGAACGATATATTGTGGAAGAAAATGCGATGTTTTGTAGCAAATACATAACACAAGCAGCGAAAATAGGCTCTAGGCCTGCACGTAATGAAGAATATGACAGTGATTTCTTGGTTGCAGGGCGTACAATTTCTAAAGGGAAGCCTATTGTACTCTCCGATGAAATGTTGAAAGTTGCTCATCGCTATGTGTTGCTAAATAGTACAGAAGTTCAACCATACATAGAGTATGTTATGGAATATCTACTTCAATAAATTTATAACATTCGACCATATATATTTATTTGACTTAATATTGTTTGTTCCTTAGGATGCATATGGATGAACTCAAGAGGGACAGACGACTAGGAAGAAATGAGTCTTTACTGTATAAGAAGCACATTGATTCATTTGCTGTCTGGTTGACTGATAAGGTTGGAATACATAAAATCAATATAGTTGTGCTATTAATTATTTTACATCTAACATTTTTAACATAAAAACAGATTGAAGGTCAGCTATTGACGGACAATGTTTCGAACAATCTGAAGTGGCTAGCACGTGGTCCTAGACGTCAATCCATGTCATATTCTAGTTTTGTCATAAATGATCTTCGGTTTCACACTAAAGATGCTTCTCGTCAAAATAGTGGCATTTTAGTTGAAGCAACAACCATTTGTAGATCTAGTGTAAAAGATAATGCACATGTAGTTGGGCAAGTTCAATACTATGGAGTTTTGCGTGATGTGATAGTTCTTGATTATAACACATTTCATCTTCCAATATTCAAGTGTGATTGGGCAAATATCTTGAATGGAATAAAAAAAGAAGATGGATTCACTCTGGTTAACCTTAACGAGGGACACATGTAATTTGAAAATGATCCTTTCATCTTAGCAACACAGGCGAAACAAGTGTTTTATTCTAGGGAGGATGACACATCTAGTTGGTACGTTATTTTGCAAGCGCCACCAAGAGAGTTTCATGCATCACAGATGGCAGAAAATACTACTTACAAGGCAACTATTCCACTAGGGTTGGATTCACAGTTAATTACAGACAACCTTGATAAGGATGAGAATTATGCAAGGATAGACGTCGAAGGTGTATTATGTGATGCGTAGATTACTTTGATAACGTTCGTGGATATAGTGTTTTTATTTATATTATATTTTAACATGCAACAAATGAAATATTATGATTGTTACGAAATAGATAATGTTTAGAATGTGTTAAGATCTCTAACACGTTTAATTTATTTTGATGTTGCAGATATTTATTATGTCTGTAAATAATATTTCGAAGCAAGGGACAGTGCGAAATAGATTTGTTACAATGGACAAAGATGAGGTAATTGTTTTTTCCTATAATACGTAAGATATTTAGATTATTTCGAAAATAATTACATTTATCTTTTGTATTCATTGCATTCGTAAAGTCAACGAAACAAACTCTCCTTTTATTGGATAAAACTTCTTGACTGTGATTAGACCTTAGACTAACTCTCATTTTTCCATGGTCTTGTTTGTTCTTCTTTCTTGCTCTACTACTTTTTCTTTGTGAACTACGGTTAGATGTGTTGGAATTCTTTTGCTGTGAACTGTAGTGACATTGGTTAGATGTGTTGGGATTCTTTTGTTGTGAACTACATTGGCATTGGATTCATTCCTTTTTAGGAGAGTTGACTTGAATACTAGATCGGGGCAACGCCATTGTGGTACTAATTAACCAATCTTGTACTTTTTAGACTTTCTGATGCTTGAACTTGTATATGAAGGGTGATGCTAGTAGATGAATACTTCATTTTAATGCTTTCGTGAAGTGAATTCTGTATTAACTTCGTTTATAATCATTGAACTTATTTGCTTCTTCTTTTTTTTTTTTGGTGATTTTTGTTGTTGAGTAAATTTTTTCCTTCATTTTGGTAAATAATTTTGTCCTTCAATGTGTTGCTGTAGGTCCATTTCTATGTCCGCATGATTTTATGATTAGCTTCTGTGTTGAGAACGGATGAAGAGGAACACAACAATGTAATTTCAAGAAGTCTTTGACAGTTGGGGCCATTTATTTTTGGGATAGCTTGTTGGTTATATAAGCAAACTCAGATATTGATCCAATATTTTGTAATATTTTTTTGGTCAATTGTGATTGCTTTATAACTTTTTGAGTAGGCTAATGAAGTTAGCATATTGTACTGAATCATATTTACTATTTTTGCTTATTAGAATTATGTAAAATCTTCAGGCATTTTGTTTTGTATTTTGTTTTGTTATTATTATTAGGTTTGTTGGAAATTACATAATTGTGGGATTTTTTTTTTTAAAAATTGTAACATAACCTACGGCAACGTTGATGGAACGTTGCCGTAGGTGATCTACTCTACGGCAACACCTTGATTTGCAACACACGTGTAAACGTTGCAAAAGGCCTAAGACAACATTTTTCGAACGTTGCCATAGACTGTTTTTGTTGTAGTGTTAATTATAATCAAATTTATATTTCTAACACCTTCCTTAAACTTGATTTATGGTAACTCTGAAACTTCACAAATGCATCGATCTTTAATGGTTTGGTTAAAATATCATCAATCTATTCATGAGACTTTACAAACTAACTCCACATATTGTTTGTCAACACAATCCCGAACAAAATGATACTTCATGTCGATATGCATGATTCGATCATTTAAAACGGGATTTTTAGTCAACGATAAAGCTGACTTGTCATCAACAAAAATCTTTATTGGATTGCCTTGTTGTAAATGAAAGTCCTTTAACAAATTTCGAAGCCAAATTGCTTAACAAATGCAAGATGCAACCACAACATATTCTGCTTCACAACTTGAGAATGTAACAATAGGTTGCTTCTTTGAAAGCTACGTAAAAGTCGTATCCCCATGAAAAACACATGTCGACAGACAAACAAACAATTAAGATATCACCATTAGAGTTCACTTTTTTATAAAATATCGAAGAGTGTAAAATTGTATAATTAATTCACAAAAATGTGCCAAATAATGCTATCAAAAATAATTTAAGTTTATCCAATGTTGGATCGGTGTATGTGTGCGCATAGTCACTTTTAAACATCATCTAAATTAGAAAACAATTATCAAGAAGGATTTTTTTAAAAAAATTGGCTCAAACCTGACCCCTTGTGGTCAAATAGTTTTTCGCTCATGAGATTCACACCCCAAATATATGTTTATTTTTTTCCCCGGGTATGAATATAATGGGTGCTCTCAATTCACTATTTTTTTCCTCTAATTCGATTGGGTAACCTGCAATATCAACATTTACTCATGTGATGATTCTCTACTGGATGAGTGTTTTGATATTTAAGCTTATACTAAATAATTCAAACCTACTAGTTATCAAAGCCCAAAAATCAAAATTGTACAAAATCAATTTTTTCAATTAAAGCTCATGATTGACATCACACACTTAAGTTTTCTTTTTTACCCTTTTAGTGAACTTTATGTTGATAGCTCCTCGGTTGTTTAGACGAAAGGGTACCAGGTTTCGAGATACCTTAACAGACTTAATAACTCGAGTAAAAAAGATTACGAAGTGAAGCCTAAAATTCAACAAGTGCAAAATCATTATTTTAAGCACAACAAAACTAATGTGACTTAGATCTCTAACATATGGTCATTACCTACTTGACAAAAGATATTGTACACAAATATGATCACATGAATGGAATCAACACTTTTTTACATAGTATCCTTCACCGACTCGGCTATCCCCAAACTTATCTCACAATATGGTTAAGTAGAAAAAAATAGAGAATGTAGGATTGATAAAAATTTAAACACAACTCACAACCTAATTCAACAAATTTAAAAAAAAAAAAAAAAAAAAAACTATCCATCAATAAAAAATATTCACATCTAGATAACAATTAATCATGACTATTGTGTTCAAAGTAACTTGGGATCTCACATGGACAAGCAAAGTTTAGAAAAAAATAGGCACAAATAGCATATTTAGTCATGCATAGTTGATGCCGGGTAGAATAGTGATTATCCTCAAAAGATTATCCAAACTCCGGTTCACCACCTCGGTCTGTCTATCTGTCTGGGGTGGTAGGCGTTGCTAAAATTCAACCGCGTCCCCAATTTCTCCCATAAACTTTTCCAGAAATGACTCATGAACTTGATGTCATGATCAGAAGTAATGGAATGAGGCACACCATGCAAACGCATAATTTCTTTAAAGTAAAGATGGGCAATACAAGTAGCATCTATTGTCTTCCGCCATGCTATAAAATGGGCCATCTTCGAAAACCTGTCAACCACAATAAAAATAGAATCCAAGGCCTGTTGGTTACGAGGTAGTCCCTAAACAAAATCCATACTAACATCAATCCAAGGAGCTTCAGGTACTGGTATAGGTGTATAAAAGCCCGCATTAGTAAGAGTCCCTTTTGACCGCTGACACACACAACAACGCCCAACATGATGAGCCACGTCACTACTCAATTTGGGCCAGAAATAGGTAGAGGAGACCAACTCCAGCGTCTTATCTCGCCCGAAATGTCCCATGTTATGAAATTCTTAGTGAACAATCTGGAATGTACAACTGTAACCCACGAAATAGATAGCCATTATGTAAAATGAAATCATGTCGTTGGTTGTTAGTTATCCCCTGAATTATCTTCCCAAAGGAAGGGTCTGTTGCATACATATCTAGAAAGGCCTCAAATCCGACGACGCTGGTGCTCATGGTGGTGAGAAGGGAGGTATGACGGCTCAAGGCATCTGCGACACGATTCAAACTCCCAGCTTGATGTCTTAGTGAAAAAGTGAACTCCTGCAAGTACGCCACCCACTTGGCATGTTGTCTACTCAGTTTGTGTTGTCCATTGATATACTTCAGCGCCTCATGATCAGTGATAAGAATGAACTCCCTCTGTATCAAGTAATGATGCCAATACTTCAAAGACTGAACTATGGTATAGAATTCGAGATCATATGTGGAATAGTTCCTCTTTGATCCTGATAGCTTCTCACTAAAAAATGCCATCGGACACCCCTCTTGACTCAAAACACCGCCAATGCCAACTCTAGATTCATCACAATTAACTTCAAACGCTTTTCAAAATCTGGAAGTGCCAAAACTGGAGCCTCTGTCATCCGTTGCTTGACCAACTGAAAACTGGCTTCTGCTTCATCCGACCATTTGAATTCACGTCCCTTAAGACATTCTGTGATGGGAGCAATCAAAGTGCTGAAGTTCCTGATGAACTGACGGTAGAAGGATGCCAATCCATGGAAACTTCTGACATCGTGCAAAGTTTTCAGCTTGGGCCATCCTAATATTGCATCTATCTTCGACTGATCTATAAGAACACCATGAATAGATACAACGAAACCAAGAAAAGTAACGGAAGAGGTGAAGAAAGAACACTTCTTCCGATTAACGAACAGGCGCTCCGTCCTCAACATATCAAAAACCGTGCGGAGGTGATCAAAGTGTGATTCCCACGTCGGATTGTAAATAAGGATATCATCGAAGTAGACAACCACGAACTTTTCCATAAAAGGTCGTAACACCTGATGCATAAATCTCATAAAGGTGCTAGGTACGTTGGATAGTCCAAAAGGCATGACCATCCATTCATACAAACCATGTTGCATCTTAAACGTCGTCTTCTACTCGTCTCCAGGCCTGATTCTGATTTGATGATATCTGCTCTTAAGGTCAATTTTTTAGAAAACTTTAGAACCGGAAAGCTGATCTAACATATTATCCAAATGAGGAATTGGAAACATGTACTTCACTGTAATCCTGTTGATTGCTCTACTAACAACACACATACGCTAAGAACCATCCTTCTTTGACACTAGTAGAGCAGGAACTTCACATGGACTCATACTTTCACGAATGTAGCCTCTCTCCAACAATTCAACCACTTGTCGCTGCAACTCTGCAGCTTCCTTAGGACTGAGGCGATAAGCTGGTCGATTAGGTAAACTAGATCCTGGAACAAGGTCAATCTGATGTTAAATATCCCTCATAGGCGGCAATCCCAGAGGGAGATCCTCAGGCATCAAATTAGAGAACTCCGTTAGCATCTACTGTACTTCTACTGGTAAATCTAGATTCTCGTCATCAGTATTATTCTCACGAGGCAGTAGAGCATAGACCACATCTTCATGCTCAATCACTTCCAAAAAACTGGACATAGAAAGTAGGTTGGCACTTTTAGCTATCGGGACAGGAGTGATTTCTTCTATACGTGGCGCCAACACAACCCTTTTCCCTCTGATACTAAGGGAATAAGTATTTTTTCGTCCATCATGAACAACACTGCGATCATACTGCCAAGGTCGACCCAACAATATGTGACAAGCATCCATCGACACAACATCACACCAAGCATTGTCAAAATATTTCCTGCCAATCGAGAAAGATACTAGACATCGCTTTTCGACTGATACTGCACTGCCTTTACTCAACCACGACAATTTATATGGCATGGGATGCTGATCTGTCTTCAACTGTAATTTCTGGACAGCTTCTTCAGACACTACATTTTCACAGCTTCCACTATAAATGATTAGTTTGCAGACCTTATCCGCTACCGTGCAGGTTGTGTGAATGATGTTGGTTCTCAACCAGTCGTCCCCTAAATTGCCTTTGGGGGTCAATAGACTCTTACGCAAGACTAGAGTTTCATGATCGTCCCCATACAGCATTCCTTCCTCTTCATCATCGTCATATACGGGCTCTCCAACCTCCTCAGTCTCGTCTACAATTTCTTCATCAATTAGGAGATTTTTACTCGTCCGATTTACTGGTTTCCTGTAATCAGTTGCTCGATGTCCCTGTTCACCGCACCTAAAGCACCTAATATCCGAACCAGGATTATCCCATGGTGGCTGTTGAGTAGGACGAGGTTCTTGAGGGCGAATAGGCTGGCTACTTTACTTCTAATCACCAGTTTCCTACTCTGTTGCTTCTCAACAAAAAGTGCACACTGGTATACTTCAGAAACAGTCCACAGAGAGTGAAGGCTGATGAGATCCTGTATGGACTGTCGTAATCCTCCCAAATATCTCGCCACCATCTGTTCTTCCATTTCAGACAAATCATTCCGAGCCACCAATTGATAGAACTCCTCGGTGTAGTCATCAACCGACCTTACGCATTGCCTTAGAGAATGAAGCCGTTAAAACAAGGTTTGAGTATAGCCGAAAGGAAGAAAGTGACTTTCTTCTTCATTTTCTTCCAATCCGTGATTTTAGCTTTACCCTGCCTACTACGTGAACATCTCAACTGCTCACACCATGCAGATGCTCTCCCCTTAAGTCTGATGGCAACTAACGTTAATTTGACACGATCTGGAACCTCCTTATACTCAAAGATACATTCCACTTCATTCAGCCAATCAACAAAAACTTCAGCCTGTAACGTACCAGAAAACTCTGGTAGATCCACCAGAAATCCGAAATGTACATGACGATCCTCCCAACCACGATGCTTCCAGACTCGAGCAGGATTGTGATACGAGTTTTCATAACTGGTATCAGACTCGTGACCCCCTAGTTCGCGGTCATCGAGATCCTGTGCCGCCAGACGCTGAGTTAACTCTGCTACTTGCCTCTGTAAGTCTTCAATCATTACCTCTTGAACATTACGATTACGGTATGGAACTTCTTCATTCGGAACCTGCCCTCTACGACCACGACCACCAACCATGATTGACTGATGAAATATAGTCCAAGAAGATGCTGATGCTCTGATACCAACTGACGCCGGGCAGAATAGTGATTATTCTGCAGGCCAGAACCAATTGACAAACGAGAAAAATCTTTATTATTCAACAACTGACGAAAATAACCCACAAGTCGGGTTAAATAGTTAGAAAGTATTAATTATCGAAATTTTGCCAAAAATAGCAAAATTCTATTATTCATACCAAAACAAAATACGTAATGAAAGGAAGAAGATCCCAAAAATCTGGCTAAATTTGAGATGATCTATGTCAAAAAGGAAATCAAAATATTACTAAAAATGGCAAAAAATAGCTTAAATTGACGATTCGGACAGGAAAATAGCTGAATTTGGCCTCGAAATCGATGCACACCGAGCATAGCTGGGTGCCCACGACCTGCGAACCGGAAATAGCTTTCTGAATTGGGGTCTGGGTGTGATTCTGACAACCATAGCCAAAGTTATGGCCAACATACCGAAACGTATCCAAAAGCGGCCCCAATTAGGAAAGATTGATGATTACTTGCCATTCTTGCGCTAATCCGCCAACTCATGGTATCTCAACACCATTAACGAACTATCAGACAGCTCGGCCTCGTCTGACTCCGATTTTCCTGCATCAATAGCTCATGAATCAACAACAGTTTTAAACATCGAGCCATCCTAAGCCGACAAAGCTATCTAACATGTCAACAAAAAATCATAACAATTAAAGCGAAATCACCCCTAAACTTAAATTACATATTATCATCAATGTGTAAAAGAACAAGATAAAAAGAGAAGAGGGAATAATGAAACTTTCCTGGTTGAATATTTGGTGAAGACATACCAATACTTGAATTGGACTTGTGATGCTCTTAATGAACTTGGGTAAGTCACCTTCTTGTACACAATTTACCCCCAAATCTGTCAGGAACCATATATATGTGGGATTTAAAAAATTACCTACAAAAAATAATAGTAGCTAATTAAATAAAAACATGAAAATACATAAAAGTAAATAAAAAGCTTAAAAGTAAGAAAATTGGGTTGCCTCCTAATAAACATTTTTTTATAACTTTTAGCTCAATTTTGGCAATTGCCCCATGGGTATCTAAAGAAGGCTTTGAATGCCTTTTCCATTTTCCTTCATTTAGCTTTGTTCAACTCTTCATTAGATCTGTAAAACTCAACATTACCCACATCCATATAATAGGACTTACATATTCCATTTAATTCAAATTCAACTATGAAAACTTCCATCTCCTCATTAGGTTTAATCATAAAATCAATTTATTTGCAATCAATTAAGTCAGGATAGTGTAAGTTGATTTTCTCCTCATTGATTGCCACATCTTCGTTTAATCCCTTTGTGATTAGATTTTTACTCATTTTAGGCTCTTCTTCAATGATTGAACTGTCATTGGGTTGAATGATTGATCCGCAACCAAACTTCACGGGCAATGATAAGTCTTTCTTATTACCTCCATCAAGTGGATTATACCTCCATTTTTGAAATCCATCCCAATATATGTAATCTCCCATAAGAAAGCCATCTTCATCCAACTTGGCCAGCTCATATAATAACTTACAAGTACCTTCTCATTCAATAAGGGATGACCATTTCCCACCATCTTGATATCCTCATCCCAATCGTCCGATTCATAATCTCATGCGAGCATGTAACTATCATCAAAATTATCCGGTGCTTGTTTTTGACATTTCAAATATTGCATAAACCAAAGTTTCAACATTGATACGTTATTGTACGAAAACAAGTATAGCTGTGTACAATGCATCGCTTGACAAATTTAACATCTTGGACCTCCAAACATATTTTCCATAGTTAATGTAGAGATTAGACATTGCAAACACTTTGTTACTTCACCAATATTGGAATAATGTAACTATAGCTGAAAAGTACTAAGAGATAATAACAATACAAGATAGATTAACAATATGGAGGTTATCCAAAATATACAAAAATAAAATCAATTAAAAAATACAAAAAATGTTGAAACTAAAATTAACTAAACTGGTAATTAAAATAAAAACATTCTCGACAATAGCTCCAAAAACTTGTTCGCTAAGAAATGCAAATCGCAAGTGCGCGGGTCGAATTCAAGTAATAAAGTGAACTTTTTGAATTCGGATTGTCGATCCTTCGAGAAATGTTTTCTTTCGATTACACAATTTTAATTAATTTAATTGTGACAATAAAAAGAAACACATAATAAAGATTTTGATTTTAGAAAATAACTAAAAATCTGCAAGATGAGAAAGCATAAAAATTTGGGAAATTTTGGGGGAAAACATGGTTGGGATTCATGGTTTCACTTAATCGTCACCTAATTAATTTCTCCACGAGCCAATTATTAAATTACTCTTTTACGATGTTAGATCCGAAATTTCAATTTTAGTTAATTAACCATCTCAACTGAAATTAACCCTAATTGATTGGTTTAATTTACTATATCTCTACGTCGATTAAAATCAAAACAACTATATTAAATATTTGTAAAAATAACTCAATTGGTCACTTAGGGTTATGAGTATATCTTTATTCACAAGCCTATGGTTTCTACTGTTTGGTCTAAAATGCACAATCTTCACTTGATCGATGTGCAAATCACAAAACATAATCATTCATTGGCCACAAATGAAAATGAAAGAAATAAAATAATAGATACACACAGAAATAAGTATTTTAACATTAGAAAGAAAATATTAAAATTAATTATAGTTGGATTAATTGCAATCATAAATCTCAACAAAAATACTTAACTCATGTTATATAAAAGATAAAAAGGAGAATATTTTTAACAATACATTACAAATATAACAAAATAACTGGAAAAATACAAATTTATAGATAAAACTCTTTTTTGAAACTTGGCCTTGACTTTCCCAAATATTTCTCTACCTTCTTTGATGTATTCTCCTTGTGCTTTTAGTATTCTCTCCCAAATATTACAAGGAAAAAAAAAAATGAAGAAGAAGAAAGAATAGGAAAAAAATGAAAAGGAAGCAAAGCAAGCAGGAAGAAGATGACTCAGAAAGTGGCTACCATTTTTAACATTAAAAACCTAGAAAAATTGGAACTAAGTCCACAAATTTTGAAAAAATAATAAAAGCGGTCGTCAATTTTTAAAATGGCGCCTAAGCGGCACCACTTATTTGCCACTTCTTTTTTATTCCCCCTTTTGCACACAAGTCATCTAACAATTTCTACTCAAGGTCCCTCATCTTTAATCTCGTATAATTTGGTTATCAAAATTTGACTTTAATTTCAATCAAGCCCTCCATAAATTGCAACCCGGGGTCCTTCAACTTTTTGACTTGTGCACTTTGGTCCTCAACTTTACAATTTTGTACGCTTTTGGTCAATTTTCACTCCCTTTTGCCGTGTTCTCTTTCCATTTGGGATTTATGACCTACAAATGCTAAAAAAAAAACCCAATTGTAAGTTGATATACACTTTTTTCATCGATAATAATCATATTTAGGTATTAAATAGGTGTTTACTAATTAGTTCCTTAGTGATTGTGTAAATTCCATTGTGTATCGTAGATAAAACTTTTTAATTGAGCTTATGTTGGCTGTAGGCATTCCAAATAGGGCATTGAGAAAACAGATTTATTCAACTATCCATCTATAATGGTGAACTTATATGCTTGCAATTTTGCCTCTATTGGATCCTCACTCCAAATAGTTTATTATAAGATCTACCCAACTGGATCCGTGCTCTATCTCTACAATTTCAATCACTTTCAAGATACTTGGCTGGCATAGTATCAGCACATCAGTGGTTGCAGGCAAGTACAATTTGGGTTAACAAACGCCAACTTAGAGAGAGCATCAGCCCGTGTGTATAACCTTTAAGAGGGACCTTAGTCATGTTGAAATTATCAAACCTGTTGACCTTCAAAAATGAGACCAACTGATGTTGGGTCTTACTCGCTTCTGCATAAGCCAAGACCAAGCCAATGATTATAAGGGACGACTAGATGAATAGCGAGCAAAATAATTTTCGAACTCGAGCTTTCGTCTATATACACAAGAACCATTTTTTTAACAAGAATGGAATATTTGTGCATAAATATGAAGATCCGAGCTAAGTTATTCTAAGAACACAATTAAGAACTTGTATACAAGGTGAAGAGAATTTGTTGGACTTTTTCTCTTTTATCATTATAACATTAGGCCCTACAATGATACAATGAGAAGATATTAGTTACAAACACAACTCGGTCTATTAGCTATTACCCATTTCTACTGTATACATAAAGTCTCTGAGAAGAGTCGTCATACATCCTTGTTCTGTACGATTAATCTGACACTCGTCACATCAATTGCCTTCGACAAATCTTCATTGGGATCTTCCTTTGATTCAAAGCTCCTTGTAGCTAGTGATGCTTCGAGAAGGGCTTCGTCCGAAGAAGACACTTCGAGCTTCTTCTCACTAATTCATTTCGGGCCACCATGGGGTTCGGTCAGCTTTGACTTCGGCCACGTGGGTTTGACTTGATCCTCATCAGCTGGAGGCGAAACAATAAATCTGTTGACCCTAAGAAACGAGACCAATAGATGCCATGTCCCACTAACATCTACGTAAGATAAGACCAAGCCAATGATTAAAAGGGATGGACAAATGAGTCGCAGCCAAATAATGTTCAAACTCAGGTTTTCAGTCGATATACACAAGAACTATCTTTTTTAAGAAGAAATGGAATATTTGTAGATAAATATGAAGATTCGAACTAAGCTATTCTAAGAAAACAAGTAAGAACTTGAATACAATCTATTAGACTTTTTCTTTTTTACCGTTATGGCATTAGGCCCTACAATGATACAAATAAAAGTAATTTATAGAGTTACAAATACAACTCAGATTGTCAAATAAAGTACATGTGGCAACATCCGACCTGCCTATAAAGGCTCTGAGAAGAGCCGTCCTATAGCCCTATTCTTTACTATTAATCTAACACTCATTGCATCAATCGCCTTGAGCATATCTTCATTAAGATCTTCCTTTGATCTAAAGCTTCTTATAGTCGGTAATGCTTCGTCTAATAGAGACACACCGAGCTTCTTTTCATTGATTAATTTCGGGTCTCCATGGAGTTCAGTTAACTTTGACTTCAGGCCTGTGGGTTTAACTTGATCCTCATCAGTAGGAGGTACAACAATAAATCTCTTAACCTCTGAAAATGAGACCAACAGATGTCAGGGCCCACTCATATCCATGCAAGTCAAGATCGAGTTGATGATTAAAGGAGATAACTAGATGGGTCGCAAACCAGTTATTGTTCAAACCCATGCTTTCAGTTGATATATACAAAAACCATCATTAGTAAGCGGCGCAACAATAAATATGTTTACCCCCAAAAATGAGACCAACAGATGTCGGGTCCCACTTGAGTCCACATAAGCCAAGGCCAAGTCGATAGTTAAAGTGGATGGATAGTGACACGCCCTACCCTCGATAAAGCTAGTGGACCCGGAATGTGACGTGCGCCGATAACAGATACCAACTAAAAGTTGGACCTACTATCAAGGCTACTACAATGTGAAACATATAAAATATTTTAATGAAAATTTCGACATTATCTTCCCTATATTTTGGACTAACCAACCTGTAAACAATTTTATACAACTCCCAACAATAGTACCATGTCAATATCAACTCATAATTATATAAAACAGTATAGAGATAAATTGAACTCTCAATACTTTGACTATGAAAATGACATCAACTATACATGTGGATACAAATACATAGTGAGCCCATCTAACTATTTACAAGTGACGTGACAGGACATACAAAAAGGAACATGTTTCCCAAAACACTGACTGCATGCCCTAGAAAATGAGTCATACAAGCTCAATTCGTCGGTGGTCCAAAATTCAGGCTCAACTCCACTAGATGCCCAAAACTCAACTGCTACCTGATAAGAAAATGATGGAAAAATATATGAGTTGATAGCTCAGTGAGTGGAGAAGTTCAAAAATAATTATACCTTCCATTTACACATATTTATTGAAAATCGAGTTTACATCACTTAACAGGTCAAATATAACAGCATATAATAATAAGCAAGATAGAAACCATTCCTGTAATACGAAGATAAAACATCACCTCGCAGACATGATAATATCATCAATGTAAACTCAAAGCATTCTCATTTAATTATCAGAGGTACATCCCCAAACAGTCTCCATAATTTCCCAAGAAGTATCCCACCTGAGATGCCAGTAATCACAATATCTCAATCGAGTGGACCATCCTCCTGTGATCACCAGAGGTACATCCCCTGACAGCCTGAATGATCACCCAGGAAGTGTCCCACCCGAGATGCTAACAATCACCATATCACACAACACAAGCAAGTGGTCAATCATCCCGTGATCACCAAAGGCACATCCCCTAACTACCATCGTGATCACCCGAGAAGTCTCACTTGCAACCAACACAATCACATGCCTCGATGCCCTAGTAGTGGTCAATAAACAAATGTCTCACATTCAAATTCACAAGTAATCAACATACAGTCTTTGTAAATCCACATATATCACAGTGAGAGAACATTTTATAATAATCATGTAACTTAATTATTTCACATAATCCCACATAACATACTACAATCAGTTTATCAATACTTGAAAATATTTAAGTTTTTCCACTCACTATCTATTTACGGGACGATTGGTTCGGCTGGTGAGCTGTCCCAATCTCTTCTTTACCTCCTGATTTGATTTTGTCCGAAAATTGCCAAAAAATAGAAAATTCCAACCTCAAATCCCTAATTAAGTATTTAGCATCATATACTTAAAAGAAAATCAAAGAATATGTTTTTATTTCACAAACCCATTTCCAAGTTTTTACTTTCTTCAACACCAATCCTCCAATATGCATTTCTCTATATATATTCTTGTTTAATATCTAAAATATGTTTCAATAACCCATACTTCTTGTTAAATTTCGAATTTAGGGAAAATTTCCATAAACCCTAAAATCTAATATCATTCTTCAATAAGTAAAATTTATGCTTACCTTTAAGAATTGACAAAGAAATTGACGATAGTGACCTAATTTCCTCCATTTTCTTTTCTTCTTCCCTTTTCTTCTTTTTTATTTCATTTCATTTCCTTTCTCTTTTTTCTTTCTTCCTGGAACGGTTTCTGGCTTTTCTCTCCGCAGGTATGCACAATTGAAAAGGTAAGTCAAAGTTAATTGAATAACTATGGTCAAATTGCAAAGTCAAGTCCTCAATCTTCATACAAAATTATATTTAGTCCCTTCATTTCTAATAATGTGAACTAACTTCCTAAATTTCTTTATGTATTATTTTTAGCCCTCCAAGTAATACTAATTACCAATTAGACCCCGTAAAAATCATTTATTCAATTTAATTCTTATTTTACTTTGACTTTGACTTTGATTATAATTGGATGAAGTGTAACAGATAGATTGGCGACGAGCAAAATAATGTTCGAACTCAAGCTGTCGCTATACACAAGAACATCATTTTTAACAAGAAATGGAATATTTGTAAATAAATATGAAGATCCAAGTTAAACAATTCTAAGAACACAAGTAAGAACTTGAATACAAGGTTAAGAGAATTTGTTGGGCTTTTTCTCTTTTATTGTTGTGACATTAGGCCCTACAATGATTCAATAAGAAGTTATTTATAGAGTTACAAACACAATCTGGACTGTCAAATGAGGTATACGTGCCATCATTTGACCCGCCTAACTATCCCATCACATACGTCCCTATTGCCCACTTGCACTGTACACATAAAGGCTCTGAGAAGAGCCGTCCTACAGCCCTATTTTGTAAGATTAATCTAACACCCTTTACATCAATCACCTTCTATAGATCTTTGTTGGGATCTTCCTTTGATCCGAAACTCCTTGTAGTCGGTGATGCTTCAAGAAAAGCTTCGAAGAGTAGGACTTTGTCTCAAAGAGGCACTTCGAGCTTCTTTGCACTGATTCATTTCGGGCTTTCATAGACTTTGTTTGATTTTGACTTCGGCCATGTAGGTTTGACTTGAGCCTCATCAGTGGAGGCGTAACAATGTCTCCCAAGTCCATATATGATTATTTATGCCCATTGGTGGACTTCTTTGGAGAGGCAGTTGTCTGAATGGTCGATTCCACCTCATGTGCCTTGTTAAAAACCTTGCCTTGAAAAATCTCGGTGAGATAAGAAACTTGGCAAATGTCTCCCAAGTCCATATATGATTATTTATGCCCATTGGTGGACTTTTTTGGAGAGGCAGTTGTCTGAATGGTCGATTCCACCTCATGTGCCTCGTTAAAAACCTTGCCTTGAAAGATCTCGATGAGATAAGAAACTTGGCTAAGGGAAAAAAAATGCACCGAGGTGACGAACTATCACATGTTGTCCTTGATGTAAGGGCTTCATTTGTATGGAAGAAATTTTGTTGGGGTGAATTTTATGGCGTGGATTTTTTTTTTTTTACCCCAAACAAGACCAATGAATGTAGGGTCCCACTCACGTCCACGTAAGCCAAGACCAAGACAAAATTAAAAGGGATGGCAAGCTGGGTTGTGAGCCAAATAATGTTCGTAGCCGGGCTTTCAGTCGATATACACAAGAACCATCATTTTTAACAAGAAATGGAATAATTGTGGATAAATATGAATATCCTAGTTAAGCTAGGTTAAGAACACACGTAAGAAATTGAATACAATGATAAGAGAATTTGTCGGACTTTTTCCCTTTTATCATTATGGCATTAGGCCCTACAATGATACAATGAGAAGTTATTTATAAAGTTACAAACACAACTCGGACTATCAAAGCTAGTGGATCAACCAGCTGTATCTTGGGTTAACTTGCACGTGTGAAGTATTAGAGATATTTTAGTTTGTTATCTTTTGCTAACTAATTTTCCCTCCTTTACTTTTCCCGCCTCTTTCATTACAGATTGTATATATAGGCTTAAACGACTTCTACATTGGTTAAGTAAATTGAATAAAGTTTTCTTCAATATCCATCTTCTCTGTAATATGGTATCAGAGCACTAGGGTGCTTCTAGCTTCGCACAATTGATTCCTTCTTCTATATTCGATTCAATTGATTTCTTTTCCACTGGTTAATCATGGCCAATGATCACATTCAAATTTCTACTTCTTCAATGAGCAATTCCGCAGTTGAAGACGGATCTAATCCCTATTTTCTTCATCATTCCGATAATCCTGGTCTCATCTTAGTTTCACAACAATTGACTGGTGAAAACTATACTTCTTGGGCTCGTGCTATGTTCATAGCATTATCGGTGAAGAATAAGGTAGGATTCATAGACGGATCCATTATAAGATCTGAAGATAGTACTGAACTTCGCAATTCATGGATCCGAAATAACAACATGGTGATTTCATGGATTCTTAACTCCGTGTCAAAGGAAATTTCAGCTAGTATAATCTACTCTGAATCAGCTTTTGAAATCTGGACTGATCTCAAGGAACGATTTCAGCAGAAAAATGGCCCTCGGATTTTTCAGCTGAGGCGTGAATTGATGAATCATACGCAGGGGCAAATGTCTGTGAGTGTCTACTTCACCAAACTAAAGACGGTTTGGGAAGAACTGAGCAATTATAGGCCTTCGTGTTCGTGTGGGAAATGTAGTTGTGAAGGAAACAAAAAAATTGATGGATCACTATCACATGGAGTATGTGATGTCCTTCTTAATGGGGCTGAATGAGTCTTATTCTCAAGTAAGGGGTCAGATACTGCTGATGGATCCCATTCCCCCAATTAATAAGGTTTTTTCTCTTATTACTCAAGAGGAACAACAGAGAGGGATAAATTCTACTGCTGGAGTCACTGACTCCTTAGCTTTCTATGTTAAAAATGATGATAGAAAGCCAATTCTGAGGCAGCCTTACAATAGGATTCAGAAGAGAGATAGGCCGATCTGTACCTACTGTGGGTATGGAGGTCATCTTGTGGATAAGTGTTACAAACTCCATGGCTATCCACCTGGATACAAAGCAAAGCAGAGGACTAATTCTGGTAATCAAACTGATTTTAAATCCAATACTGTGGCTAATCAGGTTTCTGATTCCATTTCAGGACATTCTACTGGTAATGTTAGCAATTTTGTGCAAACTTTAAACCCTGATCAGTACAAACATTTGATGAATATGTTGAATACACACCTTGCGAATTCAAAGGTAGCAGATGAAACTGCAGATTCAGGTCATATATCAGGTACTTGTTTATCTGTTTTGAATAAAAGGCTGTTCAATTCTACTGGATATTGGGTTATGGATTCAGGTGCTACCAGTCATGTTTGTTTCCATCGTGCTTCTTTCAAAACATTGAGAGTAATAAGGGATGCCTATATTACATTACCAAACCACATCAGGATACCAGTACATTTCACTGGAACTGTGGAACTTAATCCTGAATTAACTCTTCAGAACGTGTTATTTGTTCCACAATTTAAATTCAATCTTCTGTCCATTAGCTCCTTGACTAAGGATTCAAATGTAAGTGTCAGGTTCTTCACTGACTATTGTGCCATTCAGGATCAGTGCAGTTGGAAGATGATTGGCAGGGCTGATGCTGTTAATGGACTCTACATCATTAAGACAAGATTTGATGTAATGAAGGCTGATTGTAATTCGTTTGCTATTAAAACTCACATTTGTTCTGTAATAAATAAGGTGACCCCTCATGTTTGGCACCATAGATTGGGACATTTATCCTTTAAAGTGTTGGATACTCTGAAAGATCAGCTACAGTTCAAAAATGAGAAAAGTGATTTTAGTCCTTGCTATATTTGTCCATTGGCCAAACAGAAGCGTTTATGTTTCATTTCAAATAATCGTCTATCTGCAAATAGTTTTGACCTTATTCATTGTGATGTTTGGGGTCCATATAGCTCACCAACTCGTGAAGGATATAAGTATTTTCTCACGTTAGTGGACGATTGTACAAGGTTTACCTGGGTTTACCTGCTAAACCATAAGTCTGATGTACACAAAATCATTCCCAGATTTTTCGTCCTTGTTGAAACACAATTCCATAAAACTATTAAAGCCTTTCGATCTGATAATGCACCTGAGTTGAAGTTTACAGAATTCTTTAATCAGAAAGGAGTGTTACATCAATTCTCTTGTCCTGAATGTCCTGAGCAGAACTCGGTTGTTGAAAGGAAGCATCAGCACTTGTTAAATGTAGCAAGGGCATTGTATTTTCAGTCGCAAGTTCCCATTTCCTTCTGGGGTGATTGTGTACTGACTGCCACTTACCTGATCAACCGAACTCCTTCAGCCATACTACATAATAAAACTCCTTTCTCCATGTTATACCAGTCATCAGTTGACTACAATTTTCTCAAAGTTTTTGGCTGCTTGTGTTTTGCTTCCACCATCAATTCTCACCGTTTAAAATTCCATCCTAGAGCCAGGGCATGCGTCTTTATTGGATACCATCCTGGCATAAAGGGATATCGACTATATGATATTCTTTCCAAACAAATTTTCATTTCTAGAAATGTGACTTTCCATGAGCACATTTTTCCTTTTCACTCAATCTCAAAGACTCCTGAAGTTGTTGATTCATTTCCAAATCTTGTCTTACCCAATCCTATTACTGTCATACATTCTGCTCAACACCAAGTGGCTTCCAATCCCAATTCTCTTCCATTTCATGACATCTCTAGCAACACTGATATGCATTCGCCCAGTATTGACTCTGCCACTATCCCTACATCAAACCATAATCTTTCTTCTCCACATAACTCTGCTGATATCAGCCCACACATTTCTGTTGCTCCTACTGATTTTTCTTCACATGCTCCACCTCCTCCAATCCTCAGACGATCTCTGAGAACTAGCAGGACTCCTTCATATCTACAAGAATTTCATTGTAATCTCCTGACTAATTCTTCTTCCTCTACCACTTTGCCATCTCATCAATATCCCTTAAGACACTACCTATCCTATTCTAAGCTTTCTCAATCACATAAAGCCTTTACCTTGAACATATCTTCCAACCCTGATCCACAGTTTTATCATCAAGCTGTGAAAGAGGCTCATTGGAGAGATGCTATGTCTGCTGAACTCAGTGCTATGGAGCTAAACAACACCTGGTCCATTACTCCTTTACCTAAAGGGAAACATTCCATAGGTTGCAAGTGGGTTTTTAAGACAAAATACAGATCAGATGGGAGTGTTGATCGCCACAAGGCTCGCCTTGTTGCAAAAGGTTTCACTCAGCAGGAGGGATTGGATTTCTTGGAGACTTTTTCTCCAGTGGCGAAAATGGTGACTGTGAAGCTACTTTTGGCCTTGGCAGCAATAAACAAGTGGCACATTATTCAGTTAGATGTGAATAACGCGTTCCTTCATGGAGATCTGTTTGAAGAGATTTATATGGACCTGCCTTTAGGCTATCAGTTGTCCAATTCTTCTGGCAAGCAGGGCGACCGTTTAGTCTGCAGATTACATAAATCGATTTATGGCCTAAAGCAGGCTTCGAGACAGTGGTTTTCGAAATTTTCTCATGCTTTGATTTTACATGGTTTCACTCAATCAAAGTCGGATTACTCTCTCTTTACCAGAGGTTCTGGAGATCAGTTTGTTGCACTGCTTGTATATGTTGACGATATTGTTATTACAGGGTCCAATTCTCGCATTATTGATGAATTAAAGGTCTTCCTTCATAGCCATTTCAAACTGAAAGACCTTGGTAAACTAAAATTCTTTCTTGGGTTGGAAATTGCGAGGTCACAGACTGGGATTGTTCTTTCTCAGCGGCACTATGCTCTCCAGTTGCTTGAGGACACTGGTTTTCTTGGATGCAAACCTGCTTTGGTGCCCATGGATCCCAAAGTTCGCCTTAGCTCCTTTGAGGGGGAGCTGTTAGAAGATGGTTCCATGTATAGACGGTTGATTGGGCGTCTACTCTATCTAACAGTTTCTAGGCCAGATATTACCTTTACAGTTCATAAGCTAAGTCAGTTTGTTTCGCAACCTCGAAAACCTCATCTAAATGCTGTTCATCATTTACTACAATACATTAAAGCCACTCCAGGTCAAGGACTTCTTTTCTCTGCTGGTTCATCTTTACAGTTACGTGCATATCTTGTGGCCCGATTGGGGCTCATGCCTAGACTCAAGAAAGTCAGTTACAGGCTTCTGTGTCTTCATTGGAGACTCAATGGTGTCCTGGAAGGCAAAGAAACAGAGTACCATTTCCAGATCCTCAGCAGAAGCTGAATATCGTGCCTTGGGTTCGACTGCCAGTGAATTGATATGGATACAACAGTTGCTATGCGATTTTCACGTGGATGTTCAAAGACCTGCTCTAATCTTTTGTGACAATCAAGCTGCTGTTCATATTGCAACCAATCCCATCTTCCACGAGCGTACCAAACACATAGAAATAGATTGTCACTTTGTAAGAGACAAAATCAATGACGGAGTTATCAAGTTATTACCGGTGCGAACAAATCATCAACTTGCAGATATTTTTACAAAGCCATTACCAATCACTGCCTTACATCATTTGTTATCCAAGATGGCTATTACTAACATCCATAGCTCACCTTGAGGGGGAGTATCAAAGCTAGTGGATCAACCAGCTGTATCTTGGGTTAACTTGCACGTGTGAAGTATTAGAGATATTTTAGTTTGTTATCTTTTGCTAACTAATTTTCCCTCCTTTACTTTTCCCGCCTCTTTCATTACAGATTGTATATATAGGCTTAAACGACTTCTACATTGGTTAAGTAAATTGAATAAAGTTTTCTTCAATATCCATCTTCTCTGTAATACGGACCGTCGGATGAGATACACGTGGCATTATCTGACCCGCCTAACTGTCCCTTCACATACGTCCTTATCACCCACTTGCACTGTACACATAAAGGCTATAAGAAGAGCCGTCCGACAACCCTATTCTATACTATTAATCTGACACTCATTCACATCAATCGCCTTCAGCAGATCTTCATTGGGATTATCTTTTGATCCGAAACTCCTTGTAGCTAGTGATGCTTCGAGAAGGGATTCGGAAAGTAGGACTTCGTTTGAGGAGGCACTTCAGGCTTCTTCTCACCGATTCATTTCGTACCTCCATGGGCTTCAGTCAGCTTTGATTTCCGCCACGTGGGTTTGATTTGAGCCTGATAAGCAGGAAGTGCAACAACAACCTCTACAAATATTTTACCTTCAGTAAATAGGCCGTCATCTTACTGTTATTTAGCTTCATGTTCTCATGTTAACTTTCCCAACCATCAAATATGAGTAAAGCAAGGCAAATTACAAGTTAGTTTTTATTTTGACTGTGAGATGGAAAACATGTAGAATTTGACAAGATCCTGAATCTGTTAAATTTGAGTGGAACAAGTCACGTCTTTGAGTCTCTAATCCAAACACTTGGATGTGCAGGAGATTTATTAGCTATTAATCCCAACAATTCAGAGTTTTCAAAGGTAAAACTAGTATTTCTTGTCCTTCATTTTCATCAAAATAACATCAATGCCAAATTGAAAACATAGGAAGAATAAATAGAAAAGGATCGTATATTTTCTACACAAAACGAAACATTAGACACAAAATAAAAATAAAAAATAAAAAAAGGAAATTCAATTCCCTGCGAAGTTGGCATTCTATGCAATGATAAATCATTATAAACAAAATAGACATTTGAGTAATTTTGTTCACTTCTTTATTTAGTTATTGCTTCTTTTATTTCTTCTTTTTGTATTTTTAGTATATATTTCATAATTTTAATGTATTCTTGATATATCACACCACTGTTTCTGCATTTTTTAAAGTTCCCACTTGAATTCATCTCTAATATTCAATACAGTTGATCATAGTAGGTGCCAGGTATTTAGCACATATTGAATAAATATTTCAAGAACAAAGCCCCACATTTGTGGAAGGATTTGAGTTCTTCAATGTCTAATTTGTGTAAAGTAATTGTTCTCCTACCTTTTCTTTTGACCTTCGTTTTGGCGAGGCTCCCTTCCCTCGATCCTGTTGAGGAAGGAAAATCAATCAATTTCCATGCGCGTTATGGTAGGTTCACCTCTGATGGCAATGGATCCGAGAATCAGGATGACAAATCAGATCCCGGAAACGATAAGAAGCGTGGTGGGATCGCCTACGGTGGCGATGGATCTAAGAATCAGGATGACAAATCGGATCCCGGAAACGATAAGAAGCATGGTGGGATCACCTACGGTGGCGATGGATCTAAGAATCAGGATGAAAAATCGGAACCCAACAACGATAAGAAACCCGTAAACAGAGACGACAAGGAGGAGGGAGGAAAAGAAAATGGGTTTGACGGTGAACATAGATTCCCATTCCCGTTCCGGTTCCCATTCCCACAATTTGGCAACCACGACGAACCACCAAAGGAAGCGAAAGAATCGGATACTGCCACTGCCAACAGGCCGGATTTAGAGACAAACTTCCTAGGTTCATGGAAGGTGGATAATCCAAATTCTGGTGTTTCAGCCATGCACGTACAATTGTTACCAAATAACAAGGCTGTGTGGTTCGATACCCTGAACCTCGGTAAATCGGACATCCTGGCCTATCCTCCAGCATGCCGCAGGCTTGTTGGAGGGAGAAAGGGTGATAAAGGACTCGACTGCACTGCTCATGCCATTCAATACGATGTAGAGACAGCCCAAGTCAAAACCATGAAGGTTAGAAGCTGTTGATTTCTTCTTTTCTTCATCGTGATATTCATATCAACCCATAGCATGCACGAATGACTTTTGCCTATGGGATATTACAAGTATCAAAGGGTAAAATCTATTTAGCAGAGGGTGATAACCTAACAATTGTGAGGTAAGTCACTTTGCCAGAAAAATATTGACAAATGACTTGATATAAATGATGTTCGCAAGATATGATCGAGTGAAAAAGTTGATTGTGTTTTAAACAACTCAATAATAAAATGCATTATAGCATTATGTCAAGGATAAATCAACATCTCTGATATAGTAGCATGATTCAACTAGAGATGGCAACGGGATGGGTTGGTAGTTCCCGCACCTGTCCAGTTGGATATTTTTTTGCCATTGTCCAATCCCCATACCAGTTTAAAGGGGGACAGGATGGGACAGGATTAGGGTGGAGCGGGGTAGGTTCCCTACCCTATTTATTGGCTAATTTAATTTTTATTTATTTTAATTTTTTGGTTTAATTTTTTTATGTCTTTAATTAGTAAATATTATTACTTTTTTTACTAATTTGTTAAAAATAATTTATGTTTTCTTTAAAAATAATGATAAATATATTATTTTTGTTTAATAAAAAAAGAAATCTGAAATTAACTTTAAACGGAGTGGGGGACTATGTTTCCCGTACACACTCATACCCGCTTCGAAGTAATGACCATCACCCCGTCTTCGTCCTATTTATTCGGTTAGACGGGTAATTTCCTCCCCGAATGGGGTTGATTGTCGGTTCGCTCAACCCATACTGTTAGTTTAGTGTTTGAGTTGGTGCAAACGTGACCTAGCTCGATCATGTCCACCCCTGGTTATGTTACTAATAACAGATACAAATTTAATTAGGAAGAACCTACAATAATCGAGAGCGAATAGAATACAATCAAATGAGAACAAAAGCGTATCATACATAATATTCTTTTTCTAATGATTTTCTTAACAATATATAAAGAACCTTTATTCAGCCCTAAATGTGTAATTCCAAGAGACTTATCAGTAAATTACTCTTCATCAATTCTTTGATTTTCAGATGGAAAATGATCCATGGTGCTCATCAGGAGCTATGTCACCAAACGGAGCCCTAGTCAGTACAGGTGGTAATCAGGAAGGATTTCGAGCCCTCAGAGTTATCAATCCATGTGAAAACTGCGAGTTTCAAGAAAATCAAGCAGCACTTTCAGCCAATAGATGGTAAACGAAAATAAGCTAAACTTTTATTCATTATATTGTATACCAAACATGCACAAAATAACTTCGTGAACTGCCTGGCAGGTATGCTACACAAATTATGCTCGAAGACGGTAGCTTTGTTGTGGTTGGTGGTCGCGGCGCACACAACTATGAAATAATTCCATCAGAAAAACTGAATTTTCCGATACAACAATATGGCTTACCCTTCCTTGAGGAAACGATGGATGAGAAAGAGAATAATCTCTACCCATTTGTTAATCTACTTCCAGATGGGAACATTTTTGTATTTTCAAACTACAAATCCATCATCCTCAACCCTTACACTGGAGAAACCCTTCACAACCTCCCCGACTTGGCCGGTGGTTCCCGGAACTACCCGGCTTCAGGAATGTCAGCACTACTCCCGATCAATCTTAATGTAGAAAACCCAGAAAATGTGGATGTTGAAGTGATCGTCTGTGGTGGCAACACGCCTGATGCATTCAAGTTTTCAGAGTTACCGCCAAGAAAATTCTTCCCTGCATTGAAAGACTGCGGAAGGTTAAGTCTCACGAAACAAGGAGCTCAATGGGAGAAAGAGGATATGCCATCGCCACGAGTCATGGGCGACTTGCTTCTTCTTCCGACAGGAGATATACTCATAATCAATGGTGCACAGGCAGGTACTTCAGCATGGGATGCTGCAGAAACTCCAAATCTCACGCCTGTACTCTACAGTCCCAACAAGAATAAGGGTGAAAGATTTAAGGAATTAACACCAACAACCATTCCTCGTATGTACCATTCATCTTCTGCAGTTTTACCCGATGGACAAATCCTCGTAGCCGGAAGCAACACAAACGATTACTATAAATTCAACAAAAAGGACAATCCTGAAATGATTTATCCTACTGAATTGAAAGTCGAGAAATTCTCGCCGCCATATTTGGCTCCCGGGCTTCAACAATATAGACCGAAGATATTGGAGTTCTTTTCAGACAAAAAACTCAAGTATGGACGTGAGTTCAATGTGCGGATCAGATTAGATGCCCAAATCGTTCAGTCTGATATTAAGGTGACTATGTACTCACCACCATTCACCACCCATGGGTACTCCCAGAACCAGAGATTGCTTATTTTGGGGCTCAAGCAAGTGACAAACCAACTAATCAGTGTCGTTGCACCACCATCGGGGAAGCTTGCTCCTCCAGGCTACTATCTTCTCTTCGTTGTCCATCATGGTGTGCCAAGCCGCGGAATGTGGGTGCACATCGAGTAAAAAACCTCATTTCTTTGATTTTTTGAAGTTTTGTTTTTAGTTAATTTGTTGTAACACACAGTTTTTCCAGATATTATCTTTTGTTCTATCTATTAGCATTTCTTATCTTTTTCTTTTGAAGTAAAGTTTTTTTAACCTACAAAGCTGAGAAATCAGCAATTCAAAAGTACACATAGAACACACACAAAAATTTGTGTCTGCAATTGGCAGAAATTTTGTGATGCTTCAATATTAAATAGCTGATGAAAATTAGTACAAATATTATGAGACAATTATCTATGAATGTTGTTTCAAATTCAATTCTTAAGAAAAAACATATTTTAGTTTGTGAGATTTTACATACCTGTTACTGGATCTTGAAACCACGATGATGAATACCTGAAATTCTTCGAACTATAATGTTCTTCAAACACTTCGTTGAAATTTTCAAGTACGGAATTTCTAATTCAAGTTTCAATGTAGCCTGGTACCGAAATTTGAGAATTTTGATTGATGATCGTATGTACAGTAGTTTGTGAGATAAAATGAAGATCCATGCTACATGTACAACCATGAGTTGGTAAGAATTTATATCATCCATTTTAAAAACTATTTTTTAAATTAAAAGTATCGATTTTGACAACACATGAATTGT
Organism: Fraxinus americana; assembly: GCA_035079005.1. NCBI lineage: Eukaryota > Viridiplantae > Streptophyta > Magnoliopsida > Lamiales > Oleaceae > Fraxinus > Fraxinus americana. The sequence continues at coordinate 22,849,809 of CM068726.1, read as the reverse complement.
CAACATAGATTGTACAAATAACTTTATTCTAAAATGAAAATAGAAATAAAGACTGATTTTATTATTTAATGAAGGTAATATTAAAAAGTTAGGACTCTTTATATCCAATATAATTAAATAATGTTATCATTTCAGGGTATATTTGAAACTTTGGTTTGATACCTGTATTTTCAATTTCTTTTTTTGAGATAGGGTCATGTGCAAAAAAATTTCCAATTAGTTACTGGACTTGTCATCCAAGCCCATGATTTACAAAGAGAAAGTGAGCCCATAGCCACCATATTGGGCTCCACTACTCCAACAAATGACTACCCCCTTGCTTGAACCCTAATTACTTAAAATTCATTTTTCTCTGGATTTAATTTTATTTAAACCTATTTGCAATCACATATTCTCTCAATAACATAATTTTGTACATAAATTCAGTATTTTAATTACTTTTTAATCACACATCTCAAAAGAATCACTTATTATAAAATTTATTCTCAAATAATGAAGTTCATATAGGGACTAAGACGAAAACCCAAGATGACATGGGCTCCAATATAGAGTCATTAATACAACTTCGTACGTTTTCCGTTCAAAGTTGTCTTCCCATGTTTTCATATTTTAATGTCTACGGGTGGGTCGTCATTGTAATATTGTCTTGTATCTTGTCTGACGATCATCCAAAGGAAGTCTTAGTTCAAGTTGATAATGAGCCAAAACTATCATCAATAATTGTTCTTTTTTGAATAAACCGTGTTGAAGTAATGATGCTTGTCATGACTCAATTTCTAAGCTCATTCGTAAGCGTGTTAGGCCACTACCGATATCAATAGTAAAAATTTACAACAAGATGTATCAACTAAAATGACATCTATGATGTTGTTGGGTTCCTTAATAATTTCGTGTTTCGACCAATGTCGTATTCTTAAAATTTTCCACAGTGGAAGAAATTATCAAATAAATCCAATACCTAATAAAAAGCGTTCAATGTTTTTACTTCATAAATAAGTGCTGTTTAACCCATTTGAAATGAATATGTTATATGATGTGATCGTCAGATACGAAATCAGGATGATGTCATAATTCACCTATAAAAATATTTCTACTAATAAATACCACAGGAAAGAGAAAATTGACTTCTGAAAAATAGAAAGAATGAGAAGACAATAAAGTATGAACCAGAAAAAGGCAAAGAATCTTGGGGAGACATAATTATAGTGTGGGGCCAGTTCGATTATTTCAAAGAAACTCAGGGGCTGGGAGAGAAAGATACAGCCGAGGTTGTTAGTGCTGGGCCAGTTCAATTATTCGCTCTTGTGTGAGCCCTATTTTGTAAGAAAATGTGTTTTAAAATAATATTTTTTAAAAAAAATGTGTGATTAAAAAATAAAAAAAAAATATTTCAATTTACGTATAAATTTATTTTATGAAAAAATGTATAATTGAAAATAAATTTTGGAAAAACAAGAGAGCAATTGTAGGCTTGTAAAGAAATTCAAGGGCAGAGAGAGAGAGAGAGAGACAATCTAGATTGTTAGGGCCGAGGCTGGGGTCAATATCAAAGTACACCATCAATGGAGTTTGATTAGCCTCCTCCAATGAACCTCACAAGTAAAATATCTAACGAAATCATTGTTGAAATTCAGAGGAAATCCGTTTACATTAGGATTACTCGTTAATAAAGATCAAATTGGATGGATTCACCCTCTCAATTATTTTGCAAATATCTATAAACTATTAATAACTGTCACATTAATATTTTATTCACTGAAGACTTATATCATTTTAATATTTTCTCCTTTCTTTATTCACATGTTTTTACTTGGTTTCAATTAGTTAGTTGGTTGTGCTATGTGGCATTTTATCATTGGTTAATATTTGTATAAATGCCTTAGGATCTCTATGTTTAGTGCTAAGCTGAATAAAAAGAACTTTCGGAAAACTTGCTCCATTTCAGCTGCATAATTCCTTCTTCTACAAAAATAATATGGTATCAGAGCCAATTACCCAGATCCTGAGCTCAATCATCTAACCTGTCGTCGATCATGGCTACCGGAATCACACACGAGCGAACTCAAGGCTTACCCACTGAAGATGGAGGTTCAAAAAACGATTATAGCAACGGAGATCTATTGGATCTGCAAGGATCAGATCACCCAGGAATGATACTACTGACTTCACATCTAACAGGCAAAAATTATTTGAGTTGGAGTAGATCGATTAAAATTGCACTAGGTGCAATATTGAAATTGGGATTTATTAATGGGAAACGTGAGAAATCAGCTAAAAATTCTTCAAAGTTCGATTAATGGATTAGAGTTGATTGTATGGTTAGATCGTGGATACTGAATTCAATCTCGAAAGAAATTGTAGATGTATTCATTTACACGATTTCAGCTGGGGATTTATGGGTCGAATTGGAGGAAAGATATGGGGAATGCAATGGTCCTCTACTATACCAATTGCAGAGAGAGATTAGTAGCTCAACTCAAGGATCATTATCAGTTGAAAAGTATTTCACTAAAATAAAAAAACTATGGGATGAAATTGCATGTCTGATGCCTATCCCAATTTGCACTTGTGAAGCTGCGAAAGAAGTATCTGATTTAACCTCATTCTATAAACTTATGTAGTTTTTGATGGGATTAAATGATACTTACGATAATATCATAAATCAATTGCTGGTGATGGATCCTTTATCATCAATTAACAAAGCCTACTCCATGGTTTTGAGAGTTGAAAAACAAAGGGAGGTACATGTATTCTTTCTGGAAACTAATGATAATCTAGCTATGATGGCAACAGAAAACAATTATAGAGGTAAAGGATACATAAAAGGAAAAGGAAATTGGATTGGAATGTATAATTCCGGAAGAGGTAGTATTGCCTTTGGAAGAGGAAACAATAGGAGGTTTAACAACTTTGATAAGGAGATGCTGTATTGCGATCACTGCAATGGAAGTGGACATTCAAAGGAAGATTGTTTCAAGTTAATTGGTTATCCGAATTGGTACAAAGGATTGAAGGAACAAGGAGCTAAGGAGTTTGGAGGGAGAACCATGATAAATAATGTGATGAATATTGGTGATTCACCACTTGATTTTGACGAAAAGGGAGCTGGGATGAATCAAAAGAGTGAGGTATCATTTGGCAGTATCACAGACATTGTGCAACAGGAATTAATGAAAATGCTCAAAGGAAAATTGCTGATAGATAATGGAAATCAAATCATTTTTGAACATCTCAACGACTATTCAGGTATGTGTACTCAACATTTGGCTTTTACATCACTTGATGATTTTAGACGTAGAACTTGGATAATAGATACTAGTGCCAGCAATCATATATGCACAGACATTAACCAAATGACTGATATTAAACCTGTTACACAATCTACTGCTGTTTGTTTACCTGATGGATCTATTAAGCATGTCAAACACATCGGATCCATCACTATAAATCAAAAATTGCTCCTGACCAATGTATTACACATTCCTACATTCAGATTTAACATTTTATCTGTCCCAAAGTTGACACAAACTGCACAGGTTAAATTCACTTTTTATCCAAGTCATTGCTCCTTGTAGGACCTGAAGAATGAAAGGACTCTAGCAATTGGAAAATTGAATGGGAAGTTGTATACGTTAGATGATCATAGTTTTCTAGATCAGGAGATTGAAAGTTGTAATAGAGGAATTAGTCTCTATAATAAAATGTCTACTGGGAAATTAAAATCTGGTTTAAGTTTGGATTTTTCCTCTTCATTATTGGATCAGTCCAGTGTTATTAATATAAAAATGAGATACTTCATGGGTATATTTAATTAGCCCTTTTGAAATTTATTGACCAATTACAAAATGAATAATTTTTCACTTATAAAATTTTCCATTTTATTTGAAAGAAAGCGAAATAGATCAATGTCCCACCCAACCGAAACCCATAATCTGTCAAATGTAGTGTGCAAAAATATATAGGTCCCTTTCCCAATTGGAAAGAGGGATAGAAAACGCTATTTTAGCGGCGGCGGCGTCGTCAACGGGTGATTGTATGATCAAGTCTTATAATAAGCAAAATTTTCTTTTTATATTATTGAAATATGCGTCTACTTTGAATATAACACAACACAACCCTTGAATTTGGCAAAGAGTTTTTAGACCTACTTGACCTTACGACGTGAATTTGATATTGACAATTAGAGGTTATTTTCTTTGTATTTCAGTTTTTTGTTTTGAGTTTTGAATTCAATTTGGGATTTGTGTTTTGAGTGTCCATTTTGAGATTGTTAAAAATGTGTTCTTTATCGACATTTTGAAAAATTATTTTGAAAACTCCCAAAATGCGTTTTGAAAATTTTGACTTAATTATAACTGAAAATACCCAAAATAAGAAATTTGTCATTTTGAATTTTCTTTGTAAATTTTCAACTTATTTTCAAAAACGCGTTTTCAAAAATACGAAAAAGAACACGTTTTCATTGTTTTGTAAAATCGAAAATAGAAAACGACTTGAAAATGGTAAAGAGAACAAACCCTAAATGTTTCACATTTCAAGATTAGTCGTGGAATCGGATTGGGGGCGACAAATATGGTGCTCGTTCGCGCTCTTATTTCATAAGTTAAAAAATGAATAGAGAAATGGGAAAATTTTAATTTTGTCCGACTAACTATTTTCCAATGCTTAACCTAAATAGGCATGTACACTAAAATAAAGTGAGCAAACAAAGAAATAACAAACATGGGGAATATAAGATGCGAATAAGGACGAGGAAATAAGGTTCATTTCTTGGAATGTGATGTAAGAAGGACAAGAATACGAAAATAAAATTAAGGAAAAAAAATAAATCAGAGGGGAATAAAAAGTGTGTGCCCAAGAAAAGACATGGAGCATCCGACAAACATTTTACCTTTTTTTTTTTTTGCCACCCCTTTATACTTTCACTAAACCCCATAAATACATCTAGGGGCTGCCTTGTTTTTCAGCATTAATTAATTTAAGATGGAATAAAAATATTGCATAAACTATAGGATCCAAAAATTAATCAATTAGTATAATTCGTGGTAATTAACATTTGAGTCGTTAATACTACAAATCTTGGTACTTGTGATCATTCTCTTGGTTGTGTCCCATTGCTATGGTTTTAGTACTTCGTGAGAAAGAAACTTACAAACATGTATAGACAAATTTATGACATGCTTATGTTATGTAATTAAATTAAACAATGCCCTTTCGGAGTACGATTGGACGTGTAATTGTGTATTTTAAAGATGCACATGTCTAAAATATAACGATCTTTCAAGAGTTTTCTTCATTTCATCCTTACGATAAGAGTGAATTATCAATAGAATTATATATTTGTAAGCACACTTTTACTCCTTTCTGATTTTTTTTTTCTTCAATATATGTGTGTACTACATTTTTCTAGCAATTTATTTACTTGTAAACATCAAAGTAACTTTGTGCCATTTCACACACACACATATATTGTGTATTTAATAAGTTTAGTATTTTTTCTTAAATTTTTAATTATTATTAAAATATGGGACTCGAATTAGTATATGTATTATATAATTCAAATATGTTATTTATTTTTGAATTATGGTTTTGGAGATTTAATTTAGATAGGGTTAATTATTATTGGTTTGGTATATTAGGGTATTTTTGGTTTGTTATTTTCATGATGTTTTTAGTTTTGTAAAATACTCAAAACTTATTTAGTTTAATATTTTCGAAAATGAATTTTCGAAAACAAGATTTAACTTACAACGTAAAACTCAAAACACATTTTTAATGTTTTGTGTTTTCAGTGAAAAATCTGAAAACATCAAAACATGAGAATTTAGCGTTTAAAATATGTATAAATTCTACAAAATAAAATTCTTAAAAAAAATTAAAAATACAAATTTGATAAATTCTAAATAATAAAAACTGAAAAAAAAAATTCTATAATTCTAAAAATATAAATTCTAAAAAAATAAAATAATTCAATCTCTTAATGGTAATTTTATAAAAACAAATATTTAATTGAACACAAATACTTCACATCATTAATTTTTATATTTTACCAACTCAATTTATTGGAAAAAAAAATATTTTAAAATTTACCAACTTTAAAATGTAAATATTACTAGAGAATATATCAAAATAAAATTGTTCTATGTTACTGAACAATAAAATTTCGTGGAATAAAATGCCATCACATAATTTTTAAATGTTTCAAACCAAATGTTTTTCTAATATTTTGTTTCGAGAAACAATTTTTCCAAATTACAAATTAAAGACGTTCTTAGCAATTTTAAAACCGACATTTTCAAAAAAAAAAAAAAAGAAATTAAAAATGAACTCAAAACTGAAACACGAATCTAATTTGCCCCCAGTGTTTGGTGATTGGACTTGTAAGGTGTTCATGGAAAATTTGCCAATTTCAAATTTTTATAGAATATAAAAAATTATGTTTTTTAATTTATTATATTTGCATATGTAGCGCGGAATTGCTCTCACTGTTAGATTCTCTATTATTTTCAAAGATACTCTTGACGAGTTGAGTTGTGCTGAATGTAACATTTTGATGAAATTGACAAACTCTAGATATTATGGAGAAATAAGAAATTAAGGGTGTGTTTGGTACACATTCTTTTGAAAAAATGTATTATTGAATAGTAGATTGATGGAGAATTTGTGGTTAAAAATGAAAGAAAAGTTATTGATGTGATGAAAAATATTATTTTATTGAAGAATGTGTGGTTGAAAATGAGTAGAAGAATGAGAATGAAAAAAATAATGTGTACCAAACAGGGACTAATTAGTGATTTCGAATTTGATTCTTCAGGAAAAAATCGTGCACAATGCTCAAAATAAGAGAGGAATAAAAATTTAAACTTTGGAGAAAAGTAATAAAAAAAAAATTGGAGAAAAAAAACTAATACTCCAAAATTTCGGGTGTCATTGGACCCACATGACACCATATGGCTTTGTCACGGATGACAACTATGTCCGTCGATGATACGACCTTCTTAGTAGAGAGTATGTTTTCTTTGTATATAGTTTTTCATCGGTGTAATGCAATATTTAGTAGTAACTTGTAGGGCTGAACAACGAAATCATCAAACCGTCAATCGAACCGAAACTGCTTTTTTGAAACCGTTGGTTTGGGTCCACTAAATTTTTGCAGACCGTTTAAAAAAATTTATTTAAATTTTATCCAATCCAATTAAAACTAAAGACATCAAAGTTAAAACTAAACCTTATAGTGATTCGTCAATATTTGGATGAAGTATAAGCATTGGAGATTCACAAAACGTTATAAATGTATTAATATGTTTGATATTTCTATTCATTGTTTTTATTATTTGATAGAAAAATGCTATTTATCCCCAATTTATGTGAATGTAAATGATTGGTTAAATGAATGGTGAAATTAAATGACTTATTTAATTTCACATATCAGTTAATGTCACATAAACGCCACATAGACTTGGGATGCATCTCCGTGGGGATGGATAGCATTTCTCTATTTGATATAGGATTAAAATAATTCATAGGAGGGGGCCAAAATTGAGGGAATAGGGGCCCACTTAATTCATACTAATCCATCTTGGGATCATAAATAAGAGTAAAGAATTATAAGAGAATTTTAAGCATGTTACGAGGAATCCGATGATTAAGCATGAGCAAGAAAGAACAAAAGAAGACATTCTTTCAAACATATAAAGTTTCAAATGTTGAATTAATTACATTATTTAATGGTTTCAAATAGTACTATATTGCTCGTGATTGTGGTAGTTAACAACTTGTAAATTGATTTCAAAATATAGTATTATCAAACTTTTTGTCTGCATTACGTTTTTTCTTAGTTTACTTTCTTTCTTTCCAATCAGGAGAAAAATAAAATAAAATAAAATTGAAAAATACATCCAACCGAGCAAGTTAATTTTTCTACAATTATTGATGCGATACCTCATGTGATTATGAAATAATGTTAGTTAAACTTAGTAGAAAAAGATGTTAAAGTCTAAAGTAAATAGTAGTAAACCAATTCATCTACTTTATATATATATATATATATATATATATAGTCAACGAATAGGCTATGAAATAATTAAAAAAAAAAAAAGAATAAAGTATGAAATAAATAAGATGTTAAGGGATAAAATTCCACATCGAATAAACACAAAATATAGACCAATTTATAAGAGTTTGGACAACTCCTCTTAATAAGGGATACCTTTTAAGATGGAACATCAAATCTTAATCTGATATCAGAGCTCATTAAACTCCAACGAATAATTCGATCCGATTAAAACTCAAAAAAGTTGATCACATGGATTTCAAGATTGGTATGTTCAAACGAGCTACCATCTTGTAGGGGCATATTAAGGGATAAAATCACACATCGAATAAAGAAGAAAATATAAACCAATTTATAAGAATTTGGATTACATCTCTTAATAAGGTTGATTTTTAAAGATGGAATCTCAAATCTTATTAGTGATGGCAAAAAAACCTGCCCCGACCCGACGGGTTGGCTTCGCGGGGCGGGGCGGGGAATCCTCCCCGTGAAGAAGTTTTTTAAAAAAAAATAATTAACTACAAATGTTTAATTTTGGACATTATTTGTTTTGAGTGCTTCCTTTGAATATTGATATAGTTAGTTTGATATTATTTGATTTGGATTTTAAAATTTTGAAGCTATATTTTAATTCAAAATTTTTGGAAAAAAAAATGGGCAGGAAAAGGGGCAGGCCCGGGCCCCGCACACACCCCCTGCCATCTCTAAATCTTATCATAAGATATAGATTTGTATTTAAACTTCAATAGTCAATGAATTATTTTGCCAGCTTTGCTGGTCTTCTAAGGTAATTAATTTCTTCTAAGTCCGAATTTTTCCTGATTAATCTAGCCATTCTGCTATTCTTTTCTCGATTCCTTTTGTCCCTAGTTCGTAACAAATTATCTTAAAATGAAGTAAAATAATAATAATAATAATAATAATAATAATAATAATAATAATAATAATAATAAACAAACGAATATACACAAATATATTTGAATTTACACTAACAAGATCAATTTATCATCCCTCAAAAAAAAAAAAAAAAAGAATAAAACATGGAGAATATGGATAGAGATAAAGGACAAACAGATGGGTTCATTTCTTGGAATTGATTGGAATGACGAAAAGGTGATATATTAAAAATAATAGGGAATAAAACTGGTGTGCTCTAGAAAAGACGGAGAGCCTCCGACAAAGATTTAGCAGTACGAACCAAATATTTTATAGTTAAATTAATTCTTTAGTCAGTCTCTTGATTTAAGGACTGTCTTGTTTATAGCTGTATTAAAAATGATTTTAAGAGGAATATATGGCATGGAAATTTGCAAAATGTTAGGTAACATTCCCTTGGTTTTCTAAAATTAGGGATCTCAAAAACCCTAGAAATTTGACTGCTCAAAATTTGCGTGATATACTTTCATCGCATGTAACATATTTTACTATTACATGTAGTTAACTTACAAGTACGTTTGCCAAAATTGTAATGTATATAAATGTCATACTAAGTAAGTATGTAATATATCTTTTAAAAATAATGGCCGTAATATTATTTTCTTTACAATTGTGAGTGTTTTATCCAATATAGTAACTTGTGACTCGTGAAATGAATATGACCAGATACATAGCATTCACCTTTACGTCTTGAAAACAAAATACTTAATTGCAATTTGATGTAGCACGTGCACAAGGAAACAAAAGATTGTAGTCCCTTGTTTGGTTTGTACAAAAAATAGATTTTCAGTAGTTTTTTTTTATAAAAGTTGGAGAAATGTTATTAAAAAGATTATAAAAGTTTTAGGTAAAGGCAATCAACCCGAAATTCCCACATGTGAGAAGCAAAAAATAGAGAAAACACGAGCAAAAAAAAAAAAAAAAAAATACAATCACACGCACTAGACAATATTTATGTGGTTCGGCTAATTTACCTACGTCCATGGAGTTGTAGGGATTTTACTATTATCAGGAAAAAATTCACAAAAAGTGTAGCCGTCTAATTTTTCTCTCTCTCTGTATAAAAAGAACCTTAATCACCAAAACTGCGTTTTCTATATCCTGCGCATATGATTCACAATGGGCTACAAAACGGGCAAAAAAAATTTCTCGAGAACGTTGCCTCCAGATCCCCAGGAGGCTTGTCCATGAACGCTTCGGCTTGGGCCGATAGACTAAGCCTCAGAAAATCTCCCATTAAACAAAACTACGCAACATTATTCGGTTTGGGTCGTCAACCGAATCAAATAAAACTAGACTCCACAAAACCCAACAAATCTCACACTTGGAGACTAGTTCAATCACTAACATCAATCGCAATCCTCCAAAAACATAATCCTTCATCCCTGCAACTGTCCTCCTGTCCTCAAGCTAGAAAGCCAACTAGAGCTGCACACATCTTCAGCTTCTTAATAGTGACACCTTTAGTTAACATGTTTGTCGGATTCTTAGATCCACAAATCTTCTCAAGTATTACTAGCTTATCTTCAATAAGGTAACGGATAAAATGGTATTTTGTCCGTATATGCTTCGACTTTGAATGAAAAATCATCTCCTTTCAACTTCAATTGCTGCAACATACTTACCTTCTGTAGTAGACAGAGTAACAATCTTTTGTAGATTTGAAGCCCATTATATAGCAGTACCACCTAAAGTAAATACAAACCCAGTAGTACTCTTTCTACTAACAATATCACCAGCAAAATCAGCATCTACATAACCCTGCAATTTCAAACTTGCACCTGTGAAGCAAAGACATGTATATGATGAACCCTCAGATATCTCAAAATCCACTTGACTGCTTCCCAATGCTGCTTTCCTGACCTACTCATGAATCTGCTCACAATTCTTACTGCATGTGCAATGTCTGGCCTTGTACACACCATAGCATACATAAAGCTGCCAATAGCTGAGGCATAAGGCACTTTGTTCATGTGGTCCCTTTCTTTCCTGTCTTCGATGACTGTTCTTTGCTTAGTTTGAAATGGCTACCAAAGGGTATGCTTACTAGTTTAGCTTCATTCATGTTGAACCTGCTGAGAACTTTCTTCACATACTCTGACTGTGAAAGCTTCAATGTACCATTAGCCTTGTCTCTAAAGATTTTCGTACCAAGGATTTCTTTGCAGCTCCCAAATCCTTCATTGCAAACTGTTTTGATAATTACTTCTTTAGATTATTAATCTCCTCAATGTTAAACCCTGTAATGAGCATATCATCCACATACAATAGTAAAATGATATAAGAGTTGGCAAAGGACTTAGCATAGCAATAGTGATCAGCTTCACATCTCTGGAACCCAATTCTATGCATAAAACTATACAAATTTCTTATACTACTGTCTTGAAGCTTGTTTTAGGCCATAGAAGTTCTTTCTCAGTTTGCAGACTAGATTCTCTTATCCCTGAACAATGAATATTTCTAGCTGAATCATGTAATTGTCGTCTTCTAAGTCACCATGAAGGAATGCCTTCTTCACATCTAACTGCTAAAGATGTAAATTTTAGGTTGTCACCATTCATAGTACCAGTCTAATTGTTGACATCTTCACAGCTGGAGAAAACAATTCTGAGTAGTCAATGCCTTTCTTTTGTTGTTGACAACTAATCTGGCCTTGTAACGCTTGCTGTCATCATGCTCATTCTTTATTCTGTATACCTATTTTTTTCCTAAAGCCTTCTTTCTTATTGGTAATTCAGTCAATTCCCATGTCTGATTCTCTAACAAGGAATCCATCTATTCTTTCATGGCTAACTCCCATTTGCTTGAATTTTCATCCTGCAAGGCTTCTTCCCAACACTCTAGCTCACCACCATAAGTCAACATGAGATAATTTAGAGTGGGTGAATAACGATATAGAGGTCTAATGGTCCGGAAGATCTACATACTTCAGCTATATGTGCACTCTGATCTACATGTGAATCTACATTCTCCCTATCTTCTTCACCCCTTTTCTGGACAGTACTTTCAGTCAATTCATCTAAATTGACAAACTTAGATTTATTTTGATCTATTTCTGTAACATCTAACTAGCCATGTTAACGAGCCAAGCCGAGCCATGAGCCAAAACTCAAAGCTAGAGCTCGGCTCGAGCAAAATAGGTTCGATCTTTTTTTGGCCCCCGAGCCGAGCTGAGTAAAAGCTCGACTAAAAAAATGAGGCTCGGCTCGATCTTTCGGCTCGAGCCTTAGCGATCGGGCCTAATTGGGCTTGTGTTGAGGTCGGGCCTTGTCTTGAGATCGAGCCCAATAGCTCGACCTCAACCCAACATAATTTGTCTTCCTTGAGTTCGGGCCTTGTCTTGAGGTCGGGTATTGTCTTGGCCCGCCCATTCTTTAGACACATTTCCTAGAGGCACTAAACCTACCTAAATGTAAACCCCCAACCTGTTATAAATCCAATTGTAACCCAAACACCTTCTATGACAAGGACATGTTCCACAGCTAATTGAGTTCTTTTAGGACTCAATCTCCCACATTATAAGTACATAGTCTATCCTCATTACTCAGGTACATTTTACACACATATTTTCAGCATATATTTTCTCTCCCTTCTCTCTCTGACTTAAGCATCGGAGGGGCAACAAGAACACTCATCGACGCCTTTGTTTCAGGTACCGGAAGATCACGTTCGTACTCATTGTCAGTCGTCAAGCTCGGAATTGACCGGTGCAATTTTTGGTAGCATCATTGGTGCCGTCTATGGGAAACGCTATTAGAAGCCATGGTTAACACACGTTCAGGACATCTTCCAGCAACTTCATCCGCTCCTACCCAACCTCCCGTCGGAGACCATCTTGGTCTCCAGGATATATCATCAGGAGAACTACCTCACCCGTCAATGACAGTCACTCCCGGAGTATTGGAAGAACTCCACCAGCAGGTAGCCACGCTTACTTAACTACTACATCAGAGAAACACACCCCCAGTAACCTCCTCGCAAAGTGGTCTCATGGTTGAGGATCGAGCCGCGGGCCCAAGCCAGGTGACGTCGGAGTCTCGAACGCACATCATATCCCCGTTGGTTCAAGATCAATTACTATAGACTCGTCTGATCTTGCACGGATCATCCAAGAGAGAATCATGGTCAGAATGCTTCAGAAGTCTCAGGCAGCAATAGGATTCACCCCTAACACACCTTTTACCCTGAAGTGTTATCATACCCCTTACTAGATTGGTTTAAGCACCCTCGGGTGAAGGAGTGTAATGGGACGACTGACCCTATCAACCATCTCAACATATACAGGGATATCATGAACTTGCAAGTTGCACCCGATGCTGTAATGTGCAAGGTCTTTCCTCAAACACTTACCAACGCAGCTAGAGATTGGTTTTCCACACTGGAGCCCAACTTCATATCTTCATTTTCGGACCTAGCAGACAAGTTTTCTGCATTCTTTGCAAGTAGTAAGCGCATCCGAAAAGCGGCCGTGTGGCTCATGCAAATATGTCAGGGACCCAGCGAGACATTTCGAAATTTCATGGCAAAATTTAATAAGGAGAGACTTATGATCCCCGACCTACACATCACAGCTGCGGTCTCTGCCCTAACGTACGTCGTAAGATGTGAAGCGTTCAAGATGTCACTGTCGAAGACCCCTCCAAAGTCGATAACCGACTTACTTACCTGAGTTGAGAAATACATCAATATGGAGGAGAACATGTTTCCAAAAAGGGATGTCGTACCATTGACAAAGCCCAACCTTAAAAGGCCACACGAGTCCAACCTACACCCAGACCCCTTTCGGAACAAGCCAAGGCAAGACCATCCTCCAACACCTTTCACTCGCTTGAATACAACGAAGTCTAACATTTTGATGGAAATCAAAGACCTGAAGGAGTTGAAGTGGCCTCCGAGACTACAGGCTCCACTAAAGACTCGTGATAAAAGAAAGTACTGTGACTTTCATAGAGATCATGGACACACGACAGAAGGTTGCTTCGCTTTGAAGCTGGAGATCAAAGCTCTCATCAAGATAGGCTTCTTAGGCACATACGTCAGTCAAGACAAGTGCTAACGGAACAACCAAAATAAGGGTAAGGCCCCTGACGATGGGAGCAATAAACAACCAACTGTAGGGACTATCAATATCATTGTCGGAAGAACGGCCTCGGGGGGAGACTCCAACAGTGGGCGTAAGCATTACGCCAGGTAATACCACTCGGTCTCAAGCCTAGATCTCGGTGATGTGGGAGACATTACCTTTTTGGTCAAAAGACCTGGAGGGCGTGTCAGCGATCATTGCTAATTTTGAAGTAAGAAGAATTCTGGTGGACAATTGGAGCGCAGCTAACGTATTGTCACATGAGGCTTTCATTCGGATGGGTATATCAGGTGAGCAGCTCCAGCCGGTAAAAAGCCCTCTTTAGGGGTCGGAGGTGGTGTCGTCATTTCGGAGGGCATTGTAGGATTACCTCTCACATTAGGATCAGAAGGAAATCAGGTCACGCATATCACAACATTCCAAGTGGTTCGCGCTCCTATGGCCTACAACGCCATACTTGGAAGGTCGTTGCTAAACAAAATCAAGGCGATTGTCTAAACTTTCCACTTGACAGTAAATTTTCCTACTTGTAATGGGGTCGGAGTAGTCCGAGGGAGTTAAAGAGTAGCCAGATAGTGCTATGTTACCAGCGTTCGCGAGATCAAGATTGACGTCATGCAACTTTATGAAGTCAGGACTAACCTCAAGCATCGTGGGAGGCTTGTCCCGGTGGAAGATATGGACGAGGTCGAGCTCGAACTTGGAAGAAAAATCACTATTGGTCGAGATCTTGATCCTACAACTAGGGCCCAGCTTGTTGGCTGTCTAGCCCGCAACATTGATGTATTCGCTTGGAGCGTTGAAGATATGCCTGGGATAGACCCCGAGGTTGCAGTACATAGACTTAACATAAACCCAGGTGTAAGACCAGTAAAGCAGAGAAATAGACAATTTTCCCCTGAACGGTGGGAAGTCATACGAGAAGAAGTTTCCAATCTCGTCAATGCGTAGTTCATTCGGGAAGTCCAATACCCCGACTGGCTTGCCAACATCGATCTTGTTAAGAAAGCCAATGGAAAGTGGAGAGTGTACATTAACTTTACATATCTGAACAAAGCATGCCCTAAAGATAGCTATCCCCTACCTCGAATAGATAGTCTTGTGGACAGCACCTCAGGCAATAAATTATACAATTTTCTGGATGCATTCTCTGGGTAACATCAAATTCTTACGTTAAAAGAGGATCAGGAGAAGACCTCATTTATGGCAGATTCAGCCATTTACTGCTACAAGGTCATGCCCTTCGGGTTGAAGAATGCAGGAGCTACATATCATAGGCTTGTCAACAAGGTCTTTGCTCACTTAATAGGGAAGAATATAAGGTATATGTGGACGACATGGTAGTCAAGAGCAAGCAAGCGGATGGTCATCTTTCGAACCTTGAAGAGGTCTTCGCTACGCTACGAAAGTACAGGATGAAGCTAAACCCTATGACATGTACGTTTGGAGTGGCATCTGGCAATTTTTTGGGGTTCATGATCAAGCATAAAGGAATAGAGGCCAACCCAGACAAGATCCAAGCCTTGATATCCATGGAAGCACCAGCATGCAAGAAGGACATTCAAAAATTGGTAGGTCCAGTGGCGGCGTTGAACATGTTCATTTCTCGAGCGTCTAACATGTGTCTCCCTTTTTTCAAAATCCTGATAGGTAACCGGAACTTTGATTGGGACAAGGAATGCAATGTACCCTTTCAAGAGCTGAAGCAAACACTATCAACACCCCAGTCCTCACCAAGCTAGAACCTGGTGATACTTTGCTATTGTACTTAGCCTTTACGGAGAATGCAGTAAGTGGAGTGTTGGTGAAGGAGATAGGAAAGGTTCAGCGACCTATTTACTATGTTAGTAAAGTACTTTTCGACGCAGAGACTCGATACATATTGGCTGAACAACTTGCACTTGCGTTGGTCAAAGCTGCTAGGAAGCTATGTCAATATTTCTAGCCCAATTGGGCTTGTTGAGGTCGAGCCTTGTCTTGAGATCGAGTCCAATAGCTCGACCTAAACCCAACCTAATTTGTCTTCCTTGAGTTCGGGCCTTGTCTTGAGGTCGGGGATTGTCTTGGTCTGCCCATCCTTTAGACACGTTTCCTAGGGGCACTAAATCTACCTAAATGTAAACCCCCTAACCTGTTACAAATCCAATTGTAACCCAAACACCTTCTATGACAAGGACAGGTTCCACTGATTGAGTCCTTTTAGGACTCAATCTCCCACATTATAAGTACATAGTCTATCTTCATTACTCAGGTACGTTTTACACACATATTTTCAGCATATATTTTCTCTCCCTTCTCTCTCTGACTTAAGCATCGGAGGGGCGACAAGGACACTACTCGACGCCTTTATTTCAGGTACTAGAAGATCACGGTTGTACTCATTGTCAATCGCCAAGCTCGGAATTGACCAGGTGCAATTTTTGGCAGCATCAAGTATGTTTGGATTCGAATAAAAATTTAGTTTCGTAGCTAGAACCAAGCACTGTACGAGAAATGTTTAGTCAACTAAAATTGAACTGAACTGACTAGTTCAAATTGGATGATACAATATAAATTTCCACTATTAGTGGCGGAAAACAATACCAGACGAAATGGTGTTACGGTTCGAAATTGAGTAACACAAAAATATATGTTACGGTAAAAGTAAAAAATAAATAAAACGATAACATATGTTATGAAAATGTAAAATAAGGCAACAAATTCAAAATAAAAATTATTGGTAAACAATAAAACATGTTATGGAAAATAAGGTAACAAAGAAAAACCTAAATATATAAATAAATAAATAAATAAATAAAATTGAAAACTGAAGTATGTTTCAATTTTTCAAATAAAGAGTAGTTGTTCAATTATCACTTTGACAAAGATATAATAGCCATTAGATCTACACAGACCAAGCACAAGCCACGCCGAGTCAAAATTTATAGACATCGTCGTGCCTACAAATCTAGCCAAATGTACAAGGTACAGAAACCCTACACCCTTTCACATGAGGTGGGTCCCACGTGGGACCCACCTCAATAGAAAAGTAAAAAAATTTACCGATACCACCCCCCCCCCCTAATTGTGTGTTATCGGTGGGGGTTCACCAGTACATGAAGCATGATTGATTTAATTCCATTCTAATTGAGCCTATCAATCATCCAAGACGTTTTTTTTGTGACCTACCTAAGAAAAGTAATGAGAGAGTCTTGCAAGATATAGTCTGAATTGAAATTACATTCGATAAGAAATTCCTAATTCGACTTAAACCATTTATGGACCAACAATGGGATTCAAATTTTAAATATGTACTCATCTTATCGGAATAATTATGACAATGGACATCAAATGAATAATCTCAGCAGTGATGAATTAATGTTGATAATGATCAGTAAAGCTATTAAGGTTATAGTGCACGAACGTTGTAGGATGATAATGACAAGGCTAGTTAAAATTTGATTTTTTGAACAAAATCAATCTATGCCTAGCTATGCGTAGATAGATTTGGCTTTTCTTGTACCTTTGTTCTTTGATATAAACATACTTTCAGAGTTATATAGAGTGAAGAGAGAAATTTCCAAACTACCTCATAAAACATTTTTAAAGTAAAATCATAAATATTATCGTTTGATTATGATATATGGGATATGCATCAACATTAAGTACGGTCATGATTTACATTCTGTAGGAGATATTACACTGATAATGTGCATATTATATTCATCAAGAGCATGCCGTTAATATGCGTAAAATCGAAACATCATTCGACTTACCGAAATCTGATTTGAGAAGATAAAATAACTATTTACCGACTTCGAATATAGTAATATGAATTCTTCACTTCCCAATATGAGTGAACGCATTTTGTTCTTCAATTCAAACCCTTCAATAAAATACATAAATAAATTAACCATATTCTGAAATCAAGCATAACTAAAATCAGAAATGAGAAAGATGAAATGCAAGTGATGCGATCGGTCGAGGCAAGTGTTTGACACTTTTTCCTTAAGATGAATTTGCCTCGCATCGGTGCTAACGGCTTCTCGACAATCATCTCCCAAGATACAACGATCACGTCAAGCCATAGGAGCACTCCAAACGACTTAGACCAACGAACTCGAACAGAGTTCCCTCTCTACCATAACCATGATTTTGATACAAGAGAAAATCACTTCTATAAAGTGTTTGATGCAAAACTAAAGTAACTATGATATGAAACTATCAAATGAATTGTTTGTTGTGTAGTTAATCCAAACACATAGGGAATCCATATATATAGTAGTTGGAACATCCATACCAAGAGACACATCTCTTGAATAATCATAATTATTGGAAGTTATTCATACCAAAAGTCATGCTCTCCAACAGTCATGATCCATATGAAAAGACACATCTTTTCATCTACATTCTCTAGAATATTTCACAATATTCTACACAATTTCAATAATTTCAAGTATTAAGTGGTTTAAGTTTGGCTTAATTTCTCATTCACCAAACAAGGAATTTCCACTTAAATCATTTCAATTGGTCACAACCAATTTCCAATACAAAATTTCAACACATTCTTGATGAACATATATATATATATATATATATATATATATATATATATATATAGATATATATATATATATATATATATATATAATTTCTTTTTTTGTTTTTGTTTTTGTTAGAGCAATTCATAGAGACTCTCTAAATATAAAATGCTCTTGATTTTAAAGAGTTTAAGCTTAAAAATAGAGAGTGGATTTGATTTTCCAAAATAAAATCCACTCTTTCTTCTTCCCTTTATAATGAATTTTATTTAATAAGCTAAAAATTTCAATACTTTATTTCTTAAATTGTTCAAATCATATTTCAATTAATTCACCATTAACATATAAATAATTATATTAAGTAAACTATGAGAAGAAAATAATAAATAATTCTTGAAAAAGAAAATGAAGAGCAAAAAATAAAAAAATATTGTTAAGTGTGTATAAAATAATTACTCTCTAAATTAAAAGATACTCTTTATTATGCACACGATACTCTTATGCTCTTGCTCATTTGGAAATGACAAATGCCAATTTCTTTGTCCATTTGTCATTTGAAATGATATTGGTATGTGATATACATTTGTACATGTAGCATGTTGCATTTATTTGCAAACCTAACTGTGATGAAAATGGCATCCGGTTAATGTGCATCATATTTTGTGTATACCTATTAGCCTACTTATGTTGTGCCTCTGTTGTTAATGATTGTAACTCGTAATTCATATCAAATAACTACTCGATGTATGAAAGAATAAAGAAGATATTAGATTCACAATTCAAATTAGTTACTTTTGAGTTCTTATTCTATTAATTTGTGCTATTAAACTTCTTCTTCTGCACAACTGTCATCTCTTCTTCCTTAATCCCTACCCTACCCTCTACCCCTTTACTAATAATTCTCTTCATCTTAAAATGTTCCCTTTTTTGTGTTGTCAGTTGTCCCCTTCCATCTTTTCCCTCCATGCACCATTGCAATGCCCCGATTCCTCTGGAGCTCAAGGAGCATTTCAGGGATCACCAAACCGTTGAAAAACCTCTAGAGAGTAGGGGGAGAGGTGATGGATGGCGCTGAAGGAGGAGAGCGAAATAGTAATGGATGAAGGGAGGAAGCAGCAGGAAAGAGTGATGAAGGGGCACCCAAGTGGAGAGATTGGCTAAGGGTGAAAAAGAAGATGAATTGATCACTAAGGTGAAAATTGTCATTTTCAATAAATGTAACAGATATTCGTTTTGTAGCATGCTAAGAACATCTCCAAGAAAATTTTTAAAAGAGAATCCAACTTTAAAGTTAAGTTCCAAACAACTCTATATTTCAAAATTGAAATAGATATTGAGTTTAACTATTTAATTATTATGCTACGTAGAACTATTACACCGAGTTAGGTGGCTGCAAGTGATAAGACGTCTAAAATGTGACATATTTTTCCAACGTTAAGGTGATATATCAATTAATTACACTTGCTCTCACCTAGGATAGTGCTTATAAGCACCAATAGTGCTAAATATCATTACTTATCTACATTTGAAGAGTCAAACTAACTTTCTATTAATATTTTATTAATATTGCATTTAATATATTACAAGTTTCAACGTTCCATTGTAAATTTAAAAACAATGTCTATTATGCTCAATATACTCTTCAAAAATAAAGATTTTTTTTTTTTTTAAAAATTATCTGACTTTGCAACTTTGCAAAAGTTCAATACATGGTGAACCTCAGTGTTAGAATAGCAATATTCACTTTTTCTCTTCGACATTAGTTTACTTATTTTTTTATTGGAGGAAAATTAGTAGAACCTTTATTGCCCACTTTAGTGATAAAGCAAAAGTAAGAGAAAAGCAAAGAAAAGAAAATTCGTAAAAAGAAAGAAAGAGAAGTAAAAGCAAAGCTAATAAAGAAGGAAAGAGAGAATACAAAGACAAAGGTTCTCAAAACCACATAATTCATTATTGTCTCTCTTTCTCTCTCTACTTATTTTCACCTACTTAATCAAGACTAGAGGAGACCTTGTAAAGATTTTACAAAGCCTTCTTTGGGAGCTTCAAGAGCTATTAGAAAAGTAAAGTGAAAGAGAAAGAAAGAAAAAAAAAAGTCAATTTGTGAGAGAGTGAAAGAAATAAATTGGCAAGAGGGGGCTAGCTATAATTATTATCTTGATTGTTGTGTATAGAGAAAAGCTATGAATAGAGGTGTTTTGCAGAGCTCACCGGTGCAACAGATGGTGGCCGCCGGCAGCCCCAACTGGCCGTGGACGATGAATAATACTACGAGGCCTCCAACTCTTCAACCACACGGTTTTATTAATCCGCCTGTGAATTATATACCTCAGTACACTGCTCCATCTGCTTCTTCATGGAATGATATCCAGGAGCTTCCAGAGTCATGGAGTCAATTACTCCTGTAACTCTCTCTCTCTCTCTCTACACACATATGTATGTATATACGTACGCGTGTGGATGTTTGATACATGGATATAGTTTCCATTTCATGCACCCAAAAAGATCAAGATTTTCATAATAACATTAAAGTTTATCTTTCCTTCTTAGCTAATCGAGCACTAAGTATAGTTCAAGAAATTTTTAAACAATTAATTACATATAATTACTCTGGGCTTTTGGGAGGTGCAGAGGGGGATTGGTTGGTGAAGAAGAGAAGTCTAGTTTTAGCCATTTGCAGGCGAGGAAGGTCGAATATATAGAACAACTTCTGAATCACCAGGCTTCCAATGGCTCTGCAATTGTTGATGTGAAGCAAGAATTAAGCTCAAAAAGTGATTATTTTCATGGGCATGAAAATTTGGAGTTTCAAGCTTCAAAACCTACTTCTGGTTGGTCTCAAATGATGCCAGCAGCTTCATCTCCCAAGTCATGTGTCACCGCTTTGAGCAATAACATGTTAGATTTTTCTAACCAGCCAGATCTGAAGCCTACACAACCTGATCGTTCTTCTGATGTATGTACACGAAAATTGTGTTTTTTTTTTTTTTTTTTAGGGTTTGCGAAAAGACACGAAGATTATAAATGTCTAATCATCTCAAAGCACGTTAATTACATATTTGAAAGGTGGGTTTGATGAACTTTTATTATCTTTACTTTTGGGAAGTGCAACAGCACTGCTACAGGTGGGGTAGCCAAGAAGGCCAGGATTCAACCTTCTTCATCCCAGCCCCCATTCAAGGTATAATTAAAGAAAATTTAATTATATTATCATCCTTTATTGCTTTTGTATTTTCATCTTCTTGATCCTCCTTCTTTTGTTGATTTAAATAGATAATTTGAGAAGATAAAAACATTTCCATTTAAATCTATATAATCACATGCTGGAGCTATTTTTTTATTCTTAGTTATTTTGATCTCCATTTTGTATTTTAAATGGCTGAATCTCAACCATTTTATCTCATCTTCTTCTTGTGGCTTCTGGATCTTTAAGTCTCTGATATTAGTTTTTTGGAAAGAATTTTTTTGGTAAAAACTGTTAATTTGATATAAATTTTGAATGAGTGAAATGTATCCCTCAAATTTTATAAGACAATACGGTTAGCACAATAATTAGTGGGTATACTTCTTTAATAGTTCATCACAGTACTCCCTCTGTCCCATTTATATAGGCTCACTTTCCTTATTTTCTTGTTCAAATTATACAGTCTTGTTTCTTTATTAAGAATGTTTTGTTTTGTTCGTTTATTAATATACCATTATTTCTTAACTACTTCCAATAATAATTTACTACTGGTTATTGATAATTAAAATGAGGGTAAACAAGGAAAGTTTTTATCAAAAAATGTAGTTCCAATAACATTAAATAACATTTTTTAATCCGTTTGAAAAAGAAAACAAGCCTATATAAATGGGACGGAGGGAATACAAAAACCATAGTAAATAAATAAATTTCACACCAACCTAATAAAAGAATCTACAATTGAATATTCTAAAAAATGCTTTAACCATCCTAATCAAAAACATTTCATGTAGATGGATACATGATCAACTAGGTCTATGGATCTACTCGTATCTTCTCCTTAAGTTTGTTTCGATTCTCTTAACTTTTCAATTTTGGAATATTATTGTCGTCTCTTTTTGTTGTCCTTTCCTTGAGACATGTTGATTCTTTTGCTATCTCTCGTATAGTCCACACAAGAGAATTTCAAATAAGTCTTCATCTTTGAAGTGAAATGATTACTTTGAACAGGTTGTCATTGCTCACTTTATGGGTTTTGAAATTTGAAAACGCAGGTGAGAAAAGAGAAATTGGGAGACCGAATAACAGCTCTTCACCAGTTAGTTTCGCCATTTGGCAAGGTAAATACTGTAAAAATTATTACATACACTAACTAGTAACAGGAATTAGGACATAATTATGAAGAAATCCTAGAAAAAAAGTTCTTGCAAAGTAGATGGTCCTCTTCTCCTTCGTCTTTCTTTATCTTTTAGGGTTTTAGTGTATTTTTTAATGATACGTTCAATGGTGTAGAATGTTACGAGATGGTACTCTACATGATAAAAAGGAAAAAAAGGTTGAAATTTTATTTATTATTGTGTTTACAAACACCCCTTTTGGAGGATTAAAAAAAGAGGATTAATCATTTTGTACAGAATTTACGAACAGTTTTACTTTTTTTTTTCTTCTTTTTGTTCTGCCCAACACCAAGTGAAATATTGCCATGTGAAATTCTGCTATGCCTTCTGTAAAAATTTCCTGTACACATAGCATTGTTACAAAAGATGATAATATTTTATATTATTCTGCAAGTACAGCATCGTATGGCTGCTCTTTTTTTTTTTGGTATTCTGTAAATTTTTTTTATACATATAGCATTGTAATATTTTTGGGGTATTCTGATTTATTTATTATTATGCAGACTGACACAGCCTCTGTGTTGTTAGAAGCAATTGGATATATAAGATTCCTTCAGAACCAAGTTGAGGTGACGTTTCTAACTCCGATGAACAATTGATGGCACATTAGCCACAGTTGAATGTTCCTCACATTCTTTTCCCCCCTTGAATGCAGGCCCTAAGCTTGCCGTACTTGGGCAGTAAATCAGGAAACCTAAGGCAGCAGTACCCTGTAAACTCTCTCTCTCTCTCTCTCTCTCTCTCTCTCTCTCTCTCTCTCTCTCTCCACATATATACACAAAAGGTCGGGTAGAAAACTTAAGGTCGGGCTGCCCAACATTTAACGTGGTACAATTACGAATCCTTAACTTTCAAATGCGAGGTTTTGTGTCTCCAACCTATTTAAATCTGTAAATTTTGGTCTCCAAATGATCGAAATTATCCATGAGACTACCGTTGATAAGGTTAAGACCCACGTATTGCTTACAAGCCCCCATTGTCGAATCACAAGCGATTTCATGTGACCTAAGATTGGAGGTTAAAGCTATCAAAACACTTGCATTTCTCACCAATTCACTGAAAATCATGTGTGATTTTAATGTCGATATTGTTGGTTGTGATCACGTGAAGACCCATGTTCGATAAATAGATTGGAGACTCATTAGCTCAAGTTTGAAGGTGAGGACAGATAACCATACTATTTATAAAATTGGGAGACAACGCTAATTTTCCCATACATGTATGCATGTGTGTTTTTGTTTGTGTGTATGTATGAAAATATGCATGTAGTGTGGATATCTGAGAAAAACAGTGCATATGAGAATGCATGTGCTAATGAATATAATTCTAAATTAAGTAGGCCTTTTTGAATAATGATAATTAATTATTTTCAGTTTCAAGGAGAGAAGAATTGTTTATTTCCTGAGGATCCTGGGCAGGTATGCTTTATTGGATCCATTACCAACTCTAAAGAATTTAAGAAAGTTTGCTTATTCTTTTTCTTTAATAAGTTATGTATTTAATGTCTCCATTTTCCACGAGGGAAATTGTAGAAAGAACTACTTTTTCAGAACAGCAAAACTTTTACTTTAAAAATATATCAAGGAAAAATGACTAATTCTGCTATGCTTTTGACAATCTCAACTGTAGCTGTTGAATGACAACTGCATAAAGATGAAAGGAACATCTGAGCAGGTACTAAAATATTGAAAATTTTTGTTGATGTTTTTGTCCAGCTTAAAGTCGAGTATTATATACTAAACATAAATGTAACATATTTGATAGTATCGAATTAATTTTTGTTGTATTCTTTGTTAGGATTGTCATGAAGAGCCAAAGAAGGACTTGAGGAGTAGAGGATTGTGCCTAGTTCCCATGTCCTGCATTCTTCATGCTGGAAGTGACTTTAATGGAGCAGATTATTGGGCTCCTTCTGCTCTTGGAGGAAATTTTCGATAAATAATTAGTTATGGCACACAGGAATTTATTTCATAAAAATGATATGACATCATGAGCAGTCAGTCTTGAAATGTCCGAGGCTGACTGCTCATGATGCTATGCATTTTGATGGAATAAGGTGTGCTATAATCTATAGTATGCAAGATTTAAAGTCGTATTAGTACCCCCACGAGTTTTATTAGCATCAATATTTGCTTTCCTACGTTAATACAAAGTTTTCATGGATTCATGTATATGTCGCGCGGGCACGATTAAACAATTTTATGGCTGCATCAATACCTTTTCTCATTCACCCTCCATGTCATTACTGACCTTGTTACTATTTTATGCCCGACATCATATGAATCCTCAATGGAAATTTTCTTAGTGTATTTTGGGTTCGTGGGCCCGTTGAACATTCAACATATAAACTATATCACCCTAACATTTATGTATATTTACAGGGCTTTTAGGGGATATTTTTCAATGAGACAATCTAAGATATGTATAATTGTAAAATTTTCAGTCGTGGATGGATGTAATTCCTTCATTGACGGTAAATTACTAGTTCTAGTTGAATTTTTATTTATTACTGCCGTTGAAAGTATAATATATAATTTAATACGTAACATTGTTTCGACACATTTAGCTACAATTTATACTTCGGATATAACCAAATTAATTCAGAAAATTGTGTTAAGTTTTTAGTGTTGGCAATTATGTGGACAAAATGACTCATTTATAACGTGCTGTAAAAGTCAAGAACCTAGAGTGCAATTTATATAAATTTGGCTATGAGGTCTAGGGTTCAAACATGAAAAGAGGAGAAACATGACGCCGCATTTTTCCTAGTTTCTCTCATAGTTGGCGCTCTAACAACAAAAATAGAACGCCTGCCGCTCGCATGTCGCCGAACGAGTCCGATTTAGAAAATCCTATTTCACTGTTTTGAAGTATTTTTTCTACCCCATTCAACCTAATTACCCTCTCCTATAAATATTCAAGCTTATGCATGAAATTAGTGTGGTTGTTCATTGTGCCTTTTTGCTATAATCTATTTCTCTTAATTTTATACAACCACAAAATTGGAGAAAATATCAAATCTATTGAATCCATAGCACCTACTTCCTAATCACTTTTGGGAAGGCACTTTCCCAATTGAACTTTAGAGGCTGCTGGAGATTGAGAGATGTTGCATTACAAGAAAAACATACTTTAGATTTATTCAAAAGAGGATGTGGGTGCCATAGAGCAGGTTCTTGGAATTCCACTTGGAAGAGACAATTGCAGAAGATCTTGGAGCACATCTTGGAGCTGACCTTGAAGTTAGCAGGAAATAGGTCGGAAAGTCTAGTGAAGTTGGCTAAATAACATCTGACTGTAACTCACTCTGCATTGTCTATAGTGGAGGCAATGGATTGGTCCCAAAATTTTTACTCAGTTGGGTTTATCTGTCATCAAAATTGTGTTGCTTACTGTTTTCCTTATTACTGCGACAATTCAACATAGAATAATTGAACTTCTTTGCTTAATCATCTAAAGCTAATTAAAAGTGACTTGGTGCTTTTCATTGATTATTTCCACAAATAGGGTCAAAACTAACAACCATTTGGTAACCTAAAAACCGTTAAGTTGGTAATCCGTGAACTGTTTAGTGTTATCAAGTAAAAAAAACTTAATTTTTTTCAATTGGTATCAGAGCCCAAATTCGTTCATTGAACCATATTATCTAGATGAGTAATTCATTATCCGTCTTGCCATATTTTGATGGTAGTAATTATGCTTACTGGAAGGTTAGAATGTGAACTTTTTTAAAATCTCTGGATGAGCGTATCTGGCTTAGTGTTGTGAATGGTTGGGCTGTACCTGGTTCTACAAATAATAATGAAGTTATCCCCACTGCCATTGCTTGTTAGACTAGAGCGAACTTAGATGAGTGTAACTGGAACAGTAAAGTCTTACATGCCCAATTCATGACAATTTCCGCGGAAGAATTTATGTGAGTGTCTATGTGTGAGGTAGGCAAAGAGATTTGAGATATTTTGCAAACCACACATGAGGGAACTCAGGCAGTTAACTCTAAGTTGCAGATGCTGACCACCAAGTTCAAAGAAATTCGGATGAAGGAAAATGAAATTTTTGATGATTTTTATGCGAGGTTAAACGACATAGTGAATTCTAGTTTCAACATAGGTGAAAAAATAACTGAGTAAAAAATTATTAGAAAAATCCTTACATCCTTCCTTGAGCTGACATTAGTTAAACCCACAAACGATAAGTCACTGACCTTAAATACTGTGAGGAATAGTCATAGAGAGTCTTCGGATTCAGATTCTCCTAATAAAGAGGAGTTAGCTTAGTTTGCTAAAAAAAAATTGAAATATGTTTAGGAAAAAACAAAAAAAAACCTTAAGAGAATCATAGAAGTGGTCTTAGCAGATTTAGGAAGAGTTCTAAAACTGTGAGGTGTCATAATTGTTGAGATTTTGGCAATGTTGGAAGTGAGTGTCCTAGCAGTAGGAGAAATCCAAATAAGTCTATGAAGACTACTCTCACTGATGACGAGTCTAACTCGGACGATTAGAGTGAGAAATCAACTTCTGAGGAAAGTGAAAAATATATTGCCTTTACTACGATAATTAAGAATGGATCTAATAAGGAGAGTGAGAAGGCTGAGAGCATAAGCAGTAATGAGAATTCAAAAGAAGATTCTGATAGTGAGGAAAATTATGATAGTGAGGGAGATATTCATGAGACTTATGATAAAATCTATGAGGAGAGCATTAAGATTATAACAAAAAATAAAGCTTTACGTACGAGAGTTATGGAACTTCAGTTGGAAAACTAAAAACTCGTAGTGTACATTCATGAATTTACCTCTACCTTGAGTGAGTTGAAATCCAGGAATAAATCTTTAAATACTCAGGTTAGAAATCTCACTAGTTGAGAAGACCTCTAGGAGAGCTAATGAGCTGACAATTGAAAAGGAAACCTTAGAAATATAGGTTAAAAATCTTCTAAACGACCTAGAGTATGCCAAGTCTCAACTTCTTACCTTTCCCAGTGGATCTATAAAGTTAGATAACATTTTTGGAATAAGTATGCCTACTGGTAATAAGGGGGATCTAGGATATAATAAAACTGATCATAATGTTGCTAGTACGTCCAAGACCATATTTGTCCTTGATACTGACCAACATAAACATGTGTCTAACCCTGAACCTAAGAATAAGGTATATGTAGGACAAATGCCTACTAGACAGCATATGACACACCAACCTAGTAATAGATATCAACGATCACAGACCTTTTATCCTAGGTTTATTCCTACTTGTTTTCATTGCGGTGAGTTAGGACACATAAAGCCTAGGTGTCATCATCTTCTAAACATTAATAGAAAATGGAACTTAAATAGAAATAAGAATAAGGATTATATTGGTTAAATTGACTTCCTTACTAATCAGGAAAGTAAATTAACCAAATTAATGACACGGATAACCGAAAATATTCCTATCACTAGGCAAGTTTGGGTGAAGAAAAATGATCAAAAAATCTTGAAATAGATCACGGTGCTCTTAAAGGTAAGAGTATCTGCATATCTAAATAATTAGGTATTTTTGGTGTTTGCTCGTACTTTATCATTATATTACATTTATTTATGCGTCCATCATATTTGTTTTCTAGATAGAAAATTCATGCATATTTTTTATTTTTTATTTTTGTTTGTTTGAGATTTGTTTTTGTGTGCTTGATGCATTCATACTTTAAAATAAAAATAAAAAAAATGTAGAAAACTATTTTTACGGCATAATATATAATATACTTGAATTTATTTATTGTGATCAAGTATAGGTTTAATTGATGAGGTGTAACATAATTTCCATTGTTGGCTTATGTTATTATGGAGTACTTAGTATATGTGTCTTCATGCACCATCTGCATTGCACACCCTATGATATTGTTAGTGGGACTTAACCATGTGTGTGAGATTTGGGATGACAATATCATGTTAGTAAGGTGACTTTGAATATGAATTGACCTTATTTATTAAACCTAAACTCAAGTTTATCTCCGTTAATAAAAAGTTCAATATCTTATGTTCTTATTCGGAGCCTATTTAGCTCTAGTAATTAAGCATACAGGATTTCTCATAATCTGGTGCTTATAGCCAACTAATTTGGGTTAACCGGCCTAAAACTCGCTATAGAGATCATTTAAGTGGTTTAATGGAGAAAAGTCTGCACTTAAGATGTAAAAAATAATTATGAACTTAAAATATTGAAAGATGTGAAACTAAAATATGCTCAAAGATAGGGGGGACAAAAAAAAAATATCAATACAAAATGAGCTTTAATTTAAAGGTCCTACTGCACTTTAAATATTTTGACTTTCATAAGTAGATAAATACATTTATTGGAAGTGATATTTAGAATGTCATTTCTCACAAAATTAAGATTTGGAGTCCTACTTATAAAGGATTAATGACACTTTACACACATAGATCGATTATACAATTTACTCCATATTAACTAAACTAAATATGTGAGAAGGTTTACTATACATTGCTTATACTTATGCATGTTAACGATAACATTTTTGAGTTATTATATGTTTATGTTAAAAAGAGGGAGAGTAAAGCATTTTTGTGATTTTTTAATTATCGATCCCTTCATCATTTGTGACAAAAAGGGGGAGAGTAAAATAAATGTTATGAATTAGAGAATTTTATATTTTTAAATTTTTTGAAGGTGAAGTATGTAGATTGATAGGAGGAGATTTGTTGATTGCATTGCATTCTATACCATATCTACCTAACTGTTTGAGTTTTTGATGTTTATGTGATGCTAATATTTTTGTTGGTGTTTGGATTAACATTAGTGCTACGTCTCATTCTAGCTAGTGTCGGTATCATGTGTTTAATGATTTTATTATTTCCTGTATTACGTGCTTTTAGACTGGTATTGAGTTGTGAATTTCAAGAAACATGTTTAACAAGGAATGCAAGAGATATCAGTTTGAAGAAACTTGGGTAGTTTAGATTTTGTATTTAGTTTTTTCCTTGACTTATTATCTAGTTTTATCACAAAATACCAAATGGGGAGTTTGTTACGTTTTTAGTGTTGAGAATTCTGTGGACAAAATGACTAATTTATAACGTATTATAAAAGTCAAGGACTTAGGGTACAATTTGTATAAATTGGGTTGTGAGGTCTAGGGTTCGAGCATGAAAAGAGGAGAAACACGACGTCGTGTTTTCGCTAGCTTCTCGCCCAGTTGGTGCTCGAGCGACGAAAACAGAATGCATGTCGCCGAGCTCTCACTCAAGCGACAGTGTATTGCTTGTCGTCGTTGAGCCCTCGCTTGAGGAACAGGTCAATCCGGAAAATCCCATTTTGTTGTTTTAAAGTATTTTTTTCAGGACATTCAACCTAATTACCCTTTCCAATAAATACCCAAGTATATGTACGAAAATTAGTGTGGTTGTTCATTGCGCCTTTTTGATATAATCTATTTTATCTTAATTTTCTACAACCACATAATTGGAGAAAACATCAAATCTATTGAATCCATAACACCTACTTCCTAAATAATTTTGGAAATGCACTTTCTCTGTTGAACTTTAGAGACTATTGGAGGTTGAGAGAGGTTGGACTATAAGCGCAAGAAGAGCACAAGGCCAAGATCAGGTTCTTGAAATTCCACTTAGAAGAGACAATTCGAACAGATCTTGGAGTAAACCT
The DNA here is from genome assembly GCA_035079005.1 of Fraxinus americana. NCBI lineage: Eukaryota > Viridiplantae > Streptophyta > Magnoliopsida > Lamiales > Oleaceae > Fraxinus > Fraxinus americana. The sequence goes on along the minus strand of CM068726.1, from coordinate 22,819,200 downwards.
TGGAGTTAGCAAGAAATAAATTGGGAAGTCTAATGGAGTTGGCTAGATAGCATCTGACTGTAACTCACTCCGTATTGTCTATAGTGGAGGTAATCGGTTTAGTCTCGAAATTTTTACCCAATTAGGTTTCTCCGTTATCAAAATTGTGTTATTTACTATTTTCCTTATTAGTGTGAAAATTCAACATACGATAATTGGACTTGTATGCTTAATCATCTAGAAACAATTAAAAGTGACTTATTGCTTTTGATTGATTACTAGGGCACATAAGGTCAAAACTAAAAACGGTTGAGTAACAACCATTTGGTAACCTAAAAATCGTTAAATTGGTAATCCGTGAAATGTTAAGTGATATCAAGTAAAAAAACCCGATTATTTCAATTGGTATCAGAGCCCAAATTCGTTCCTTGACCCATGCTATCCAGATGAGTAATTCGTTATCCGTCCTGCTATATTTTGATGGCAGTAATTATGCCTACTGGAAGGTTAGGATGAAAGATTTTTTAAAATCCCTAGATGAGCGTATCTGGTTTTGTGTTGTGAATGGTTGTACTGTACCTAATTCTATTGTTAATAATGAAGTAATCCCTACTCTCATTGCGAATTGACTGAAACAGTAAAGCCTTAATGTCCTATTCATGGTAGTATCCCCATAAGAGTTTAGGCGAGTGTCTATGTGTGAGGTAGCCAAATAGGTTTGTGATATTTTGTGGACCACACATGCGGGAATTCGGACAGTTAATAACTCTAAGTTGCAGATGTTGACCACTAGTTTGAAGAAATTCGGATGAAGGAAAATGAATTTTTGGATAATTTTTATGCGAGCTTAAACAACATAGTGATGATTGAATTTATCCATTCATCACGTGTATATGGTTAATTATCTTCAACACAAGCAAACCTATATATTTTAAATAAGATGATGTGAGAGACTCCTTTTGTAAAATATTAACTTATAGGAGCCGGAGGCACTATTTAATAAATTATGCTATTTGTACATTGAAAATGTACAACTTTGTTGTTGTTCAATAAGGTGTAAAAATGTGTGTCATTGATTGTTTGAAGTGTCGTTAAAATTAATAACAAAAATGTTGACCACCTCACAAACTGCCAACCAATCTGTCAATCAAATTGTACGTGTAGCAAAATTGTGGTACATTAAGTTTTCTACGAAGAGGGTTTCGTACATTTTTGTTTTATAATATTTTAGGTTTGGCTTGAAAATAATTATATGAATTTTACTCTTATATTTTTTAAATTAAGTGTTTTTTGACATATTTGCTTAATGTGTCTTCAGATAAATACCCTCAGAATCAAGGACCTTTTGAAAAATTAGATGAATATTTTTTAAAAAATAATAATAATGTTTAAAGTTGGATATTTTTCTTATTAAAGTTGGTGTGTAACTTTTTCTTTGAAAAGTAATATAATAATTTTTATTAAATACTAAGAAAATAATTATTTTGATTTAAAGATGTTATATTTAAAACATCCAAATTAGACCATATGATATTTTGATCAACATCTGTCACTTTCTAATGAATAAACTTATTTTCATCCAATAGAACAAAATATGTAAGTAAAAACTAAATGTCAATTTAAATGATTCTTAAGCATATGGTAAGATTAACTAAAAAAAACTTCTGTTATAAAAGCCAAATTACAAGGTGGGTAACCTTTCAATTAAAAAGTGATATATGATATAACTTTAAATCGCAAAACTAAGAGAGATGATAAGTGTTACATTTATTTTGGCCTTCAAAAATAACTTTTGGGAGTAATTTCATGAATTAAATACTTAACTTTTTTGTATTTTTACTATTTTAGGAGAAAACTCGAGATTCGATGAGAACACATGAAAAGTAGTAATTATTAAAAAAAGGAGTAATGTTGGATATATCTTGAAAGTTGGGGGCCAAAAAGTTATGTTTGAAAGTTGAAGAACCTCAGTTGTAAATTTAAGGACTCAATCTCAATTAAAAAAGGAAAGAAAGACCTAATCATACCACGGAAGATTAAATTCCTACAATTTGAGCTATCCTACTTGGACTAAGATTATGGATCACAATCCTCTTAGAACTCTATTTTAGTATAAACACGTTAAAACATATACACTTGTTTTGTTAATTGGTTACTACAATATTAATTTAGATTGAAACTAGAATTGGAATAAAAGTTGATAGTAAATATTAGTTTATGTGGGAACAATATTTAAACTCAAAATTTCACTTTATTGCTTGCACGATCCGTATATTTGCGGAATCAAATGAACAAAAGACGTCACAAAAATGGTAATAGTTTAATATTTTAACAAACATGCTCTATAAAAATAAGTTAATGATATTCGGTTATAAAGGAGAATTCAAGTTATAGAGTATGACCTTTTATTAAAAGAACTATACTAAGAGTACATTTTAGTGATGACATCTTGGTGTATATTGTGTGTAAATTCAAAAAGATTGAGTTGTAAAGTGTGTTTTTTTTTAAAAAAACTTTCCAATCATGTGTCCATACGTGACATAATATGAAGAAAAATGTAAAATAAAATGTACATGTAGCATTGATTGTTATTGAGTGGCTAAGCATGTCACTTTCAATGAATAATCTTAATTCACACCCATCACAATAAAAAAATAAAGTAAGTGCTAAATATCAATTAAAGTGGTTCTTATAATCACATTAGAATATCTTTAAGAGGCTCTTCAAACATAAAATACTCTATTTTGAAAAATCAATCATTACATTTATCCTCCAAGAGACTCTTCAAATTAATATTTTAAAACAGAGAATGATTTTGACTCTTCAAATTTGAAGAGTCAAACTCAAATTTGTAGAGTCAAACATACTCTTTATAATTAAATGTATTTAAAGTAATTCAATTTTTAATGGAGAATAATAATATAATAATTTGGAAAAAATTTAGTGAAAATAAATAATAGTGAAAACTATAGATATTTTTTTGGAGTAATAAAATTAAATGTTAAATATAAAATGTATATTGGAGTACTTAAAATTTTTACTCTATAAATTTATAAATATTTCTTAAATTGCAAAATATGCTTTTTAAAAGGATGCTCATATAAATTTAGCCATATATGTTTTGTTAAAAAAGAAAATTAATGGCGTATAATATTTTAATTGAAGTGACACGTTATATGACTTTCTAATGAATAATTAATAGCAAGACATAATAAAAAATAAATAGCTATCAATTAAAAATCTTACCCATACATGCTCTATGAAAATAGGGTAAAGATGTTCGGATAAAAATGTCAAATCACACTGTGACTTTTAACTAAAAAGTGACAATAGTTTAAGTAGTCTTTGTAAGCACATTGTAAGGTTTGTCAAATATGTATTGTTGAAAAAATATATATTGATATAACACTTTATGATCTTTTAATTAAAACGTGACACAATATACAACTTTTCAACGGCAGAAAATATAACAAAACATGGCAATAAAATATAGCTAAAAATTAAAAATCAAAAACCAAACATACTGTATGAAAATAAGCCATACATGCTATTGCCTTTCTTCTTGTATTCTCAGCACCATCACTGCTGCCACCAACCAACCAACACCCCAGTATGAAACCATGAATTTGGAGTCAAAACCAAAATGAAACATGAGATTGACATGAACATGAATAAAAACGTAAACTTAGCCAAAGATAATTTGTTAAAAAAAGTCAACATATTGTTTGAATTTTTAACTAAAAAGTGATACATTATGGCACTTTCTAATGTATAAAAATATAATTAAAGCAAGTGTCCTTAAATAATTTCTTTTGATTTTTGTGAAAACTAGACCTTAAAGTTATTATTAAACGTGCAAAAGACACATTCACTAGGGTAACGAAGTCCTTTCCAACCGTCGAGGCTTAAGAAACTTTTGCTAGAAAGAAAGTAGTACACAAAATTTTATTAAAATCTTTATAACTTCTTCATTGGCATTTGCCTAAACTGCTTTCAAGAAAAACTTAAGATACGAAAGCCTTAAAGCTTGTACTAAATGAAATTGAAAGCTCTAAATATGCAATGAAGAAAGTATCCCCTAAATAGTCTGTTGGGTTTTGATACTCAATAAATTTGAGCGATGATGTTAAACCGGTTTATTGGATTATATTTCATAGGCATCGGTCGATGAGTAAAGTGAAATATCGATACCACAATTGAAGCGACCGATCCTACAATCTTTTTGGGCCATTTGAAGTAGCCTAATTTAGTTAAGACGAAATTACACCCAGCCCTGATTTTAGATTTCCATTTTTCATAATTCCAAGTTTAACTTTGAAATTTCACTAATCAGGTTTTTAGGAATAAAAAAAATGAATTTTTTATTTATAATATCCAATCCGTTTTTACGTGAAGATTGAAGAGAGAAATTAAATCTCGCCCCTTCCTAAAATATCCTAAATTGATCCTTACCCTAATTCATTTGTAATTGAATCTCTCTCTCGTCACTCTCTCTCCACCACCACTGGAAAACCAGCAACAGTCGCCGCCATCTCCAAAGATTGTCCCTTGCTGCGCGACGGTGCACCAAAATGGTGGCGGTGGCTTTGTGTGCTGGATTTGGAGTCGCCGGCCAGGGTGAATCATTGTCCAGAGAGTGAGATTCAGCGCCGGACGAGGCCGAGCAAAGCCGCCGGTGAGATTTCTCTGTGCTTTGCTGGCGGCGTTTGTGATGGTGGCTGGCAGTCTTTTTGTTTGTGATGATGGTGGCTGGCTGGCGGTCTTTTTGTTGGTGGAGCTGCCATTCCTTGGTTGTGTGGTGGTGAGCTGGTTGTGTGCGGGCTGGGGGGAAGTATACGGTGGGTGTGTGGTGTTGCTGGAGTTTGGTGTGATGGTTTTGTGGGTGCTATGGTGATGGGTTTGCCCTGTGGTCACAACTTTGTCTACATTCATCACATGGTCACATATCTGTGTTCCTATTTCGAATTCTATTTTGGAGGGCTGGGTCACAGGTTTTTGATTTATGGTCATAGGTCACAATTCATCAATTCATGGGTCTGGGTCACAGGATTTTTGATTTTTGGGTTACTGGGTCACAAGTCACATTTTGATTTACAGGATTTTGATTTTTAGAGGACTGGGTCACAGGATTTTGACTGGGTCACAAGTCACAAGTTTCCGGCTTCTTTCCAGAGAGGGGGTTGCACATATTTTGGATACTACTGTTGTAACCGTCGAAAACAACAATTTTGGGTTTGCCCTGTGGTCACAACTTTGTCTACATTCATCACATGGTCACATATCTGTGTTCCTATTTCGAATTCCATTTTGGAGGGCTGGGTCACAGGTTTTTGATTTATGGTCAGAGGTCACAATTCATCGATTCATGGGTCTGGGTCACAGGATTTTTTATTTTTGGGTGACTGGGTCACAAGTCACATTTTGATTTACAGGATTTTGATTTTTGGAGGACTGGGTCACAGGATTTTGATTCGGTCACAAGTCACAAGTTTCCGGCTTCTTTCCAGAGAGGGGATTGCACATATTTTGGATACTACTGTTGTGATCGTCGGAAACAACAATTTTTCCGATTGTAGTTTCAGCAAGTCAAAATCGGGGAAGAATTGTGCCATATTGATATGTCTGGCCTGTTTCCAGTGAGATATGCTGGGTTTTGGAAAATTCTGTTTGAATGTAACTGATTCCTAAATTAAAGGCATCAGTTAATCATTCCTTAATTATATATATAATTAAATTAGAAATAATATTCCAAATTAGAACCTGATATTTGAAACTACAAAACATATACTGTAGTTTTGAAATGTAGTAAAGTAACTACAGGACTTATGTATTGTTCCCTTTAGTTAATGCAGCTCATGACTTGACCCATTACCTTAAAAGGTTTTTCGGTTGATAGCCCACTTATTATTCTACCTATTGGGCCTCTACTATTCCTTAACCTAAAACCCCACACCCTTACCTTGATATAAGTAGCCCGTTACTTTTGATGTGTGTGTGAATAGTGGTAGCCGTGTTTTGAGAGAGAAAGGCAGTGTTCCTCCTTTGGCTGTTTGCTTCCCGATTGGTTTTGCTGTGTGCTTTGCTGTGCCTTGTCTCGTCCTTCTTCACTAGCCTTTGTGGCTGGACCTTGGGGCTACCATACCATCCACACTGTTGCCCTTTGTGGGCAACCCGTAGAAGCAGCCGATTTTGGAGACTTTAGGTTGGGATTGGGTCGCGAGGATTGTGGTGTTGATTGGTGTCGACTGAGCCCGATTTTGGTGAAGTTTGGTCGAGCTTCATTCTCCAAAAAAATCAAAAACCAAAATAAATTTTTCATAGTTTTGCAAATTATCCATGCTAAGCCCAAACCTCCTTTTTTGATTTTCCTCTAATTTCACTGCTAGATCTTCATCAAGTTGCCGAATTTTGAAGGTGCATTTTCATTTTTGTATTGCTCGCCAAATCAGAATTTCGAAGGTTCTTTTTCTCCTCTATTAATTTTAGGAAAATTATTTATAAAGTTCAATGAATGCATTCATTATCTTATTTATTTATTAGTTTAGAATATTTAAAATAATATAAAAATTTGGAAAATGCATTATTACACATATGTTTTGCATAGGTACGTATATACTTGTAATATTTGATACTCGACCGAAACGCATTGCCCTGCATTATGCATTCTCGAGTTTGATAAATCTTCTTTCTTTTATTTTGTGAATTCCTCTTCATATTAACAGTTGAAATGATTTCAATTCCTGTTTCATTTCTGATTTCTTCAACCCTCGATATGTTTTTATAAACAAGAAAAGGGAATTCTTGGATAGTTGATGGTTTCACCATATTATGAGTTTCACAAGTCTGTAACTACATCATGTCATTTTCTTCAAAAGGGGTAACCTTCAAAAGTTGTCTATCTTCAAAACATTAAGTTCCGTGATATTTTGATATCATTGTGACATCTATAAACAATGAAACTACTATATTAGGAACTGTACGATATTTTGATTAAAAAGTGAGACAGTGTGTCACTTTCAAATGATCAACCTCCTTCTCAAAAAAGTAGGGAGTAAAATCTGAATATCAGTCTATAAGCTTAAGTAAAAATATTCTATTTTAAAAATTCAAATTACATAGCGATTGAACATGTAATAAAAAAGTTACAGAGTTTGTCTTTTTCTAATTCAGTACCTTAAATTCATATTCAAGACAAATAAAATGATATAACAATGTTAAAATAATATTGTCGAATGTTATTATTTTGATTAAGTGGATGTTACATTTTGACAATACTATTCTTCATTTTAAAAAGTATTACACCACGTCATTTTTGAATGGAATGTAAAGGTTGAATTCATATTTACATTTATGTTTACATTTTCACAAACACCTTATATACATCTCTTCAATTGATCCAAATGTGATTTTATATTTACTAACTCCTACATTAATCCAAAGGTGAATTTCATTTGTAATAAGAAAAAATTTTAAATTCACAGTTAAAATACATATCAGCAGTTCAAATATATCCAAACATGTTCATAAATCTGTAAAATTAGTTATTACTTTTCTTTTTTCTGAATAATTATGAAATCATTAATCTATTATTGAAAAATCAAACAAAACAGGCACAATAAAAATCAATATTCAGAAAATACTTGCTAGCAAATTATTTGCATTTTCATAAAACACCTTGTATGCATCTCTTTAATTGATCCAAAGTTGAGCTTTCACATATCCTAACTCAATTCAGTTGATCCAAATATGATTTTAATATTTACTAATCCAATAATGAAATTTTATAGTACTAATGTTGTGAAAAGTTATGCCTAGAATCTCTGATTCCCATTCTTGGAATTCAAGGATCGCGTATTGCTCGATACCATTTAATATGAAACCAACCACCGGATTAAGATGTTGAAGTTATATGGTACAATAATGAAGTATTTGATCACAAGTAAAAGAATAAAAGAATACAAGAAAATATGGTAGAAGAATTATGAGATTTTATTGCAACACAAATAATGAAGATGGAGAAATATTACAATAATCCTAAAAACTAGTAATCACTTTTCTCACACACTATTAAATTGTAGAGAAGAACCAAGTATATATATAGAGTTTCTATATAGGGTGACGTCCAAACCCTAATAGATAAGTTGTAGTTGAAGTAGAATGCCAAAACGTGTTAAAATATGAAAAGGGCCTGGACCGGATAACCCTGTCACTCGAATGATAAGCTAACTATAGGTTCGTCGCTCCAACGTTAAGCGGACGAAAGGTGAGTGACAAGTCTCAGGAGAAAACCTGCAGGTGTTGCTCGAGCGGTGACTTTTCTTCCCGATCCATAATTTCAACCCTTTCAAGTCCAATACAAATTCCAACTCACAATAGGGCTTCTAAATATAATTTCGACTTAAATAAGACTCTAATAGCATTCCAAACTAAATTCCTCTTGATGTGCACTTCAATTAGAGTTTTTCAATTACTTCAATAAGGAATTCGGATCACACCCAAATTCTAACAATCTCCACCTTGACACGAATTCCACTACAACGAACAAAGGTCCAAAATTTTCTCCACCTGGAGAAGAAAATTCGTCTGCAAGGAATGAACTAACTCTTCAACTATAACTAAAATCGATTTCTCCAACCAAATACAAAATACCCCACCTCTTCTAATAAATCCAAACACTACTATGCAAAATTACCTCAAATTCCCAAAAAAATAATAATGCTTTTAAAATTCACCAAACAAAATGATTTTAAAGAAGGTCCATTGCTAGATAGTACACCTTCAACTACGCTGAAAGCATCCACATACCTTTTGTTACTGGGTCAATCCCTAGCAATAGAATATAATAGTACCGCGGGTGATGGTGGCAAACCGGCATTATCCATATCTCCTAAACTCCACTAAGCTATATTCTGTAAATCCAACATTTTACAAGCTCCTAAAGGTATTGTATCAAACTGAATGTCCATCAAAGTACTGAATTTGTGCTGATCGACTCTTTTAGATTCTACACGACCCTATAAAATGTATAACTGAGGCCTTTTCTATCCTTCTAATACACCCTGGGCACCCTTACAAACCTTTAAAACTCCACCTCCACCAAAGAACTCATAATCCTGTGAATCAAGGATAGACAATGAGATGAGATTCTTCTTCAAATCCAGAATATGTCAAACCTGACCAATTGTTCTAATTGTCCCATCCAATAGCTTTAATTTGACAGTACCAATTCCAGCATTCCGACAAGGTGTGTTGTTTCTCATAACCACGACACCTCTGGAAATGATTTCATATGTAGTAAAAAAGTCCTTATTAGGACACAAGTGAAACACACACACTAAATCCAAAATCCAATCCTCATCCAGTTTAGACTTGATATCAGAAATATCCAAGAGATCTCCCTTACTTACAATGTTCTCTGCGAGGTCTGTTTCTCATGAAGTCTCTAATTTCTTCCCATATCGACTTGAAGCCAACTTTTCTTTATTCTGTAATTTGTAGCAATCATTCTTCATGCGCCCTTATTTCTTGCAGAAGTTACAAATCTGATTACCGAACTTAGATTTCGATCTGCCCCTTCCAGAACCACCATGAGCAATAAGGCATTTTCCATCTCCGGCCTCAGACACCAGATGCTTCATCTTCTCTTTTGAAAACAAAGTATCATATACTTCCTCTATGGTGAGAGTATCACGACTATACAAGATCGTGACTCTAAATTAAGAAAACAAAGTGAACAAGGAACACAATAGGATCAATGCCAAATCTTCTTCAACATACTTTACTTCCAAAGTTTCATAATCAGCGAATATCCTCTTAAATACAGTTAGGTGATCTTCCAATGATCATCCTTCTATCATTCAATGAGAGTATAAACGCTACTTGATATGCAACTTGCGTCAGACTTTTAGTCATGCATAATTGATCCAATGTCAACCATGAAGCAGCTGCTGAACCCTCCATCAAAACGTCATGAAGAATTATATTCGATAAATGAAGATGAATGTGAGAAATTGCCTTCCGTAATTTTTCCTTCGAGGTCAAAGTTGCGGGCATCTTCTCAATTTCCAACAATGCATCATTTAAATCCTGTTGTGCGAGTACTACACACATCTTAACCTACCATACAAAAATATAGTGCTCCGATCCAAAAGCTGAATGTCATAATTCATGGAAGCCATCACGAACAAAAACCTCGAAAAAATCAAGCCCTGCGCTATTGCTAAACTGCTGAACCTAGGTTTTGATACTACTTATTGTAAAAATTATGCCCAGATTCTCTTATACCAATTCTTAGAAATTCAAGGATTACGTATTGCTCAATACCACTTTGTTAAGTTTTCAATATTTTGTAATTGGCGATTCTGCAAATAAAAGGACTGAATTGTACTATGTTTTAAATGTCAAGGAGTAATGTGCAAATAGTTGAAAATAGGGTTATTAGATCTAGGGTTCGAGAATGGAAAAATAGGAAAACGGCGCGGATTTTCACTAGATTGTCACCCAGGCTTGACTCGAGCTGTAAAAACAGAAATATTATTGCTAGACTGTCACCCCTACTTCGTGAGAGTACTCGAGCGACAATCTCTCGTTCGACTGTCACGAGTCCTCGCTCGAGCGACAGGTTTATTCGGAAAATTTTTATTTCGCGTTTTAAAGGCTTTTTCCCTGACCTATTCATTTTTCTAACCTACCTATATATACCAAAACACTTTTGTATGAAATTGATGAGGTTGAACATTGAGAGAGCTATATCTCTTAGAGATTCATTCAATTCCTTCTTTCAACATTTATCTACTTTGATTGTTTTGGTGAAAAAAATATTGTTTCTATAATCCAAATATCAAACTGTCTTTCGTCTATATCTGATCAGGGTTTTGAAAATCGAGGAAGTTCAACTGGAGTTTCAGTCTGTGAAGAATGCGGTGTTCTTCGTTGACCCACGAGAAATAGACGATTCCACAAGATTAGGAGTGCTACAGGGTAGCAGATTCCATTGAGAGATTTGACAACAACGGCTAAGGATTGGTGCAGGGGAGCACAGAATCCAGGGAGTGCCGTCGAGTGATCAGATAGTACGAGTAGTCTAGTGTAATATACTGTAAATTGTTCAAATCGTTTATAGTGGATTGTTGACTAGCAAAGTGCTCGGAGTTTTTCCGAGTTGGGTTTCTCCCTGATCATTCTGGTGATGATTTACTGCTTTCGTTATTGTTTATTGATTGGTCACATAAACTGCGGTATTCAAATTTAGGATTAAAATGACTCGCATGTTTATTCATCTAGATGAGAATTAAAAAGTGACTTGTTGCTGTTTAATTCGTAAAATATTTTTAATTCTACATAAAATACCTATTTACCCCCCGTCTAGGTATTATTAGGGACGAACTGCGTAATTTTCACACTTGATATGAAACCAACCACCGGATTGAGATGTAAAAGTTATATGGCACAATAATGAAGTATTTGATCACAAGTAAAAAAATAAAAAAGACAAGAAAATATGGCAGATGAATTATAAAATTTTATTGCACCACAAATAATGAAGATAGAGAAATATTAAAATGATCCTAAATGTTAGTAATCACTTTTCTCACACACTGTTAAATTGTAGAGAAAGCCAAGTATATATATAGCCAACTATGTAGGGCAACATCCAAACCTTAATAGATGAGTAGTAGTTGAAGTAGAATGCTAAAAACGTGTTAAAACGAGAAAATGGCCTGAGCTAGATAACCCTGCCGTTTGAGCGATAAGCTGGCAAAGCGACGGTCCGCCCTCGAGCATCATTGGGCAATAGGTGAGCGACCAAGTCTCAGGAGAAAATCTGCAAGTGTTGCTCGAGTGGTAGACTAGCGAAAATGCGGCGACTTTTCTTCCCCGATCCATAATTTCAACATCTTCAAGTCCAATACAAATTCAAACTTCCAATAGGGCTTCCAAATAGAATTTCAACTTGAATAAGACTTCAATAATATTTCAAACTGAATTCCTCTTGACGTGCACTTCAATTATTTTAATAAGGAATTCTAATCACATCCAAATTCTAACCACTAACGCCAAAAAATCTCAAATTCATAGTTAAAATATATAGCAGTAGTTGAAATATGTCCAAACATGTTCATAAATTCTGTAAAATTATTTTATAATTACTTTTCTTTTTCTGAATAATTATGAAATCTTTAATCAAATATTGAAAAATAAAACAAAATAGGAACTATTTGAATCAAAATTCAGAAAATACTTACCTGCAATTTATTTGCAAATTTTGAGAAAATACAAAGAAATTCCTTTGAAAGAAATGTAGTTGAAGTACTGTTGATCGTAGATTTGATTTGCGAGGCAAGAAATTGTGTTTTGATTTTCTATTGTTTATTGTGTTTTGTGAGTAGCCTTCTATTTAGGATGCTTCTCTCAACCTTTATGTTTAACAGGTTTTGTAAATTAATTGAATAATTTAAAACATATAAAATACGGTCTTTAAAGGTGCAATATGCTTATTTATTTCCAGGCTCATATTATGTATTGATTTTTGGGGTACTTACAAAAATACCCTTAAAATTAAGGGTGTTTTGAAAAATCATGTGAAAGATTTTTAGGAAGTAAAAAATACTGTGTAAAATGAAAAAGTGACACAATGTCACTTTTTTTAGAAAAATTCTCACTTTTTTACTTTTTTTAGTAAAAAAGTGACACAAACTAAAAAAAGTGACAAAATTCAAAAAAAATGACACACTCTAAAAGTGATACAAATTCAAAAAAGTGGCAAATACTTAAAAAAAAAAAATGATGAAACACCAATCAAAACCTATGTTTGTTATTCAAAAAAGTGATAAAAAATTTTTAAAAAGTAACAAACAATAAAAAGTGACAGAAAAAATGAAACACATAAAAAAGTTACAAACACACAAAAAAGTGATAAAATTGTCACTTTTTTTAAAAAAAGTGACATAATGTCACTTTTAAAAGTTTAGTGTCATTTTACAATCTCACTTTTATTAAAAAGTGATGTTTGTTACTAAAAAAATAATTGAAATTTCAAGAAGGCAACTGAAAAAAGTGACAAAAAAAAGTTACATAAATTCAAAAAGGTCACAAACACTCTAAAAAGTGAGAAACACTAATCAAAAACCAAAAAATAGATCCAAGAATGGTTAACTTGCTTTTATATGTTGTCTCTTTGTAATTATGTTTCACTTATATTAACTAAATGTAGAACATAACTTCATTTTAAGAACACAACATTAACATATAAATTGAAAATGCCAGAAATTAAAAAAAGTAATAGAAGTAACAAATTTACATTCGCTGAGTAATGTTTTTAAGCTACAACTCCAAGTAACTAACAAAAACTTGCATTCTTTCCAAGAACTTCAATGCCTTCTCCAACTTATGGCCTTTCACCAGAGCATAAATTGTAGTATTGCATATGGACAGATCAAGTTCTACTCCCGCTTTTTGCATTAGAGTTAATATCTGCATAGCTTTTCTAATATCCCCAACCCTACCGAAAGAAACCAACTCCCGCTTTTTGCATTAGAGTTAATATCTGCATAGCTTTTCTAATATCCCCAGCCCTACTGAAAGAAACCATCGCACAACCAAAATCTTTAGGCCTACACTCAATCTTCCTCTTTACCATAAGCTGGAGCACCCGCTTAGCCCCCTGACACAACTTACTCTTACTAAGAACTTGAAGCATTGCATAATACACAATTGGATCATGTCTGTACCGCCATTGACTATCTGCCCAATAAAAGAACTTCAAAGCAACCCTTTCATTAGACTGAGCCCTCAGTATAGCACAAACTTGCCTAGGCTTCAAACTTCTCAACAAGTGCCTCAACTCTCCTTCAAGCTTTGGAGTCCATGCTGCCCGAAAATCAATTAACTTACATACTTCTTTCACTAGTAGGTGTCTTGATTCATCTTCATCCTCCTCAATACTTCTACAAACTTCACTTTGCTTTCTATTCCTATTATATGAATCCAAAACCCTTAATTCAATTTCACTGTCTTCCTCACTCTGCATCCCTTTTTTTAACTCCACAGACTCGTCCGATATATCAAGCTTACATATTTCTCCACTCTTATAAAGAAGTCCATCTGAAGTCGAAATTCCACATTCTTTAAGACCCTTTTCTCTAATCCCAACATATCCATATTCAACATCATCTCTTTCCAGAGACTGCCCACAAACTTTAGGGTTCAAAACTAAAGGAAAGTTCGGGTTTTGACACGATTGTAACGAAAAACATGTAATAACTCCATTACAAGTAAGTGGGCTTTCATGAAAATTGTCCCCAAACCAAGTAAACTTACTGAATTGGACGAGCATTGGAACTAAATGGCATTCAGAATCTGATGGAAGGCGTCCCTTGATTGAGCAGGTTGTGGGAATAACATTGCTTGTTTTATCGAAGGGTTGGCGAGTAATCTATGTTTCCTCAAAATTTCTTCAATGGGAATCGAAGTGAGAATTGTATCCAACTTAGGAACATCTCTTTACCATTTTCGACTTTTGCTTTTGGGAAGGGAGCGACTGAGTGTAAGTGCCAGAGAAGATGAAAACTAAAACCTTTGTTGAGGAGAGTGTTTATGCTGAATGAAGATTGGGATTTAGGTTTAGGACGTATTATTTACTGGTTGAATTGTTTAATTAGTTTTAAAAGGGTACTTTCCAATTTAGTTAATTTAATAGGGCACTAGGCCTAATTTCCCCTTGATTTTTTAAAACATGGCCCAATTTTGAATGTATTTCTATAAGTTGACCCAATCAGAAATATTTTCATTTTTATTCAAGTTCCTTTCGTGAGTTTTCAATTATGTTTTGGCAAACTCATCAAACAATTGTCGTATAGACGAAAGCTAATTGTGATAAGAGTCACTAAAGTAACTTTAACCAAGGCGGGACAAATATCACTTTTAAGAAAACTTATTACATCATGCCACGAGCCTTCATCTTTAAAATTTTTAGGTAACTTTGCTTGAGCTATTCGGTTCATTTTAGTTTCATTCTTCAATTTATGGAGGGATGTTTTAGCTTCCATTTGGAAAGAATTTATAAATTATTTAATTTATAAACAGATAGAAACAAGTGAAGAATGTGTATTATAATTTTGAGTCAATTGAAATATGTAGTTGAAAATGCAGTTTGTCTATTTATAAATAATTTATAATTTTTTTTGTCAAATGGAGGCTTAGATAATTTCCTTCCCCTCAATATTTCAAACACGCTCCACACTATATAAATAACACTTCTTTTCCTTAGTGCATCTCAAGAGTCGAGCATTTTGACTTCTTGTACTCCTAGTGGAAGAAAAAAAGTTAAAATTTTATAAGCTGACCTGGCAGTAAAACACATAATTAATTTTATAAGTGGTTGAAAAGCTAATATGTATATTTTTTCTTTTATTTTATTAGTTCATGATTACTTTATTATGTAGATCGAGCTAGCGAAAGCATTAGAAAATTCTCCAAATTAGTTTTCCACACAAAACACTCAAGAATCTTCATTCCTATTGCTTCGTAAGAGGTCCTCAAATCCTGCAATCAATTCAAAAAAATAATAAATATGAGAGAAAACATTAAAGGAATATAACAACTATCCATGTATGCATAATAATAATAATAATAATAATAATAATAATAATAATAATAATAATAATAATAATAATAATAATAATAATAATAATAATAAGTATGAGAGAAAATATTAAAGGAATATAACAACTATCCATGTATGCATATGCCTACAAGTAAATAAAAATGTTGGGTTTTGATACCTAATAATTTCTGGGAGATGATGTTAAACGGTCGGATTATATTTCATAAACCTCGGCTGATTGGTGAATTAATTATTAATAAAATACTCAACCCAAAAATAGGGTGGACTGTTGAAAGTAGTTTAAAGAATATTGCTCACAACTCATATATTCACCTATTTGACTGCTTTTGAGTCTTGGCTCATTTATTCCCTTTTGGCCGAAATAGAGTCTAACACACACACACACACACACACACACACACACACACACACATACATATATATATATATATATATTGTTGACCCCAAAAAATGGTCCTATGACGTGGCCAACAGAAAATTAGAGAATCACTTCTTCAAAGATCGAATTACAACATATTGAAACTCAAATATGAACTGTAACTATGAATCATTGTAGGGAATGTTCCACTGTGTTCTGTATCGTGATGTTATGACAATCTTTACAAATAAAAAAGGGTCGACCGTTGCACATGGCAGGGAGAATCTATGTTTTCTCTCTCAATGTCTGAATTCATTCCCCTTGTACGTCTGGAGTTAAGGCTTTTTATATCCCCACATGGGTAGATGGGTTCCGTCCGATCTCAAAGGATCCATGGGTCCCTGTTAGAGTCAATCAATCAATCAGGCCATTAATGCTTAGATCCCCTTGTCTTTTCCCTAACACATGATCTGACTGGTGAAGGTGTGTAGAGACAGCGTTGGCAGGGTGTTGTCTTGTCAATCATTTCATTTAATTTGGTCGGTTGACTTGATGAGGCAGCTGATGCCTTCGTCGATGGGGCTCAGACGAGGAACATCTGGATTGAGATCGCTTCGACATGCACAGGATCGCCTGCTCGCTATCCCACCTGTGGGCTTGCCAGCTTATCATGTAGAACTTAACTTTACGATTATTTATATGAGTAACATCAGTCTCCCAAGTCCAGGTATGATTATTTATATCTTGCATGGACTTTCAAGCCTGGGAAACGATGGAATCGAGACCTATCTACTTACCGAAGTTGGCACAGGCCCTCCCTGTTTTCTACCTGAATTTCATAAGACAATGGGGTTCTCCGAGACCCTGTAGGGAGGAAGGTGCAATCTTTACTGGGGGTGAGCTGTACCAAGGCAGAACCTTTATGTGGAGAACCACAAGGAGGCAGAGCCTTCGTGTGGACGAACCATAAGGAGGCAGAGCCTTCATGTGGACTTGCGAATGTTGGTTCTCAAGGAGCGACAGCTGGTTATTCTTAGTCATTTCCAAGGCTTGAGCAACGTGCGCATTTAATGCGCAATGATGATGGCATTTCACCTTTACCCAAGAGTACGTAAATCCTGGCGTGTGAGCTGTACGAATTGATATGGGCCCTTGATTCGAATTCGAATGGGTGCCTTTTGGTTTTTACACAAATGATGAGGTGACAGATGGATGGCTCAGATTAAATCGGAGCAACATCCAACGGCGGGGTTTTGTTGGACAAGCCCATAAAATTAGGGAAAATCACCCTTTTTGCCTTTTTTCCACTTTCTCGAAAGTTTGAAATCCCAAGTGCAAGAATTCTTCCCTCAGAGCCCAACAATTTTCCGTCATTGTCGGCGATTAACTGCTCTTTGGTTTCAAGGCTCTCCAGTATTCGATTTTTGCTAGGTTTGGCGTAAGTATATTCTCTTCTTCTTGCTGTACCGAGTTCTTCTCTTCTCTTCCTTATTTTCGATGGGTTCTGAATCAGACAAGTGTATAGAGGGGGATTCTTCTGGGATAGGCATGGCTTTGATTTTCACCGAGGAGAGAATTCCTCCGGCGGCACCTGTTGAGCAGTTTGTGGAGGTAGATGATAACATAAGGTGGAGGGCCTCCTTGTGGCTGACAGATATTAAGGAGAACAAACTTGAGGGCTTTTAGGGCAAGGTTTATGATTCCTCACGATGTTGAGTTGCTAGTTCTGACCCAAGAGGAAAGGGCCTGCTTCCCTAGGGAGGCCTACGTGGCGGTGAGTAAGGCGATCCTAAGTGGGGGGATGAGACTGTCGTTGCACCCCTTCTTTAGGATTATCCAATTAGTGCCAAACGCATGGAGTCAGTTGGTAGGAGCCTTCTTTCTTTGGAAGGATATAACCCTTGGAGGCGATATGCCCTCACACGTCTTCCATACCCTCTTCCAACCCCAGGCGTCGAGTGGAAGGAGTGATTATAAAGGGGGTACTGCATCCTTGGGACCACTACTTCCATCAAGAATTGGAAGTCTTCCTGAATCTGGGTTAGGGGTCGCTGGCAAATGTTGGAAAGGGATGTGGTCCTAGAGATCGTTGTACCGACCCAATATAATGAATATAGTGAGTCGAGCTTTTTTGTTGTAGTGCTTTGCCTTGTTCATTTATTTTTCATCTTTGCCTAAAGTGTGTTTTGCGCAGGTGCGGTTAATTGGTTCGAACTTGAATATTCAGAGTAGGCTCCAATCCGAGCCATATAGAGGCTCCCTTTAGAAAAGAGGCACTTCAAGAACGTCATTAGCAAATGAACCCTCTTTGTCATTCATCAACTGATGACTACCAAGGGTAAAGCGAGACGTTTTATTATTTTTTCGGTTCTTTTGGCGCGATTATCCTTAAATCTACATGTATACTATAGGCCAGATGATAACAAAGAGAGAGCGAGGCCGACCCTGTTTCAATTGACAAGCCTTAGGGAGGGTCAAAGGAAGAGACCTATGGGTGTCGACTCTTCCACCTACAAGAATCAGCGGGACGAATTGGCTCGCCTTTCAAAGACCAAACTACCTCCTCCTGTTGAGAAAGAATGGGAGAAAGGGAAGGCCAAGGATGCAGAGGCCTCGTCTGAGCGACCCCCAAAGAGAAAGCTGGTGATAACAAAGAACTCCGGCCTGACCCTACTCGCAGACGCCAAACTACTATTGGAGAGTCCCTTGCTAGGTCCATTTTAGCGGGGCTAACCTCCTCCGTGAAGGATGTTCAGGAAGAAGAGACGGCTGATGAGGGGGCTAGAATCATGAGAAAAAGGAAATGAGGGGAGGTGAGAAGTGCCTCATCTGAGGGAAAGGCTCAGGGCTTTTTAATGGGTCGGTCGGATGAGATAACTCCAATAGTTATGGAGATACTTCATGTAGAGGTACAGGGAGCAGCGAGGCTCATCTATAAGTATTGGACCAAAGCGTATTCTTCTCACGCTGAGTCCTGCGAAATAGTTTATTTGATGGAGGCTAGACTCGCCATACAGGCCTGCTCTCAAAACTTCTTTATCAACGTCCAAATGGAGGGGAGGTGCATGCAAGGGGTCGTCAATGATTATCATAATCGGGCTCAGAACACTGAGTTTAGGGCACTCAAAGCCAATGCCATAGCCTCCGCCAAAACCTCTAGGCTAAGATGTGTCGACGCGGAGAGTAAGGCGGAGGCCCTTTCTAAGGAAAACGAGGAGCTGAAAAAGGAGGCCCACCTATGCAAGGCCGAGGTGGTTGCTCTGATGAAGTGGGTTGAAAACTCTGATGGGCTCCAAAAGATTGCCTCTTTAGCCTTAGAAGTTGCAAATAAGGAAAAGCAGGAGTTGACGGCACGAGTTGATGAGCTCAATACTGAAGTCTCCGATTTTGGTAAATAGCTCAAAGGGGCTGGAGAGGCGGCGGTGGATAACTATGTTGCCCATTTTCATGAAATCGACGAGTATGATGAGCTCGAGATCCATTTCAGGAGGGTACTTTACAAGGAGGTTTTGGACTGGCTCTCCGAACTCCATCTACAATTGGATCTAAATGCAGCGAGGGAGGAGTTTCTCAGTACTGAGCCGTCCACTCCGGCCATCGAGGCTGAGGATTTAGTTGAAGAGATTGACCCTCCTGAAGGGGAAGGTCAGCCACGAGAAAGCACTTCGTAGGGTAGGATTTGTAGATGCCTTACTTTTCTTTCCTTTGTATCTGAATTTTAATTAAGTATTGAAAGTATAATTGAATCATTCTTCCGTTTTAGTCGTCTCTTCACTATCAACCTTTATGAGAATAATTGATGGGTTCAGTTAAAACTTAACTAGCTTTGAAACATGGGTTCGCCTTGTTTTAACAGTTGATGAAGATATGGGTTCTCCATATATAAATAACTTATGAACTTGTCATAATTAATATGGGCTCGCCATGTTTTAACTGTTGATGAAGATATGGGTTCGCCATAGGTAAATAACTTATGAACTTGTCATGATTAATATAGGCTCGTCATATTTTAATCGTTGATGAAGATATGGGTTTGCCATATGTAATTAACTTATGAACTTGTCATGATTAATATAGGCTCGTCATATTTTAACCGTTGATGAACATATGGGTTCGCCATATATAACTAACATATGAACTTGTCATAAGTAATATGGGCTTGCCATGTTTTAACCGTTGATAAAGATATTGATTCGCCATACATAAATAACTTATGAACTTGTCATAATTAATATGGGCTCGCCATGTTTTAACCGTTGATGAAGATATGGGTTTGCCATATGTAAATAACTTATGAACTTGTCATGATTAATATAGGCTCACCATGTTTTAACCGTTGATGAAGATATGGGTTCGCCATATGTAAATAACTTATGAACTTGTCATGATTAATATAGGCTCGCCATATTTTCACTGTTGATGAAGATATGGGTTCGCCATATATAACTAACATATGAACTTGTCATAAGTAATATGGGCTCGCCATGTTTTAACCGTTGATAAAGATATTGGTTCGCCATACATAAATAACTTATGAACTTGTCATAATTAATATGGGCTCGCCATGTTTTAACCGTCAATGAAGATATGGGTTCGCCATATATAAATAACTTATGAACTTGTCATGATTAATATGGGCTCAACATGTTTTAACTATTGATGAAGATATGGGTTCGCCATATATAAATAACTTATGAACTTGTCATGATTAATATGGGCTCGCCATGTTTTAATCGTTGATGAAGATATGGGTTTGCCATATATAAATAACTTATGAACTTGTCATAATTAATATGGGCTCGCCATGTTTTAACCGTTGATGAAGATATGGGTTCGCCATATATAAATAACTCATGAAAGGAGTTTTTGTTGATCAAACGACACATACAGAACGGGAGCTTACTGATAATACATTCGGAGGTGTTCTACATTCCACGGTTGCAACAGTCTGTCGAAGTTTTCAATTAGAAAAGTTCCAGGCCTGATCTCATCAGAGATGCGGTAGGGGCCCTCTCAATTCGGACCTAATGTACCTACTCATGGCTCTTTTGATGACAAGAACACCCTTCTTAGCACTAGATCGCCTCTCTGGAAGGATTTACGTTTGACTTTACGATTGTAATACCGTATCATCTTCCTTTGGTAGATGGCCAACTTAACCTGTGATGCTCCTTTTTCTCGTCAAGAAAGTCGCGCTCACAATACCTTATTTTCTCGTCAAGATTTTGTTGAACTGCAGGCGTTTTGGCGATGGGAGGCCTACCTCGACATGGCCTCTGCTCCGTAAGCCATGGAGAAAGGGGTATCCCTGGTCGTCGTTCGATTGGTAGTGCGTATTGCCCATAGTACATGGGGGAGTTCGTCCACCCACACTCATTTCGATTCATCCAGTTTCTTCTTCAGAAGGTGCTTTATGGTTTTGTTGACTGCTTCAACTTGACCATTTGCCTGAAGGTGATGAGGGAATGAGAAGTATTTTTCGATGCCCAGTTCTTCACATAGATCTCAAAGCTTTTCGTTGTCGAACTATCGTCCATTGTCCGTCACTATTGAGTGGAGAATTCCGAACTGGCATATGATATTCTTCCATAGGAATTTCAAAGTGTGTGCCTTAGTGATTTTAGCCAGGGGTTCGGCCTCAAACCACTTGGTGAAATAATCAATAGTGACAATGGCGTAGCTGGATCCTCCTTTTCCCTTTGGCATGGGCCCTATCAGATCGACCCCCCCATTTTGCAAAGGGCCATGGGTGGATACCACCGTTAATTCCTAAGATGGTTGCCTCTGAATTGAGGAAAAATGCTGGCACTTGTCACACTTCTTAACGAATTGAAGGTCGTCATTTTTCAGGGTGGCCAATAGTAACCTTGCCTCAACACTTTATGGGCTAGTGTTAGGCCTCCAGAGTGGTTGCCACATATCCCTTCATAGATTTCCCTCAGTACATAATCTGCCTCCTCTCCACCTGTACACCTCAAGAGAGGTGATGAGAACCCTCTTTTGTTCAGGGCTTCATCTTTGAGCATATAATGGACGGCCTTACGCCTGAGTTTACGGGTCTCTTCCTTGCCCTCCGGCAGGGTACTGTTTTGGAGGTAGGCTATGATAGGTTGCATCAAATGAGGGGTTTCTCTGACCCACATTACTTCTTCTGCTTTGACTGTGGAGGGTCTGGGGAGGTACTCCACAGGGACGATTTTAAGCAATTCTGAATCTTTCCTGGTTGCTAATTTTGAAAGGGCATCTGCGTGTAAGTTTTCAGCCATTGGGATCTGGTCAGTTCAAACCTGTTAAAGCAAGGAATCAACTCCATCACCTTCTTGAGGTATATAGCCATGCCTTTGTTTTTGGCTGCGAAACTACCATTGATTTGACTGACAACAAGTTGTGAGTCGCTCCAAACTGCCAAATTCTTTACTTACATCTCCTTGGCTAACCTGAGGTCTGCTAATAGCGCCTCGTATTCGCAGCGTTGTTGGAGGTTTTAAAATCGAACTGCATTGCACAATTGAGCTTGTAGCCCTCCGAGCTTTCTAACAGGACCCCTGCACCCGAACCAGCCTCACCAACGAACCCATCTACAAATAATGTCCACATTGGAGGGTGCGTTGGTTCCATTTCGACATTGAGGTCTGTTGCCCCTGTGAACTCGACAATTAAATCTGCCACCGCTTGCCCCTTTATCGCGATCCTGGGTTTGTATGTGATGTCGAACTCACTTAGTTCTACGGCCCATCTCATAAGTCTCCCAGATGCATCTGGTTTTTGGAGCACTTATCTGAGGGAGAGGCTTGTTAAAACTTGTATATTGTGTGCCTGGAAGTAAGGCCATAACTTCTTAGAAGATACCATGAGGAACAAGGCGAGTTTTTCCATATCCGTGTAGTGGGTCTCTACCGGTAGAAGGGTCTTGCTAACATAGTATACAAGTAGATAGGCGTTACCCTCTTCTCACACAAGCACCGAGCTTATGGCGTCGGTGCTTACAGCTAGGTATAGTAACAAAATTTCTCATTTTCTTGGCTTAGGAAGAAGGGGGGCTTGTCCTAGGTACTCCTTCAGCCCTCAAAATGCCTCTCACATTCTTTATTCCAACAAAACCTTTTTCCTCCCTTCAAAGCTTTGAAGAAAGGGAGGCACTTATTAGTCGCTTTAGAGATAAAGCGATTCAATGCCGCGAGGCGCCCTGTTAAGCATTGCACTTCTTTCGGCTTACTGGGAGATTTCATGTTTAGTAAGGTCTTAATCTTTTCAGGGTTTGCCTCAATGCCCCGTTGGTTCACCATGTAGCCCAGGAATTTCCCAGAAGCGACTCCAAAGACACATTTTAACTGATTCAGCTTCATACGGTACCTCCTCAAGATGTCAAATGTGGCTTGCAAGTGATCGACATGATCGATTGACTTGAGGCTCTTCACCATCATGTCGTCAATGTATACCTCCATTTTTTTCCCCAATAAGTCGAAGAAAATCTTGTTTACTAACCGCGGTAAGTTGCACCGACGTTCTTCAAACCAAAGGGCATGATCTTGTAGCATACAGACATCGACCAGTGATGAAAGAGGCATGCTCCTCATCAACGGGATGCAAGGGGATCTGGTTATATCCTGAATAGGCATCCATGAAACTTAACAGCTCGAGGCTAGCAGTGGAGTCGACCAATTGGTCTATCCTTGGGAGCGAAAAGCTATCTTCTGGACATGCTTGGTTGAGGTTGGAAAATTCTATGCAGATTTTCAATTTGCCATTAATCTTTTTCACAAGCATCGAGTTCGATATCTATTTTAGGTATGTTGCCTCCTTGACGAACCCGTTTGATATGAGCCTCTGGACTTCTTCTTTTAATGCGACATATCGCTCCGGGTTTAAGGCTTTTCTTTTTTGCCTATGAGGATTGAATTTAGGGTCTACGTTGAGCTGGTGGCAACTGATTTTCGGGTCAATCCCCACTATGTCTTCGTGTTTTCAGGTGAAGACGTCTAAGTTGCTAAGCAAAATGCATTTAATCTTGCCCTTTGCTTCTGGCTCGAGGTCCTACCCTATCTGCAATGACTTCGCTGGGTCGCTTGAGGCTACGGGGAAGGACTCCAGCTCTTCCACATGAGTCGCTTGTGAATTTGACTCTGTAACCCGTGGATCCAAATCCACCTCGATGACCCCTTCTTCAGGGGCATCTATCATGTTGATGTCTTCTCCTTGTTCAGGAGTTGGACCTTCTTCAGGTGCATCAGCCATTTCGGTATCCAACAGGACTGTATTTACGCTTTTGGGCTCAGACTTTCGTAGAGAGCTAAGGTAGCATTCCCTTGAACTCATCTGGTCGCCTCGCACGGTTATGATTCCTTCCTTGGTGGGGAATTTCATACAGAGATGATGTATGGACATTATTGCCTCCAATTCTTTCAGAGCAGGTCGCCCCAGAACTCCGTGGTAAGCGGATCGGTGGTCCACTATCAAAAACTCCATGAAGTGTTGAGCTCTGAACGGGTATTCTCCCATCTCCACTGCCAGTGTGATCCTTCCTCTGGGGACAATACTGTTCCCAGTAAAACCGTATAGAAGGGCAGTCATTGGGGCGAGCTCATGGTCCACAATCATCTTATCGAAGGTGGTTCCGAAAAGGATATTAATAGAGCTCCCATTATCAACCAACATGCATTTTCGGCCACAACAGCTTGTACCACTAGTGCATCGCAGTGGGAGTAGTGTATCCTTGTGGCGTCCTCTTGGGAGAAGGTGATTGGTGGGCCGCTCCCAGCACCCCTGCTGGTGCTGTTGATGAGGTAATTTGTCAATGTGCGAACTTTTGCTTCCATCGCATAGTTCCTCAGAGCATTTTTGGAACTCTCTCCTATATGTGGGCCACTAATTATGGTGTCGATCTCCCTGATGGATGCATTGTCGACGGCGGACAGGGGCTCCCTCTCTGGTCTCCGACCCCTTATGCTATTCCTCTCTTCACGTTTCCTCCGTGGGGACTTGCTTCGGCGATCCCTCCTTTCTTCGTTCGACCGAGGCTCTTGCCCAGATGAATGGGCCTTTGTTACCTTTGATAGTTATTCCTATTTGTAGTAGGAGCCCTGACCAACTCTCCATGATACGACCTGGGAGAGCAATTTTCAGTGCTATGGCCGTAGGTTCGGTGGTATGTGCAATATGGCCTGTCCCTAGGCTCTCTTCCCTTTCTTCCTCTGGGTATGTTTGGCTTCATGTGGGTATCAAGCCCAACTTCTTCATAGGCCAGAGAGGGCACGACGTTTAGCGTGGAAGTTGCCAAAGCTTGTCTCGAAGTGGGGACTATAGTGTGTCATGCTTGGGTCCATTGCTGGTCCACCAGGTGGGACACAGGGCCTCTTCTTTGCCTCTGAGGCAGTGGGAGCTCCATCGAAGTTTGATTCCGATGGTCAATCAATTTCTCATTAACGATTTCACTCCGCATCATTTCCAGCAAGGTATCATAGGTGGTGGGGTTCTTATTCTGTACATCTCTCCAGAATAGGGTATTCATGTTGAGGCTCTCTCTTAATGCGGATAGGGCTTCTCTGTCGGTGACCTCCTCGCAGTAAGTCATTTCATCCGTAAAACGAGCAGGTGACTTTTTAGGGTCTCCCCTGCCTACTGCCTCATATCTTATAGCCTTTAGATAGGGGCCTCCCCTTCTTTGCTTTATAGTTACTGGTTCAGGAAGGTCTTCTTTAGATCTGGCCAACTTTGAATGCTTCCAGATAGGATGCGACTGTACTAAATTTCAGCAGCTCCTATCAGTGTGAGATAGAAAGCTCGACATTTTAGTGCGGGTGAGGCTCCTCGCAATGACATTTGAGTCTTGTAGTTGTTCAGGTGTTTTGCTGGATCGCCTTTCCCTTCATACTTGGGTATTTTCAGTGGTACAAAGTGGCTGAGAACTGGAGCTCTCCTTAGTTCCTGGGAGAATGACAAACTTTCGTTGTCATCATCATCATCATCATCCAGCTTAAACGATCTGCAAAGGCCATCAGAATCATCCTCCTCGGCCTACATGATTCCTTGTGTTTGCTGTGCCTCTTCTTTCTCGCCTATTTCTAGGCGGTGGTGGCTCCCCTTGAGGCTCGTACTCTTGGCGCTGCTCTCGCTCTCCTTGAGTGGGGAAAGGTTGTTGAGACCCATTTCTAGGCCTCGAGGGTCCAATCCAGTCAAAGACACTGGCAAACCTTTGAGGCTTATTCTTTTGAGGATATCCTAGGGAAAGGTGTTCTTCCATGGGCGTGTCTTCGCCATGGTGGCTCGTGACATAGTTGGTAGACGTGTCAACCCCTACTTCTATCTCCATTGGGTCATTTGTTGCATACATTTGTGGGTATGCTGCCGTGTCATTTTCTTCGCCCTCCTGGCGAAAAGTCTTGTGTCAAGGTGCCTGGGATCCAGCTTCTTCCTACATCTGCATCAGCATTTGTTGTATGACAACATTTTGTTGGGCCATATTACTCATGTTCGCAGCCATTTCCTCAACTTCTCACCCCAGGCGCGCAGTTGTTCCTCCTCTTCTATGGCGATGGTGGGGGCGACGTACGTTCACGTTCGTGCGTAGGATCTTTTCTTTAGAGGCATCCTGGTGAACATCCCCACCGTGGGCTCCTTGGTGATTTGAACTCATTGTGCTTCCTGGATCTCTTTCTCAAGATGGTTCTTTGTTTAAGAGCCAAAACCTTTCTTTAAGGCTTTTCATCTACAACTTTTACTACTAGGATGTACGTGGTTATGGTATCAAAGATTCCCACTGAGAGCGCCAATCTGTTGGCCCCAAAAAATGATCCTATGACCGGCCAATAGAAAATTAGAGAATCACCTCTTCAAAAATCGAATTACAACATATTGGAACTCAAATATGAACTGTAACTATGAATCATTGTAGGGAATAATTCACTGTGTTATGTATCGTGATGTTATGAGTCTTTACAAATAAAAAGGGGTCGACCGTTGCACATGGCAGGGAAAATCCATATTTTCTTTCTCAATGTCTGAATTTTATCCATCTTTTACGTTTGAGTTAAGGTTTTTTATATCCCCACATGGGTGGATGGGGTCCGTCCGATCGCAAAGGATCCAAGGTCCCTGTTAGAGTCAATTAATCAATCAAGCCATTATATATATATATATATATATATATATATATATATATATATATATATATATATATATATATATATATATATATTGCTTCCAATCGCTTTTTACTCTGTGTGCTTTATGAGAAATTGAGAAGAAAACGTGGCCGGCTTTGTGCTTAAACAAACGTGTGGCTGCCTCTTGCTTTTGGTCTCCTTCTTTATGCCTTCTTCCATTGCCTTTTTTCTTCAAGCCTTTGTGAAAGCAAATCAACACCAATTATCTTGTACTTTGTGGATGAGAAAAGAAGCTTTTGGGGTCAATATATTGCTTGTGGGTCGACCAGTTTAGATTAGTTGTTGGTAAAAAAGGGTAACATAAAACTGAACTTGAACATTATCGATTCGAGGATCTTGGGGGGAGTTTTCACAACAAAAAATTTATTGTTAAATTGAAAATATGAGCTCTTGACTTATTGGGGGTAGTCAAGTTTAATTAGGCCAGCTACGGGGTTTGCAATGTTGGTAAAGGCTTCTCTAGAGAGATCTAGGGTTCCCCCGCATCCAAGGCAGTAGTCAACAATCTTCACCACCACACTCTTCCCTTGCATGGGTGTGGAACTGGGTTTGTTGGTTCAATGTATGTAACATTGAACACTTTTCCACATATAGCTCCATTTCTAAACAGAGGATCGCTCGCAGCATCAATCATTACACCTTTGTATAGATTTCCGTAGCATGCAGAAGCTGCCAAATATGCCATTTGAACATTGTTAAAACTAGTCCATCCATTGACCCCAAAATATAAAAGGTCAAACAGAATTGAACACTGTCGAACTAGTTATAAAAAAATAAAAAAATAATTCAATATATATAGACAAAAATATCCATCAATTATAATTAACTTGGCTACATATAATTTTTGTCATCTCCATTTTCAATACGGATCGAAAATTTGACAACAAATGTATACAAAAGCATTTATAGATGAATTTTAAAAATAACTTTATAGTATTTAATTTAGTGTGTTATTAAAATAAAATCAAACTAGAAAATAGAGTAAATTTGAATCAAATTCAAGAAGCTAATAATTTAATTGAGACTTTAGGTCTTTTTATTTTTTTATCGTTTCGTCAACTAATAATATTTGTACATTGTAACTGCATCATGACATTTTTTTTTATCAACAAAAAATAATTGAATGTAATCTATCCCATTTTTGTAGCACTTCTACTTTTTTATTTATTGAAACTTTGTGATTAATGGATCATATTAAAAAAAGATGCTTTACAAAATTAAAAATCTTAAGTAAATTAACAATTTTAATTTTAGAAAGAAAAGTATTCTATTCCTTATCATGTCATGTACAGCATGTATTACAGAATAATCAAGATGCTAGCAAGGAGCAAGAAGGAACTAGCTCCACTAAGCAACAGCCAGGGCCAGGCCAGGCAGTAGGACCACAAACCAGGACCACAAGCTAACTGAATGAAGAAGGATCTAGAAGAAGATTGTTAGGAATTTGTTATAGAATGTGTTTCTTAGCATGTGCATTACTCTTCTAGAATCATGTAAAATGTGTATATATATTCTTGTGATATTGTACATTTTTGATTGAGAAAGTTCAATACAAATTATTCATTCTCTCTCAATTCTATTTTTATCAGTTTCTTGCTTCATATATTTTCATACTTAAAATGGTATCAGAGCATGGCATTGAGGAATCTGATGCTGGAAATGCAGAAACTCAAAATCCAAATCCAAATCCGTTTTTCAATTTATCAGGCAGCTCATCAAAAACTGTGAATCATGATCCATCACAACCAAATAGTCCTTTCTTTATTGGGAGCAACGATCATACTGGAGCCTTACTTTTTACTCACACTTTGGAGTCTAACAACTACCATTCTTGGGCAAGATCAATGAAAAGGGCATTAAGGATTAAGAATAAGTTGGGTTTTATTAATGGCAGTCTCATGGAACTAACAGATCCCAGTGATCCTCTTATGGAACATTGGCTAAGGTGCAATGATTTGGTGATTATATGGATGCAAAACACCATGGCAGTTGACATTAAGTGTAGTACTACCTATGCTGAAACTGCACAACAACTGTGGATAGAATTGGAGCAGTGTTTTGCTCAGCTGAATGCACCTTGAATCTTTGAAGTCAAGCAAGCCATAATCACGTTACTACAAGGCCAAGATGTTGTGAGCACTTACTTCTCAAAGTTCAAAACTCTCCTAGATGAACACATGAACTATAAAGCAGTCCCGAATTGCAGCTGTGAAGGTTTGGAGATTGTGGCCCCCATTTAGGAAAGAGATTGGGTGATGAAGTTCTTGATGGGACTGAGTGATTCATATAAAGAAATTAAGGCTCAGATTCTGTTAATTAAGCATTTTCCCAACCTCAATGAAGTGTACTCAATAATACAACAGGAAGAAAAGATGAGGGAGATATCGACTGAAGCATCTGTCAATGAATCAATGGCCCTCTTTACAAAGGGGAATTCCAGAGACAAGGGGAGGCAGAACTTTTATGCACCAAAGAGGGAGAGATACTATTGCACCTTCTGTAAGATGGCAGGGCACTCACTTGATAGGTGCTTCAAAGCCAATCCGGATAAACCAATTTGTAGCTACTGTCAAATGCCAGGCCATCTAATGGAGAAATGCTTCAAACTCCATGGCTATCCACCAAGTCACAAGGTAAATGGGAAGGAAAAGAGTTCAGCAAACCAAGCTATCATATCTCCATATGCTGCACGCCAGGTTGAAGGGAACAAAACCCAAGTGAAATTAACTCAAGAGCAAATTTCACAACTCATGGCTCTCTTCAAACCTGCTGGCAGTCCCCAAAGTCAACTCCCTTCAGCTAACAATGTTAAGAGTGTTTTTACCTCCACTTCCACTGATGAAACTATACACCAGTTATCTGGTATTGCTCTCAGTGCCAAATCAAAATTTATAAACATTTCAAAAGCCCCAAGGATCATAGATACAGGGGCAACAGATCACATGATCTGTTCATCACTTTTTCCTCTATTCATGCTAAAGTTGCTTATTCCATTTCTTTACCTAATCGAGACACGGTTCCTATCACTCACATAGGAACCATAAAAATCTCAGATACTTTAACGTTGCAGGATGTTTTATATGCGCCTAGTTTCTAATTTAATCTCATTTCTGCAAAGAAATTAACTCAAGTTTTAAGTTGCTGTCTAATTTTCTTTTCAAATTGTTGCTATATTCAGGACCTTGTAGCCTGGAGGACGATTGGCATGGGTGAAGTCAAGGAAGGATTATATCATATGAAGCTTGGAGACCTTTCTACCTCAGGCTTAACCGATTTCCAAAATAATTTCAATAGGCAGATCATCAGTTCTTCCTCTATTTTAACTGTCACTAGTGATCTTGATATTTGGCATTATAGATTAGGACACACATCCTATTCAATTCTGAATACTGGTAGTGATGTTAAATTTTCAAAAGCTGTTAATAAAAAACCATGCTCTATATGTCTATTGTCTAAGTTACACAAACTACATTTTCCCACAAGCACTCACAAATCTGAAAGGTGTTTTCAATTGCTGCATTGTGACATATGGGGTCCCTGCAATGAGATTGGGAGTGATGGTTCCAGGTACTTTCTAACCATCGTTGATGACTTTAGTAGGTGCACTTGGGTATACACCTCAAAACTGAAATCTGATGCTAGAGTTGCACTGCAAAATTTCTGTGCAATGGTTTAAAGGCAATTTGACACCAAAATAAAGATAGTTAGGTCAGATAACGGGGGGGAATTTAATATGAAAGACTTCTATCTCAAAAGAGGCATCATTCACCATAAAACTTGTGTTGAGACTCCTCAACAAAATGCCGTGGTTGAAAGAAAGTATCAACATATCCTCAGTACAGCCAGGGCACTCAGATTTCAAAGTGAAATTCCTTTAAAGTATTGGAATCATTGCATCCTAACTACAGTGCATTTGATCAACATAATTCCACTTTTTTCTTGAAAGGAAAGAGCCCTTATCAGGTTTTATTCAATAAAAAGCCTTCATATAAACACCTAAAAATTTTCGATTATCTTGCCTTTGCCACCACCATCGTTAATGGGAGACACAAATTTGACCCTAGAGCAAAAAGATGTGTATTCATAGGTTACCCTTTTGGAATCAAAGGATACACTATGTGGGATCTTAAAACCAAAAAAAATTTTGTCTCAAGAAATGTTTTGTTTTATGAAAATGTTTTTCCATTCAAAGATGAGCCTACTGAACAACTACAATTCAATATCAACTCTATTTCAGATTTTATTCCCCAAAATGAAGATGTTAGAGCAAAATCAAATGATTCAACAGTTATATATCCCTCAATCATTTAGCCTAGAGAAAAGTCTGAGCAGAGTTCTAATGATGAACCCCATGTTGCAACTGATCATGATATTTTAGATTCTGGTAATGCTGAACTCTCATCAGATTTCACTCCCATTCCCTTACCTCGAAAGTCAACCAGAATTAGAAAAGCACCAGCACATCTCCAAGACTTCATATGTCATCAGGCCACTGCACTTCATCCATTCCAAGAGTCCAACAAGCTAAAGGATTCAGGTAACTATTATCCTCTCAGTAATTACCTTTCATATGAGAAATTATCAAGTTCATACAAAACCTTTGCTATTTCTGTCACCTCCCAAACTGAGCCTAAAACTACCAGCAAGCCAAAGACTCCCCAGAATGGTGTAGGGCCTTGAGAAATGAAATTCAGGCTCTTGAACTTAATAACACTTGGACCTTGGTTAACCTTCCTCCTGGTAAGGAAGCAATTGAATGCAGGTGGGTTTACAAAGTCAAATACAAAGAAGATGGCAGCATAGAAAGGTTCAAAGCAAGGCTTGTAGCCAAGGGCTATACGCAACAAGAGGGACTTGATTACCACGAGCCTTTCTCACCAGTTGCAAAATTGGTCACAATTCGGACCTTGCTAGCACTTGCAGCCATAATGGGGTGGAATCTTTTTCAATTTGATGTTAACAACGCCTTCTTACATGGAGAACTGGAAGAGGAAGTATTTATGGAGGTTCTACCAGGCTACTTTGAGGAAAATGCCAAAGAAAAAGTATGCAAGCTCAAGAAAAGCTTGTATGGTTTGAAGCAAGCATCAGGCCAATGGTATGCCAAGCTTTCTAAATTCATTATTGATCAGGGATATGTTCAATCAAAGGCGGATTACAGCCTTTTTACCAAGAGTGATGGACATTATTTCACTGCTATATTGGTTTATGTAGACGACATAATAGTAGCTGGGAATTGTAGTGGTGTGATTGATCATCTCAAGGCTTCACTTCATGACAAACTCAAAATCAAGGATCTAGGGGAACGCAAGTTTTTCCTTGGGATTGAGGTTGCAAGATCTACAAATGAAATTTATATATGTCAAAGGAAATACGCACTTGACATTTTGAAAGATTCTGGAACTATTGGATCAGCACTAGCAAGAGTGCCGTTAGATCAAAATATGAAGCTGATCAGAGAAGAAGGAGAATTACTTCAGGAACCAGCTATTTATAGAAGATTAGTTGGCAGACTTTTGTATCTAACAATAACTAGGCCTGATATTTCATATTCGGTTCAGTTATTAAGCCAATTTATGGATTCCCCTTGTGTTCCACATTTGCAGACAGCACAAAAGGTCCTGAGATACATCAAGAGGTCACCAGGCCAAGGAATTCTTTATCCAGCAGACTCTCAATTGCAATTAAATGGGTATTGTGATTCAGATTGGGAAGCCTACCCCAACACTAGGGATTCAGTCACCGGATATTATGTGTTAATTGGAAAATCACTAGTATCCTAGAAGTCGAAGAAACAACGAGTTGTCTCGTCTTCAGAAGCAAAATATCTAGCTATGGCCAATCTGTGTTGTGAGCTTACATGGTTGTTGGAAGATTTGAACGTCTCTCATCCTCAGCCTGCCTTCCTATATTGTGATAACAAGTCAACAATCTACATTGCAATTAATCCGATTTTTCATGAAAGGACCAAACATATAGAGATAGATTGCCACTTGATACGTGATAAAATTCAAGAGGAATACATTGTTGCCAAGCATGTTTCTAGCAGGGAGCAGATTGCAGATATTCTGACCAAAGCCTTGAGTTCTCATCTCTTTTATTCATGTTTGTTCACGATGGGAGTAATAGACATATACTCTCCATCTTGCGGGGGCTATTAGAGAATAATCAAGATGCTAGCAAGGAGCAAGAAGGAACCAGCTACACTAAGCAATGGCCAGGCAGTAGGACCACAAACCAGGACCACAAGCTAACTGAATGAAGAAGGATCTAGAAGAAGATTGTTAGGAATTTGTTATAGAATGTGTTTCTTAGCATGTGCATTACTCTTCTAGAATCATGTAAAATGTGTATATATATTCTTGTGATATTGTACATTTTTTGTTGAGAAAGTTCAATACAAATTATTCCTTCTTTCTGTAAATTCTGTTTTTATCAGTTTCTTGCTTCATATATTTTCATACTTAAAAGCATGGAGGTAAGGGAAAAGATGAAGAAACAAACTATAAAATGGTGGGCAAAAAAAGATAGATTCACGCCTTGTGGACCCAGTGCTAAATAAGCCCTTAAAAGATGAAACTTTTTGGCAAAAAAGCTGACCTGAATAGTTGGTGAACCAAGTCTGTCGGTTCAGGATTGGACCGACCATCTTGTTGGTTTTAAATCATAATAATTTGAGCATTTTCGAGAGACTCTTTATTTTTAAAGAGTATATTCTATCATTTGGAGAGTGTCTATAAATTTAGAGAGTTAAATTTTAAAGTACTTCAACAAGCTCTTTATATTTAACACTTAATTTTACTACTCCCAAACATTATTTATTATTTTCTTTATCTTTTATTTTAATTAGATTTTCTTTAGATTATTTTCCTACATTCAAAATTAAAACGTTTTGAATGCATTTAATTATTGAGGGTGAGTTTGAAGAGCCAAACTCACTCTCTAAATTAAAATGTTAATTTAAAAAGTCTATTGGATCTTGATTTTAAAATGTTGACTCTTTAAAGAGTCTTTTAGATATGCACTTAGACAGTTTTTTAGGCTGTTTTTCGTTTTAATTGAAGAGTTCAGTCGGATCCAATTTTCATAACATAAGATAATTGAAATTATCAAAAGAAGCAAGACTAGGGGTTCAAGGTGAACCTACATTGATCTACCATCTTTTATTTTTATTGAAAAATAATATTAAGAAAAAAAGAAAGTGGCAAGGCTTGGATTAGTGATGGCAACCCGCCCCGACGGGTTGCCGGGCAGGGATCGCCTCTTCGTCTAAGGTCTCGGCGCGGGACAGAATGCCCTACCTCGAACCCGCCCCTGAAGAATAAAAAAAAAATTGTTTTGGACATTGTTTGTTTTGAGTGCTTGCTTTGGATATTGTTATAATTAGTTTGAATATTATTTGCTTTGAATTTTAAAATTTAAAATTTGTATTTTAACTGAAATTTTTTTTTTTTTTTAAAAGGGCAAGAAACGGGGTAGGCCCGCGCCCCACCCCATCTAAGGCAAGGCAAGGCGGGGCGGGGTGAAGGTGCCTCGCCACATTGCCATCTCTGGCTTGGATGGACAGCCTAGGACACTATAAGTCTTTAAACTGAAAAAAATTGAAGATTAAGGATTCTAAAAAAAAAAATTATTGATAGGAAAAATTATTACAAAAAATAAAAAAATCAAGAATCAAAAGAAAAAAATTAGAAATGAATTAAGTAGATACTTACGAACATAACTTGTGTAGAAAGTAGCCGTTCCCGTTGTAGCAAAAGCCACTGATATTAAGGTTGCAAAAAGGCCAAAAAATAATAATAGGCATGTTCACTTTTGGGGCCATTTTCTTGTCTATAACCAATCGTACTCGAAAAAGTAAAAAAATCGTATATTTCCTCAAATCTAGTACAACCAAGTTGTAGACGCACACACCATTTTATAGTTGGAAAAATGATAAACAACAAATAATATGGGGCACCATTATAAGATTAATTTAATTAGATTACATGATTATATCTGTTAGGACTTAAGTTGTATTGGCAATTTTTTAGACAAATTGATTATTATAAAAGAATTGTAGAAGTCAAGAAGTCTTCTAGGGGTTGTATAGATGAACTATAAGTATTTGGGTTCGATGTATGGAATATGAAGAAAGAGTAATCAGATCTACGCTAGCGTGTTGTCTATCTGATGCTGAAGCAGAAAAATTAGAATCATTGTCACATAACTATCACTCGAGTGACACACTTGTCACTCACGTTGTCGCTAGCCTGGCGCTTGAGCGACGATATTATATGTGAAACCCTAGTTCGTGATTTTCAAGAATTCTATCTATTCAAATACTTCCTATTATAAATATCCAATGCCCATTACATTTTCGGTGGCGGTTGGTCATTATAATACATCCTCATAACATCATTGTAAGATTTAAGAACATATCCAAACATTGAGATTAATCATTTGATTCTTGAGATCAATCAACTACAAGTTGAGAAAAATATCAAATTCAAATAATCAAAACACCAACTTCCCAAACACAATCAGGAAGATACTTTCCTAATAGCCTTTAGAGGGTGCTGAAGATTGAGGAAAGTTGGACTAGAAGCACAGGAAGAGTAAAAAAACATGGTGTTCTCAGTGATCCACAGGAGATAGATAATTTCAGAAGATCGGGAGCATGTGAGTGAAGTATGTTCCAATGGTAAATCAATCCCTAAAGTTAGATCAAGAATCTTACAGGCGAACTTCAGAAATTCTCTAGGAGAGTTAGTGAGCTGACCACTGAGAATGATAAATTAGAAATCCAGGTTAAGAACCTTTTAAGCCAACTTGATTAGTCCAAGTCTCAACTTCTTATTTTTTTCTAGTGGTTTTGAGAAGTTTGATAATCTTTTAAGGATGAACAAACATTTTGGAAACAGGAGTGGTCTAGGTTATGATAATTTTAATCCTCATGATGTTAGAACTTCTAAAACCACATTTGTTCATGCTACTAATAAAATTCAGAGTAGGTAATCTCATTGGACTATGTAGGATGTTTCCAACTAGAAATCAATTTCAGGAATTGCATATATTTGGTCATAGGTAGTTTGATTTATATTTCTTTTAAAAAGGAAGGAGGGGGGAGGAATTTTTCACTACAGTATGATATATGATTTACTTGAATATGTGTGTTGTGACCATGTATGTGTTTAATTGATGTGTTCTAGCATATTTTTCATTACTTTATTTAGGTTTAGTGGAGTACTTAGTATATATTTTTTCATGTACCATCAGTACTGCTCACACTATGGTCTTGTAAGTGAGTCTTGACCGCGTATGTGAGATTTGAGATGGCCGTCATCTGTTTGTAAGGTGACATTTAATATGGATTTACCTTAATTTAGTAGACCTAAACTCTAGTATATCTCTTTAAAAAATGTTTCATCTTATACTCTTCTTCGAAGCATATTTGACACGAGCAATTAAGTACGAGGGTTTTCTCACAACCTGATGCCCTGGTTTGACATTCATTATTGGGGGAATAAATTTATTTAACAGTGGTGTTTACGATGTCCTTTTTTACAAATTTAACGTTTAAAGTCTTGCTCACAAGGAACTAGTTGCACTTTACACACATGAGTTACTTATACAATTTACTCTATTTAGACTTGAACTGAGTATGTGGGAAAGCATACTGATCTATTTGCTCACAAGGATTATGCTTGTGCATGTCATCAACTGCATTTTTGAGTTATTATATATTGTTAATATTGTTTCCTTCGTCATTCATGACAAAAAGAGGGAGAGATGACAGGATGACACGAATTGTGAGGGGGAGATGATAGTATTTCATAATTATATTTGGAGTTTTGCTTTATTGCTTAACTTTTTTGAGTTTTGATATTTTGTGATATTAATGTTTCAGCTGGTGTTTTGATTAACATTAGTATTACTTCTCAATCGAACTAACATATTTATGATGGTGTATTTTAATTTTTATATATCATGTTTCATGTGCTTTTACACTTAGTATTTGAGTTGTTGATTTCAGGTAACATGTTTCAAGAAATATAAGAGACAGATATTTAGTTTGAGTTTGGGTAGATTAGTTTTATTTTTACTTCCTTTAACTTGTATTATATTGTTTTATCACAAAATGTCAAATGGAGAGATTGTTAGAACTTAAATTGTATTTGCAATTCTTTAAACAAAATGATTATCATAAAAGAAAAAATATTATTATAAAAGAGTTGTAGAAGTCAGAGTCTTTTGGGGGTTGTATAGATAAATTATGAATCTTTGGGTTCAAATATAGAACATGAAGAAAGAGTCATCGAATTTACGCTAGCCTGTCGTCGAGCTAATGCTCATGCAGAAAAAGCAGAATTATTGCCACTCGACTATTGCTCGAGCAACATACATGTCACTAGCCTGGAGCTCGAGCAACGGTATTATAAGTGAAATCCTAGTTCGTGATTTTCAAGAGTTCTATATATCATATACTTTCCAAATACCTCCTATTATATAACACCATTCCAAGATTCAAGAACACATCCAATCATAGAAATTAATAATTTGATTCTTGAAATCAATCAACCAGAAGTTGGGAAAAACACCAAATTCAGATAATCTAAAACAACCACTTCCTAAACACGATTAGAAAGGTACTTTCTCAGTAGCCTTCAAAGGTTGCTGAACATTGAGGGAGGTTGGACTAGAAGTACAAAAAAAGTACAAGAACAAAGTGTTCTGGTGATCCACAGGAAATAGACAATTCCAGTAGAACAAGGGCAGGTATAAGTAAAGCACATTTCAGTGGGTCTTGAAGATTGTAGGAATTAGATAGTGAGTCTAGTGGGTTTTTTAGACTGAATCAAACTGCAAGTTCTTATTGTTTACAACGAAAGTTACTAGTTTAGTACCCAAACTTTTACCTAGTTAAGGGTTTTATCTATCAACAAATTTTGTATTATTTACTGTTTCATTTATTATTGGGGTAATTCAATATAGGATAATTGAACTTGATTAACTAATAACCTAAAAATAATTAAAAAGTGACATGTTGCTTTTAATTATGTAATTTCGTACATTGGGTCTAAATATTCGATAACTCAAAACTTTCAATATCTAAATTTCTCAATATCCATACAAATAATATCATTCACGAGACAATTATGATGAGCAGGCATCCAACTTTATGGAACAATGTGACAATAGCCTCATTATCTCGTACACTAATGAATATCAATATTAATCACTACATAAACTAGACCATGCCTAGGTCGTCGAACCCTGGTTTCAATGTGGTAGTGTGGAAGAAAATGCACATAACACTTTTTTGCAGAAACTCATAAATGTGACCTGTAAAATGCGTTGGACTCCTGATTTGATAAGATTTTCAATAATATTATATGCCTTGTGGATACTTTGTATCAATTTTCGCACTCTATATTCTCTACATAAGCTACGCGTTGCTTCCCTAGTCTTGACTCCACTATTTAGTTTTACCAAGGGATCCATTTTTGATGTTTTTAACCTTTATTGACCTCAAAGTTGACCACTGAGGTAACATTATCATAGTTAACATATAGACACATCATTTATGTAGATGCTAACCTAGATGAAATGTAAAGAACAAAGTCTTCAAAGCTCGAATAAGCAAGGATAGAGTAAGTTATGATTCAACTACAATCACTACAACAGAGTTTAAAAATTCACACCATAAAAAGTCATTTACGATGTACACGAGAATGCCGAATAAAACCATGTCATAAATACTCACAGTTTTTTACGACATACAATGCATGCCAGAAAAAGTGAAATACATGCCATTAATTCACTTTTTTATGGCATGCAATTGTACGCCGTATATATTGACCTCCTTTTGTTGCATACAAAGCATGCCTTACAAAAAATAAAAAAGTCCGCCTATAACTGACTTTTTACGGAGTGTATATGCATGCCATGAAAGATGTCTCCTCTTACGGCATTCATATGAACGCCGTAAAAGGTAAAATCATAAATGTCAATTTAATTTTTTTAAATTATTTATTTATTTGATTAGAAAAAACCTATAATAATTAAAAAACAAAATTATGTATGTCAATCCATATATAATCATGTATTCCATAGTTTATCCTACTTAAATAAAAGAGTGAAGGATTGAGGCACTATTCATAAGCACTATTCATAAACCGCCGGCTCGGCTCGGCCTTTTTTTTTTTTTGTGTTTCCAAACCGAGCCGATAAACTTTTAGTCTCGACTCGGCTAAGCCGCTGAACCCTTTTTTTTTTCTTTTTTACGTTTGCTTTAATATTTTAGGTTCTAAATATGTATTCTCAGCGATTTAATTTTGTTTTGAAATGTTGAAGTGCGGCCATCCTAAATATATGATCGACTCGGCCAACCTTTTTTTTTTTTAATTACGTATGATTTTGATTCCAAATTACTTTATGGGTCGACTCGCCCAAGGATTTTTTTTCTTTTTTGTTATATAGGTCGGACCGGCTAAACTTTTTTTTTAACGTTTAATTAAGTATTTTAATTTACGAATATTCGTTTTAAGCGATTTAAAAATTTAGCTCGGCTCGAACATATATATATATATATATATATTTTTTTTATTTTATTTTATTTTATTTTATTTTATTTTATTTTTTATTTTTCCAAACTGAGCCGATAGACTTTTAGTCTCGGCTCGGTTAAGCCGCTTAATCGGTTTTTTTTTTCTTTTTTACGTTTGCTTTAATATTTTAGGTTCTAAATATGCGTTCTAAGTGATTTAATTTTGTTTTTAAATGTTGAAGCGCGGCCATCCTAAATATATGATCGACTCGGCCAAACTTTTTTTTTTTTTTTTATTACGTTTGATTTTGATTCCAAATGATTTTATGGGTCGACTCGCCCAATGCTTTTTTTTCCTTTTTTGTTATATAGGTCGGATCGACTAAACTTTTTTTTTTTTAACGTTTGATTATGTATTTTAATTTACGAATATTCGTTTTAAGCCATTTAAAAATTTATTTTTTATGTCAAAAATAATTTTACATTAATTGTAAAAATCCCTTCTTTTTGCGTCTGATTCAAAATTTTAAGTTAATTTCTCTTTTCTAACCCACCATCAACCCCATACTTACACCAATTTCTCCCAATTTCATTTTTCTTAAATTTCTGCATTTAAAAAGGGTAAATTTATGGCGTCAAAATGGATTTTTATTGAACATATCACTATAATAAATATTATTTATCCTCAACCTATTTGGATCTATTGCACATGATCATATCATTTTTTTTGGACTGATGTCATCTAATTTTATCATTTAATTGAAGAATTGACATAAGAAGAAAGATAAGAAGAAAAGAGGACAAACTCAGTTGGCTGAGCAATATTGATGTAGACAGTATCCACGAACTTCCTTTTATTTACGTTTGATTCAGTATTTTAAGTTACGAATATTCGTTTTAAACGATTTAAAAATTTATGGGTGATGTCAAAAATAATTTTACATTAATTGTAAAGCGTAAAGTCGTAATTGTTTATTGTACGTGTAATATTATTTTATTGAAAATGTTTAATTATAAATAAGAGAAAAAATGTCCATATTTTTTGAATAAAAAAGAGTGTGCATCTAACCCTTTCTTTTTCCTCTCAATTTTTCTCAATTTCTTCACGCAATGGCCATACATTTTATTTCCAGAATCATGCCTCTTTAGTCCATCTGTGAGTGTGCGTCTAACCCTTTCTTTTTCCTCTGTGAGAGGGTACTTAAAATTAGATGTTATCTGGTTGTGTATAACTGGAAATAGTAGAGATGTTTTGCTGTTATAACATATCTACCTATGGATATTGCGTATTTTAACCTAATCTAGTGATACCCAGTTAATTTCATGCTCTAAATCAATTTATTATAGCATCAAAGCGTTATTTCTGTAAGAGAAGAAAAACTTGATTTTATGTACTCTTGTAGTTAGTATGTTTTTTGTCATTAAATGCATTGAAGTTCACTCACTCATTGTTTCACTTTTGTCACCATCGTTAGACTTCAATTTTTTATTCAATTCAGGCACTCCATCTTATCAGATTAATGAATATGATGATGTGGTATGGAAAATTTGGTTTGTCCATATATTCTAAGAAAAATACTATTCATCCCCACTGAGAATGCATCCCCAAATGATTGGTTAAACGATAGGTGAAATTAAATGACTACATTTAATGTCACATTAACGTCACATAGACTGTGGATGCATCCCCACTGGGGATGAATAGCATTTCTCATATTCTAACCACTTACATATATTCTATATTTTTTCAGTATAATTACAATATACTTACAAATTATGTCAAAACCTTCCTCATTTTCTTTCATTTTTTTCCTTAAACAACACACTATTTAATACCAAACTTCACCAACGGCACGTGCATCGCACGTGTGTCAAACTAGTATAAACAAAAGTATTGAGTGAGGTTCAATATAATATGTCAAAATGTAGAGTTTATTTAAACAATTATTAAGAACATCATTAGCTTACTCAAAAAGCTGATAGCAATATGCCACTACTTCCCCAAAAATAACTTAATAAAATGTTACAAATAATTTATCCATAACAAAGTTTGCTTCTTCAATCAACAATTTGACTATCCCAAAAATAATCAACTCCCTACACATCACAAAAATAATAATAAGAGTATAATTAATAAGCTTAGATTGAGCTTAAAAATCAAAAGTTTATCAAGAAATATAGTCTTTTATCTAAACATATTATGACTAGTGATGAACTTTTGGACTTGTATTTTCTTTCATTTCACAATACACGTTCTGACGAAAAACATTACCCATTTTAGATTTCAAAAATAAGAAATCAATGTAAATTTCAAAGATCAGAAGATGAAAAAAGTATCTGATAACTTGATATTCAATTTCAGACTTAATATAAATGAGAATGGAAATGTACTTGATAATTATATACATCAATCAAGTTCAAAAAATGTGATATGAACAGGATGTAGTATGCAGAGACACCAAGTTAAAACTTATGAACAGTTTAATTACAAACTAAGCAGCTTGCAAAAAGGTCATAAGATCCACGTACCCTTGAATGAATTCATTTAGCTACGGCTATAACTCATCCTCTCTATACTGAGATTATAAGGACGCAATTCTAGTTTTTGTAGCTATATAGAC
The DNA here is from genome assembly GCA_035079005.1 of Fraxinus americana. Lineage (NCBI taxonomy): Eukaryota > Viridiplantae > Streptophyta > Magnoliopsida > Lamiales > Oleaceae > Fraxinus > Fraxinus americana. The sequence goes on along the minus strand of CM068726.1, from coordinate 22,776,926 downwards.
TCCTAACTAAATCTCTGGTTGCATCGATTATTTAAGCCTCAACACCCCCTTTCATCTAAATGCTTCAGTTTATGTGACTTCCTATCATCGAGGACCCTCATTTTCTCCTCAACCTGCAAAAGCACGAGTATACATGTGACTAATAATTGCAACTCAACTAGTTAAACTTTTGGGCCAGTGATCTAAATGTGTTATACATATTTTAACTTGTGCCCACGCACAAGGACATAAGAAAGTAGATCCCCATCAGAGAACTACGCTCAATGGATCAATAAAAGATTTGCAACACGACTTTGAGCATCATTAAAATAATAGTATTGATATTATAATGTGCTCCTATGTAATTATATAGGATGTAACATTTTTGTTATATACATATATATGTTATCATTGACCTATGTCATTGTTACTCACACATGATGCATAAGATATATTGTAACATTCATGTATACGTGCATATATATGCATGGATATGAGAGAAGTAACCGTGCGAAAATCAAAATGGAAGAGAGAACAAGAATTAAAAGGATGATTGTGAATACATAGATATGATATTTTAAAAGAGATGAAAACATTGAGTATTTTGGAATCTCAATATGTTTACCGTACTTTACTTCTCATTCGGCTAAATATACTGAAGTTCACTCTGAGTAGCCAAAGATAGGGTTTTGAGGTTCGCCAACGGTATATGAACATGAGGTCCCATGGTGGCTAGGTGGACCTATAGAAATATTTACCGTACTATATTTGATTTCATATTGTACACCATAGTAGGATTTGGGGCCCAAAAATATAAAACACGAATAAGCTGTGAATTTGAGAACAAGTAAAGATATTAAGGAAACGAGTGAATTTTTAAAACGAGAGCATAAAGGAAGAACGAATTGGAATTGTAGGTGTATAAGGGGCAAAGCTAGAAATAGACGTCGGGGTGGGCTGAAATTTAAAATGAACTACGCCACAAGAGATTAAATTTAAAATGTTAAGCTCATGTACTCGTGATAAAATGGGTCAAATACTCAAGTAAATACAAATCTAGATGCCAATCCTAAGATATCCTACTACATCTTTGTATCTTTCCATTCAATGAAATCGATGCTCTCTGAAAAAGTATAAAGTGGGGTAAGTAGGATAAGCATGGGCAAAAGATATACCCCATCAATCAATTTTTTTTAAAAAAATTCTTAATGAGTACTCTTTTCAGAAACAAGTTAAAAGAACTTTGACAACTAGTCATTCCAAATAATTGAAAATTTAAGGCTACAAACACAACAAAAAAATATATGATTATACATCACTGTTCTCAAAATGTTATTCGATGTGGGGACGAGTCTTCTATACAACATATTCTAATCCTATATGAAGTGGAAAAAATTGATCACGAATATTGAGGGTCGAAAGAAAATGAATTTAATTTACGTCTATATTTGGTTCACTCAACAATATACGTATAATCAGATCATTTTATAAATAAATAATTTTTTAACAAATATTATTTTTACTAACAAAATTAAATATAGAATAATTAGTTACTTATTTTGATATTAACATCTATTTCATGATCAAAATAAGTACATTTTTAGCTTAAAAGTATGAATAAATAATATATGAAAACAAGAGAAACAAAAAATGAATTACTTTTAAGTTTAGTCAAATATAGCATCTCTTATTGTTAAAATAAGTAATTTATTTTTAACTTTAATCAATAAAAATATTTATTTTAAAATTTACATATTAAATATAAGTGAACTCTTTAAACTTAGTCAAACATACATGGAATAAAATGCCTAATTTGATAACGAGTTATTCGCGTTACATGAATATGCATGAAATAAATATGTAATTTTAGTGGACCTATATGTAATTTGAGTTATTTGACATCGAGCTTTTGGTTGATCGGAGCACTGGACATTTTCCTGACTTCTATAAACACGTAAATCGCTAAAACACAATGGAAGCTTGCGTGCCTATATATTTGGTTGATGCTTCTTGTAATGCATATATGGAGCATCAATTTAGATATTTTTAAGTAGTTCGAGGATAAATTAAGATGTTTCACATAGTTGGAGGATCAATTTAGATGTGTCCCATTAGTTGAAGGATCGAATTAGATGTTTTGCATTGTTGAGGTATCAATTTAGATGTTAGAAAAGTAGAAGGATCAATTTAGAAAACTCAAATAGTTGAATGATCGATTTAGATTTTTATAAAAAGATGGAGGACCAATTTAGGTTTAACAATAGCAGCTAGATTCTTCAAAATGTGGACAATCATGACGGCTCAAGAAAAATGGTCCAAATGCTGAAGTAGGTACAGCTAATTGTTCAAAGAAAATATATGCAAATATTGACAGGATTAAACTATATGTACTATAAAATGTACTACATGAATTACTACATCGCCAAGTGGCCCCACAGCCGACCCTCCAATAGGGCGCCGCCACTTGGCGATGTAGTAAACCATGTAGTACATGTAGCATAGTCCTTGTTGACAATGTAATCAGTATATCTCTTTTCTCCATGAGAAATAGGGTTATCTATGGAGAAAGGTATGTTGAGGCCCCACAGCCAACCCTCCAATAGGGCACCGCCACTTGGCGATGTAGTAAATCATGTAATACATGGAGCATAGTCCTTGTTGACAATGTAATCAGTATATCTCTTTTCTCCATGAGAAATAGGGTTATCTATGGAGAAAGGTATATCTTACGATATTTCGTTGGCCAACGAGTTGTCATAATAGAGGATACATATGCTAGTACTAATAAGTCCACATGTTCACGCATGAGCATTGACTTACCATAGATACAAGGTGTGTGGTAGAACTGCACTGTAAGCCAAGAAAGGAAGTTGCACTGTAATATTCCAGCAAGTTTATTCGACAAGAGTCGACGTGAAATTCTTCGTAATTCTAAATAAATATACACTCTAATTCTCTATTTTGACTTGTAAAATAAAAGATTCACTCAAATTTTCTCAAGTGGCAAGATCAATAAGATCAAATAGACGGGATCGAGGCACCTGCACAATTATTAAAGTTTGAAACGCCATGGAAGAATTCATGTGTGATCTTGGAAGGCATTGTGAGATTGCTAGGAAGTGACTTCGTGTTGTCTTGAGTACAACCTGAATTTTATTTTTTTATTTTTATCGAATTTTAAGATTGCCAGAGATTATCTTGGGGTGAGAGTTTGAAATCCTTTAAAGTTTCACCCTGTATTAATATTTGCTTGGATTTGCTTGGGGTTTGGAATTTGTGAAAGATTCTACATGATTGTAATAATTTATCGCATTGTGGAGTCCCTTCGTATTATTTAACAGGCCATGATTTTTGTTGAAAACCAATGGGAATGCTATAGATCACTTATTAAGAATTATGTATTTTTTCGATCCACTTATTGTAATTTAAGATTGAAATATCGAAGTTGTACGCAAAATATGAAGTATATGATAGTAAACAAAAGAATAGTAAAAAACAAGAAATATGACACAGGAATTTGAATATTTTATTGACTCATGAATAACAATGAAGAAATATATAATTGATCTGAAGTTTTAGTAATCATCGAGACTAAACTATCATATATTCTCAAAATCTCTTAAGATGTTGAATATATATTTTTGTGAAGATACAATATATATATATATATATATATATATATATATATATATATATATATATATATATATATATATATATCTTTGGAGTTTTAAATGAAGAAGAAGACATAAAATTCGGAAAAAGTGGAATTAAGAACACCACGGTGGCACAGGGGCCAAAAACCAAGCAGGGGCGCCAGCGCCGCGATGTCTCATGCCGGGCGTTGCGGCCCTCTGTCCCCTTTTCTTTTCTTTTCTTTTATTTTTGGTTTCAAGTTATTTTCTTCATCTCAAATTGCTTTTACAAGTCAAACTCTCAATAAGGCTTCCAAGTATAATTTCAACTTGAATATGATTCAAATATCCAAATTGAATTTCTTCTTGATGTGCACTTCAATTATTTCAACAAGAAATTCAGATCACACCCAAATTCTAATATTTTTTTCAAGTTTTTGAAGTTTTCTATGCAAATTCTTGCGTTCGCTGTATTATTATTATTATTATTATTATTATTATTATTATTATTATTATTATTATTATTATTTAGTTATTTACATTCTCGATTGTACTTGATATTGTTAAGGGATATAATCTCCACATCGAATAAAGATGTAAATATAGACCCAACTTATAAAGGATTGTGTTACTCTTCTTAATAAGGTTGACCTTTTAATAGGAGTAACACAATCCTTTATAAGTTGACATAATCTCAAACACAACTTTCGCGGATCCAATTCTGTGGTGAGTTGACTGGGGGTTGCAGGCGGCAGCGCGCCCCTGCCAGGGTTCGGGGTTTTTCAAGAGGATTTTTCATTTCATTTATGCAATCTAGTATTTCGTTAGGGTTTTCATTCAGTTTCTGCAATTTAGTATTTCGTTAGGGTTTTCTTTCAGCTTCTTCAATTTGGTATTTTGTTTCCCTTTCTTTTGCAATCTGGGTTTCCTTGTTTTTGCTTCTATTATGGCTATTGAAAGAGATGATTCGCTTCAATCTGTGAGTGTGAGGTTGGATGAAAAGAATTATTCGTATTGGAGTTATGTGTTGAGAAATTTTCTTAAGGGTAAAAAGATGTGGGGATATGTTAGTGGAACTTCTGTGAAACCTAAAGATACTGATGAGGGTTATGCTGCTTCGATAGATACCTGGGAAGCAAAAAATTCAAAAATTATTACTTGGATTAACAATTCTGTTGAGCATTTCATAGGTAGAGAGTTGGCAAAGTATAAGACAGCAAATGAGGTTTGTGAGCATCTGCAAATGTTATTCACTCAGTCAAATTTTGCAAAACAGTATCAATTGGAGAATGACATACGAGTTCTTCAGCAGAAGAATATGAGTGTTCAGGAGTTTTATTCTGCTATAACAGATCTTTGGGATCAATTGGCTCTTACAAAATCGGTAGAATTAAAGGCGTGTAATGCCTATATTGTTCATAGAGAGCAGTAACGGTTGGTACAGTTTCTAACGGCACTTTGCAGTGATTTTGAAGGACTTAGAAATTCAATTTTACATCATTCTCCACTTCCTTTAGTTGACTCAGTTGTCAGTAAGTAATTGGCTGATGAAAGACGTCTTAAGTCTTATTCTGAAAAAGGAATTCTTTCTACTTCTAATCCTTTTGTGTTAGCAGTGTCTTCTAAGTCACTGTCTAATAATCAGAATATGTTTCACGCAAGGGCTGCCCTCGATGAGTTCAGTTTCTGTAAGGAGAAAGGTCATTGAAAGGCTCTTGTCCTAAGTTGAGACATCAGAATCGAACCGTGCAGCAATTCCAAGCTTGGAAGCCTGGCAATCAATCACGATCAAATTGCTCGTTAGAGGTTAATAGGCTCTGATACCATGTTAAGCAATCCAAAAAGAAAAAGAAAAGAAGGGTGGGGTTTTATTCATTCTGCATAATGTAATTGAATAATGAAAACCTAGATACAAAGAGACTATATATAGTCTAAAATAAAGGAAACTTAAAAGACTATTCTACCCTTAATAAATAATAAAAACAAAATAATCATATATTTCTTAACAGATATTTCTCAGAAGAGGATTATGGGGAAATAAGGTAATTGGTCCGGATTCCAAATAAGAGTACAGTTCATATATCATTCGCTTAATGAACCATAAAAATGAATTGCTCTTCATTTGCGAAACCATTTCATTATCTTGCCCCTGCTTATATCGCTATTAGGGTCAAACATGTTCGGAAAGATGTTTTAATAGGATTACATCTCTTTTTAAACAAATTAGAGGCTCGCAAAATCATTAAGAATTTAATAATTCTTGCTTTATTAATAGTTTCTATCTTGCTCTCTTGACTCCTGCGGTCATCTCATGGGAAATTTGGATTGCCAGAAATAATGCCAAGTACAATGGTGATACAATGTCTATTGATCATATTTGTCGTAAAGTGCAGGGCTACTTGGCGGAGTTTAACTTCCTCATTCAGCCATCAAAAACTCAAAAACCAACTCCCCTGGCCTAAGGGAGTCTTTACATTGGCTTGGTATTCCAGCGGCATCGTTGCGTGTTCGGACCCCTTCACTTGTTCGCTGGTTTCCTCCGAAGAATGGAACCCTTAAATTGAATATTGATGGCTCTAGCTTGGGTAATCCTGGTAATGCTGGATGCGGTGGAGTGTTGAGAGATTGGCGTGGTAAGTTCATTTTTGGTTTCTCTCATTAAATTGGTGTGGCAACTAATTCTCTAGCTGAAGCTTTTGCTCTGAAATGAGGTCTCTATTATTGCTATCTTATGGGTGTTAATAGAGTTTGGGTGGAAACTGACTCCCAGTTAGTAGAGCATTGGATCAATGGACGTGAAACTCCTCCTTGGTCACTCTATAATATTTGGGGGGAAATAATGGAGTTGGCGGAGTATTTGGATCTAAATCTTAATCATGTTTATCGCGAGACTAACACAGTAGCCGATTCTTTAGCAAGGTCGGGTGCGAATGGTTGTTCCCAATTTGTTACTTATCTCAAGGAATTGTCTAAAGCTACTATTGGTTGTATTGTCTTAGACGCTAGCGGAATTCCTACTTTTCGCTTTCATTAATTGTATCCACTGTTTTCCTCCGCCATAAGTGAGGATTCCTAATAAATTTAGAGAATTAAAAAAAAATAAATTCTTCTGCATGGATTTGGATGAAATATAATAAAAAAGATAACTTCAGAGATCTTGATATTGAGAACGAATTGCACACGAGTTGTAGGATTGTAGAGTGCATTATCAGATAGGATTCTCTTGATAAAATTTGAGCGTTTGAAACTCTTTCTGGAATCAAAGATTCACTCATTGAAAATTGCTGTGCAGAATTACATTCAGATTTCCATTCTAATTGCTCAAAAGTCAAAACCCCTTTGGAAAAAATCCAATTGATTAGGTTCTTAAGGCTTTTTGGTCCATGCCGACAAGTCCCAACGTAGCAAAACTTTGATGCATAGCTAACTCTGCGATCTTTTGATCAATCTTCATTTGACTTTTCAATAGAACACGTCACCCATTGGATGCTAATATTTATATATGACTCGGTTATAACCAAAAAATTTATATAATATAAAACCGGATTTTTAAGATACTTACTCATTTAAAAGATTCACAATATAATTAGGAAGACATGTTAAATACCACACATGGATTCCTGGGCATGCGAGTTTGACGTAACCCATTTGATATCTTTGTGTGCGAGGACTCTAAACCAAATTTTGAGGATAATATTGCAAACTATATGACGAAAGAAATTCTCTAAGACATTATAAAGCCCCTTCTTCAAAAAAAACTTTGGCTTTGAAAACTTTCTCGACAGCCCTCTTTTTTAACGAAATAGTGACTTTTTACGATCACATTTTTTGTCCTTAAATGTAAGTTTCCTGTGTGAATTCTCATCGTGTGATACATCTAAGTATTTTATTCAAATTTGACAATATTCGGAAAATGATTATCAAGTTGGACTCAAAGTTTTTGAAGTTTCAACAATGGAATAGTCATTCTTACTATTTATTGTTACGAAAGTGATGGACCACCACTTAAAAATTATGAGCAAACCACGTGCATGACTGAATAGTCCATAATTTAGGTTCAAGTAGGAATATACCACCCAATCTGTGTAATGGTACGAAGGATAACACGATCCTGTTTGGGCTCCATTTTATCGAAAATGCATTTTTTCAAACTCATTTTTAGCCATACATTATATTATAAAATAATGTTACACGTAAATTCAAAATTTTTCTTTCTTTTTTAACCCCGCATTCTCCAAAAAATTACCGTTCTAAAATACATTTTGTCCACTCTGCAAGATCATAGTTGTTGACTTGTATTTTCAGTGGGACAAATATCCTAATCTAGGAATCCTCTACGTATCAACCAAGTCCATATATCATGGTTTTTGACTTGTATTTTCAGTGAGAAAAGTATTGCAATCAAAGAATCCTACGCTTATAAAACAAGTTTGTGTGTGTAGTTAACAAGTGACATTTCTTGAGAAATTTCATTAGTTCGAGTTGAAAGAAGAAGGAGAAAATATGTGTAGAGTTGTGAGAGTTTTTTCATTGGGATGGGTTGTGATGATGATTATGAGTATTACAAATGATCAAGTGGCAGATGGTGCAATTTCTCAGCATTTGATGGAAAAGATTCATATGATAAACAACAAGGGTCCTTACTTGGGTATTGTAGTGCCCAACAGTTTTGAGATGAACCCTCTTCTCCAATCTTCAAGTTTCGTTCCTTATCCCATGCTTCCGTACTTGGATTTTGCAGGTTATACAATTATTCACTTGGAATTTAATTTATTGCTTACTTTTATTATGCGGAAGATGAACTATACTGTACCAGATACTATAAAAAAAAGTTATAATCTTGTCTGGTAGGCTTTTCTTTCGTCTAATATCGCATATAAGTGTGTTTGAGCCACATTATTTTCGAAAAATGTATTTTAGAATAGTAGATTGATGGAAAATGTGTGGTTGAAAAAAGAAGAAAAGTTATTGATGTGATGAAAAATGTTATTTTATTAAAGAATGTATGGTTGAAAATTAGTATAGGAATGAGAATGAAAATTTTAATGTAGCTCAAACATGGGACCCTTAAATATTTTTACTGTATGACATATGTTCTAGTATGTCATAATTTGTATTGAACTTAAATATGGCCATGAGCCTATGTTTTTTAATGGCATTAATTAGGTAACTCTACTTTAATTAATTTCAATGAGATAGCTATACTTTGAAATGATTTCAATAAAGGCAATTTCGTTCAATTCTACAAACAAAAACCGATGACGTTAGTCAATAGATGATGGTCATCACACGCAATTTTTATTTATTTATGTGAATTAAGTACAACATTATTGAAATAAATGACGATCATCATTTGTTGATGTCACGCCACCGGTTGCCATCAATCCAAGTGATGGAATTGGACACGGTTATATGATTGAAATCAAATAAAATTGTAATAGCCCAATTGAACATAATTGAAGTACGATTACATGATGGAAATATAGTTACCATGAGTGAAATTTACTCACAAAGTTATATTGGTGAAAAATGATTCACGTAGTTAATGTGGAATATTAATTAAATATTGAAAAAAATACTTTTATATTGTTGTTGTTTTTAAAATATGTTTGATCTACCAAATCTTGAAGGAGAAAACAAGAAATGGCATAATCTCCAGTTATAATATTCCAAAATCTTATGCTTATTTACTTCATCTTTTGCATCTAAACAGGAAGAAGGTTTCGAATTGGAACCTTGGAAAGTCGAAAAGTTATTGTTGTCATGTCCGGACTCAGCATGGTGCGTTCATTTCCATAATATCCCACTTATAAGGAAAATAAATGATATATTTGTTTCTTTCCATTTCTTTAAGAGATAAAACCTAATTGAGACTATTTAAATTTATTTTTTTATAGCTTAATGCAGGAATAGCAACACAATTGCTGCTAAGTGTATTCAAGATTGAAGGAGTAGTTCACTTTGGAATAGCAGGAAATGCAAATCCTCAATTCCAAGTTGGAGATGTTACTATCCCTCACTATTGGGCTCATTCAGGCCTCTGGAATTGGCAGGTACCCATTTATGGTTTCTTTTATCTTGGTTGTCAAAGAGTTAAAAGGGATAAAATCTCATATCGAATAAAAATAAAATATATAAACTAATTTATAAGGATTTGGATTATCCTCTTAACAAGGTTGACATTTTAAGATGGAACTCCAAATCTTGATATGGTGTTAGAGCCCATTAAACTCCATCAAACCATTCGAGATTAAACCCCCGTTTGGTTGAGATTAAAATTAGATTTTTAGTAATTTTGATAAAAGTTAATGAAATGTGTGGTTAAAAAAGTGGAAAATGCTACTTGTACATTAGGAGGTACATAAGGGTGTCCATAATGGACACCCGTCACCTCCACATTGGATGAAGTGCCGACCCCACCTGCACTTCATCCAATGGGGAGGTGTCGGGTGTCCATTATGGACACCCTTATGTACACCCCGATGTACTTGTAGCACCTCCCTAAAAAAGTAGTGGTTCTCATAAAATGTGTGAAAAATTAATTGTTGACCTTAACTGGAAATTTAATTGGATTTTAATCCAAACCAAACAATGGCTAAAACTCAAAAAATAATGAGTACACAGATTTCAAGATTAGTTTGATCAAATGAGTCAACATCTTGCGGGAGCATGTTAAGAGATGAAATTCCACATCGAATAAAAATGAAAAGTATAAATCAACTTATAAGGATTTAAGTTACTCCTCTTATCAAGTTTGACATTTTAACATAGAGCCTCCAAGTCTTAACAAAAATAGGTTTCAATGCATACCCCCAACACTAATAAATCAAATGAAATAAATACATGTATGGTTCTTGTTTTATATCTAAGTGAGCGATGTTTTAGCAAAACTGTTTCTTTTATGATTATGTATTTGCTTAATCCACAACAATCTCCTTAATTTGCTTAAAATAAGCATAGTCTCTAATAATTATCTCACTACTCGAGCTCTATCATTCAATAACACGTAAAACCCATTGGTATCCAAAATCGATTTAGATGATACGAAAACTGTCCAAAAAAAAAAAGCCGAAAACGCACATGGATCATTTTCATGTGTAGTGTATACTCACTTATATTGCACATTTTTATGATCAGCGGTTTGGAGATGGACCTGGTGATGAACTTGCATTTGAATCCAGTGGAGACTTTACAAGAAAAATCGGTTACCTTAATTTCTCTGAGTACGAAAATGGGACAAGAAATTGGAATTATTCAGACAACCTTCTCAACAACCTATGGTATCAACCGGAAGAGATATTTTCCATTGATGGACAACCTGAGATTAGACAGCATGCCTTTTGGGTTCCTGTTGACAAGCTCTACTTTTCACTTGCAAACAAACTTGAGGTTAATTTTACTATCTTGGTTTAATCTTTTGATCACCAAAGTTTATTTACTACCATGAAATTTTACTAAAAAACTTAAACTAACCATGAATTTGCTTAGCCCAGAAGATCGACTGATTTGTTTACTTAAACTTAGTTTTTAATCGCTCGCATGTACAGGATATTGTCCTCCAAAGGTGTGTCAATTCTACTACGTGTTTACCTCGACCTCCAAAGGTAATTAGAGTGGAAAGAGGGGTGAGTGCTAATGTGTTTGTAGACAATGGTGCCTATCGAGATTTCTTGCATTCTAAGTTCAATGCAACTCCGATCGACATGGAAAGTGCTGCAGTAGCCCTTATATGTCACCAACAAAAGACACGTTTTATAGCAATTAGGGCACTATCTGATTTAGCAGGTGGTGGTTCTTCTCTCTCTAATGAAGCTGCTATCTTCTCTTCATTAGCCGCTCAAAATGCAGTTAATGTTGCAATTAAGTTCGTTACTTTGCTGTTGTCGTCAAATTATACGACTTGACTCAACTCAATAAGGTTATTAGTCAGTGTTTGTACCTATTGAAGTTTATTTTATGTTGTAATTCTTATAATGTCGTTTATATAATTGAACAAAAACTTTGTTTCATACTTATGTATTAGGTTTTCGACCCCATTTGTAATGCCACTAAAAGTGTTATACAAATATCTGCATTGCTATTCTATTCAAAATGAAATAACATAAACAAATAAAAATCGCCACCCAAAGAAAACTCAGCACTCTCTAGAGAATGATAAATACCTCTCAAAGAAAAATACTTGCGTTTTTACCTTCAAGGCTTAGAAGAGTGTGGCTTAACTCTTCCATAATTTAGTTGGTGACACCAAAATTCTACACCTTAAAAATCTAAAGCAGCAAATTTGACTTTTTTTTTTTTTCAAAGAAGTTTGCAATCGATATCACTCTTAAGTGTTACAATGACACATATATATTGTCATATTACAACAAGGTTGCCTTATTATAGATGAGACAATCAAGAAATGAATATAACAAATTATGGAAACATTCCAATTTTCATTAACAAATATCATGCCATAATATTTTCTTCAATATTAGCAAATATTCTTCAAATCACCAAATATTTCTCTTCTCCAACACTCCCCCTTAAGTTGGTTCGAAAATATCGATAGAGCCCAACTTGGACAATTCTCATGAAATTTGACAATTGATAAGTCTTTGGTGAAAATATCAGCCAATTGCTGGCTACTACGAATGAAGGGAGGGCAAATAATTTTGGCTTGGAATTGTTCTCGTATAAAATGATAGTAAACTTTAACGTGTTTTGTCCGCTCATGAAAAACTGGATTTGAAGCAATATGTCTAGCAGATTGATTATCACAAAACATTTGGGAGGGTTGTGACGAACCAAATGCCAAGTCCTTCAGCAAAGAGTGAAACCAAATAATTTCACTGGCGGTAGAAGCCATTGCCCGATATTCGGCTTCAGTACTAGATTGTGCAACAACATTCTGCTTCTTACTCCTCCATCTCACTAGATTTTCCCCAATAAAAGTGCAATATCCAGTAGTAGATCTTCTATCAACAGTACTACCAGCCTAATCTTTGGAATTGACCCATATCAGATAATAGATCGCCATCAAGTGTTAATTTGGAATTACACTCCATAGGCGTTGGAGCTGGCTTAGCACCTAATTTTTCAGTGTCTTTTAACAAATCTAATACGTATTTTCTTTGGTTTAGAAATATGCTTTTTTCCGACTATGTAATTTTTAATCTGAGAAAATACTTCAAAATTCCCAAATGCTTAATAAAAAACTGTATATGAAGAATATTTTTTAGCCTTAATATTTCAGCAAGATCATCACCAATAATAACGATATCATCAACATAGATCAAAACAAAAACAGTACCTTTCATACCTCTTTTCACGAACAAGGAGGAATCAGCATTACTCATATTTAAATCATTCTTGACAAGAACATGACTGAGTTTGTAGTAGTGGCAAAAAAGCTCGGAGGCTCGGGCTCGGGCTCGGGCCAAGCCCCACTTTGAGGAGTCAGCTGGAGCCCGGGCTGCGAGCCTCCTATTAAAAAAAAAAAAATTTAAAGGCAGCTAGCTGCCTACAGCTTCCTGGTTGCAGGCAGCCTCAGCTATTTTTAGATGCCTGGAAAGGTAGTTAAGAAAAAATAATATAAAAAAAAACCAAAAAATCTAGCAGCCTCGGGCCGAGCCTCATTTTTTTTGGTCTGGCTCGGCTCCGGCCAAAAAAAGTTCGGTCCAAATTTTTCGGTTCGACTCAACTCGTTGACATCGCTATGAGTTTGGCATACCCTGCACAAGGTGATTGTTTAAGACCATATATGGGTTTTCTTAATCTGCATGTGAGATCACTACGACCCTCCAGCCGATGACATGGAGGTACACTCATATAAACTTCTTCATCAAGATCACCATGTAAAAAGCATTCTTCACATCAATATGAAATAATTTCCAATCTTGATTAACGGCTAGAGAAAAAAGAACACGAAACCTGTTCATTTTGGCTACAAGAGCAAATGTCTCATTGTAATCATCTCAATAAGTTTGGGTAAAGCCTTTTGTAACAAGGCGTGATTTATGTCGTTCAATAGATCCATCACTTCGAAACTTGGTTTTATAAACCCAACGACCTAACTGTCTTCTTCTCTGGAGGAAGTTTTATAATAGACCAAGTTTTATTGTCATCAAGGGCTTGTAACTCTTCCTGCATTGCTCATTTCCAAATAGGACTGGAATGTGCTTCTCTAAAATTATTTGGCCTTGAGTTGAAGACAACTGATATGATCCGGCATAGGCAATCACTTGGTCGAGTTTTGGAGTCCAAATTGAAGAAGTTGACAAGTCAAGGTTCAACTTTCGTGAAGGGCTCGGGAGCCGAAACGAGTTGGATTCAAGGTTAGATAGATATTTGGAAAGAAAATGAAAACGGGCATAACTTTTAGCTCGGTTGTCGGATTTTCACCTATGAGTAGATTCTAGAAATGGCACAAAATTCTGCACAAGGCTACATGGGCTCATGGTACTTTTGGGCTTGCGATTGTACAGCAACATGCCAAGAACAAGTTGGCGGAACTTTCCTATTTTCGCGAGATTTCCTTGTTAGTCTAGGATTCTATTTTATTTCAAATATTGATAATATTTTATGACCAAATTACGATTTTACTAGGTTTTCTAGTCATTAGTATAAATAAGAGATTTATTTCATTGTAAAACTAAGAACCTTTTTGACATTATGAATTAAATGAGATTTCTCTCTTTTTGTTCTTGATTGAACATGTACCGAACTTATCAAATCTTGTTATATTTGTGACATTCAACCCTTAGAACTTATCAAAGGATTAGGCACCCTTTGTGACGTTCATAAATCGAGGTTCGTTGATTTTGTAATCAAGAGGTCATTCAAACTTCATTTTTATTTGGTTGCTTGGTTCAATAATTTACGGATCGAAATTCTACTGTCTATAACCTGAATTTGGGGTTTCCTGGCATTTTCAACTAATTCCGCGATTTCTACGCTGATCCCACTCCCAGGTTCACGTAATTTGGTATCGGAGTTTGGGCTCCACATTCAGGTTCTATAGTTTCTTTCTTTTGAGTCTTTTGTTTTGTTCTTCGTGTCCGTCGTAAATTTTGAGTTTTTGATCCAGAAAATTCCAAAAAAAAGAGTCAAAAGTTGTTTTTAGGCTTATGTAGCATCCAAATTAACTCCCGTTTCTTCCGTTAGTTTCGTAGTTGAATTTCGAGTTAAAAAAATATTTACTGTTCACGTCTACTGTTCAAAAAAAATTACTTGATTTATTTAAGAAGTTTACACTATCATATTATCTATCCAAAATCCAAAATCTTTTTATATTCATTCCAATCCAAAAATTCAAAAACCACTTTCTTGAATTTAAATATCACACATCCAATTGTCCAATTCTTTTCTTGAGTCTTCTTGATTACGCCCACGTAAATGATGGATGGTGATTGGAGATTTATTTTTCAAACTCGATGTTTTGTGAGTAGCACGGTATGCAATCTGGCTATTGATAAGGAGTGCATGTCAAACTTGGCTAGTATCACAATGGTTGAAAAATTGGGGTTACCTTTACAACAACACCTTAGACCTTATAGGATGACTTGGTTGAAGGAAGGTGGGAAGGTAGATGTGACCAAATGGATTTTATTGAATTTAACCATCGAGATATATAGTGATGAAGTTTGGTGTAATGTAGTGCCATTAAAATCTTTTCATAATTTGTTGGGAAGACCTTGGAAGCATGAAATGAAGGGTGTATATGATATGGGGAGGAACATGTATAGGTTTCTTCAGTATAGGGAAAACATCACTCTGGCTGGTTTGACACTAGAACAGTCCTTTGCAGACCTGTGGAAAGTAAGAGTTGAGGTAGAACGGAAAAAGCAAGAGAAGGAGATGATCACACCGGAGTTGAATTGCTGGACGAGTCCAGAAATAGGGAAGTTGAGATGGAGGATGGTGAATTGAAAAATGCAGTTAATATTGGGGAGAGTAAACAAATTAATAAGCCGGAGCACAAGTAGACTAATACAAAAATTGTAGAAATGGTTCAGCAAGAGAGTGAGCAAATAATGGCAGAATGTGTTGAGCAAATGGTTGAAAATGTTGTAGGGAATGAAGAGCAGAGTTCCATTTTTCGAGTTTCTTCTCGATGCATAGTTGCACACACACTAGAGAATGTTGGCAGGGTGAACTCATAAGGATATGGCTCTTAAGATTCTCATACTATGGCTTCAAACTACTCAGCAAATAAAAAATCTTATCTTCCTCGGCCCTTTTCAACAACTTTTTTATATCGGTTGTATGTGGACGATACATGCTCAATTCGTCCCACTTCTTCTTAAGATAACCCAAATGCTCAATGAATGTCTTATCCCCTTGTTCAGTAGCAGTAATTTCCCGTTTCAACTTAAAGATTCTAACAGCGTTGTTTTGATTTCCGTAAAGCTCTTCAACAGAATTTCACAATTCTTCCGTCGAATCTAAAAAGACAAAGATTTCAGTAATATGTGCTTCTATTGAATTTAGAAGCCAAGACCTAACGAGTTGATCATTCGAAATCTACCCTTTGTACTTTGGATCTGTAGAATCTGGACAAGTTGAAGTGTCATTGATAAAACTCAACTTTTTCTTTCCACCAAGAGATAACGTCACATCTCTTGACCATGGTATGTAATTTATACCATTCAAGAGAACGGTAGATAACTTCCATCCAGGATTAACATCATTCTTCATTACTATTGATGGATTAATGGCTTTCTTAGTCATTGTAAACGTAGAGACAAACTGAAAAGAAACTTCGAACTGCAAAAAAAACTGAAAAAACACAAACAGCTGACTTTGAGGGCAATTTTAACTCACAAAACGTTGCCGAAAATGGACCGAATCCAATGGCACTGACCTTGTGCAATTCTGAGTTAAAGTTTGAAAGATACAGCCGTTTTCGTGGAGGTCGCGCAAAGCTGAAAAAATCTGAATTGTGCAAAAGATTGAAATTCTGTTTCTGCTTTCCCTTTTTTTGAACTGTTGGTCGGATCAATACATCTGCTCTGATACCATGAAGAATTCAATAAAATATATAAGAAATAATACAAAGAATTACGTGGTTCGACGCCAGTGTGGCAAACCTACATCCACAAGAGAAGATAGAAGACTATATTCACTTATATCCAAAGTGTTACAATGACACATATTTATATACTCATATTACAACAAGGTTGCTTTATTATAGATGAGACAATTACGGAAAGAACAAAACAAATTATGGAAACATTCCAATTATCATCAACCAATATTCTTCAAATCATGCCATAATATTTTTTTCAATATTAGCAATTATTTTTTAAATCACTAAATATCTCACTTCTCCAACACTTCTATGAAAACAATTTTTTAAGAAGAAGAATAATAAAAGTGAGAGAGAAGATGGTGGAGGAAGGGAAAGTATTTATATGAAATGAAAATGGAGAGAAACGTAATAAAATTCATACTTGACAATTATGAGTAGAGAACTTTCACATAATTTTTCTCACTTATTTCTTTGTTTTGGTCCAAAACTTTCATCATAAAGTATCAATTCAAAGAAAAAATTCCACCTTCATAATTTCCAATTTTTGCAATTTAATATATATTGAATTTATGGAAGCACAACTTTGACCTTTCATAAAAACCAATCAAACTTGTATAGAAAATAATAAACACCATCATAAATATGATTTTGATGGCTTCATATTCTAGTTCAAAACTTGTAAATGTGTTATACTATTTTTTACGTTTATTAGAAAAAGTTTCAAATTTAAAAATAGTAATCAGATCAATAATTTTAAATGATATGTAATAATTGTAAATTAATGATGTAAGGGCGAATGTTGATAAGATAAGTTAAAATATAACTTAATGCATGAATTATTTAAAATATTTCTATTATGGATAATGAAATTTTCTGTAATCATGTATTTGATTAATAAAAGATTTAAAGATTTCAATTATGGATTGAATTTATGGATTTAAACTTACCATTCCTTTAGCCCATGTAATAAAAAAAAAATTCAAAATTGAAAACAGAAATCAAATCAATATATTTCAAATGTTAAATAATAATAGCATATTGGAGAGTAATATGAAATAAAATTAGTACAAGACGAAGTTAGGTAAAGAAGGCAAACTGAGGATATCGTTGACAAATGACCGAAAAGATATAAGGCAAAAGTGGAAATTAAATGTTTCTAGGTTTTCCATGGTAACCAACAAATTGTTTGCGTTTATTATCCGATATTCATATTTCTTTTTTACTAACATATTATATTATATTATGATAAGTCGGTATTATATTGGGTCTATAAGTAAATATATAACAGCAATTCAGAATGAAAAAAGAATTATCAAAAGCAAGAGAAATGAATATGATAAATGTAGAGATCTATTTTGATTGCGTGCATAACAAATCTATTTTGAAGATTCAGTTTTTCATTCAATTCCATTACTTACTATAATTTTTTTTAAAAAATAACTACATAGCACAACAAATTACTTGAGGGGTTAAGGAAATGAAAAGGCTAGCTAATAAATACTTGTAAATGGCTTAATTAATGAAATTAATATGAAATGAAGTTAGGAACAGAAAAGACAAAGGAAATAAAACCCTCTATAGATAATTTTTTCTTATGTAGATTTGGGAATTGGGAATAGTACAAAAATGGAAAAAATATATTTATGAAAAAGATACGCAGAGATAAAAGTATTAGCAAAAAAAATAATTAGCGAATGAAAAAAGAAAAAAAAATAAAAATGAAAGGCCACCTCTTGATAAATCAACTCTTTAACGTCATCTTCTCTCAACTTTTTCTTCTCGAATTCGAACTCAAGCTTTGATATGGGTTGACTGGGTGGTACATTCCACATTTGCTAATCCATGAAAATATCTATGCCTGCAAGTATAAACATCTAAATGGTAAAAAAATGTAGTTATTAATCAGATTCTAAAAAAATCAGATCAAAATGATACTAACTTAATGCATGGTAATGTACACAAAAATCAAATTAGGTTTTTGAATATGAAGGAGATATTATGGCACACAATCTCATTTATTGATCACCTTTAATTCTTTAATTAAGAATCTTAACTAAATGTCGTGTTTGGTTGAAATTCTTTTACTGTATTCAATTTACCTCTCTCGAGTTCAAATTGATTCTATTTATCTATATCAATTCCGTATCTCTATGTCAATCAGGATATATACTTTAGTTAAACACATTAAATTTCTAAGAATTAACATAACAACGGCATTAACTATAAAAAGTATTTCTACGCTTTTATACTAATTTTCAAATTTTACTACATGATCTTAATCAAAATGAAGAGCATAAATAAGCGTATAAAACACACTTATCAAATATTCCAAACTTAAACTTTTGTTCATGTCGAACAAGATTATCTACCTAATACACATACACGCAACAATTAACAAGTTAAATGGCCTATCGTATTTGCATCAGGATTCGAAACTGCACAAGTAATTCACAAAAAGCTTCTAAGGTAGCTACCAAAACATAGTTTAACCTCATTTTACTATCATTAATATAGTGATACAAATGTATGAGTCACTAATATGTTAAAAACAAATAATTCATGAAGACAAACCTGATATTGATATTTTTATCAAATTTTTTTAACCATATATTTTATGGGACGTACAACTAATTTTGTCAACTTTTTAATCAAAATTTACTAAATATTTGATTTTTAATCAAACCAAAGGGGGGCTTAATTTCATTATTCACATAGAATATTATATAGATTGACCAAATTGAGAACAGCCAAAAACTTTGTTAATTAATTGGAAAAGACGCCCTTCAAAAGCCGCAACTCTTGCTTGAATAGAAAATCACAGGAAAGAAACCGTCAATACCAAATGACGAAAATAGCACTACCTAAACAATTGTAACTATGAAAAAAAAAGGTCAATTAATTGAATGCAAAAGGTATAGAAAAGGCATGTGAGTTACAAGTGACCGCATTCCTAGGTCAATGTCAAGTTCGGACTTTATATGAGGCCTAAAAGGTGGTTGCCTCAACCACCAAATATTACGAAATATATTGAAATTAAGTGGATAGATCATACAAAGTATGTAGGTAAAAAATTGTTTGATCATCTTATATTAGAATTTAAATTTTGCCAAACATGCATTAAATTTTTACCAAAAAAATCCACGTAGAGTCTGGACTGAAGTGCAAAGATTCAGGAAAAAGACATATATTGGACGATTTTCATGCAATTGATTACTCAAGTCTTGGACGATCTACTTGTTCATGTTGATTGATTAATGATAAGATCTGTATCGAATTTGAATTGATCCGTCTTGAACTAGGTTAATTGGTCCATGTTTAGATCCTTAGTTTGCAATAACTTATTTGTTAGATGCTAATACTTCCACAAGACTTGAAATTACCTCTCAAAAATGTAAGTAGAAATTTGTTAGAGATTTTTTATTTTTCAAAATTCATTTCTCACAAATTCAATTTTAATCATACATTTTTTAATAAAATAATTTTATACGTAAACTCATAACTTTTCATATTTTCTAATCATATATTCTTTAAAAAATTCACTTTTCATGAAATTTACTCTAAAAAATCTAAAATAAACAGAACCGGAAGAGGGTAAAAGTAAAATTGGTCAAAAATTGAAGGGGTAAAAGAGTAAATAGAGGTTACAAATGAAAATGGAGAGGGTGATTATATTGCAAAAACATTTTTTTATTAGTTACACCACATTTTTATTGTAGTTAAACTCGTTAATCTTTATTCGTTGTAGAAATTATTTACTTAATTTTTTTTCATCAAATCTTTATCTTCGTCCTCCATTAATTAGTACATCTCATCATTGATGGTGATTTATGTCAAAATATTTTGTTTCTATAATTTGAAATGAGGGAAAGATATATTTTTCGTTCTTTTTAATTTATTTATTTTTAAAAGATGATGGGAAAATATGTTGTTATACGCAATTTTAAAAGATTTTTTGGACAAACTATTATTAAATAGAAAATGTGTTAACAAATGAAAATTTTGAGTATAAGAATACCAAGAAAAATCGTTAGGGACATAATTGTTATAATGAGTAAAAATTGAGTACCTTAAATGTAGTTATAGCCCTTGTTTGATTCTGATTAAAATTTAGATTTTAATTTAAGTTAAAATCAACAATTAATTTTAACCACATATTTTATGGGATCAACAATATATTTTATTTACTTTTATCAAAATTGGCTAGAAAATTGATTCAATTAAAATCAACAATTAATTTTAACTAAAATTTAGATTTTAATTTAAGTTAAAATCAACAATTAATTTTAACCACATATTTTATGGGATCAACAATATATTTTATTTACTTTTATCAAAATTGGCTAGAAAATTGATTCAATTAAAATCAACAATTAATTTTAACTAAAATTTAGATCTTAAATGTAGTTATAGCCCTTGTTTGATTCTGATTAAAATTTAGATTTTAATTTAAGTTAAAATCAACAATTAATTTTAACCACATATTTTATGGGATCAACAATATATTTTATTTACTTTTATCAAAATTGGCTAGAAAATTGATTCAATTAAAATCAACAATTAATTTTAACAACATATTTTATGAGATCAACAATATATTTTATTTACTTTTATCAAAATTTATTAGAAAATTGATTTTAATCCATGTGAAACAATGGCATAATATAGTGTAATAAATAAAATTTATGATTTGAATATAATTATCCCAATTGAGATAACAAGGAAGATGGTCCGATGGGGACCGGAGAGGAAGAAAACACGAGAAATATGTTCCATCAATCCCTAAAATAAGCAGCCCTGGAATCAAGGGAAACTTTGATGACTCACTATCCGTGCACCTACCCCCCACCGGCACCCCAATACTTTCTAAAGCCATCCCTCCTCTTTGTACGCTTAGATTTACTGATAGGTCTAGGCCTAGCCTCTATTTAATAGCGATTAAAATTTAAATTTTAATATAAATTGAAATCAATAATTAATTTTAATTAAATACTTAAAATTTAAATTTTAATATAAACTGGAGTTTTCAGTTTTGTGGTGCCTTCATTTCAAAAGAGCACCGAAATGATAGGAAAATATGATCATCACCTTCAATTGTTGTGCTTTAATCTTTAACTAATGCAATATTTTAGTTCAAAAGCACCTATGAAACTATTTGAGTTGAACAGTAACGAAACAGCTTAGCCCTCAGTTTGTCAAATTTACAAGTGATTTATATGATTAATAGTAGTGCATCAAATATGTGGATAATAGCAGAGTAAAAATTACGTGGTTAAAATAAAAAATTGTACTAGACTAAATTTATAAGGATTTTGCTACTTTGATCGAAAAATTATAACAGGTACAGTGACATAATTCCAGTTAACAATATTTGATTGTGTTAAAACAGTTCACTGATAGAATGTCACATGACATTATTTCAATGATTATATTACTATAGCATGATTGAATTTATAAACGTGCTATCAATTGATTGCTAAAAACAAATTGTATAGAATCGTTGATGCAGGATTAGATCCAAGTTGGAATTTCATCCATTCAATGCTTATCAACTGAAACCACTTAAAAAATATTCCATAATTTAGTTGAAGACTCGAAGTGACACCAAATTTTTTAATGAATAATCTTTTCAATTATAAATGCATGTCCCTACCATATGACTGCGACTGAAGAGCATTTTAGAACCACAAAAATAAATGAAATGTTAGAATTCGGGTGTGATCCAAATTTCTTGTTGAAGTAATTGAAAAATTCTAATTAAAATGCACGTCAAGAAAAATTCAGTTTGTAATGTTATTGGAGTCCTATGTCAAGTTGAATTTCTATTTTGAAAGCCCTTTGGGAGTTGAAAATTGGTATTGGATTTGAAGGAGAGTTCGAAATGGAGAAAAACAACTTAGAGTGAAAAAAAAAAAAAAGTGGGCAGAACACCCGGCGCCACGCGTCGGGCATGGGGCGTCACGCCTGTCTAGTTTTTTGTCCCGGACGCTAGGGCGCCACTTGTGTCTGTTTCGGGATTTTCGCGTTTTTCCCTCATTTTTCGTTTTGGACTCAGTTTCTTGGCATCCTACATCCTACTCCATCAATAACACTACTAAGAGGGTTTGAACTTCTCCTACATGTTTCCTATAAATATTAGGCTCTCTGTACAATTATATAGTGTGAGAAAAGTGATTACTAGTTTTTAGGATCATTGTAATATTTCTCTATCTTCATTATTTGTGGTGCAATAAAATCTCATAATTCCTCTGTCATATTTTTTTGTTTTCTTTTATGTTTTTGCTTGCGATCATATACTTCATATTTTGCCATCTAACTTCAACATTTCAATCCGACCGGTGATTGGTTTCATATCAAGTGGTATCGAGCGATACGTGAACCTTGAATTCCCAACAATTGATATCATAGATTCTAGGCATAATTAACATTACATTAAAAAGAAAAAAAAAAAAAGTAAAGTGAACAGTGCCTTAGCATCCGTCTATTCTACCTACTTAAACATGAATTGCTCTCATCTGTTAATCCAATTGCATAAGCTTGAGACTACTTGTACTACTAGTAGGGTAGATCAAAATTTTGACAGATGATTTTTCTCAAGATTGTCAATCTTTTGACACTATTATATCTCAATTTAAGTAACGTATAACATAACTTTTCACGTCGTATAAAAGGAGACCGTTAAAGGCATTTTGATAGGATTACCTCAATAATATAAACCAAATTCTGATAACAAAAAACTCCCTTTAATTGCAAATGAAATTTCTTGCTGAGACCATAGCATTCCATTCAGAAATTGAAACATTCAATGTTGACAATATTCAGAAAAAAATTGTTTTAAGTTTGAAGTTTCTTCAATCAAAACGTTATTTTAACTATTTAATTGTATTTTATATACCGTACACATGAGTTTTATTTATTTGGAACTACGCAAAAATAGTCCAACATTTCCGCTAAAGTAGGAAAATATAACCCAATTAGGCGTCGCCAGACAAGTGTACACATCTATATATAGACAATTAGATGTTTTTTACTTGTACTTTCAGTAGGGAAAATATTGAAATCAAAGAATCCTATACGAATCAAAAAAGTGTATAGTTAGAAAATTACGGCGGTTGGGTTAAATCACATTTTTGTTCGGAACTAAGATCAAAATGAGGTCAATATTGTATTTAGATTTGCTACTTTGCTGTTTTCGCAGTATCAGATGACAGATCTCAAGTTTACTCGACTCAAATCAATAAGATTGTCAGTCAATGTTCCTAATCAAGTTCATTTTACTTTGTTGTTTTCGTAGTTTCATTTATGCAATTGAACGAAAAACTATTCTTGAACTTTTGAGTTAGGTTTTCAATTTCATTTGTACTATCATTATATAGAGATGAAAATGTATATATCACTAATATGTTGAAACGAAATAATTCATCGAGAAACTAAAATATATAGACAAATTTGATATTGATATTTTTCTTCATTTCATTTTTAATCACATTTTATGGACCTACAAATTTTATCAAAATCTACTGAGAATATGATTTTTAGTCAAACCAAATTGGGGCATAATCTCATCGATCCATGTAGAATATATATGGACTCGCCAAATTTGGAACAACCAAAAAACTTGTAGAATTTATACCAACCCCTACTTTTTAACTTATCAATTCAAAAATAAAGTTTTTAAGATTTTTTGACGCAAAAATCATGTGTATCCCACACCACACCACACCACACCACACCACACCAACCCACCCCACCAAGACATATATTGGATGATTTTCGGGAACTTGTCTACTCAAGTCTGGCACAATCTACTTGTACATGTTGATGATTAATGACAAAATCTATATCGAATTTGAATGGATTAGTCTCGAACTTGGTTAATTGGCCCATGTTTAGATCCTTAGTTGCCAATAACTCATCTGTTAGATGCTAATATTTTAGTTAAGAATATAACTGTTATAATGAGTAAAAATTAAAAATATGGTGCAATAAATAAAACTTTTGGTTTGAATATAATTATTCAAATGGTTAAAAGGAGATGGCAAGGAGTATGGGGACCGCAAGGAAGAAAACAAGAAATATGTTCAATCAATCCCTCTCACTATCCCTATTACACCTACCATCCATACTTTGAGCCATCTCTCTCTCCTCTTTGTATGAGCCACCTCCACCGATCCACTGGGTCTGATTTTTAAAGTTGATTCCTTTTATTTTTCAATCATTGTCAATGTTTTAAATAGCTTAAAATGTGATTACATGTGAAGGTTAACTTTCACGCTTTACAAGTCTAAATTAGTTTAGATGTGACTTAAGCGTAAAAAAATATTTACTTACTTTTAATATTATTTTATATTTTTGATCAGTTTAAAATTACTTAATAATTAAAATAATACATACCAAATATCTAAAATAAAAAATATATTATATTTACTTAATAATTACTATAGTTAGTCAATTATAGAGTCTTTTTAAATTCTAAAAATGTATTTCCTAATTTCAATTTTTGACGAGTTTTAATCTTTACCTAATGCATTATTTTAGTTCAAAAGCATCTATCAAATTATTTGAGTTGAACAGTAACTAAACAGCTTAGCCTTCATTTATCAAATTTATAAGTGATTTATAAAGATTAATAGTACCGGATTCTATAAAATGTGGAGATAATAATTGAATAAAAATTATGGTTGTCTCGTTAAAATTAATATTTGATTTTATTGAACTTATAAACATTTTATAATTTCATTGCTAAAACCAAATTGTAGAGAATCTTACATGTAGGAATAGTACCATTTGGATCAAGTTGGAATATCATCCATTCACTTCTTATCAACTGAAATCACTTAAACACGTTCCCGAATTTAGTTGAAGTGACACCAAGATTTTTAACAGATAATCATTTAGTATGAATGACCCTACTATATGATCACAACTAAAGAGAATTTTAGAACAACAAAAATATACGAGAGGAAGAAAACAAGAAATATGTTCAATCAATCCCTCTCCATAGGCAACCCTGGAATTTAAGGAGACTTGTTGACTCCCAACCCCTACTCCTACCCCTACCCCTGCCCTAAACCTACCCCTCATACTAGCCATCTCTCCTCTTCGTACGATTCTACATAAAGCCTCCTCAGCCGAACTGCTGCCTCTCATTTTTATAGTGTGTTTGGGACACATTCTTTTGAAAGAATGTATTATTGAATAGTAGATTAATGGAGAATGTGTGGTTAAAAATGAAGGAAAAGTTATTGATGTGATGGAAAAAATTATTTTATTGAAGAATGTGTAGTTGAAAATGAGTATAAGAATGAGAATGAAAAAAAAATAATGTGTACCAAACAGGGCCTTAAAGTTGATTTCTTAAAATTTTCAATTCTCGTCAATGTTTTAAATAGTTTAAAATGTGACTAGATATGAAGGTTAGATATGAAGGTTAACCTTCATACCGTACAATTCTAGGCTACTTCAGATGAGAAAGTTACTTATTTTTAATATTATTTTATATTTTAATTAATTTTAAAATTTATTTAATAATTAAAATAATACCTACCAAATGTCTAAAATTGAAAAACACTATATTAATTTAATAATTACTATAATTAGTCAATTATCTAATTTTTAAATTTCCAAAATGTAAAAACTACACTATATTTCTTAATTTCAAATTTTGACGTGTTTTAATCTTTACCTAATGCATTATTTTAGTTCGAAAGCACCTATAAAATTATTTGAGTTGAACAATAAATAAACAGTTTAGCCTTCATTTGTTAAATTTAAAAGTGATTTATAAAGATTAATAGTACTGGATTCTATCAAATGTATGGATAATAATTGAGTAAAAATTATAGTGTCTCGTAAAAATTGTTATTTGACTTGACTGAATTTATAAACATTTTATAGATTGGCTGCTAAAAACAAATTGCACTTGAATGAATTTTTATAAATTGACTGCTAAAACCAAATTGTATAGAATCGTATATGTAGGAATAGTACCATTTGGATCAAGTTTGGATATCATCCATTCACTTCTTATCAACTGAAACCACTTAAAAACACGTTCCATAATTTGGTTGAACAGACACCAAGACTTTTAATTGATAGTCATTTCAATGATACATGAATGTCAAGAGCATTTTAGAACAACAAAAATATGCGTAAAAAAATAAAAAATCAGTGAGCCGTGTCTTAATCTCCACATATTCTACCTACTTAAACAGGAATTGCTCCTCATATGTGAATCCAATTCCGTAAGCTTGAGCCTACTTGTAATACGAGTAGGATCTATAAAAAATTTGACGGATAATTGATTGTACAACTTTTTGACAATTCGTAATTTAATTTTTCTTAAGACTATCAATCTTTCGACACTGTTATATCTTAATTTAAATAACATATAACATAACTTTTTATATCATATAAAAGGAGATCGTTAAAGGAATTTTAATAGGATTAGCTCTATAATATAAACCAAATTTTGATAACAAAAAACTAACTTTAATTGCAAATGAAATTTCTTGATGAGCTATAACAATATTCAGAAAATAAGGGGTTGTACTCTTTGTGTTTTGAGTTTTGAATTTATTTTGGATTTTTTGTTTTAAGTGTCCATTTTGAGATTGTTGAAAATGTATTCTTTTTAACATTTTGAAAAATTGTTTTGAAATCACCCAAAACGTGTTATGAAAATTTTGATCTGATTATATCTGAAAACAAATTTGTTGTTTTGGGTTTTCTTTGTAAATTTTTGTTTTCAAAAACCCGTTTTCGAAAATAGGAAAGAGAACGCGTTTTCACTGTTTTGAAAAATCGAAAAAAGAAAACGACTTGAAAATGATAAAGAGAATAGAGCGTAATTGCTTTAGTTTGAAGTTTCTTCAATCAAGATGTACAGATGAGTTTTATGTATTTTGATACTAGGAGCCGAAATAGTGTTGCATTTCGGCTAAAGTAGGAGAGTGTAATCCAATCAGGCATTGAGATACAAGTGCACGTGTCTATATATAGACAACCACATATTTCTACTTGCACGGGGAAAATAATTTAATCAAATAATCCTACACAGTATCAAAGAAATGAGTTAATATTGCATTTAGTGTTGTTACTTTGCTGTTTTTATAGTATCAAATTAATGACACGTCTCAAATTTATTTATTTTTGTCAAAATATTTTGTTTTTATTCTTTGAAATGAGAAAAAGAAAAATCGTACTTTTTAATTTATTTATTTTTATAAAAAAAGATGAAAAATAAGTTGTTATTCACTATTTTATTAGGCTTTTTGTACATAAACTATTATTAAATACAAAATATGTTAACTAATGAAAAGTTCGAGAATAAGAATATCATGAAAAATCGTTAAGGGCATAACATAATTAAAATGTTGAACAATAAATAAATTTTTTTATATAAATATAACAACCATGATTATTTTCACATATCACTTTCAGAGCACTCACACATGTGGGTCTGTGCATAAATTGTTTTTTAATGCATGATGGGATTCATCTATGTTTTCTAGTGAGCCCCGTGAAAAGAATCATTGAACGTGGTGATTAATTCTAAATATAATTATCCAAAAGGAGATGGGGACAGAGGAGGAAGAAAACAAGAAATAATTTCAATCAATCATTCTCCATAAGCACCCCTGAAATTTAAGGAGACTTTGATGACTCACTACCCCTATCCCTACCCCTACCCAACCCCACATATTCTAGAGACATCTCTCCTCTGTGTATGTTTATACGTAGAACCACCTCCGTCAAGCCGCTGCATCTCATTTCTAAAGTTGATTTCTCAAATTCTTCGATCCTAGTCAATATATTCTAAAAAGTGTAAATTATCATTAGGTGTGTAAGTCTTGATTCAAATTTTGCAAACCTAGGCGAACTTAGACGAGACTAGGCGTAAAAAAATGTTTACTTATTTTTACTATTATTTTATATTTTTAAGCATTTTAAAAATAATTTAATAATTAAAATAATACCTACCGAACATTTAAAATTAAGAAATATTATTTTTACTTAATAATTACTATAATTAGTTAATTATACAATTTTTCAAATTTTTGAAATGCAAAAAGTAGAATATTTCTCAGAGTTTTAATTTTCAACAAGTTTTAATCATTTACCTAATGCATTATTTTAGATCAAAAGAACCTATGAAAATTATTTGAGTTGAACAGTAACTACGGAGCTTAGCCTACATTTGTCAAATTTATAAGTGATTTAGAAAGATTAATAGTATTGAATCCTATAAAACGTGTGGATAAGAACTCAATAAAAATTATGAATTTTTGGTTAAAATTACTATTTAACTCGATTGAATTTATAAATGTTTCATAAATTGGTTGCGAAAAAACAGTGTACTTGACTGAATGTTTTATAAATTGATTGTTGAAAACAAACGAGGTTTTATACTTGTACATTAAAATTGCACATAAGGGGTTACATAATATGATGTGGATGAAAAAGTTGACTATATTTTAAACTAACAAATTGCAGAATGCCATAGGTATTATGTTACGCAATATATAAGCCCTGTTTGGTACACAATATTTTTTTTATTCTCATTCTTCTACTCATTTTCAATCACGCATTCTTCAATAAAATAATATTTTCCATCACATCAATAACTTTTCCTTCATTTTTAACCACACATTCTCCATCAATCTACTATTCAATAATACATTCTTTCAAAAGAATGTGTCCCAGACACACTCATAATCCATGATATGCATGTAGCAAGATCCAATTTTTTTTTTATAGAATCGTACATGCATGAATAGTGTATTATTTTGATCAAGTTGGAATATCATCCATTCACTTCTTATCTACTGAAACTACTTAAAACACGTTTTGTAATTTAGTTGAAGTGACACCAAAAAATTTAATTGATAATCATTTCATTGATAAATGAATGTCCCTACTATATGATCGTAACTAAAGAGTATTTTAGAACACCAAAAATATATGAAAAAATGTCAGTGAATCGTGCCTTAGTTTCTGCATATTCTACCTACTTAAACATGAATCGCTCCTCATACGTGAATCCAACTGCAAAAGCTTGAGCGTATTTACTACTGGTAGGGTTGATCAAAACTTTGACAAATAATTGATTGTACGTCTTTTTGACCATTCTTCATTTGATTTTCCTTAAAATTTTCAATCTTTTGACATTATTTTATCTCAATTTAAGTAACATATAACATAACTTTTTATATCATGTAAAAGGAGATTGTTAAAGGAACTTTGATTGGATTACCTCAAGAATATAAAGCAAATTCGGATAAATAAAAAAAAAACTCCCCTTAATTGCAAATAAAATTGCTTGCGTGAGACCATGTCTATGGATTACATTAGTTTGAAGTTTCTTCAAGAAGTTATTCTAACTATTTAATTTAATTTTAAATATCATATAATAAAATTTTATTTATTTGAAACAACGAGCAATAATAATACAACATTTTGGATAAAGTAGTAAAATAAAATCCAACCAAGCATCTTCAAACAAGTATACGTGTCTATATATAGACAACCACATGTTTATTTCAGTGGGAAAAATATTGTAATCAAAGAATCCTGTGTGTATCAAATAAGTGTATAGTTATGATAGGTCTCAACTTGTAATTGACTATTTCGTGGAAATATTAAAGTAATGGAGTTATAATTAAACTCAAAGTGTCAATAGGTTGGTGGTATAGATCTTGAAGTAGTTAAAGAGCTCAAAGATGTCTAAGAAGATCACATATGATCAATGTGATGCAATTAGAAATCAAATGAGTGTCAAAATGCCACACAAGTCATGCTCCAAATTTTCAGTTACAAGTTGCAACGCATTTTTTACATAAAAAGTATTCGAATTTGAAAAATGCTTCTCCTAGAAGAATTGTATCCCTTTACTTTAGCTTTTCAAAACACTTTTCTACTAAATTGAATGATCGATTTAGATTTTTATAAATGATGGAGGACCAATTTAGATTTTAACAATAGCAGCTAGATTCCGAAAAAACCCTTAAACGATTTCTTGCAAATGTGGACAATACTGCTCAAGAAAAAATGCCCAAATGGTGAAGTAGGTGTTGGCAAATAATAATTTTACCGTGCAATAATTTATGAATAAATAGCTGGGCAAAATACCAACTTGCAAAAATGAATGTAATAAAATGAAAATGGTCGAAACAAGAGTTCGACTATTTCTCCTTAAAATAATAATGCCCCGCACTGGTGTGACGGTCTTTTGACATTCTTCTCTCAATATACAACGATCTAAACTTGTAATAGTAGCATTTCAAATTATAAGACTGGCGAACCTATTAACTTTTTTATTTATCTAAAACTGGAGGACTAAAATGTATGAAAATAATATTCGAGACCGAAATGTAAAATATGGAATTATGTAGGAATGAAGAAATATAATTTGTAAGAGAGAAAAATCATAAATGATTTGGAATGAGTAAAATTCGGGGTATGGGGACCTTTATGTACAAGTTGAAAAGTTGTATCCAAAAGATACAACGGCCGAAATGTGCGTCTTCAATAGACATAACCCTTGGACAGGTAGTTCAACTGTCAACCGCTAATTTCTAAAAGATGTCACGTGTCGCGTACAAAAAATTTGGAAAAATAAATAATATAAATAAACAAACCCAAGTCTCAAACTTGAGCAATATAAAATGATTTCCATTTTTCTAGTTTTTCTACTTGGGATTGTCATTTTCCAATTTTCCACCAAATTTTATTCCCAATTTATTTCAACTTTAAATAGTCATCTTTTGGCCTTAATTTTTCATTCAACCTAAGTTGATTTTGAGAAAATAAATACATTATATTAATCTTCTCATGGAATAGAACACACTCGACCAAATAAATCTTTTCTCCAACTTATGGGACCACTAAAATAATTGATCAAAAGTTGATCAAATCAATTAATTAAAATCAATTTTCCAACCGTAAGTACGGCTAATTGTTTAAAGAAAATAAATGCAAATATTGACAGTCCCTATTAGTTTCTCGTTTTTCCCCGAGAAATAAGGTTATCCATGGAGAAAGGTATATCTTATGATATTTCATTGGCCAACAAGTTGTCATGATAGAGGATATATATGTTAGTACTTGTTGCGTCATTTATATCGCAAGTGTACGATATCGTAACAAGTAGTATATTGGACTTTTGAATCCGGATATCATTCCCACGAATACTATACTTTATGACTTAATTTAGTTTTTCTAACTCCTATTTGACAAAAACAAATAAATAATTATAATGATCGTGATTATTTTTCCTAACTACTTTTAACTAATTAAAAATATAAAAAGATTGCAAACAATAGATAATTGAAAATTCAAAAATGTTATGAATATTAGGAAATAACAATTTCATCTATTGATCACATTTATTCTTAATTTATGACCTAATATAGTGTTCAATCGAATTCGTTTATTGTATTCAATTTACTTCTCTCGAGTTCTCATTAATTCTATTTAACTAATTTAATTCCATATCTCTATGTGAATAAATTTTAGTTAAACGAAACACTAATTCTAAGAATTCATATTATAATTGCAATAATTAGTATATGTATCTCTACACGTTATACTAATTTATCAGATTTTATTATATGCTTTAAATCTTAAACTCACCCCTCGATTCGTAGAAGACTCACATAATCATCAAATTATTGATTAGTAATTTAATACATTAAACTCATAATAAAAGTGACACATAAATAAATAAATCATAGAAATCTTGAATAAAAAATAAAGGATCACAAGTCGACTATATTGTTTTTCAATATACAAAAATTAGTTATTCATATTGTAAAAATAAAAACAAGCAAAAGTGAGAAGATATCACCAAAAATTGATAAAACGTGAAAATCTCCTGTAGTTTCTTTTCTTTTCTTCTTCTTTTTTTCCTTCTTTTCTTTTCTTCTTTTTCTCTTTTCTTTCTTCATCTGCCCTTTTTTTCCTCCTGTGTGACTCTTCCTCGCTCTTTCTTCTTCCTTTCTTTCTCTTCTCACTTTTCTGCGTTTTTCTCTTGTTTCTTCTGTATGTTGTCTGTTTCCTCTCGTCTTTTTTTCTTCCATGTCTCGCTTTTTTCCCTTCTTTCTAATACATGTATGTGTCTATATATAAATAAGTTTAATTTGGGCATTCAATTAAAATTTTCAATGCAAGTCTATTGAGAGTCATTTAACTCGAACCTATTTAATGTATTATTTCTTTCCAAGGTTTCACCTTTGGATTCTGCCATTTTTGAATTCTTTTCTCTAATTTTTCATCAAACATAAAATATTACCTACAAAACACAATACAATATAAATTATGTAGAATTTAATTCAAGAGACAATAAAATATTATGATTTAGGGTTACGAATAATTGTATAAACTACACTTATCACACCCATAAATTTTAATCTTTGTTTGTCTTCAAACAAAATTAAAACTTAACAAACACGCAAACAAGCAGTGCTAATTTCCTAATTGGTGGCCAGTCAATCAAATAAAGCAACAAAATTAACTAGTTAACATGGCTTTTTATTTTAGAATTAAAATCATAATAATAAATCTATGCACAGTTTCAAAATCACAATAAAAAAAAATTAAAATACATTTTTCCAATGTAAAATTGATGTGTGTGTGTAAAGAATCAAGCATAGCATTGTGAATTCATAAGTTGCTTCAATTTTCGACTCTCAATGGTTAAATACGTTCTTTCATCACTCGTAAGATTCACACACCCCAAACTTATTATTTTCACTATGTTCCAGTGTGTGAACTAATATTAGATTTTTTTTTTGCTATTCTCACCTCTCTAATTTGACAAAATTTCACCAATTGCCATTCAACATTTCAATAAATAAGGATTCTCCATTAAGTTTGATTGTTTCAATCTCTAGGACTTAGGTAGACTAATAATCTATTATCAAAAGTCGAATTTTCTTAAACAAGTGTTTGAAACTTAATCAATGCATTTGGTGGGTCTTCTATTTCATGCACTTGTTTTTCTGAATTTTTCTTTTATAAGAATAATTTTTTCTTTATTTGAAGGATTCTCCCCTTAAAGTTTCTAAATGACCCATATAACAAGTTTTCAGCCGATGACTTCAAAATCAGATGATTATAGGGTACTAGGTTTTAAAGATCCTTGCAAACTTAATTGCTCGAGTCATAAAAATTACGAAGAGAAATTCTCTAATAATTTTTTTTAATGCCTTGATTAGTTCAACATCCCTTATTTAACAACAATTCAAGTAAAATGATATCTAACTTGAGATTTTCACCCAATTGCGTCAAATTGACCTTACACAATCCATAAAAGATTTTTAATTTCACACAATCCCTATTTATCTCAACATCTTTCTACAACATTGAAATCCCTCCAAACTATTCTAAATTTGGTCCAAAAATGTAAAATTTAGTGATTTTGAGGTTTAGCATCTATGGTCTACTATTTCTACATATTCAATTATGAAATCAACTTATTCCTATACAATGCTTAACTTAATTTTATATATCAATTTTCACATGAAAAAGTAAAAATTAATCTAAGCATGCGACTTATTCACCATTCATAGATCAATTTATGATTCAATATATTCATCATTACCAATCAGGTCAACTAACTCACACAAACACACAAAAAGAACATATTTTTATTATATATTTTTTTTCTTTTTTTTGACTGAAATAATAAAAGCACACAAAAATACATAAAAAAAAAAAAAAATGCAAACTCATGTTTTTCACCCCCGAAATTCAAACTAGACATTGTTCGCAATGTCTTTAATCTTAAATCCGCATATAAAGAGATGGGGAAGAAAGTGAAGAAAAGACTCATCTGACATGGCTTGTATTTCAATAGCTAGATTTCCTATTAATTTTGTTAGCTCGTGGGTCAATTTTGGTTTAAATGTTCCGCGACGTTATGTTCCTGAAAAGTCAAATAAAACAATAAGATCAAATAATTGGAACAACTATTACTTAACTCTAACATCTAACAAACCAACTAACATATCGAAAATATAAGGGGAAAACGAATATGGATAAGGAGTTACAAATAAATTTAAAATAAATTAAACTGTATTAAAACTAAAAAACAAAATAAATAAAAAGGAAAAAGGCTTGGATTGCTCCCCAAGAAGCCCTTCTTTTACGTCATTAGTTGACTTTTTGCAGTGTTTGATCATGGTGGCTCGAACCAAGTTGTGTCATCATTGTAATTTGTGCAATTTTCATTTATGCGCCATTTTTTTTGCTATCCATATTTTAATATTTCCATTTTCATCTCTAATAAGAAGTCCACCGAAAATTGATTTTCTATTCTGACATTTCGTTGATCAAGTGGCTCTTCTTCGTAAATTTTATAGCAATTATTGTTGTTGGAAGGTTTCTACGGCAATAATTTTTTTTTTTTAACCACACGTTCTTCAAAAAATTACTGTTGTAAAATACATTTTGTCCACTCCACAGGATCATAATTGTTGACTTGTATTTTCAGTGGGACAAATATCCTAATCTAGGAATCCTCTACGATCAACCAAGTCCCCATCATGGTTGTTGACTTGTCTTTTCAGTGAGAAAATTATTGCAATCAAAGAATCCTGTGCTTATAAAACAAGTGTGTGTGTGTGTAGTTAACACGTGACATTTCTTGAGAAATTTCATTAGTTTGAGTTGAAAGAAGAAGGAGAAAATATGTGTAGAGTTGTGAGAGTTTTTTCATTGGGATGGGTTGTGATGATGATTATGAGTATTAGAAATGATCAAGTAGCAGATGGTGCAATTTCTCAGCATTTGATGGAAAAGATTTATATGATAAACAACAAGGGTCCTTACTTGGGTATAGTAGTGCCCAACAGTTTTGAGATGAACCCTCTTCTCCAATCTTCAAGTTTTGTTCCTTATCCCATGCTTCCCTACTTGGATTTTGCAGGTATACAATTATTCACTTGAAATTTAATTTATTGCTTACTTTTATTTTGTGGAAGATGAACTATTTCGAACCAAAAGTTATAAAATAAATGTTATAATCTTGTCTAATATCGCATATATAGCGTCCTTTAAATATTTTTATTGTATGACATATGTTCTAGTATGTCATAATTTATATTGAACTTAAAAATGACCACGAGTCTATGTTTTTTAATGTCTATAATTAGAGTAGTTGGAATATGTTTTGCATGTACCTAAAAAGATTTTTGTTTATAATGGTGAAGTGATTTCAAACGAATATGTTACTAAACATCCAAATTCATTAGGTATTCCAGCAGATACATCATTGAGAAAAGTTTTGATAAATTGTATTCGCTGTAACTATACTCTCACTTATTGTTAATGAGGAAGTTGTATTAAACTTTAATTAGAGTACTAACTCTACGTTAATTAATTTCAATGATATAACTATACTTTGAATTGATTTCAACAAAGGCAATTTCGTTAAATTCCACGGACAAAAACCGATGATGTTACAATCAATAAATGGTGGTCATCACACGCAATTTTTATTTATTTATGTGAATTAAGTACAATATTATTGAAATAAATGACGATAATCATTTGTTGATGTCACGCCACCGGTTGCCATCAATCCAAGTGATGGAAATGGACACGGTAATATGATTGAAATCAAATAAAATTTTAATAGCCCAATTGAACATAATTGAAGTACGATTACATGATGGAAATATAGTTACCGGAGTGAAATTTACTCTCAAAGTTATATTGGTGAAAAATGATTCACGTAGTTAATGTGGAATAATAATTAATATTGAAAACAATACTTTTATATTGTTGTTTCTTAAAATATGTTTGATCCACCAAATCTTCAAGGAGACAACAGGAAAGGGCATAATCTCCAGTCATAATATTCCAAAATCTTATGCTTATTTACTTCATCTTTTGCATCTAAACAGGAAGAAGGTTTCGAATTGGAACCTTGGAAAGTCGAAAAGTTATTGTTGTCATGACCGGACTCAGCATGGTGTGTTCATTTCCATAATATCCCACTTATAAGGAAAATAAATGATATATTTGTTTCTTTCCATTTCTTTTAGAAATACAACCTAATTGAGACTATTTAAAATTATTATTTTATAGTTTAATGCAGGGATAGCAACACAGTTGCTGCTAAGTGTATTCAAGATTGAAGGAGTAGTTCACTTTGGAATAGCAGGAAATGCAAATCCTCAATTCCAAGTGGGAGATGTTACTATCCCTCACTATTGGGCTCACTCAGGCCTCTGGAATTGGCAGGTACCCATTTTATGGTTTCTTTTATCTTAGTTGTCAAAATGTGAAGAGATAAAATCCTATGTCGAATAAAGATTAAAAATATAAATATCGAATAAAGATGAAAAATATAAACTAATTTATAAGGATTTGGATTATCCTCTTCAAAAAATGTTGACTTTTTAAAATGGAACCCCAAATTTTAATATGGTATCAGAGTCACTAATTTCAAAATTGATTTTATCAAACGAGTCACCATCTTGCGGTAGCATATTAAAGGATAAAATTCAACATCGAACATAAATGAAAAATATAGGGTAATTTATAAGGATTTGAGCTACTCCTCTTAACAAAATTGTCTTTTTAACTTGGAACCCCCACGCCTTAAGAAAAAATAGGTTTCAATACATACTCCCAACACATACGTAACCGATAAATCAAATGAAATAAATACATGTATGGTTCTTGTTTTATACCTAAGTGAGCGATGTTTTAGCAAAACCGTTTCTTTTATGATTATGTATTTGCTTAATCCACAACAATCTCCTTAATTTGCTTAAAATAAGCATAGTCCCTAATAACTATCTCTCCATTCGATCTCTATCATTCAGTAACACGTAAAACCCATCGGTATCCAAAATCGATTTAGATGTTATGAAAACTGTAAAAAAAAAGCCGAAAAACCACATAGATCATTTTCATGTGTAGTGTATTATCACTTATATTGCACATTTTTATGATCAGCGGTTTGGAGATGGACCTGATGATGAACTTGCATTTGAATCCAGTGGAGACTATACAAGAAAAATCGGTTACCTTAATTTCTCCGAGTATGAAAATGGGACAAGAAATCTGAATTATTCGGACAACCTTCTCAACAACGTTTGGTATCAACCGGAAGAGATATTTTCCATTGATGGACAACCTGAGATTAGACAGCATGCCTTTTGGGTTCCTGTTGACAAGCTCTACTTTTCACTTGTAGACAAACTTGAGGTTGATTTTACCATCTTGGCTTAATCTTTTGATCACTAAAGTTTATTTACTACCATGAAATTTTACTAAAAAACTTAAAACTAACCATGAATTTGCTTAGCCTAGAAGATCGACTCATTTGTTTACTTAGATTTAGTTTTGAATCGCTTGCTTGTACAGGATATTGTCCTCGAAAGCTGTGTCAATTCTACTACGTGTTTACCTCGACCTCCAAAGGTAATTAGAGTGGAAAGAGGGGTGAGTGCTAATGTGTTGGTAGACAATGGTGCCTATCGAGATTTCTTGCATTCTAAGTTCAATGCAACTCCGATCGACATGGAAAGTGCCGGAGTAGCCCTTGTATGTCTCCAACAAAAGACGCGATTTATAGCAATTAGGGCACTATCTGATTTAGCAGGTGGTGGTTCTTCTCTCTCTAATGAAGCTGCTATCTTCTCTTCATTAGCCGCTCAAAATGCAGTTAATGTTGCAATTAAGTTCGTCACTTTGCTGTTTTCGTCAAATTATGTGGCTTGACTCAACTCAATAAGGTTATTAGTCAATGTTTGTACCTATTGAAGTTTATTTTATGTTGTAATGCTTGTAATGTCGTTTATATAATTGAATAAAAACTTTGTTTCATGCTTATGTATTCGGTTTTCGACCCCATTTGCAATGCCACTAAAAATGTCATACAAATATCTGCATTGCTATTCCATTCAAAATGAAATGACATGACATGACGTGAACAAATAGAAATCGCCACCCAAATGGATCTATCAAGGAATACATGGCTAGCAAAACTCAGCGCTTTCTAGCGTTCACCAAGGAGGTGCGTGAATTTCAAGAGAGATAAATACCTCTCAAAGAAAAGATGGTGACTTTTAGCATCCCCACATATAGACTTCGTTCCATAATTAATAATCTGCATATACATAACTTTTTAAAAATCATGCCACGTGGCAACACGCTATTGAACAGTTTAAAAATTAAGCAAATTTTTTCACCAATCAAATCATGTCAATTTGATTGCTGTCAAAAATGATGTACATTTCTTATGTACAAATGGCTTAACTCTTCCATAATTTAGTTGGTGACACCAAAATTCTACACCTCAAAAATCTAAAGCAGCAAATTTGACTATATATATATATATATATATATATATATATATATATTTTGTTTTTCAAAGTTTACAATCGATAGCACTCTTTACGTCATGGGACATCCAAAGATTATATTCCATCAACGAACTAACAATTGAAATCCTAATTAAAAGATCAAACAGCCCCTCCTATGTCACCTACTAACTGCAGTGCTTTTAGATCAACAAAAATAAATAAAAATAAAGCGAGCGAGCTGTGCCTTAATGTCCTCCTGTTCTCCCGACTTAAACATGAATTTCTCCTTATTCTTGAATCCATGTTGCATTTTTCTTCTCGCAAGTTTACGATATCAAACAAGTAATATAATGGATCTTCAAGTCTGAATAATCGTTCCAACAAGGACTATTATTTATTCCTAGTTTACTATTCTTACTTTTATTTGACGAAAAATAAAGTTTAGTTTGATTATTGATCTAAATCATACTAACTTAATGTATGGTAATGTACACAAAAATTGAATTAGGTTTTTGAATATGAAGGAGATATTATGGCACGCAATTTCATTTATCGATCACCTTTAATTCTCTAATCAAAAATCTTAACCAAATGTTGTGTTTAGTCGAATTCTTCTAGCCTATTGAATTTACCTCGAGTTCAAATTGATCCTATTTATCTAAATTAGTCTTATACATCTATGTTAATCATGATATACTTTAGTTAAACGTATTAATTTTTTAAGAATTAATATAATGACCGCATTAACTATAAAAGGTATCTACGCTTTTATACTAATTAGTAGTAAGCACGTGCGTTGCACGTCTTATGTGTCGAATGAAAGATATAAATCAAATTTAAAAACTAAAGTACGTACACGTGAATATTAGAACATGAAAATGATGCCTAATTTTTTATTCATCAACAATATTCAAAATCACAAATATAAAATTTACCTCATTTAATTTGTCATAAGTAGTGACATCATTAGTTTCTTCGATATGATTAGATTATATATCATTGGAGACTTGCAAGCCTCTTCTAATAACCTTGTGAAAACTAAAAGGAGATGATCATAAAAATAAATGGGAGGAACTTAAAATCAAAATATATTTTTAAATTCTATTCACTTGACAATTTTAAGAAACGACGAACACACAATTCCCTAGACGGTTATCTTGATTTCTTTTATGAAAACAATTTTTTGAGAAGAATAATAATGAAAGTGCGAGAGAAGACGGTGGGGGAGGGGAAAGTATTTATATGAAATGAAAATGGAGAGAGGTGCAATAAAATTCATACTCGACAATTATGAGTAGAGAACTTTCACATAATTTTTCTCACTTATTTCTTTGCTTTGGTCCAAAACTTTCATCATAAAGTATCCATTCATCATAATTTCCAATTTTTGTAATTTAATATATATTGAATTTATGGAAGTACAACTTTGACCTTTCTTAAAAACCAATCAAACTTGTATAGAAAATAATAAACGCCATCATAAATATGATTTTGATGGCTTCATATTCTAGTTCAAAACTTGTAAATGTGTCATACTATTTTTAACGTTTATTAGAAAAAGTTTCAAATTTAAAAATAGTAATCAGATCAATAATTTTAAATAATATGTAATAATTGTAAATTAATGATGTAAGGGCGAATGTTGATATAAGATAAGTTAAAATATAACTTAATGCATGAATTATTTAAAATATTTGTATTATGGATAAAGAAATTTTCTGTAATTATTGATACACAAAATGGACAGCCCAATTCAAATGGCTCAAAGAAGGAAATGGCCCAAGCGAAGAAGCCCATCTAGAGAGATCATGGTAAAATCCCAACCAGAAATGTCATAAAATATGATGAAAGTCCAAAAACAAAGGTACGTTGTCGTCCAAACCTGCAGAACGCCCAGATGTTGAGCGAATAGAATACCCTACAGTTGCCCAGAGCTATGAGTCCATCATCGCCCAAACGATTAAGTCGCTCAAAATCCCAGTGAAGACAACGTCATGTCATTATCCAAGGCAGCGGTTTCAAGCAATTCATGCCACATCAACGGTCTAAGAATCTCAATGGTTTGGAGTCGTGTGGTGATAGTTATAAACGGCAGTTTTTGACATGTTGGCCATGATAAAGAAAATGAGTGGTTTCAAGCAGTTTCTAAACGATTAAAAACTGCCCAAACCGTATAAAAGAAAGAGGAAGACAACGAAGATAGCCCCGAAAAAATTCACTCTCAAACAAAGAAATATGTAATTTACTTTTTCTTAGATTAATTTCAATTCCCTCGTACTTGTGTGCTTGCGCCCCTTGGAGGCATCTTGTTCGTGTCCAAACTGTAATCTTCATTTCAATAAACACCCCTTTTTGTGATTTTGTTCCAAGAGGTTTGTTCCTTACACAATCGTATGATCCCTTTTTAATTGTTAGCAAGCAAACGCGTGAAACAATTTGGTACGCCCAGTGGGACCCTTGGTGTTTGAAGATGTAAAAGGAAAACATTATGCCTCATAAAAGTTCTGATAAAGTACCAGCAAGTCACGGAGTAGTCCAGTCTGTGATCGAGTGATATGAGGAGCAGCAACATTCTCCTCAGACAGATGGACAGACTCTAAGCAATTACAGTCGTTATGAACCAATGACAGAGTTGAGTCCTCGAATCATGCGTGCATTGCTTGGAGAACTCACATAAGATGTCGTCGAACATGTAAATTTACGAAACGTCCATAATATGGAAAAATTTACACAGAGTGGAAATGTTCACTATGATAACATGACCAAACAATTACGTACTTTGAATGATCTTATGAGCAAATTAGTAGGTCAAATATGTCAACCAACCAT
The DNA here is from genome assembly GCA_035079005.1 of Fraxinus americana. NCBI lineage: Eukaryota > Viridiplantae > Streptophyta > Magnoliopsida > Lamiales > Oleaceae > Fraxinus > Fraxinus americana. The sequence goes on along the minus strand of CM068726.1, from coordinate 22,735,155 downwards.
GCCCATAGGAAGTCATTTCCAGACCAGGGCGATTGTGGGACATACTTCACCACAAAATTCCCCTGGTTTGAACCCAGATCCAGGTCTAGAAACATTTTTCGGCCCTTCCACCTCAAATCAAGGGGTTAATAGAGCGTCAAGTTTGAATGGTGATAATGTGACTACAACCTGGGGGTAATCTAAACATAAGAGATAATGTTCTCAATAACGGACATAATTTACCCCGTGTTAATGAGGGGGTAAACACTCAATATAATGGGTATAATGGTCTGAACAATGGCACTTTCCCTGCCAATCAAGGACCAAATATCAGGCCGCCTCAAGTAAACCAACAAGTGAACCAACCATAGGAGTCACATATGATCCAAATGTTTTATCGAGGAATCAAATTACAGAAATAGTACAAGATTAAATGGTTGTTAGGGTACGTCCTGTTATCAGGCCGACTTACACTAAACAATATCTTGATTGGGTAGATCAAGCATATCCTTGGCCTAAAGGGTAAAAAGTGCTCGAATTCTCGTTGTTCACTGGTTTAGGAAAAGTATCTACTTTGGAACATATACGACGATTCACATTACAAAGTGGTGATGTGACTGACTACCATAAAATGAGGCTATTCCCTAGTTCATTAACAGGAGTAGCCTTTTCGTGGTTTATTAACTTGCCAGCAAATTCCGTTCAGACATGGCAACAATTGGAACAGTTGTTCCATGCTCAATTTTATAAAACAGAATCTGAGGTTACACTGGTGAATTTGGCGAACTTACGTCAAATGCCAAATGAATGGGCAGAAGGTTTCCTTCAAAGGTTCAAAACAGTCAGGAGTAAATGTTTTGTACCCCTGCCTGAAAAAGAATTTGTGAAAATCACTCAAAACTGTTTAAATTTTGATTTTAAAAAAAAGTTCCAGGATAGGTAGTTCCCTGACCTGTTTCAACTTAGTGCGAACGTAATTAGGTACGAACATTTGATAAGAGAAGAAGATCAAGTAAAAAATTCTAGTAAAGAGACTTATTACAAAGACCCAAACTTTGGCGTTCATACTGTAAATGATGAATTTTACGATCAAACTGAAATATGTTTGGCTGAACTAACTAAGGGACATGCGTATACTTGTCCCATAATGGCTAAGCCTAGAGATTTAGCAAGAGATGAGCCTGTGAAAGGAGAAAACAAAAAGAGCAGAACGTTCTCGTTCGATGTAACTAAGGTTGACCTTATATTCGATAAATTGTATGAGGATAAGCAGATAAAGTTGAGCGATAAATATAAATTGCCAAGTCTTGAGCAAATTTAGGGTAAAAAATATTGTAAATGGCATAATGCATGATCACATATGACTAATTATTGATTGGTTTTCTGTCATGTTTTACAGGACGCTATTTAGTCAGGACGAATCACGTTCGAAGACAAAAAGAAGATGGCAGTGGATGAAAATCATTTCCCACAGCCACTTGAAGTAAATATGTTAACGACCAATCTCCAAAATAAGTTGCCAAGGTTCAAGTTGGTCATCGATGATGAAGAAGGCCCTGAGAAACATGCTAGCGTGTTTGAACGTATTAGAGGAAAAGAATCCATGAAGAACGAAGAAGTCTTGTATGTTAGATGTAAAGGAGAAATGAGAGCAAATACTGAGAAACCAGAAGTATGGCAGAATCACCATCACCCTGAGTTTGTTCCAAATAGAAGGCAGGGTACATCGTTCTATAAAGGACCGCCTTTGGAAAGGCAGTTCAGGCCAGCAAGGCATGAGAGATCGTTCAGACCACAGCCTCGCCAGCCTAATGTATGGCACTCGTATCAGTATAATGCAAGACATGTGTGCCTTTTAATGAAATGACCAGGACTCAGCAAAGACGATTTTGACGGAATTACGGACGAATGATGAGGTAGCGACAAGAAATGCCACGTCCTAAAGCACCAAGAGTACTGGAAATGGTTAATCAAAATGCTCTCGAAGACAGTGAAGAAACTGGCACTAGGGAATCAATGAGAGAAATATCGGCAAGTTCTTCGGGGAGGTCGAAGTTTGATCGAAGCAACAGAGACGAAGAAGATATAGAACCACCCCTTACTATCTAGTTCGACACCTTACCTCCCATCATGGCTAATAATTATCTGTTGACCAATAAATTCTAGAATAAGGAGGAGATTAAGAAGAAGCGTGTGTGTTGGAATGTGAAGGTGGTCAGATGTCTCAAGAAATACAAGGCGAAGAGGATGATGGTATGATTGATATTGAAGAAGAAATTAATTTAGAAGAAGAAATGAGAAAGAGAGGAGTGTCGAGTAACACTTTGCTGAAACAATTGCATCGGGAAGGAGTTCGTGAAGTAGATTTGTTGGGAGAACCATCTGGACGTTCTTTCGATTTCTACGTACTATATGGAACACCCAAGAGGAAGAAAAGGGTACCTCGTTCTGAGAAATATGGATCTCCTCCAAGGATATTGCCTCCCCCAACAAGATGGGTAACTATTGGAGAAATACTGTAGGATAAAGATAGTGTCCCACAGACAAGTATTCAGCCTAAGGTATTGCAAGTTGATTTATCACAAAGGGATAAGTCGACAGGGGACAAACAAGAAGTAGAAATTGATGCAGTAGAAAAGGTCGTCTTCAAAAAACCCACTATGAAACTGACCAATCATTTAAGGCCACTTTATGTGAAGGCCTTGGTCAATGGCATACCCGTGGTGAAGGTGCTTATTGATAATGGGGCAGCCATAAACACTATCCTATTAAGGGTGATGAAGAAATTCGCAAAGACAGAGGATGACATGATCCCAACGGAAGTCATTCTCACAAGCTTTAATGGGGGAGCAACTTCGGCCAAGGGAGTAATACCATTAGATAAAAATGTAGGAACAACTACTAGGACCACAGTCTTCTTTGTCATTGATGGTCCTACTAGTTACAACATACTATTAGGGCGAGACTGGATCTACAGAAGTCTCTGTATACCATCATCACTCCACCAGTGTTTAGTTTTCTGGAATGACCAAGGTAAAGGAGAAGTGGAACAGGCAGATCATAGGTCTTTCGTTGCAGAAGCTAACTCGGTAGAAAATTCATCTACGAGGGAAACTATGGACCTGTTAGGATAATCCAAGATGGAGAAGAAACTCAAGTGACGAACCATTTTCGGTAAAAGCACTCACTGAAATGTTCAATCAAATGAGGCCAAAATATAGTGGCCCTAGAAGAGCAAGTGATTGGCAAAAGAAAAATCAAAGAATATTGATGAGTTGGCAACCAAAAGAGCATGTGGCCGAGATTCAGGCCTTCAAAGCCAGACTAGTGGCTTTCAATAAAGAATGTCAAGAGAAAATAAAAAAAAAAAGTAGCATTGAAAACATTGGGAGACAAATTGACAGTATTCAAATTGGAGTAAAGTGTTGACCAAGAAATCAATAAGGTGGATTGCCTAGAAGAAGAAGTGCCTACAAAGGATATGGATGATGAAGTAATGGGGATCAACAAGCCTGGGAACGCTTAAGCACAAGACCCTTTGGTCAAAGTAAACATTGGTGACGTGGGAGAAGATCGCCCAACATTTATCAGCCAGATGCTTAGTCAAGAGGTTAGTACAACATTAATCGCTTTATTAAAAGAATATAAAGACTGCTTTGCGTGGGAGTATGAACATATGCCTGATTTAGATAAAAATTTAATGGAACATAGACTGCCAACTAAATTAGATTTTAAGCCCCATAAACAGTCTCCTAAACGTTTTGCTCCTAACGTGTTACCTGAAATTAAGAAAGAAATTGAGCGATTATTAAGAGTAGGCTTCATCAAGACAGCTAGATATGTTAAATGGTTATCTAATATTGTGCTAGTGTTAAAAAAGAATGGTAAATTAAGGATGTGCATAGATTTTAGAAATCTGAATTTAGCGACACCTAAAGATGAGTATCCAATACCCACTGTAGATTCTTTAGTTGATTCCACTACCGGACATGTCATGTATTCCTTTATGGATGGATATTCAGGATATAACCAAATATATATAGTTGAAGAAGACATACACAAAACTGCTTTTAGATGTCCAGGGGCCTTAGGGTGTTACGAATGGGTAGTTATACCTTTCGGCCTGAAAAATGCGGGGGCGACTTATTAGAGGGCAATGAATCCAATCTTTCATGATATGATAGGCAAGTTTGTTGAGGTGTATGTGGATGATATTGTGGTCAAATCTGTTAAAGAGGAAGATCATTTCGAACAATTGAAATGCTCATTTGAGCGAATGAGACAATATAAGCTGAAATTGAATCCTTTGAAGTGTGCGTTTGGTGTCAGTCCCGGTAATTTCCTTGGCTTTCTAGTACACCAAAGAGGAATCGAACTCGATAAGAATAAAGCAAATGCCATTTTAGAGGCCAAACCGCCTAATTACAAAAAAGAATTGCAACGATTTCTAGGTCAAGTAAATTTCTTAACGCGTTTTATCTCTAATTGTGCAGGGCGAACAAAAGATTTTTTGCCTCTCTTAAAGTTGAAAAACCAGGACGAACTCGTCTGGAAAGGAGAATATCAAAAGGCATTTGATAGCTTAAAGATGTATTTGTCAAATCCGCCAGTGTTGGTGTTACCTATCCAAGGACGGCCAATGAAGGTGTATATATCGGCTGAACAAGAATTGATAGCTAGAATGGTAGTGCAATAAGGCCAATTTGGTGAAGAAAGGGCAATATATTATTTAAGTAGATGTTTGACAAAATGCGAATGTAATTATTCTGCTATCGAGAAACTATGTCTCGCTTTATATTTCACATGTACTAAGCTAAGAGCTTATTTACGGCCTGTAATATTTTATCTAATTTCTAAAGTAAATTCAGTGAAATACATGTTTTCTTGCTCTGTTTTACACCAAAGGATAGGCCTTTGAGCTTTGGCATTATCCGAGTTTGAAATACAATATGTACCACAGAAGGCGGTAAAAAATCAAGCATTAGCTAATTTCTTGGCCGATCACTCGTACATCGATATGCCTCAAGAAATTAAATTGGAAATAGACTTATTCGAGTTCAAACCATGGATCCTATATTTTGATGGATCGAAAACTTCTAAAGGTGTAGGGGTAGGAATAGTCTTGATAAATCTTCTTGGAGTTTGTTATAAATTCGCCTTCACATTGGACAGAATGTGCACCAATAACCAGGCCGAGTATGAATCATTGATTGTCGGCCTAGAGTTACTAATTGAAATGGAAGTTAAAAACGTGATTATTAGGGGCGATTCCCAGTTGGTGATTTACCAACTCACTGGCGATTTTAAATGTCAAAGCGAATCCGTCATAAGCCAGTATGAAGTCGCCCAAGAATTACTAGAGGAGTTCGAACAAGTAGAACTCCAATATGTCAATAGAATATACAATTACATAGCGAACAAACTAGCCCAAACGGCCTCAGGTTACTTAAAAATATTAGATATAGAACCCACTTGTGAATATGAACAATTTTGCCCGTTATACAAAGAAGGGCAAATAGGATTGGAGTTCATTGCATACAAGAAGGAGACGCAATGGATTGAAGGGTAGAGATAAAAGAGTTAATAAAAGAACCAAGTGAAAAGAACAATAGAAAGATAAAGCTATGATCATTGAATTACACGTTGATCGAAGGCGAATTACTTAAGAAATGCCCAGATGGAGTATTGTTGAAATGTGTAAGCTTACAAGAAGCTAAGGTAATTATGGCTGAAACACATGAAGGAATTTGTGGAGCCCACCAAGCTGGCCAAAGGTTGAGGTGGTTAATTATTAGGAATGGATTTTTTGGCTTAAGATGGGAGAAATGTGTCCAATATGCAAAAGGTTGTTTGGCATGTGGGCCAATTCAGATAGTGCCAGCTAGAGAAATGGCACCTATTATTAAGCCATGGTCGTTTAGAGGCTGGACGATATACTTAATAGAGAAGATTTATCCACCATCGTCCAAGCAACATATGTTCATTATAGTGGCAACAGATTTCTTCACCAAGTGGGTAGAGGCAATACCTCTAAAAGAGATATCTCAGAAGAGTGTTATAGAGTTCATTCGCGATCATATCATTTATAGATTTGGAATCCCACAAACCCTGATGGTGGATCATAGGACTTCCTTGAATGTGGATCAAGTGAAGGAATTTTTGAATGAATTTGGGGTCAAGTTGGTGAATTCCACGCCTTATTACGCTCAATCCAATGGTCAGGCTGAATCCTCTAACAAGATTTTGAAGAACATTGTAAGCAAGATGATAAGTGAAAACGCCAGAAATTGGCACGAGTGTTTGAACCAAGCTTTGTGGGCCTATAGAACGTTGCCACGCACAAGCACTAAAGTTACCCCTTTTCAGTTAACATACGGGCAAGACATAGTGCTACCTATGGAAATCAACGTCCAGTCAATGAGAGTATGTTCACAAAACAATCTGGACGATAACGAACGTACAGAGTTACTTATCCAAAATTTGTTGGAATTGGACGAATTAAGGTTGGACACCCTGGATAGATTTTAAGTCCAGAAACAAAAAGTGGCTAAGTTTTACAACAAAAAGGTCACAGCCAAATCCTTCAGTTTGGGCGACTTAGTTTGAAAAATAATACTCCATTTGGATAGTAAAGACCCAAAGTACGGCCAATGGTCACCAAATTGGAAAGGACCATACATGGTGAAAAGTGTTTTGCCTAATGGAGCCTACCATTTAGAAAATTTAGATGGGACTGGTCACGTGAGGTTCATCAATGGCAAATATTTGAAAAAATATGTTCCTTCCTTATGGGAAAACGAACAAATAAAAACTTAAGCATGTAAGTTCTACTGAGCGATGATAGCCAAATAAAATAAAGGACGAAATACGTTCAAACAAAACTTTTATTAAGTTAATATTGGTTACATCAACGGAATATGAAAGTGCAAAGCCTCCTATGAGCGAAAGTATGAAATCTCCTACAAGTTACAATTGAGGATAAATAATTATGGTCCGTTTGGCAGCAACGATGAAAATTGTGGACTGGGATCAGCCATATCTTTAAAAGGATTGCTGGAATGGCGAGCAAAAGGGTTGAGAAGCATTCTCAGCAAGTAAAGTGGCCCAGAAGCGTTCCCTCCCACCATCAATAGATGGAAAGAATCTTGCTGCAGGCCAAGAAACATTTCCTATATCTCCCATACCAACAGACGTGTTAAATTGGACGACACACTGGATGGATCAACTGACCCATTTCTACGGAAAAGTGAAATTGGAGAAAGTATTGAGATGCTGGATGATGGCAGCAAGATAATTCTTGGAGAAGAACTACGAATGGGGATGATAAGTGTTGAAGGCACAAACGTATTTATAAGGGAACGAATGTGAAAAGTCATAAGATGGAAGGTCACGTACATTAAATGGCCCAAAATCTGAAGAGTAAGGAAATTGATATGCATGAATTTTAGTATAGGAATAATCAAGCGCTTGGGGGTTGACGACTTAAAAGAGGAATGTCAATTAATACTCGAACATACAAAAAATTGTTCATTAAAGGCTGTTACAGTTGAAAAGTGACTATGATGATTAGTTCATGAAATTGCAAAGAAAAGGACATCAAATGTCTCAATTACAGTTCACCCCAAATAGATCGAATCTGTTCCCTAAACTTCACCCAATCCTCATCCTGCCTTGAAGAAGCAGTGTCTATATCGATCACAATCTCGTCGTCAACCTTCAGCTATTGGTAACGCTCAACTAAGGACTTGGTCCGTTCTACCTCTTGAGAAGCATTACGCTCTTTAGCAGCCATCCTAACCTTGCAATCGTCCATCCTTACTTGAAACTCCTTCATCTCTGCAGCCAAGGTCATCATTAGGGAATCTTCAGCCTTAATTTCAGAAGAAATTTCATTTAATCCAGTCTTGGCTTTGTTGATCTCCTGAAGCAAAGAATCCTTTTCAAAAGAAGCACGAAGATACTGAGTACTTTTGGCTTTCAACTCGACACATCTAGCCAACAGTGAAAGGACTTCAAAGTAAATGACCCTCAACGTCGCCTTGAATTTAGGAGAAACATTGAGCGATGGAAGCGTAAGTGCTTGTGCCGACTTCATGCTCAAAAGATCAAATTTATTCTTTTGTGTGGCAGCACTGGCCGTGCAAACATCCATATCCATGAAGGCAACATACTCAAGTATTGATTGTCTGAGAATCTCCATGTTTGCCTCTGAAGAGTCAGAAGGATGGCCAGAAGAAAGGCAGGACGTTTCCATTTGTTCTCAAGAAGAAAGCAAGTCTTGGGTGGAGCGCACAATAGTATTAGTGCACTGAAAGAAAATGCCAATGTTAAAATGTCATTACAACAAATCAAGCAAAGCAAAAGAGTGAAGGAGGAATATGAGTTACCTCATTAGCGACCTTCGAATGTTCAGGATCATCATCAATTGGACCCACCATTCACGAAGACTTCCCATTCTCTGAATAGGACGAACTTACTGCAACAGGCAGGTCTATAGAAACACCTAATATACACAGAGGAAAATAAGTCAGAGACTGCTAAATCAACAAGTAGAGTGAAAATGCCAGGAGACGCTGTACCTGATGGTTCAGTAATTGGGAGATGGACGTCCTGAGAAGTCTGCAATACCTCAGGGGGTTATGATGAAGTTTCGCACCAAAGGTTTAGGTGGAATCCCTTCATCAGATGATCCTGTTGAGACGGTTACAACATCAGGAATTGAAGCAGAAGAGACTATGACCAAGGCCTCTGAATGAGAAGATGCGCCTTTCTGAAACCATCAAATGGAATATCAAATGAAGCATCAATTTATAAAGATCAATAGCTCATAGTTAAACAAAGTCATTACCTTTCTTTTGTGGATGAGGGGAACATCAACAACATCATCACCACCATCATCTTCAGCGTCATCTTGCAGGACTGGAGAAGCTGTGGCTGGCCGTTTCTGGCTGGAAGCACCTTTGGCAGCAATAGCCCGGGCAGTTGGGGAAGCAGATGGAAAACTTGAACGTTTGTGGGAAGCTGACGATGATTTGGAAGGGCCCTTAATGGATAGGGGAGTAGTAAGAATAGAGGAAGAGAAGAGAGTCTCTGAGTGATCCAACGAGTGAAAGGCACGATTAGCGTTGACTGAAAAGAGCCTACGCTTCACAGACGGTCACAGTTGGTCGAAAAGAGGATGGGTAATAGCAGTTAGATTGAAAGGAACAAAAGAAAAGCAGTAAGCCAAGAGTTTATTACGAGCACCAATAGCCCCAGCCTCAGCCTTACTAATAAGGTGAAAACGCTCTGCGATATTCTTGGAACAGCAAGGAGGAACATGCCAGGTTTGGCCAAAACCAAGCTAACGGGCAAAGAAATGAGGAGGGTATATCTCGACCCCATCTTTAGCATTTGTCCCCGTCACGATATCATGAAACAATTCTCTCTCAACCAAAAATTCAACCCACATGGACAAAGATGTGTTCGCTTCATCCATGGTGGAAGGAGAACGAACAAAAATGGGAGTCCGATGAGCAAGAAAAGGAAAGAATGAAGGAATTGAATTCAAATTATAAAAGAAAGTAAAGACATCCCTGGCAGATATATTTACAGGGCCCAATTGATGAATGAATAACCCATAGCAGGCAACAGACCTAGGAGGAGAATGTACAACACCAAGTTGTGGAAAATACGCCCTTAACCATAATTGGGCTAGCCAAAGATGCCCACTACCTGTAGGGGAGGCACCATTCTTTAGTTGGAATTGGAGGGAGGCCATGCCTCTATAAAGGACAACCAAAAAGAATGAACATAAATTCAGGGATCGGCCACGTGCGAGTGCATGTGATATGGGCAGATAGCTTGTAGAAAACTTCAGACTAAGGACGCAGAGGACATATTTACACAGCCAAACATGAAGGAAAGCTACACGCTCATCATGGTTAGGTTCAGAAACAGAAGCAGTATAGAGGCTTTGCATGCTCGAATAAGACTTAATAATTTTCTTATCAAACTTCGGAGCAGCATCAGTAACCACGATACCAGGAAATATGGTATCGCTAAGAGGTGGGAGGTTTACTAAAGCCCCTACATCCCTCAGGGTAATAGATATCGGGCCAAGAGGAAAAACAAAAGTATTATACTCTGAAAACCAAAAATTAAGTGCGATTGGAAAAAGTATTGAATCATAAATTGGGGGATGGAGGGTAATCTCCAACAAATCAGAAATCTGTGCACGATCAAAAAGTGCTTTTGTGGGACCATGTTTCATCAGACGTGCATGCTAAAAACGAAAAGAAGGATCAGCCTTAGGTCAAGTACGAACACCTCGCTCCTGGATGGGCTTCAAAGATAGCGAATTCAGAAAAGGGAGGTTTTCCGTGTAAGGGAACACTTGACCCACCACCATTTTCTTTATAGATGCAGTATCATTGAACATTGGACCAAGATAAAACTCATTCAGGTCTGGATTAGCCGGTGCAAGATAAGAAGGGTTTACATATGGCCTGGTAAGGAGGTTTTGGAAGTCTTCGAAACCAAAAGGGTTCTCCGAACGGGTTTGAGAGGTCGCCATTGAATGCAAAATACGAGTTTATCTGAGTTTGTTTGAGGAACGTAGAGGAGAAGCAAGACAATGAACAGTAAAATAGTGGGGAGAAGACACGAAGTATGAAGACGTGGTTTAGTGGTGCAACGAAATGGCGCGATTCTTGGGTTCACAAAGGTTGTAACGTCACACCGTTGCAGACAATTAGAAGAAAGTGATGATTGAAAACCTTGGGAATTTCAAATATTGCTGGAAGACACAAAGATGAATATGGCGAAAATTAAATTTAATTTCGCTATATTGGGGGGTAATTGTTGACACACAAAGTGGAGAGCCCAATTCAAATGGCCCAAAGAAGGAAATGGCCCAAGCGAAGAAGCCCATCTAGAAAGATCAGGGTAAAAGCCCAACTAGAAATGTCATTAAATATGATGAAAGCCCAAAAACAAAGGTACGTTGTCGCCCAAGCCTGCAGAATGCTCAGATGTTGAGCGAATAGAATACCCTGCAGTCGCCCAGAGCTATGAGTCCATCATCGCTCAAACGATTAAGTCGCCCAAAGTCCCAGTGAAGACAACTTCATGTCATTATCCAAGGCAGCGGTTTCAAGCAATTCATGCCACATTCACGATCTAAGAATCTCAATGGTATGGAGTCGTGTGGTGATAGTTATAAACGACAGTTTTTGACATGTTGCCCATGATAAAGAAAATGGGTGGTTTCAAGCAATTTCTAAACGATTAAAAACTGCCGAAGCCGTACAAAAGAAAGAGGAAGACAACGAAGATAGCTCGGAAAAAATTCACTCTCAAACAGAGAAATATGTAATTTACTTTTTCTTAGATTAATTTCAATTCCCTCGTACTTGTGTGCTTGCGCCCCTTAGAGGCATCTTGTTCGCGTCCAAACTGTAATCTTCATATTCAATAAACACTCATTTTTGGGACTTTGTTACAAGAGGTTTGTCTCTTACACAATCGTCTGATCCCTTTTTAATTATTAGCGAGCAAACGCGCGAAACAGTAATCATGTATTTGATTAATAAAAGATGTAAAGATTGCAATTTCGGATAGATTTTATGGATTTAAAGTTACCATTTAAAGATTGCAATTATGGCTTGAATTTATGGATTTAAACTTACCATTCCTTTAGCCCATGTAATAAATAATGAAAAAAAAAACATTTCAAAATTAAAAACAGAAATCAAATCAATATGTTTCAAATGTTAAATGATAATAGCATATTGGAGAGTAATATGAAATAAAATTTTGGTGTGATTCATTGCATTCATGGACATCTTTTATCTTACTTTTTTGGGTCAACAAAAAATCTCATTTAAATGTTTCTCGGTTTTCTATGGTAACCAGCAAATTGTTTGAGTTTATTACCTGATATTCGTATTTCTTTTTTACTAGCATATTATATTATATTGTACAAATATAAGTCGGTATTATATTGGGTCTATAAGTACATATATAAGAGCAAGTCAGAGGAAAAAAGAATTATCAAAAGGAAGAGAAATGAATATGATAAATGTAGAGATCTATTTTGATTGAGTGCATCATCAATTAGATTAGGATGTGCATAACAAATCAATTACTATTCCCTTATAAAGCGAAAAGAATCAGTTTTTCATTCAATTCCATTACTCATTATAATTTTTTTTTTAAATAACTACATAGCCCAACTAATTACTTGAGGGGTTAAGGAAATGAAAAGGCTAACTAATAAATGCTTGTAAATGAATTAATTAATGAATTAATATGAAATGAAGTTAGGAACTAAAAATTCAGTGTTTTCCCTGCTGTGATTGGTGTTCCGACTGCTCCGATTGGTTTTTACCACCTACAAAATGAGGTCAGGGCTTTCTCCCCCGTTGTACCTCCTGCATGAGAATTAGTGTTCAGAATTAGAAAATATTGAGAGTCTATATTGAAATTCAGATAATTCGGGTTTTCAAGAAGAGCTACCATTTTCACCTTGGAGGTATTTAAAGGCACCTGTTGCTGTGCGTGCATTTGGCGGTTGTTGGTGTCACGTGTCCCACGTAAACCTTCCAACTTTCTCCACGTTCTAGAGTTGTGACACCTACTCATCAAGCGGTTGATTATACCCACGTTCGCTGTTGAGCGATTTTCGTCTAACTCATTGCCATTTGTTTGGCCAAGTATGATTTTGATCACTTGGTGGTAGGCAGCCCAGTGTGAACGTAGAGGGCCTCATGGAGGTTGACGGCCTCCTAGTGGTAGAAGGCCTATGTGTGTGTAGTGGGCCTCACGGGGGTCAATGTCTTGGGGGGTGCACATTAAATAGCTGACCATCGTGGAAAATTATCAACACCGTTTTATATCACCAGCCCCTCTGCCTCTTGTCGACATTTATTGATGAGAGGTAGCCTTTTCTGATGTAGAACGAGAGTTTAGGGTTCAAAGCGACTAAAAACAGAAAAACAAAAATAATGTTAAAACTTCATTAGCCCGATAGGAGGCCTTAAACTGCGAATTTGAGGGCGACCTCAATTTGGGGAACTTGGGTTGGGATGATGTAGAGCGCTGAGAGATATTTTCGAAAACATATTATGCCCCCGTTTGACACCCATTTTTTATCTCATTCTCATTCTAATTTTTCTACAGTATTCATTTCTAACCACACATTCTCCAAATAAAATAATATTACACATAAACCTAAAAATTCTTCTTACTTTTTAACCACACTTTCTTTACATCAATCACTATTCAAAAACTCATTCTTCAAAAGAATGGGTGTCAAACACCCACTTTAATAGACAATCCGACAGATGTGTAAAACGTTATGGCTATTTCTTCGGAACAGCCCTTTTAGCTAAATTTTCGGTTCAATTCTAATTCAAATTCGAATTCCAATAGATTTTTAGTTCTGCGGGGAAATTTCCCCCCAAAAAATATCAAGTTTTCCAAAGTCATCCACTATTTAAGAGGTTGTGGGGCTCTCATCATCTCCTTTCACTCTTTTGCTATATTCTCAATCTTTTCATCTTCTCACAAGGTAATCTCATTCTTCCTTCTATTTTTGTCTCGTATTTTCATCATGTATAAAATATTCATCTCCTCATCCGACGAAAGTGAAAGAGAAGAGGCGAGGGGGCTGACCGACCCATCGTTGGATGGGTCGGTCGGCGAAAATTCGGCATCGACCAGCGCTGGTCGACGGTAGACTACTGGTTGACCAGCATCGACCAGTAACGTTGCTGGTCGACCATCTACCATTATCATGGCTGGCCGATTGTCACCCAACCGTGAGGCTAGTCGACGATCGACCAGCCCCTGGCAGGGGTCGATTTCTGTTGCAAATTTTTCTTTCGAAACTGTCCAAGTCCCATTCAAGTTGAATATTTCAACCCGTATGGCTGAATTTCAAGTTTTTTCTCCAATTCCTCGTAAACGCCATATTGGATCAACCAAATCCTCAAGCCAAAATATTGAGATAGAGCGTTATGCCGCGAGTAAGGAGATGATTCTTGACATACCATAAAGTTATAGCCTATACAACTCTCCATCCAAATTGGAAAATCACTCAAAAGACATATGTGGGTAGATCGTTATGTCTATAGAGCCCCTAGGCCTGACAAAACACTTCCAAGTTTCGACCCTTGGGAGGTCATCATTTATAAAGACATAATGGATGGTGGTTTTCGGTTTCCCATTTATCCCTATTCGTCTTATTGTTCAACGAGTTTCACCTCACCTTGAGTCAAATTAATCCCATCGCGTGCAGAAAAGCTCTTTATTTCTTATATGTCTGCCTTAGTAGGAAGATTCCTCTCTCAATGGATCTTTTCAGATCCGTCTTTGAAATGCACGAAGTAGCCCAGTGCAGTGCTTTCGTTTATTTCACCACTACAGTCTCGTTTCGTTTTCCTAAGTTTAGGAACTCCAGCAGCGGGTGGAAATCCCGATTTTTCTTCGCTCGTCCCCCTATGGGCCAGTTTCCCTTTAGCACCTACATGAGATATCCTTTCATCCTTCTTTTCAATAGTGAGGTTGAGGTCACCCCACGTCTGAGAGCACACATCCAGAAATTGACCGAAATACCACCACTTGCAGCTGACTTGGGGTCAGTACTGACATTAAGGAATATGTTGTTAGTCGGGATTGGTTGTCCTACTCGTAGGTTTTCATTCCCTGTTCATATATATTATTTTTGAGAGTGTTGTTTCGTATTAAATGAGCTTGATTAACCTGATTTTTTACTCTCGAATATGGATCTTGACTTGGATGAGGTATTGAGGTCCCTGCCCGAAACAGGGAGTGACGAGGGGTTTGCCCCTATCGATGGTAAAAGTTTTACATGTCTCATTTTTCTTGCACCTCTTGACTTGTTATTTCGTAAACTTGATAGTCTTTATTCTATTGATATAGGCATTGACTTCAATTCAAGGAAAACCATGGACTCCTTGGCAGAGTACGGTCACGAGAGTGACGATGATCCACTTCCTGTCCCTTTGAAGAGGAAGAAGGTCTGCAATGGGGGAGCAGATGCTCAAGCAACGTATTTTTTCGGCCAGACATAATTTCGATTTTCGAGACTTTTACTTGGCCAATTTTACCTAAACTGTCCAACTTATAAATAGAGGCGCCGCATATTCTACGAAAGAGAGATTGAACATGCTATTTTCTTGAGATAATTCATCCTACACAAGATCAAAAGTTCAATGCTTCAATCATATATGCGCTCATCATATTAAAAACATCAAATCCATCAAATCAAACACGGTATTGCATTCTTCTCTTGGGTCTGTCAGAAAGATTGTGTCTCAACTTTGTTGCATTGAAGATCAATGAAGAATTTGAAGAACGAGAAGTTCTCGGGAAGATCTACAGGAGATAAATTACGTAGAAGGTTAGGATTGGAGTTCACGTGCTCATTCCAGGAGGATTGCTTCACAAAGAAGAGTCATGATTGGTGTTAGTGTACATATTCCAGGAAGGCTGCTTCAAACTTCATACAGGAGATCAGAAAGCTCGTGTCGTCACCTTTGCTGGTAGTCTATAAGTTTATCAAAAGTTTATAGTGGATCTTTCACTGGCAAAGTGCTCGGATTTTTTCCCACATTGGGTTTCTCCATGAACAATTCTGGTGTTGTTTATTGCTGTTCTTACTGTTTTGATATTACCGCGATATTCAAAAAAGGACTAATTGAATTGTTTGACTAATCACCTAGATATAATTAACTTGTGATTTGTTGCTTATTGATTGAAGTTTTAATTCCACATTTACACCTAATCACTCCCCACTAGGTGTAGTTAGGTCGAATCTTGCATTTTTTTCACACGTAATTTTTGATTTTGTTTCCATTTTCGTGGTATTTTTAGGGTTTGGCATGCACCCTTATAATTATTAGACTTTTACTGAAATATATAATAATTGTGTAGGTATAGTTATTGTATTTAATTTTTTTTTCCCATATTGGTCAATTAAATAAAATCTTCTGTTCATGTGTCAATTAATTCTTTGACTTTTATCATTTTGTTTATTTGTGATCATATAATACTTCGATCCGTTTTATTTCCCAACACGATTAGTAGTAGATCCTATAAAATGTATAGATAACAAAATTGAGTCGAAACTATGAATATCTTGTTAAAATTAATATTTGATTGAATGAATTTATACACGTTATATAAATTGGTTGCTGAAAAAATTGTAAAAAATTGTACATCCAGGAATAGTGTAATATTTGGATCTAGTTGGAATATCCTCCAGTCGCTTCTTATCAACTGAAAAAACTTAAAAACGCGTGCATATATTTATGCATACTTTATATAACTTGACTCGACTCAATAATGTTGTACCTATTGAAGTGAATTTTATGTTGTAATTCTTATAAAGTCGTTTGTACATTAGGTTTTCGGCCCCATTTTCAATGCCATTAATAGTATTATACAAATGTCGCATTGCTACTCTATTTAAAAAGATTAATGATGTGAACAAATAGAAATTGCCACCCCAATGGATCTATCGCGGAATACATGGCTAGGAAAACTCAGCACTCTCTATAGTTCACCAAAGAGATGCATGAATTTTAAGAGAATGATAAAAACCTCTCAAATAAAAGTAGGTTGATATTCAAGTACTCGTATTTTTTCCTTAAAGCTTAGAAGAGTGTGGTTTACATAGTTGAGACTTGGAACAACCTTTCAAACATAGACATTTTCCTAAGAATTCTTTTCAAAATTTTCAAGATCAAATTGAAATTAAAGAAACATGTATATTAATATACAAATTCATGCATGCAGATTCCAAAGAAACTGAAGAATCATAGGAGCTATCTTGAACCAGAAGAGATGTGACTTTTAGCATTCCCACTAATAGAATTTCAATATGACCACCACAAAGGAAAACATCAATAGCTCTGTGTAGGAAAGTCAAAATGAATATTCATAAAATGCTTTGGTATTTTTTATTGATATCCTTTCCGATGATATATTGTTTATATCTAATGTCTCTATAATATCATTCCATAATTTAGTTGAAGTGACAACAAAATTCTACTAAAGCACCAAATTTGACTTCTTCTTCTTCTTTCAATGTTTTCATCAATTGCATAAGCTTGACACTTCTTGTATTACTACTAGGTTCGATCAAAACTTAGATAGATAATTGAGCCTCTGTTTGACACCCATTTTGGAGAAAAAATAATTTCTGGAATAGTAATTGATGGAAGAATGTGTAGTTAAAAAGTAATGAGAATTTTGGGTTTATGTGTAGTATCATTTTATTGATCGAATGTGTGGTTAACATGAAAAAAGAGAAAAAAAAATGAGAATGAGAACGAGAAGAAAATGGGCGTAAAACAGGGGCTAACTCTACAACTTTTTGAACATTTCTTAATACTGTCAATCTTCTGACACTATTATGTCTCAATTTAAGTAAGGTAGAACTAGACTTTTTATATCATAAAAGAGGACATTGTTAAAGGAAATTTGATAGGATGACCTCATGAATATAAACCAAATTTTGATGAAAACAAACTCCTTCTAATTGCAAATGAAATTGCCTGAGTGAGACCATATATGTGGATTCCATTCAGAAATTGAAATATTCACTATTGACAGTATCTAGAAAATCATTGTCAAGTTTGAAGTTTCTTCCATTAAGACGTTATTCTAACGATTTAATTGTATTTTTTAAGTATCGTACATGAGTTTTCTCGACTTGAAACAACGTGCAAAAATAGAAAATCCAATCAGGCATCATCAGACAAGTTCTATAAACTATATCCGGTGGGTTAAATCACATTTTTGTTCGGAATTGAGCCCAGAACGAATTTTAATATTGTACTTAGGTTCGTTACTTTGTTGTTTTCGTAGTATAAAATGACACATCTCAAGTTTACTCGCTCGACTCAAATCATTAAGATTGTTAGTCAGTATTGTTCCTAATCAAGTTCATTTTACTTTGTTGTTTTCATAATATCATTAATGTAATTGTGTTTAAAATCAGATTAATTGAGAGAAATCTGCAGCACACAAACTTCAGCATTTCATTCCACTTATATACAAGCTAAAACTATACAAGCAAAATACTACAAAAGGAATATTTTGATTCACCAAAACAACCTAATGCCAAGTGGCATAACTGCCTATATTCTTTCTTGAACCGAAAATTAGTGTGTACAATTCCAGGACTGAGAATTCTGTTATGCTGCTGATTTGTTAGTAATACAGGTTATTACATTACTCTAACACTCCATTTCAAGATAGAGTGTATTTCTAACACTCCAAACTTGTCTCTAAGGAATAAAAATCTAGAATGTGAAAGTGGTTTGATGAGTAAGTCTGTTGTTTGGTCTGATGATGGCACATAATTAATTTCCAATTCACCTCTCAAAACTTTATCTCTAACAAAGTGAACATCGAGCTCTATATGCTTGGTTCATGCATGATAAATCGGAATTGAAGCTAATGCACTTGCGCTTAAGTTATCACACCAGATTCTAGGGACTGACATCTGTGGTACTTTCAATTTTTAAGCAAGGACTGAATCCGCGTAATTTCAGCTGCACTATGAGCCAAAGCTCGATACTCTGCCTCAGACTTGACCTTGTTACCACTTGTTGCTTCTTTGAACACCAGAATACTAGGCTATCTCCAAGGTATACGCAATATCCTCTAGTGGATCTTCTATCATCTGGACATGATTCCCAATCAGAATCTGCATATGAGGTTACGTCAAGGCTGTTATTCTTACGAATTGCAAGTCCAAAGTTTAGTGTTCCCTTCAAGTATCTGAACACTCTTTTTAGTGCCTTCCAATGAGCATATGTGGGTGTTTGGGGGAATTGGCTCATTCTGTTAACATCATAAGTTACATTTGGTCTTGTGTGAGCTAAGTACTGAAAACCTCCAATGGCATTCCTGTACAGGGTTGGATCTCTCATAGGTTGTCCTTCAATCTTGGAGACTAATTTCCCAACTGCCATTGGTGTTAGGCTTGGTTTGAGATTTTCATAACCAAACTTCTTGAGCAGTCAGTAGCATACCTTGTTTGAGTTATATACAACCCTTTGTATCTATATGCACTTCCATTCCCAAAATTTATCTAAGGTTCCCCATGTCCTTAAGAGCAAAGCATGTGTTCAGATTGTCAATGACTTCCTGTAGTTTCTTAATATTTTTCCCAGTTATTATGATGTCATCAACATAAATAACTGCAAACAATTTATATTCACCATCTGCAGAGAAGAAAAGTGAATTGTTTGCTTGAGATTGCTTGAAGTTCTATTTTAGCAAGGTAGTTTTCAGTTTTTCATGCCAGGCTCTTGGAGTCTGTTTTAGTCCATATACAGCTTTCTCTAGTTTTCACACGAAATCAGGATTCTCTTTATCCACAAGTCCTTGCGGTTGATCCATGTAAACTACTTCATTCAACTTTCCATTCAAAAAGGCATTATTTACATCAATCTGCCTTATATGCCAACCTCTTATAACATCAAGAGTTAAGATGATTTTTAGAGTTGATGCCTTGATAATCGGACTGAAGGTTTCTCCATAGTCAACTCCCGGTGTTTGAAGAAAACTTTTGGCAACTTACCTTTCTTTGTGTCTTTGAATTTTTCCTTCTATGTCACACTTTAATCTAAACACCCATTTGTTACCAATTACCTTCATTCCAGCCTCAAGAGGTACCAATGTCCATGTTTTGTTTTTCACTAGAGCATTGTACTCATCTTGCATTGCTTTCTTCCAATCATTACTTTGCAAAGCATTATCAACACACAAAGGTTCAGTTCCTACCAGTTCATCTTGTGCCTGACTTGCATAGACCTTGGGCTTAAAAATTCCTTCCTTGCTTCTAGTGATCATATGATGACCAGCAGCTTGTGTGACATTCTGATCTTGGAAGTTAAGTTCATCTCTTATACCTTGAACTCCATATTCACATTGATTGATGTCAGCAATCTCTTGATCAATTTGTTCATTTTGATACAACTTTTCAGTGTCAACTTCTCCTCTTATTTCACATTTCACCTCTTAACTTAGTTCTATTTTAGAAAGATTTGCTGTAGGTAGTGCATCTGAGTGAGTTATATCAGCCGTATTCTGAGGAGTTGCTTTATGACTAGACTCACTATTAAAAGGAAGGTGAATCACAGCAAATTGGAAATTTTGTGGTTGTGACACTTTATTTAGGAAACCTGACTTGAATGGAAAATCTAACTCATTGAATATTACATGTCTTGAAATATAAATTCTACCATTTGAGGTTAAGCATTTATAGCCTTTTTGTGTGCCACCATAGCCAAGAAACACACTTCTCTGTGAATCGAAGATGAATTTATGTTTTTGGTAAGGTATAAGGCAGGAATAACATGCACAGCCAAAGGTTTTGAAAGTGTTGTTGTCAAAATCTCTTCCATATAACACTTGAAAAGCTGATTTGTGTTTAAGTATGGGGGTTAGCAGTCTGTTGATCAAATATGTTGCTGATTTAAACGATTCCCACCTGTAGTAGAGGCATTTTTTCTTTTGCTAACAGGATTAGTCCAGTTTCAGTGATGTGCTTGTGTTTCCTCTCTGCTCTATCTTTTTTGTGCTGAGGTGTAAGGACATAAATGCATGCCTAAGTTCTATTCCAGATTATGAGGTGATTTTACTAAAGTTTCTGAACTCTGCTCCCCAATCAGATTGTAGGGCTTTGATTTTCTTTTCAAACTTGTTTTCCACCAGATTTTTGAATTGAATAAAGGTGTTAAGTGCTTCAGACTTGTGTTTTATAGGATAAATCCATGTGAACCTGCTATGATCATCCACAAAAAAATATATAATACTTAAACCTTGAGGTAAAATTTAAAGGTGCAGATCCCTAAACATCAGTGTAAATTAAGTCTAATGGTTTTCAAGCATGTGAAGAAGATGTTTTAAAAGGTAATGCATGTGATTTTCCAAATTGACAGGATTCACAGGAGGTTGAATTTTCATTAACTTTGGAAATTTTATTATAGGACTTCAGAACTTGACTCAGAACATGGTTTGAAATATGGCCTAGTTTTTTGTGCCACGCATTAATCTCAGACTCAAGCAGCTTGACTACTTTGGTTAATTAATCACAACTGGACTTCACTGCAAACCAATTGAAATTATTTTGGATGTCTGACTCTTTGGTTGTGAGTTTGGAACTAGAACTTGGTAACCTTAGCTGGTATAACCCCATCTTTAAGCACTCCCTGCAGCAAGATCTTCTTGGTTTCCAGATCCTTGACAAAGTAGAAATTAGAATAAAATTCCATGAATATATTGTTGTCATTTGTAAGTTGAGAAACACTAATCAAGTTCTTCTTAATTGTAGGCACAAGTAGCAATTTATTTAGTGCAAGGAACTTGTTATTCAGTGAAGGAATTTCCAACATGTGAACTTTGCAAGGAATTTCCATCACCAATTAAAACTCTCTCTTTACCTTCATATTTATTAGCAATGGATATGTTTCCTTTGTCAGCTATGACATGATTGCTTGTACCAGTGTCTGCAAATCAAGCTGAATCTTTAAAAAATTGGGGGAGGCTACAAAAGCAGCAAGAGTTGTGTTGTTGTTCTGCTGATTTTGATTGCCAGGCCTACTTCCCATGAATCTATTATCATATCTGTTGAAGCACAACTTTATGAGTGATTTCTTAACCCACAAATCTGATAGGGTCCTCTGTTTTCATTTGGCCTATTAGCTCTACCTCTTCCTCTTGTCTTGCCTCTGAAGTTACCAGTCCTACCTCTAAAGAACCTGCTACTTCTAGAGCTTTTCCTTTGAGTAAGTTACACACTTGACTGGCCAACATTAAGTGAAGCAAAGTTGTTTTTGACTTGATTCAAGTACTCAAGTCTACTTTCAAAGGTCATCAGTACACATGACAATTCATACCATGATATATTTTCACAGTTGTTGATCTGTACAACAATAGGAGTATACTCATCATCCAATCCTGACAACTTGAGTTACCCGGTCATTGTGATCCACTGGCTTTCCAGCTACTTGAAGGCTATCAGCAAGTTGTTTGATGGTGGAAAGATATTGATCCATAGTCATAGACCATTTTCCTTGTTCTCTGTAGTTCTCCTATAAGGAATACAATTCTTGATTTGTTTAATATACCATAGCTTTCTTCTACAGCAGTCCAAAGCGTGCTTGAACTGGTGCATCCCATCACTCTCATTGCTATCTCGGCGTCATGGACGAATATAACCATCCCATTAACAACTAATCAGTTGAAATCCATTTGTTATATTCAGGATTTAGAACCATTTCCACTGCTTCTCCTCCACTAGTAGTGGTCTGTGCAGCTAGGAATTCTGATGGGCATTCCTTTGTTCCAAGTAAGTAGCCTTCAAGATTATGCCCTCTGATTATGGGCATAACCATATTCTTCCATAGCAAGAAGTTGTTCTTATCAAGTTTGACCGATGTTTGGGTAAGATTCAACCCAAACGGTAAGGCTAGAATCATTCCACTTTGAGTGGATAGTGTAATGCTTGGAGCTGACTGGTTGCTTGCATCGGGGTTGACCATTTGAAGCTCTAATACCAAGTTTAAAATCAGATTAATTGAGAGCAATTTGCAGCACACAAACTTCAGCATTTCATTCCACTTATATACAATCTAAAACTATACAAACAAAATACATACAAAAGGAATATTCTGATTCACGAAAACAACCTAATCCCAAGTGGCATAACTGCCTAATTCCTTTTTGAACCGAAAATCAGTGTGTACAATTTCAAGACTGAGAATTCTGTTATGCTGTTGATTTGTAGTAAAGCAGGTTATCACATTACTCTAACAAATTGAACAAAAACCTAATATCGAACTTAGGAGTCAGGTTTTAACCTCATTTTACTATCATTAATATAGTAATACAAATGTATGAGTCACTAATATGTTAAAAACAAATAATTCATGAATAAACTAAAATATATAGACAAACCTGATATTGATATTTTTATCAAAATTTTTTAATCATATATTTTATGGGACATACAACTAATTTTGTCAGCTTTTTAATCAAAATTTCATTGATTTTTATCAAAATTTACTAAATATTTGATTTTTAATCAAACCAAATGGGGGCTTAATTTCAATATTCACATAGAATATTATATAGATTGACCCAATTGGGAACAGCCGAAAACTTTGTTAATTAATTGGAAAAGACGCCCTTCAAAAACCGCAACTCTTGCTTGAATAGAAAATCACAGGAAAGAAACCGTCAATACCAAATGACGAAAGCACTACCTAAACAATTGTAACTATGAAAAAAAAAGGTCAAGTAATTGAATGCAAAAGGTATAGAAAAGGCATGCGAGTTACAAGTGACTGCATTCCTAGGTCAATGTCAAGTTCGGACTTTATATGAGGCCTAAAAGGTGGTTGCCTCAACCACCAAATATTACGAAATATATTGAAATTAAGTGGATAGATCATACAAAGTATGTAGGTAAAAAATTGTTTGATCATCTTATATTAGTATTTAAATTTTGCCAAACATGCATTAACTTTTTTAAAAAAAAGCCAAAGGCTAAGCACAATCCACGTAGAGTCTGGACTGAAGTGCAGAGATTCAAGAAAAAAGACATATATTGGACGATTTTCATGCAATTGATTACTCAAGTCTTGGACGATCTACTTGTACATGTTGATTGATTAATGATAAGATCTGTATCGAATTTGAATTGATCCGTCTTGAACTAGGTTAATTGGCCCATGTTTAGATCCTTAGTTTGCAATAACTTATTTGTTAGATGCTAATACTTCCACAAGACTTGAAATTACCTCTCAAAAATGTAAGTAGAAATTTGTTAGAGATTTTTTATTTTTCAAAATTCATTTCTCACAAATTCAATTTTAATCATACATTTTTTAATAAAATAATTTTATACGTAAACTCATAAATTTTCATATTTTCTAATCATATATTCTTTAAAAAATTCACTTTTCATGAATTTTACTCTAAATAATCTAAAATAAACAGAACCCGAAGAGGGTAAAAGTAAAATTGGTCAAAAATTGAAGGGGTAAAAGAGTAAATAGAGGTTACAAATGAAAATGGAGAGGGTGATTATATTGCAAAAACATTTTTTTATTAGTTACACCACATTTTTATTGTAGTTAAACTCGTTAATCTTTATTCGTTGTAGAAATTATTTACTTAAATTTTTTTCATCAAATCTTTATCTTCGTCGTCCATTAATTAGTACATGGTGATTTATGTCAAAATATTTTGTTTCTATGATTTGAAATGAGGGAAAGATATATTTTTCGTTCTTTTTAACTTATTTATTTTTAAAAGATGATGGGAAAATATGTTGTTATACGCAATTTTAAAAGATTTTTTGGACAAACTATTATTAAATAGAAAATGTGTTAACAAATGAAAATTTTGAGTATAAGAATACCAAGAAAAATCGTTAGGGACATAATTGTTATAATGAGTAAAAATTGAGTACCTTAAATGTAGTTATAGCCCTTGTTTGATTCTGATTAAAATTAATATTTTAATTTAAGTTAAAATCAACAATTAATTTTAACCACATATTTTATGGAATCAACAATATATTTTATTTACTTTTATCAAAATTTACTAGAAAATTGATTTTAATCAATGTGAAACAATGGCATAATATAGTGTAATAAATAAAATTTATGATGTGAATATAATTATCCCAATTGAGATAACAAGGAAGATGGTCCGATGGGGACCGGAGAGGAAGAAAAACAAGAAATATGTTCCGTCAATCCCTAAAATAGGCAGCCCTGGAATCAAGGGAAATTACGTGGTTAAAATAAAAAATTGTACTAGACTAAATTTATAAGGATTTTGCTACTTTGATCGAAAAATTATAACAGGTGCAGTGACATAATTCCAGTTAACAACATTTGATTGTGTTTAAAACAGTTCACTGGTAGAATGTCACATGACATTATGTCAATGATTATATTACTATAGCATGATTGAATTTATAAACGTGCTATCAATTGATTGCTAAAAACAAATTGTATAGAATCGTTGATGCAGGATTAGATCCAAGTTGGAATTTCATCCATTCAATGCTTATCAACTGAAACCACTTAAAAAATCTTCCATAATTTAGTTGAAGACTCGAAGTGACACCAAATTTTTTAATGGATAATCTTTTCAATTATAGATGCACCCTACCATATGACTCTGACTGAAGAGTATTTTAGAACTGTAAAAATAAATAAAATGTTAGAATTCGGGTGTGATCCAAATTTCTTGTTGAAGTAATTGAAAAATTCTAATTGAAATGCACGTTAAGAAAAATTCGGTTTGTAATGCTATTGGAATCCTATGTCAAGTTGAATTTCTATTTGAAAACATTTTGGGAGTTGAAAATTGGTATTGGATTTGAAGGAGAATTCGAAATGGAGAAAAACAACTTAGAGCGAAAAAACAAGTGGGCAAAACGCCCGACGCATGCGTTTTTCTCTCATTTTTCGTTTTGGACTCAGTTTCTTGGCATCCTACATCCTACTCCATTAATAACTCCACTAAGAGGGTTTGAACTTCTCCTACATGTTCCCTTTAAATATTAGGCTCTCTATACTAGTGTGATAAAAGTGATTACTAGTTTTTAGGATCATTATAAAATTTTTCCATTTTCATTATTTATAGTGTAATAAAATCTCATAATTCCCATGTCATATTTTTTTGTTTTCTTTTATGTTTTTGCTTGCGATTATATACTTCATATTTTGCTATATAACTTCAACATTTCAATTCGGCCGGTGGTTGGTTTCATATCAAGTGGTATCGAGCGATACGTGAACCTTGAATTCCCAACAATTGATATAATTGATTCTAGGCATAATTAACATAACATTAAAAAAAAAAAAAAAAAAAAAGTCAGTGAACCGTGCCTTAGCATCCGTCTATTCTACCTACCTAAACATGATCCACTTGCATAAGCTTGAGACTACTTGTACTACTAGTAGGGTAGATCAAAATTTTGACAGATGATTTTTCTCAAGATTGTCAATCTTTTGACACTATTATAGCTCAATTTAAGTAACGGATAACATAACTTTTCACGCCGTATAAAAGGAGACCATTAAAGGCATTTTGAAAGGATTACCTCAATAATATAAACCAAAATTTGATAACAAAAAACCCCCTTTAATTGCAAATGAAATTTCTTGCTGAGACCATACCATTCCATTCAGAAATTGAAACATTCGATGCGGACAATATTCGGAAAAAAATTTGTTTTAAGTTTGAAGTTTCTTCAATCAAAACGTTATTTTAACTATTTAATTGTATTTTATATACCGTATACATGAGTTTTATTTATTTGGAACTACGGAAAAATAGTCCAACATTTCCGTTAAAGTAGGAAAATATAACCCAATTAGGCATCACCAGAGAAGTGTACACATCTATATATTGACAATTACAAGTTTTTCACTTATACTTTCACCCAATTAGGAAAACATTGAAATCAAAGTATCCTATACGTATCAAAGAAGTGTATAGTTAGAAAATTACGGCCGTTGGGCTAAACCACATTTTTGTTCGGAACTAAGATCAAAATGAGGTTAATATTGTATTTAGAAAATTACTTGCTGTTTTTGCAGTATCAGATGACACATCTCAAGTTTAATGACTCAAATCAATAAGGCTGTCAGTCAATGTTGTTCCTAATCAAGTTCATTTTATTTTGTTGTTTTCATAATTTCATTTATGTAATTGAATGAAAAACTAATCTTGAACTTTTGAGTCAGGTTTTCAATTCCATTTGTACTATCATTATATAGAGATGAAAATATATATCACTAATATGTTGATTTGTACTATAAAGTATAAGATTTTTTTACGCAAAGATCATGTGTATCTCACCCCACCCACCCCACCAAGACATATATTGGATGATTTTCGGGAACTTGTCTACTCAAATCTGGCATGATCTACTTGTACATGTTGATGATTAATGACAAAATCTGTATCGAATTTGAATGGATTAGTCTCGAACTTGGTTAATTGGCCAATGTTTAGATCCTTAGTTGCCCAATTACTGATCTATTAGATGCTAATAAATCCATGAAACCTGAAATTATGTCTCAAAAGTGTAAGTAGAAATTTGGTATAGATTTTTCAAATTTCATTTTTTAACAAATTCATTTGTAATCATACATTTTTTTAATAAAATAATTTTGTACGTAAACTCATAATTTTTCTTAGTTTTTAATCATATATTCTTTAAATAATTCACTTGGATAAAATTTATTCTTAAAAAAAAACTGTATTAAACAAACCCTGAGGATAAAAGTAAAATTTGTCAAAATTTGAAGGACGAAAGAATAAATGGAGGTTACTAAAGAAACTGGAGAGGATAATTGTACTTCCACCATATTTTAATTTCAATTAAGCTCTATAATCTTTGTTCGTTGTACAATTATTTTCTTAATTTTTTTCGTCGAATCCTTATCTTCAACCTTCCATTAATTAGTACATCTCAATCTTGATGATGATTTATATCAAAATATTTTGTTCATATATTTTGAAATGATGGAAAAAATATATTTTTGTACATTTTTTTTTAAAAATAAGATGGATTATACGCTATTTTAATGTACTTTTTGGACATAAACTATTGTTAAATACAAAATGTGTTAATTAATGAAAAGTTTGAGGATAAAAATATAACTGTTACAAATTCGAGACTTGTTGACTCACTACCCCTACTCCTATCCCTATCCCTACCCCTATACCTACCACCCTTACTTTGAGCCATCTCTCCTCTTTGTATGATTCTATATAGAGCCACCTCCACCGATTCAATCATCGTCAATGTTTGAAATAGCGTAAAATGTGATTAGATGTGAAGGTCAACTTTCATGCTATACAAGTCTAAACTAGTTTAGGTGAGACTCGGGAGTAAAAAAATTGTTTACTTTTAATATTATTTTATATTTTTTGATAATTTTAAAATTATTTAATAATTAAAATAATACATTCCAAATATCTAAAATTTGAAAAAAAAAAAAATACTATATTAACTTAATAATTACTATAATTAGTCAATTATCTACTTTTTAAATTTCGAAAATATAAAAACTACACTATATTTCTTAATTTCAAATTTTGACGTGTTTTAATCTTTACCTAATGCATTATTTTAGTTCAAAAGCATCTATAAAATTATTTGAGTTGAATAGTAACTAAACAACTTAGCCTTCATTTGTCAAATTTATAAGTGATTTAAAAAGATTAATAGTATCGGATTCTATAAAATGCGGGGATAATAATTGAGTAAAAGTTATGGTTGTCTTGTTAAAATTAATATTTTACTTTATTGAACATATAAACATTTTATAAATTTGTTGCTAAAAACAAATTGTATTTGAATGAGTTTTTATAATTTTTTTGCTAAAACACATTGTATAGAATCGTACATGTAGAAATAGTACCATTTGGATCAAGTTGAATATCATCCATTCACTTCTTATCAACTGAAATCACTTAACACACGTTCCATAATTTAGTTGAAGTGACACCAAGATTTTCAATTGATAACCATTTCAATGATAAATGAATGTCCCTATCACATGACAGTAACTAAAGAGAATTTTAGAACAACAAAAGTAAACGAAAAAAGAGAGATAAAAATCAGTGAACTGTGTCTTAATCTCCACATATTCTACCTACTTAAACATGAATTGCTCCTCATCTGTGAATCCAATTCCATAAGCTTAAGCCTACTTGTAATACGAGTAGGATCTATAAAAAAATTGACAGATAATTGATTGTACAACTTTTTGACAATTCATCATTTGACTTTTCTTAAGACGGTCAATCTTTCGACACTGTTATATCTCAATTTAAGTAATATATTACAGAACTTTCTATATCGTATAAAAGGAGACCGTTAAAGGAATTTTAATAGGATTACCTCAAGAATATAAACCAAATTTCGATAAACCAAAAAACTCCCTTTAATTGCATATGAAATTTCTTGCTGAGACCATAACTATGGATTCCATTCAGAAATTTAAACATTCAACAATATTCAGAAAATAATTGTTTTTTCTTCAATCAAGACGTTATTTTAACTATTTAATTGTATTTTAAAGTAGAAAATATAACCCAATCAAGAATTGTGAGACAAGTGTATGCGTCTATACATAGACAACCACGTATTTTTAACTTTTACAAGGAAAATAGTTTATTAAAAAAATCCTATACGTATCAAAGAAATGAATTGTTAGGTAAATCAAAATAAAGTTAATATTGTATTTAGATTTGTTACTTTATTGTTTTTTACTTTTTATAATACCAAATGACACGTTTCAAGTTTATTCGACACAGATTAATAATCTTTGTTCATTATAGCAATTGTTTTATTAATTTTTTTTCCATCAAATTCTTATGTTTAACTTTCCATTAATTAGTACATCCCATTCTTAATGGTGATTTATGTTAAAATATATTTTTTCTATACTTCGAATTTAAGGAGACTTGTTGACTCCCTACCCCTGCCCTACCTACCACCCATACTAGCCATCTCTCCTCTTCATATGATTCTATATAGAGCCTCCTCCGCCGAACTGCTGCCTATTATTTTTAAAGATGATTTCTTAAATTTTTCGATCATCGTCAATGTTTTAAATAGTGTAAAATATGACTAAATATGAAGGTTAACATTCATACTGTACAAGTCTAGGCTAGTTTAGACGAGGCCGAGATGTAAAAAACGGTAACTTATTTTTAATATTATTTTATATTTTAATCATTCTAAATATTATTTAATAATTAAAATAATACCTACCAAATGTCTAAAGTTGAGAAGCACTATATTTCCTTAATAATTACTATAATTAGTCAATTGCATAATTTTTAAATTTTCAAAATGTAAAAACTACACTATATTTCTTAATTTCAATTTTTGATGTGTTTTAATCTTTACCTAATGCATTATTTTGGTTCGAAAGCACCTATAAAACTATTTGAGTTGAACTTAGCCTTCATTTGTTTAATTTGTAAGTGATTTGTAAAGATTAATAGTATTGGAATCTATAAAATGTGTGAATAATAACTGAGTAAAAATTATGAGTGTCTCATAAAAATTGTTATTTGATTTGACTGAATTTATAAACATTTTATAGATTGGCTGCTAAAAACAAATTGCACTTGAATGAATTTTTATAAATTGATTGCTAAAACCAAATTGTATAGAAACGTATATGTAGGAATAGTACCATTTGGATCAAGTTCGGACTATCATCCATTCACTTCTTATCAACCGAAACCACTTGAAAACACGTTCCAAAATTTAGTTGAACCGACACCAAGATATTTAATTAATAATCATTTCAATGCTACTATATGACAGTAACTGAAGGGCATTTTAGAACAACAAAAGTTTGCGTTAAAAAAAATCAGTGAACCGTGTCTTAATCTCCACATATCTACCTACTTAAACATGAATTGCTCCTCATTTGTGAATCCAATTCCATAAGCTCGAGCCTACTTGTAATACAAGTAGGATCGATCAAAACTTTGACAGATAATTGATTGTACAACTTTTTAACAATTCGTCATTTGACTTTTTTTAAAAATGTCAATCTTTCGACACTATTATATCTCAATTTAAGTAACGTATAACATAACTTTTTATATCGTATAAAAGGAGACCATTAAAGGAATGTTAATAGGATTAACTCAAGAATAGAAATCAAATTTTGATAATAAAAGAAAAAACTCCCTTTAATTGCAAATGAAATTTCTTGCTGAGACCACAACTATGGATTCCATTCAGAAATTGAAACACATATTGTTGACAATATTCAGAAAATAATTGTTTAAGTTTGAAGTTTCTTCAATCAACACGTTATTTTAACTATTTAATTGTATTTTAAATACATGATTTTTATTTATTTTCAAACAACGAGCCGAAATAGTCCAGCATTTAGGCTAAAGTAAGAAAATATAACCCAATCAGGAATTGTGAGACAAGTGATATATAGACAACCACGTATTTTTTACTTGTACAGGGAACATATTTAATCAAAAAATCCTATGCGTATCAAATAAATGAATAGTTAGAAAACTACGTCCCTTGACCTAAACCACAATTTTGTTCAGAACTGAGATCAAAACAAAGTTAATATTGTATTATAATATCAAATGACACGTCTCAACTTTACTCGACATAAATCAATAATCTTTGTTCGTTGTAGCGATTGTTTTCTTAATTTTTTTTCCGTCGAATTCTTATCTTCAACCTTCCATTAATTAGTACATCACATTCTTAATGGCGATTTCTGTCAAAATATTTTCTTTCTATGCTTTGAAATGAGGGGAAAATTTTCGTATTTTTAATTAATTTATTTCTTCAACATAAGTTGAAAAATAAGTTGTTATATGCTATTTTAACGGACTTTTTGGATATAAACTATTATTGAATACAAAATGAGTTAACTATTGAAGAGTTTGAAAATAAGAACACCATGAAAAATCGTTGAGGACATAAATATTATAGTGAGTAAAAATTGAAAATCGTAAATATAATAAAAATATGGTGCAACAAATAAATTTTTTGATATAAATATAAGGGTGCGTTTGATTGCAATGGTGGAAAATGGGTGGAAAGAAAATGTTTTACAGGGAAAAGATTTGCCTAGAAAATATTTTGTTGGGAAAATCAATTCAAGTGTGTTTGATTGGTATAATTTTCCACCCGGAAAATTTTTAAATTTTCTATTCGTTTGGCTTTATTTTACATGAAAATTGTCCATTAAAGTGATTTTTTTTTCCACAATTGGTTATAAAATTTGTTTCCATTGCCAAAAAGTTAAAAAAAAAAAAAAGGAAAAAAAAAATTATTTCTCTCTTTTTTGGCATTTTCACCTTATTTCTATCTTTCAATGTGTAAAAGGTCATTTTCATATATTTTCTCAATTAAAAATTATGAAATGACGAATATACCTCACTCTTTAAATAAAAAAAAAATAATAATAATTACAACCACAGTCTCAATTTTTTAAAAAGGCGCAAATAAGTCACAAATAAATTATTAAAAGGGCAATTAGTAAATAATGTCCATATCTTTCATCGTTGTTGCGAAAAACGTCCATATCTTTCATTTTTTTTGACATTTTCATCCTTAATTACACATTTGATTGTGCAAATCACAATTTCTATCCATTTTCATCCAATTTCTCATTAAAAAGATGTGAAATAACGAATATAATCTCATAAAAAGCCAAAGAATTAATGACAATCATAGTCTCAAATTTTTTAAAAAGTGTAAACAAGTCCCTAATAAATTATTAAAAAATTAATTTTTTTTTCCCAATTAAATTTATCTAAAATTAAAAAATACAAACGAATCCTAAATAAATTATTAAAGAATTAGAAATTATAAAAAATATATTTTTATTTAAATATGAGTGTATATTCATTATTTCACAATTTTTTATTAAAAAATTGAATCAAAATGGATGGAAATGACAGTTTGCAAAATCAAATGTGTAATTAAGGGTGAAAATGAAAAAAAAAAAAAAAAAAAGAGGAAACGTATGAAAGTTTTTCGTAATAATGGTGAAAGATATGAACATTATATACTAATTACTTTGCGCTTTTTAAAAAATTTTGGGACTATGATTGCAATTAATTTTTCTTTTTCTTTTTGGTTTATTTAAAGAGAGTTGTATATTCCTCATTTCATAATTTTTAATTGAAAAAATAGGTGAAGATGACTTTTTGCATAATGAATGTGGAAATAAGGGTGAAAATGCCAACAAATGAAAGATCGAGATGTTTTTCACAATAACAATGAAAGGTGAGGACGTTATGTGCTAATTACCCTAAATATATTTATCCAAAGGGTGATGGCAAGGAAGATGGGGACTGGGAGGAAGAAAACAAGAAATATGTTTACAGCCTGTTTGGAAGCGCTGAAAAGCGGAATTCTGCCCGTTGGAACAGTGATTTAGCCACAACATTTGACCACCTTGTTTCTGTGTGGAGCCCACTTGTTTGAAATAAACGGGTGAAAACTCAATTTTTTGGTCCAAAATAGCCATACCAGACATATTCTTAATCAATTCCCATAGTGGAATTTAAGGAGACTTGTTGACTCACTATCCCTACCCCTACCCCTACACCTACCACCCATAATTTATAGAGCCTCCTCCGTCGAACCGCTGCCTCTCATCTCTAAAGTTGCTTCTTTAAATTTTTCAACACTTGTTAATATTTTAAATAGCATAAAATATAGCTAGATATGAAGGTTAACCTCCATCTTTACAAGTCTAAGCTTGCTAGATACGAAGGTTAACCTCCATACTTTACAAGTCTAAGCTTGTTCAGACGAGACCAAGACGTAAAAAAACGTATACTTCTTTCCAATATTATTTTATATTTTTAATAATTCTAAAATTATTCAGTAATTAAAATAATACCTATCAAACATCTATAATTGAAAAAACACTATATTAACTTAATAATTACTATAATTAGTCAATTATCTACTTTTTAAATTTCGAAAATGTAAAAACTACACTATATTTCTTAATTTCAATTTTTGACGTGTTTTAATCTTTACCTAATGCATTATTTTAGTTCAAAAGCACCTATAAAATTATTTGAGTTGAACAGTAACTAAACAACTTAGCCTTCATTCGTTTAATTTGTAAGTGATTTATAAAGATTAATAGTACTGGAATCTATAAAATGTGTGAATAATAACTGAGTAAAAATTATGAGTGCCTCAAAAAAATTGTTATTTGATTTGACCGAATTTATAAACATTTTATAGATTGGCTGCTAAAAACAAATTGCACTTGAATGAATTTTTATAAACTGATTGCTAAAACCAAATTGTATAGAATCGTATATGTAGGAATAGTACCATTTGGATCAAGTTCGGATATCATCCATTCACTTCTTATCAACCGAAACCTCTTAAAAACACGTTCCAAAATTTAGTTGAACCGACACCAAGATTTTTAATTGATAGTCATTTCAATGATACGTGAATGTCCCTACTATATGACACAGTAACTGAAGGGCATTTTAGAACAACAAAAGTATGCGTAAAAAAAAAAAAAAATCAGTGAGCCGTGTCTTAATCTCTGCATATTCTACCTACTTAAACATGAATTGCTCCTCATCTGTGAATCCAATCCAATTCTGTAAGCTTGAGCCTACTTGTAATATGAGTAGGATCTACAAAAAATTTGACAGATAATTGATTGTACAACTTTTTGACAATTCATCATTTAATTTTTCTTAAGACTGTCAATCTTTCGACACTGTAATATCTCAATTTAAATAACATATAACAGAACTTTTTATATCATATAAAAAGGAGACCGTTAAAAGGAATTTTAATAGGATTACCTCTATAATATAAACTAAATTTTGATAACAAAAACTCCCTTTAATTGCAAATAAAATTTCTTGCTGAGACCATAACTATGGATTCCACTCAGAAATTGAAACATTCAATGTTGACAATATTTAGAAAATAAGGGGTTGTACTCTTTGTGTTTTGAGTTTTGTATTTTGAGTGTTCATTTTGAGATTGTTGAAAATGTGTTCTTTTTGACATTTTGAAAACACTAAAATCGCATTTTAAAAATTTTGAATTGATTATAACTAAAAATAAATTTGTCGTTTTGTGTTTTCTTTGTAAATTTTTAACTTGTTTTGAAAAATGCGTTTTCAAAAATAGAAAAGAGAACGTGTTTTCACTGTTTTAAAAAATCGAATATAAAAAACGATTTGAAAATGATAAAGAGAATAGACCCTAATTATTTAAGTTTGAAGTTTCTTCAATCAAGATGTACAGATGAGTTTTATCTATTTTAGTCTTGCATTTGCTAAAGTAGGAAAGTGTAATCCAATCAGGCATTGAGATACAAGTGTACGTGTATCTGATTGTTCTAGGAAGAAAACAAATATGTTGGGGCCCACCTATCTGATTGTTCTAGTGAAAAGAATCCTTGTACGTGGCGATTAATTCTAAATATAATTATCCAAAAGGAGATGGCCAGGAAGATGGGGACAGTGGAGGAAGAAAACAAGAAATATGTTCAATCAATCATTCTCCATAAGCACCCCTGAAATTTAAGGAGATTTTGATGACTCACTACCCGTATCCCTATCCCTATCCCTACCCACCCCCATATATTCTAGAGCCATCTCTCCTCTGGTATGTTTATACATAGAGCCACCTCCGTCAAGCCGCTGCATCTCATTTCTAAAGTTGATTTCTCAATATTCTAAAATGTGTAAATTATCATTAGGTGTGCAAGTCATGGTTCAAATTTTACAAGCCTAGGCAAACTTAAACGAGACTAGGCGTAAAAAAAACGTTTACTTATTTTTACTATTATTTTATATTTTTAAGCATTTCAAAAGTAATTTAATAATTAAAATAATATCTACCGAACATTTAAAATTAAGAAATATTATATGTACTTAATAATTACTATAATTAGTTAATTATACAATTTTTCAAATTTTTGAAATGTAAAAGGTAGAATATTTCTCAGATTTTTAATTTTCAACAAGTTTTAATCTCTTACCTAATGCATTGTTTTAGTTCAAAAGCACCTATGAAAATTATTTGAGTTGAACAGTAACTACATAGCTTAGCCTACATTTGTCAAATTTATAAGTGATTTAAAAAGATTAATAGTATTGGATCCTATAAAATGTGTGGATAAGAACTCAATAAAAACTATGAATTTTTGGTTAAAATTACTATTTAACTGAATGTTTTATAAATTGATTGTTGAAAACAAACGGGTTTTTCTACATAAGGGGTTACATAATATGATGTGGATGAAAAAGTAGACTATATTTTAAACTAACAAATTGTAGAGTGCCATATGGTGTTATGTTACCCATTATATAACCCACGATGTGCATATAGCAAGATCTAAAACAAATTTTATAGAATCGTACATTAGGAATAGTGTATTATTTTGATCAAGTTGGAATATCATCCATTCACTTCTTATCTACTGAAACCACTTAAAACACTTTCTGTAATTTAGTTGAAGTGACACCAAAAATTTTAATTGATAATCATTTCATTGATAAATGAATGTCCCTACTATATGATCGTAACTAAAGAGCATTTTAGAACACCAAAAATATATGAAAAAATATCAGTGAACCATGCCTTAGTTTCTGCATATTCTACCTGTTGGAAAATATATTATGGCAAATGAATTTTCACTTGTGTATGTGAAATTAATCCCACATTGATTGAAAGTTGGGATTTGAAGAGGAGCTTTAAAAGGGATTAACAATCCCACATTGGTTAGAAATGGAAAAGTGGGAATATATGGGGACTATAAATAGTACCATCCCACATTGGAAAAAGAAAAAAGAAAGTGGCAAGTGGGAAAACTTAAATAGTTATCCCACATAGGATAAGAATAAGTTTTTGGACCAATTTATATATGGTTAACAATTTGTAAGGTGTAACCATTTGTTGCATAGAGACTCCTCCGTGGCCTACGCGCCCGCAGGGGGGGGGTGCAAATCTTGGACCGACTTGGCCTTCGAGCCTTGAACTTGTGTGCGGGCGCGACCTGCGTACACGAATGTCGGACCGAATAAGTCAAAAATTGGCCACCAAGTGCAAGCCACGTTTTGAAAATTTTCTTTTACGTTTTTCCATTTAAAACATAACTTGAAAACTATTTTCATTTATTTTTGTAACTCCAAAACGTGAGAATTCAATGGCAGAGTTATGACTGGAGTTCAATGGCAGAGTTATGGATCGGAGTTATGATCGCATTAAGAGGCAAAGGCTCCTCCTTGCCTATATATTCCGAACAATCTCTTCGATTCGAGATACACCACTACAAAGACGAAATCTTTCTGCTCCCTTCTCAAATTTACGTCGTCTTACGGTCACTTGGTGATTCCGTTCCGCACA
This sequence comes from Fraxinus americana, assembly GCA_035079005.1. NCBI lineage: Eukaryota > Viridiplantae > Streptophyta > Magnoliopsida > Lamiales > Oleaceae > Fraxinus > Fraxinus americana. Next base: position 22,698,206 of record CM068726.1, on the reverse strand, counting down.
CTCTCGTTCGATTCATTGTACAAACTACAGTTCACGCCGCTGTATCCTGGGAAGCAAGCGCTCGCATTACTTCGGTGAGGGGGCGAATATTGCTTTAAGGACACTGTATTCGACACAGGCCCCGGCTTCAAAGACGCCAATTTATCTTCTGTCAACTGCAATATTTTCTTTTCTTGTCCACTGCAATTTTGTCAATTACTTCTTTTAATTCGGTTCACTGTTCAGAGTTTACCTACAATCTTAAAGCAATATCTTCGTACTAATTTTTCTGATTGTGTTTCAGAAAATGGAAAATACACCTACCAATAACGTTGTGGGATCTGCAAACGAAATTGTGCCTCCTGTGGCTCAGGCTGTGGCTTTGCCGAGTTACGATGTGGCTCAAGTGGTGGCTCCGATAACACAAACCGTGGCTAATATGCCAAGCTTAGTTCTTGGTCCAAGTGGGACTAAGGCGTGGCTCCCATGCCAAGTCTCAAGCTCTTTGGTCCAAGCTGTGTGATCCCTAGGTTAATCACGGGAAAAGCCGGAGAAGTTCAATGGTTCGAATTTCAAGAGGTGGCAACAAAAAATGTTGTTTTACCTCACGACCTTGAATCTTGCGAGATTCTTGACCGAAAATGCTCCGGTGCTTCAAGAGGGTCAAGGAGACATTCAAGCAATCAGTGCAGTGGATGCTTGGAAGCATTCTGATTTCCTGTGCCGGAATTATGTGATGAACAGTTTAGCTGATTCATTGTACAATGTGTACTGCACAATAAAAACGGCCAAGGAATTATGGGAGTCTTTGGACAAAAAGTACAAAACCGAAGATGCCGGAGCCAAGAAGTTTCTTGTTGGCCGCTTTTGGAATACAAAATGGTGGACTCCAAATCTATAATCGATCAAGTACAAGAATTACAAGTGATCTTGCATGAAATTCATTCCGAGGGAATGGTTGTGAGTGAATCCTTCCAAGTGGCTTGCATAATTGAGAAACTACCTCCTGCATGGAAGGATTTCAAAAACTACTTAAAACACAAGCGAAAGGAAATGAATGTTGAGGAACTAATTGTTAGACTTCGAATTGAAGAAGACAACAAAAGTTCTGAAAGAGGGTTCAATCCGGTTGTGGCTAAAGCTAATGTTGTGGAGCATGGCCAAAACTCCAAGACCAATAAGAACAAGTTTGGGCCATCTGGTGGCAAAGGGCCCAAGTTGGGGCCAAAAGGTGGAATCTCCAAGAAGAAGTTTCAAGGGAAATGCTTCAATTGTGACAAGATTGGTCACAAGTCTACGGAGTGCCGTTTGCCAAAGAAGAAAAAAGAAGCAAATATGGTTGAAGATGTATCTGACATCAACCTTGCAGCTGTCATTTCTGAAGTGAACCTGGTGGGTTCAAATCCGAGAGAATGGTGGATAGACACCGGTGCCACCCGACACGTTTGCTCCAATAAGGAGATGTTTAATGGGTTTGAAGCAGCGGATGGGGAGAAGTTGTATATGGGAAATTCAGCGACCTCCGAAATCAAGGGCCATGGAAAGGTGGTTCTAAAGATGACTTCTGGGAAAGAGCTGACTCTACACAACGTGCTTTATGTGCCGGAGATTCGCAAGAATTTGGTTTCTGGCTCATTTGTTGAACAAGCATGGCTTCCGTATGGTGTTTGAGTCGGACAAAGTTATTTTGTCTAAGTCCTGGAATGTTTGTAGGAAAGGGTTATGTAAGTGATGGGCTTTTTAAGCTCAATGTAATGGCTATTAAGCCAAAAATCAATAAAATGAATAACTCTTCCGTTTACTTGCTTGAGTCTTCCAATTTGTGGCATGGTCGACTAGGACATGTTAATTACAACACTTTGCGTAGACTAATTAACTTAAATTGTATACCTACATTCCAAATTGATAATAAACATAAGTGTGAAACTTGTGTTGAAGCAAAATTGACAAGGTCATCATTTCAATCCGTTGAAAGAAAAACTGAACCTCTTGATTTAATTCACACCGATGTATGTGATTTAAAATCTGTACAAACAAGGGGAGGCAACAAATATTTTATTACTTTTATTGACGACAAAGACAAAATATTGTTTTGTGTATTTGCTTAAAAGTAAAGACGAAGCTATAGAGAAATTTGTTCTCTATAAAAATGAAATTGAAAATCAACTCAACAAAAAGATCAAAGTGTTGAGAAGTGATAGAGGTGGTGAATATGAATCACCATTTGCTGAATTCTGTGCACAACATGGAATTAAACATGAAACAACAGCACCTTATTCACCACAACAAAATGGTGTTGTCGAACGAAAAAATAGAACATTGAAAGAAATGATGAATGCAATGTTATTAAGTTCCGGTTACCTCAGAACATGTGGGGAGAAGCTGTGTTATCAGCCAATTACCTTTTAAATAAGGTACCCCGAAAGAAAGAAGAAAAGAGCCCTTACGAGTTATTGAAAGGAAGGAAGCCTTCCTACAAATACTTACGAGTGTGGGGGTGTCTTGCCAAAGTAGCTGTACCTACACCAAAGAAGGTGAAAATAGGACCAAAAACTGTTGATTGCATATTTATCGGATATGCACATAACAGTAGTGCTTATCGGTTTCTTGTGTTTGATTCTAAAATTTCCGATATACACAAAAACACGATAATGGAATCGAGAAATGTTTCATTCTTTGAACATGTATTTCCATGTAAGTCCAAAGATGAAGCAAACTCTTCTAAACGGACATATGAGACTATGATTGAGAATAGTCAAGACAAAGAAGTAGAAGATGAAGTTGAGGTTGAACCAAGACGTAGCAAACGAGAAAGGACAGGGAAATCTTATGGTCCTGATTTTCTGACTTACATGCTAGAAGCTGAACCTCAAAGCTTCAAAGAAGCTGTAAACTCTTCAGAAGGTCCTCAATGGAAAGAAGCCATTAAAAGTGAAATAGATTCCATTCTGCAAAATCATACATGGGAGCTGGTTGATCTTCCCCCGGGAAGCAAACCACTAGGCTACAAATGGATTTTCAAAAGGAAAATGAAAGCAGATGGAACTATTGATAAGTACAAGGCCAGACTTGTAATTAAAGGTTATAGGCAACGAGAAGGCATTGACTACTTTGACACCTATTCTCCGGTAACGAGAATAACTTCCATTCGAATGATATTAGCGATTGCATCTTTGTACAATCTCGAAGTACATCAAATGGATGTCAAAACTGCTTTTCTAAATGGAGATTTAGAAGAAGAAATTTACATGGAACAACTTTGAGGGGTTTTACGCATCAGACAAGAAAACAAGGTATGTAAATTGGTAAAGTCATTATATGGCTTAAAACAAGCACCAAAACAATGGCATGAAAAAATTTGACAATGCCATGATGGAAAGTGGATTTAAAATCAATGAATGTGACAAATGCGTTTACATTAAAGACACAGAAATGGTTATGTTATTTTATGTCTTTATGTTGACGACATGCTCATCGTTGGTAGCAACGATAAGATGATTAAATCTACTAAAAATATGTTGAATTCAAGATTCGACATGAAGGATATGGGTTTAGCTGATGTGATTCTTGGAGTTAAAATTTCAAGAACATTGGATGGACTCGTTCTAAGTCAGTCACATTATGTGGACAAAATTTTGGAAAAATTCAATAATGATGATACTGGCGTGGCTAGAACACCGATAGATACAAGTCAACATCTATCGAAAAATAGAGGCGATGGTATTTCTCAAGTAGAGTACTCTAGAATAATCGGAAGTCTTATGTACCTAATGAGTTGTACAAGACCAGATATCGCTTATGCAGTTAGTAAGCTGAGTAGATATACTAGTAATCCAGGGTCTGACCACTGGAAAGGAATAGTAAGAGTACTAAGATACTTGAGATATACTCGTAACTATGGACTACACTATACCAGATATCCTGCTGTTATTGAAGGATATACTGATGCGAATTGGATATCTGATATTAAAGACTCAAAGTCTACTAGTGGATTTGTGTTCACTTTGGGAGGTGCAGCCATATCATGGAAATCCTCTAAACAAACAGTTATTGCGAGGTCTACCATGGAATCTGAGTTTATAGCTCTAGATAAATGCGGTGAAGAGGCTGAATGGCTACGCAATTTCTTAGAGGATATTCCAAAATGGTCTAAACCTGTACCAGCAATTTGCATACATTGTGATAGTCAATCTGCGATTGGAAGGGCACAAAGCAACATGTACAATGGTAAGTCTAGACACATACGTCGTAGACATAATACCATAAGACAGTTACTCTCAACTGGAGTTATCTCTATTGACTATGTAAAGTCTAAAGATAACATTGCGGATCCGCTAACCAAAGGGTTAAATAGAGAGTTAGTTGCAAAGTCATCAAAAGGAATGGGACTTAAGCCTCTAAAAGAATAAGTTATTGTAGTGGAAACTCAACCTAGCTGACTGGAGATCCCAAGATCTAGGTTCAATGAGAAAACCTAATTGCAAATACTTAACTATATCACTGTGGGGGTTATTTCCGGTCCATTCCTGTAATAATAGTGATGCCCGTGGGAAGAGGATAAGCAATAAGGCTTTTAATGATTCTTATGCGTCGAAAATCCGAGCGGAGTAATGCGGGTTACTCTTAATTAAGAAATCACCTATGTGAGAAAGAAGTGGGGCCGCTTCGAAGGGAATTGTGAGGCTCAATTCTTAATAACTCTCACTGAACCAGGCATATGTTCATGGCCACAAACGAACATAACCATGAGAACTGAATTGTGTTAGGAAGAATCCTGTGTGAGGTACATCATCGTTTACACAAAACGCAGTACGCGGTTCAAAGACATCACGTCTCTTGATCGGCTAGTAAAGTAAATGTATTTTCATAAGGGGAGGTTCAAAGGGTAACACCTACCTATCCTATGCGAGGTTTCAAGCGTGGAACTTTGTCACCAAGTATTCCGTATCTCTATTAATTTCCATTCATGTGGGGGATTGTTGGAAAATATATTATGGCAAATGAATTTTCACTTGTGTATGTGAAATTAATCCCACATTGATTGAAAGTTGGGATTTGAAGAGGAGCTTTAAAAGGGATTAACAATCCCACATTGGTTAGAAATGGAAAAGTGGGAATATATGGGGACTATAAATAGTACCATCCCACATTGGAAAAAGAAAAAAAGAAAGTGGCAAGTGGGAAAACTTAAATAGTTATCCCACATAGGATAAGAATAAGTTTTTGGACCAATTTATATATGGTTAACAATTTGTAAGGTGTAACCATTTGTTGCATAGAGACTCCTCCGTGGCCTACGCGCCCGCAGGGGGGGTGCAAATCTTGGACCGACTTGGCCTTCGAGCCTTGAACTTGTGTGCGGGCGCGACCTGCGTACACGAATGTCGGACCGAATAAGTCAAAAATTGGCCACCAAGTGCAAGCCACGTTTTGAAAATTTTCTTTTACGTTTTTCCATTTAAAACATAACTTGAAAACTATTTTCATTTATTTTTGTAACTCCAAAACGTGAGAGTTCAATGGCAGAGTTATGACTGGAGTTCAATGGCAGAGTTATGACTGGAGTTATGACTGCATTAAGAGGCAAAGGCTCCTCCTTGCCTATATATTCCGAACAATCTCTTCAGTTCAGATACACCACTACAGCACGAAATCTTTCTGCTCCCTTCTCAAATTTCTGTCGTCTTACAGTCACTTGGTGATTCCGTTCCGGCACACTCGTTCAGTTCGACTGTACAAACTACAGTTCACGCCGTCGTATCACAGGAAGCAAGCGCTCGCATTACTTCGGTGAGGGGGCGAATATTGCTTTAAGGACACTGTATTCGACACAGGCCCCGGCTTCAAAGACGCCAATTTATCTTCTGTCAACTGCAATATTTTCTTTTCTTGTCCACTGCAATTTTGTCAATTACTTCTTTTAATTCGGTTCACTGTTCAGAGTTTACCTACACTACCTACTTAAACATGAATCACTCATCATCCGTGAATCCAACTGCATAAGCTTGGGCGTACGTACTTGTACGAATAATTGATTGTACGACTTTTTGACCATTCTTCATTTGATTTTCCTTTAAATTATCAATCTTTCGACATTATTATATCTCAATTTAAGTAACGTATAACATAAATTTTTATATCAAGTAAAGGGAGATAGTTAAAGGAACTTTGATTGGATTTCCACAAGAATATAAAGCAAATTCGGATTCAAATAAAATTGCTTGCGTGAGACCATATCTATGGATTCCATTAGTTTCAAGTTTCTTCGAGACGTTATTCTAACTATTTAATCTCATTTTAAATATCGTATAATAAAATTTTATTTATTTGAAACAACGAGCAATAATAATCCAACATTTTGGTTAAAGTAGTAAAATATTATCCAACCAAGCATCTTCAAACAAGTGTACGTGTCTATATATAGACAACCACATGATTTTTATTTCAGTGGCGAAAATATTGTAATCAAAGAATCTTATGTTCATCAAACAAGTGTATAGTTATGATAGGTTTCAACTTGTAATTGACTATTCCGTAGAAAAATTAAAGGGAGTTATAATTAAACTCAAAGTGTCAATAGGTTGGTGGTATAGATCTTGAAGGAGTTAAAGAGCTCAAAGATGTCTAAAAAGATCCCATATGATTGATGTGATGCAATTAGAAATCAAATCAATGTCAAAATGCCGCACAAGTCATGCTCCAAATTCTCAGTTACAAGTTGCGACAATTTTTTCACACAAAAAGTATTCGAATTTGAAAAATACTACTCCTAGAAGAATTGTATCCCTTTGTGTTAAGTTTTCAAAACACTTTGAATCGCCTCAATTTGATATTAGGAGAAAAGAATATGATAAAAATACCGACAGTTGCTCGGAAGAGCTCATTGGTGGCCCTCAGACGCTTGAATGCCCAAAACAGAACTTTGGCGCTAGCATGATGCTCAAGCGGTCTTATTACGTGCCTAAACCTAGATTACAATTTTTAACGTTTTTACATTCCCAAACAACTTTTTACCATTGCATATTATATATACCCAAGCCATAATTCATACCAAACCATCTCTGTGCTATTAGTTGAGCCTTTATTCATTCAAGGGAACAAACATAAATTTCTATAATCTATTGATTCTGCCATAAGATCAAACAGCAAAAACTCTAACATTCACCTATAGGCTTTCAGAGTGCTGAAGTTGGAAAAGAGAAGCTAGGAGTTCTAGTACTTCAGAACAAATTCGTTCTTGGTGATCCACGCAAAAAGAAAAGTAGCCTAGAGTTGCTGGGAAGTGGGGGTCATCAAAGAGTTCTTCGATGAATTACAAGTTGAATTGTCAAAGTTAGCTAATGTTTAGCAATATCTTGATCAATTGTGAATTAAATCTTCTAGTGAATTTTTGGCAATTTTGCTTACAAGTTTTTGATCCTAAGTAGGGATTTTCCTTTGTCATCATATATGATGTTAGTTATTTTATTGTTTTGATCTGAATATTTGTGATTGTTCAAACTTAGGGGTTAATATTAATTATCCTTTTATAATCAACTAGAGACAATAAAAGTGACTTGTTGCTTGGTATTGTGTTAACTCCACATATTTGGATTAATATTTTCTAAAAAATGTATCTGATCTTACTTATGATTTGTGACCCAATTTTTGTCTAGATGAGTCTATAGTTATGATTTGTGAGCCAATTTTTATCTAGATCAGTCTATCACATTCTGATGAAGTATCTGAAGATGATGTGGATATGCATGAAGCTTGATGCTACCAAAATTCGTACTTGGATGAATTCAAGCTGCACGAGAGAACCCCACGCGGTCTGGTCTTCTTCAATACCTGAAACAAAGGCAGCGAGGTGTGTCCTCGTTGCCCCTCCGATGTTTAAGTCAGTTAAACTTCTTGAGAGAAATTTATGCTGGATGACTGAATTAAAACCTACCTCAATGGCGAAGTTGGGTTGCATATTTATAGATGCCGGTGGTGGAATCCCAGAAGGATTGAACTTCCTATGTGGAGGAATCCTAGAAGGATTGTACTTCCTGTAGTTTTAGTTATTTTGGGTGTTTGAGTTGAGTTGGGATTGTGGAGTTTGTAATGGATTAGGGGAGTGTAATGAATTCGGGCGTTCATGGGTGTTATTCGTGTGGATCGGGGAGATGTGAGGACAGCTGGGTGGTGTGGAGCTCGAGCTCGACCTGGACCAAGACCATTTTTTGGGCCAATGGTGGTGGGCCTAGGTCGGGCCCATTACTCGAGGTCGGGTTTATGAGACATCAAAGCTTATGACCAACTATATAAGGAAAGTATCATGTTACGTAAGGCTAATAGATCAATATTTAACTTAAGGCTAATAGATTCGTTTTTAAGAAACTGAATGAATTTGAATTAGAAAAAGAGAGACTTATAGTCAAACTTGAAGAACCTACCATTGGTCTGGATGAGTTGAGGGATGAAAAAGAGTCCTTAGAAGTTAAGGATAAGACTCTTATGAGTGATCTTGAAAAAATAAATATCCAACTTCAATATTTCTCTAGTGGATCTAAGAAGATTGATAATATGAGACATCATAGGCCCCCGTGTTTATGAGACATCATAGGCCCCCGTGCATTTGGGCCTTGGCTGTTCTGATTCTTGGAACTGCGAGCCCAGATGCATCGAGGTATGAGTGGATTTGGGCCAGACCTGATGGGCCTTGGAGAGTAACAGCTGGGCCGCCACGTGTCAGCCACGTGTAAGTTAGAGGACTTGTCCGTTGATGGGTGACACGTGGCAATCATGAAGGGTCAGGATGATGGGACTTTTCATCTTCCCCTTGACCCCTATAAATACCCGTCGTTTTCACCTTCCATTTTCACTTTTAACTTTTTACTCTCAACTTCCGGCAGTTCGAGTTCGAGGGCGTATAGTGTTTGTTGAGCGTCGATCTTTGGAGAGGTAAGCGTTCGAGCCCTTAAGTTAATTTATTTATAATGTCAAGTAGCAGTAGTGAGGGATCGAGTGGGGGTAGTAGTAGTAGCCAAACGTCTAGGAGTTCAAACGCTAGAGACCCCGACCCCAATACCACATCTCTGATACCAATGGCAGTGCCCATCGACTCGCACCCCGAGGTCGAGACCATAATGACATACCCTAGGATACCGACCATGTACAAGGAACACGTGGTTATCAAAATTGCGAGGGAGTTCGGGGTCATGCCTGCTTGTGATGTGAGAACCCCTGGGCCCAACGAAACGGTGTTGGATGCTCGGGATGGAGAGATAACCTTTTTCCGAGATGCTCTTAAGGCGGGGCTTAGGTGGCCACTACACCCTTTCTTCCTCGACTTCTTGACCTCGTACATGATATGTCCAGGCCAACTAGCCCCAAATGGTTGGAGGCTACTTGTTTATTTCTTCATCCTGTGTAGGTGTCTCGGGGTAGAACCTAGGACTGACCTTCTGAAGATGGTGTACGACTTGAAATACTCGCCGGGGTTCAATTGTTTTGTGTATCTGTCGGCGAAGGAAGGGTTTAGGACGCCTGACACCCCGAGCTCTCTTCGTGGCTGGAAAGAGAGATATTTTTTTGCTAGTCCACAGAACCCCGACCATCCTTTTAGGCCGATGTGGTCAGTCCCCGATAAGGATAGGTTTAATGAGGGACAACCCTACGTCGAGGTTTTGGAGAGAGATAGGCTGAAGTTAGTTAATCGCGAGCCATTGGCAGCAAAAGTGGATTTCTTGCTCGAGGACAACACCCTCGAGCTTGCCAACGTGAGGGGCATCGAGGGTATGAGTTGAACCCTCACTGATTTTGCCATTTACCCGAACTCAGATCGAGCTAATGACTTGTCTTTTTCTTGCAGAATTTGAGATGTCTTTCAACCCCGCAGCACTTCTTGCCAACGTGTACAAGAAAGCCAAAGGCCCCCAGGCTAAACCACAAGCCCCGTCAAAGGGGAAGAAAAGAGCTCGGGACATGACCCCGAGCATAACGTCCAATGAGCCCGGGCAGCCTTCGAAGAGCCCCGGGCCTCAATCGCAGCCCTCTCCTCGTCTTTCTGGACCTCGAGGCCGTCCAGAGATCATCGATTTGGAGGATGATGTGCCTCTGTCTCAAGAGGTGCTCGAGGAACATGCTCGATGCCCCTTGATTCCTTCAATGGTTGCCAAGTACAAAGCTGAGGTCGATCCTGGGGAGGGTGTTCGGGCTCTTGAGCTGATCACATTGAAGGTATGTAAGTCTGCTTTGGTCAACGACTTTTACGTCGATGATGTTTTATGTTTTGATCGATGTTGCCTATGCAGGCCCTGAGCATGGCTCGAGGTCTGTCTTTGAAGAGTCTCGAGTCCTCGAGCAAGGTTGCAGATCTCGAGGTACAAGTCGAGGAGAAAGAAAAACGCATAAGAGAGCTTGAGGTGGAACGCGACCTCGTCCGTATTGAATTGAGGAAGGCGCGAGATCAGATCGGGGAGATCAAGGACGAGGCTGAGGAGGCGAAGCTCGAGCTTATCCAAGTGCGGAAGGGGGTCGAGGACCAGCTGAGCAGGGCTCGAGCTCAGGCCGTCGAGGAGTTTAAAGGGTCAGAGGAGCAGAAGACACTGCTCAGGGAGTACGGCTCGGGCTCCTATCATTATGGGCTGAGGTTGGCCCGATCTTTTCTGAGGATGAAATTGCCCGATGATGTGAAGCCCGTCATCGACGACCTGAAGTCTGTCAACGAGCTTGCCAATGAGCTCGAGCTTTCTGCGTCGGAGACCGAGGATAACGTCGATGAGGAGGTCGAGGATAACGCCGCCGTGAATGCTGATGATCTAGACTAGGACCCCCGATCTCCTTTGTATTTTAATTCCCCTTTTTGTTTTGAAATGTAAACTTTGTTGCCCGAAGTGGTATGAATGAAAGAACGATGTTTCTATGTTATCGAGCTCGAGTTTTTTTTATGCGTCTTGTACCGCACTTCGAGTTTTTCCATTGCGTGAGAGAGATCGGGGTTCTCAATTGGGTATGTCGTCGCCCGAGTAGCTCGAGTCCTTTTGGAGGAGCTCGAGCTTATTACTTGGGCTTTTGGAGGCCAAGTAGCTCGAGTCCTTTGGGGGAGCTCGGGCGTATTACTCGGACTTTTGGGGGCCAAGTAGATCGAGTCCTTTGGAGGAGCTCGAGCGTATTACTCGGACTATTGGGGGCCAAGTAGATCGAGTCCTTTGGAGGAGCTCGAGCGTATTACATGGGCAATTTGGGGGCCAAGTAGCTCGAGTCCTGTGGAGGAGCTCGAGGCGTATTACTTGGGCTTTTGGAGGCCAAGTAGCTCGAGTCCTGAGGAGCTCGAGCGTATTACTTGGGCAATTTGAGGGCCAAGTAGCTCGAGTCCTATGGAGGAGCTCGAGGCGTATTACTTGGGCTTTTGAGGGCCAAGTAGCTCGAGTCCTATGGAGGAGCTCGAGCGTATTACTTGGGCAATTTGAGGGCCAAGTAGCTCGAGTCCTATGGAGGAACTCAAGGCGTATTACTTGGGCTTTTGAGGGCCAAGTAGCTCGAGTCCTATGGAGGAGCTTGAACGTGTTACTTGGGCAATTTGAGGGCCAAGTAGCTCGAGTCCTATGGAGGAGCTCGAGCGTGTTACTTGGGCAATTTGAGGGCCAAGTAGCTCGAGTCCTATGGAGGAGCTCGAGCGTCTTACTTGGGCTTTTGAAGGCAAAGTAGCTCGAGTCCTTTGGAGGAGCTCGAGCGTATTACATGGGCTTTTGAGGGCCAAGTAGCTCGAGTCCTTTGGAGGAGCTCGAGCGTATTACATGGGCTTTTGAGGGCCAAGTAGCTCGAGTCCTTTGGAGGAGCTCGAGCGTATTACATGGGCTTTTGAGGGCCAAGTAGCTCGAGTCCTAGGGAGGACCTCGAGCGTATTACTTGGGCAATTTGAGGGCCAAGTAGCTCGAGTCCTATGGAGGAGCTCGAGCGTATTACTTGGGCAATTTGAGGGCCAAGTAGCTCGAGTCCTATGGAGGAGCTCGAGCGTATTACTTTGGCAATTTGAGGGCCAAGTAGCTCGAGTCCTATGGAGGAGCTCGAGCGTATTACTTGGGCGATTTGAGGGCCAAGTAGCTCGAGTCCTATGGAAGAGCTCGAGGCGTATTACTTGGGCTTTTGAGGGCCAAGTAGCTCGAGTCCTATGGAGGAGCTCGAGGCATCTTACTTGGGCAATTTGAGGGCCAAGTAGCTCGAGTCCTATGGAGGAGCTCGAGCGTATTACTTGGGCAATTTGATGGCCAAGTAGCTCGAGTCCTATGGAGGAGCTCGAGGCGTATTACTTGGGCTTTTGAGGGCCAAGTAGCTCGAGTCCTATGGAGGAGCTCGAGCGTATTACTTGGGCAATTTGAGGGCCAAGTAGCTCGAGTCCTATGGAGGAGCTCGAGGCGTATTACTTGGGCTTTTGGGACTCGAGCTCGATGATGACAGTTCAATCATAACAAAAATCGAAGCATATTTGAAGGTCGTGCTCAGGGTTTAGGAAGTACTGGCTGCCTTAATATGTTTGCTTGTATTCTGATAGTTTGCGTTACATGTGTATTGGCCATAGCCGAATGCGTAAACTATTCGAGGGCATGCAAGCCCAAACCAAAACTTTAGAAAGAAACGAAACGGAACACTAAACTCGTTCTGAAAATATCTCAACGGAATAATTAAAAACTAAACTAGTATTGCAAATACCTTAGGCCCTTGTTACTTGGTTGCTTGAGTCAGTTACTTATGATGAGTGATGGATGTGTTGTCGTTGTATAGCAAAACTTAGTGCGAACTGATGAGCACCCACGGGTCCTTGAAGCCTTGTTGCGTAGCCGATTATTTGTAATAAACTTTCAAGTTGTCGGCGTTCCATGGCCTTGGGAGCGGTTTCCCATAGGTGTCCCTCAAACTGTATGCTTCCCCTTTCACTTTTCGTATCACTTCATAAGGTCCTTCCCACGTGGGTCCTAACTTACCCGGGGGATGTCCGGCTGCCGCTGTCTTCCTTAAGACCAAATCGCCAACTCTGAACCTTCGGGTCTTTACCTTTGTGTTGAAGTGCTTTGCGGTTTTGTTTTGGTAACTTGCAGCTCGTAGGGAGGCCTGTTCTTGCACTTCCTCAATCAAGTCAAGATGCTCTGTTGTCTGTTCTTCACTGCGGGGGTCAATTATCCTTTGTGTTGGGATGCCGACCTCGACCGGGATCATGGCCTCTACGCCAAAGGCTAACATAAAAGGGGTCTCTCCCGTCGTTGTTTTGTGAGAGGTCCTGTATGTCCAAAGTATAGCGGGCAGCTCTTCGGGCCAGCTTCCTTTGGCGTCTCCAATCCTTGTTCTAAGGTCTTGCGATATAATCCAGTTTGTTACTTCGGCGAGACCGTTACTCTGGGGGTGTGCGACCGAGGTTAGGCGATGTTCAATCCCGAGGTTGGCACAGAAGTTCCTAAATTGCGAATTATCAAATTGCCTTCCGTTGTCCGTTATCAGAACTCTCGGTATCCCGAATCTGCACACAACGGACTTCCATACAAATGACCTGAGTTTGGGTTCCGAGATTATCGCCAGGGGTTCAGCCTCCACCCATTTTGTGAAGTACTCTACTGCGACAGCAACAAATTTCACTTGACCTTTTGCCAGTGGAAAAGGCCCAAGTATGTCCACTCCCCATTGCTCAAAAGGGGCAGCATGGGGTATGGAGGTTACTTCCTCAGCATGGGTATGTATCAGATTACCGAACCTCTGGCACTTATCACATCTCTTCACATAGTTCGTAGCGTCCTTCTTCATGGTTGGCCAGTAATACCCGTATCGTATGAGCTTGTAAGCTAGTGCGCGAGCCCCTTGGTGATTTCCACATATACCTTCGTGTACTTCTGCTAAGGCTTGAAGAGACTCGGTCGGCTTGAGGCATCTGAGGTAAGGGAGAGTGAAGCTTCGGCGAAACAAAAATCCTCTGATGATGCAATATCTTGAGGCTCTAGTCTTGATGCTTCGCGCCTCTCTTGGATCATGAGGTAGGTTCCCATCAGCTAGGTATTCGAATATAGGATTAATCCAAGAAGGCTCTTGGTCAATGTCCATGATGCTTGGCTTTTGCGTTATGCTAGGTTCTGTCACCATTTTGACATGCACTATTCTGTCTAGTCCGTTTATCCCCATGAACATAAGTCTAGATAGGGCGTCGGCCTTAGTATTGTCTGCTCTAGCAATTTTGATGATTTCACAGTCCTTGAAACGTCTTCGGAGGTCATGTACCTTTAGGCAATACAAGCTCATTTTCTCTTCTCTTCTCTCGAAAGTGCCCTCGATTTGGCCAACCACAAGTTGTGAGTCACTAAAGACTTTAATATGCTGAATGTCAAGATTGCATACAAGTTCCAGAGCAAGGATGACGGCTTCGTACTCCGCTTCATTGTTAGTGGCCTCATATTCAAATCTGAACGCGCACTGAATCTCGATGGCCCTGCTAGGGTTAGTCAGTATGACTCCTGCACCCGACCCCGAATTGTTAGATGCTCCATCCACGAAGGTTTCCCAAATTTCCAAGTTCTTGATCGGGCCAGAATCCATTGGCCCCCGAGGCCTTGGGGTTAGTTCCGCGATGAAGTTTGCTAAAACCTGCGCCTTAATGGCGGGCCGTGGTTTAAACTCTATGTCAAACTCACCCAGTTCAACTGCCCATTTCAGTAGTCTTCCTGAGACATCTGGCTTCTGAAGTATGTGCCTAAGCGGTTAATTGGTGAGCACAATAACTGGATGAGACTGGAAATACTGGCGTAGCTTCCTGGCAGCCACGACCAATGCCAATGCAAGCTGTTCGGCTAGGGTGTACCGAGTCTCTGCATCGAGAAGCACCTTACTGACATAGTAAATAGGTCTCTGGACCTTTCCCGCCTCCTTCACCAGCACTCCACTTACCGCATTCTCCGAAACGACCAAGTACAATAGTAATGTGTCACCTGGTTCCGGCTTGGTGAGGACCGGGGGCGTCGATAGTGTTTGCTTCAGCTTCTGAAAAGCAACACTGCTTTCCTCGCTCCAATCAAAGTTCTGGTTACCCCTCAAGGTTTTGAAGAAGGGGACACACCTGTCAGTTGCTCGAGAGACGAACCTGTTCAGTGCCGCTACTCGACCTGCCAATCTTTGAATGTCCTTTTTGCAGGTCGGGGCTTGCATTGACACCAAGGCTTGGATCTTGTCCGGGTTGGCCTCTATTCCTCTATGTGTGATCATGAACCCTAAGAACTTGCCGGAGGCTACTCCAAACATACATTTCGTGGGGTTCAGCTTCATTCTGTACTTCCGCAGTGTGGCAAATACTTCCTCAAGGTCTGCAATGTGACCTCCCACTTGCTTGCTTTTGACGACCATGTCGTCTACGTACGCCTCGATGTTCTTCCCTATTAGGTGAGCGAAGATCTTGTTAACTAGCCTTTGATAGGTAGCTCCTGCATTCTTTAGACCGAAAGGCATGACTTTGTAGCAGTAAATGGCTGAATCTGCCATAAATGAGGTCTTCTCCTGGTCGTCTTCCGACATGAGAATTTGATGGTACCCAGAGAATGCATCCAGAAAGCTGTACAACTTATGGCCTGAGGTGCTGTCTACAAGATTATCGATTCGAGGTAGGGGATAGCTGTCTTTGGGGCATGCTTTGTTTAGGTCTGTAAAGTCAATGCACACTCTCCACTTCCCATTGGATTTTTTTCACAAGAACGACGTTGGCAAGCCAATCGGGGTAATGAACTTCCCGAATGAATTTTGCCTTGACGAGTTTGGCAATTTCTTCCCGTATGACCTCTCTTCGTTCGAGTGCAAACTGTCTCCTCCTCTGCTTTACTGGTCTCGCACCCGGGGTTACGTTGAGCCTGTGTACTGCAACCTCCGGGTCTATTCCGGGCATGTCCTCAACGCTCCAAGCGAAAACATCAAGGTTGCAGGCTAGGCAGTCAACAAGTTGGGTCTTGGTTGTAGGATCAAGGTCTCGGCCAATGGTGACTTTTCTTCCAGACTCGAGCTCGACCTCATCCATCTCTTCAACTGGGGCGAGCCTACCTCGATGCTCGAGGTCATGCTCGACCTCATATAGTTGCATGACGTCGGTCTTGATTTCGCGAACACTGGTGACATAGCACTGTCTTGCCACTGATTGGCTCCCTCGGACTACTTCGATCCCCCCGCTAGTGGGGAATTTCAATGCCAAGTGGAAAGTTGAGACAATCGCCCTGATTCAGTTTAGCAATGGCCTTCCCAGTATGGCGTTGTAAGCCATAGGTGCGCGAACCACTTGGAATGTTGTGACATGCGTGACTCTCCTCTTTTCCGACCCCAATGTGAGGGGTAGTCCGACAGCACCTTCCGGAATAACTATACCTCCCCCGAAACCCTGAAGGGGAGTTTTGACCGGCTTGAGCTGTTCTGATGATATACCCATCTGGACAAAGGCTTCATGCGATAGCACATTGGCCGCGCTTCCGTTATCCACCAATATTCTCTTCACTTCAAAGTTAGCGATGATCGCTGTTATGACTAAGGCGTCATCATGAGGAAAAGACACGCCCTCTAGGTCCCTCGACCCGAATGTGATGTCGTCTGCGTCACCTAGTTCCACGGTTGAGACCGAATGGTATTGCCTGGCGTATTGCTTACGCCCACTGTTGGAGTCGCCTCCCGAGGCGGTTCCCCCGATGATGACATTAATGGTCCCGGCAGTGGGTTGTTTATTCCCACCTTCAGGGGCCCTACCCCTATTCTGGTTGTCCCGCCGGCGTTTCTCTTCGCTGACATACGCGCCCAGGAAACCCCTCTTGATGAGATCCTCGATCTCACGTTTCAGAGCAAAACATCCGTCGATTGTGTGTCCATGATCCCGATGAAAGTCGCAATACTTGCTCTTATCACGGGCTTCAGGTGGATCTCGAAGTCTAGGGGGCCACTTCAACTCTTTAAGGTCCTTGATCTCTCTTTGGAAACATGGTCTCCTCCATGTTGATGTACTTCTCCGCTCGGGTCAGCAGGTCGGTTATCGACTTCGGAGGGGTCTTCGATAGTGACATTTTAAATGCCTCACATCTTACGGCATAGGTTAGGGCAGAAACAGCAGCCGTGATGTGGAGATCGGGGATCATAAGCCTCTCCTTATTGAACTTCGCCATGAAATTCCGAAGTGTTTCGCTGGGCCCCTGACGCATTTGCATGAGTGATGCGGCCGTCTTCCTGATGCGCTTGCTACTAGCAAAGAACGCGGAGAACTTATCCGCCAGGTCCGCAAAGGAAGATACGGAGTTGGGTTCCAGCGTGGAGAAC
This sequence comes from Fraxinus americana, assembly GCA_035079005.1. Lineage (NCBI taxonomy): Eukaryota > Viridiplantae > Streptophyta > Magnoliopsida > Lamiales > Oleaceae > Fraxinus > Fraxinus americana. Next base: position 22,680,947 of record CM068726.1, on the reverse strand, counting down.
CAATCTCGGGCTGCGTTGGTGAGTGTTTGAGGGAATGCCTTGCACATAACGGCATCGGGTGCTACCTGCAAATTCATGATATCCGTGTATATGTTGAGATGGTTGATAGGGTCTGTTGTCCCTTCATACTCTTTCACTCGGGGGTATTTGAACTGATCCGGTAGGGGGTACGACAATACTTCGGGGGTAAAAGGGGTGTTAGGGGTGAATCCGGTTGCTGTCTGAGATTTCTGGAGCATTCCAGCCGCGATCCCCTCTTGGATGATCCGTACAAGATCAGCCGAGTTCATAGTAATTGATTGCGAACCGGTGGGGATATGCTGTGCGTCTGAGGCTCTTGCTTCGCCGTGACCTGGGCTATGGGGTCGCTCATCGGCCACGATATTACTCTGAGGTGAAGGTATCGGGGGTGTGGATATTTGATGTAGTAGCTGAGTGAGCATGGCCACCTGCTGGCGGAGCTCCTCCAACTCTCCGGGAGGGACGGTTGCAGGTGGATGTTGTTCTCCCGATGATACATCTTGGGGACCCGGATGGTCTCCGGCGAGGGGTTGGTTAAGAGCGGAAGAACTTGCTGGGAGGTGTCCTGAATGTGTGTTCACCATGACTTTTGGTAGCGAGTTCTCACAGACGGCGCCAATGATGCTACTAAAATTCGTACCTGGATGAATTCAAGTTGCACGAGAGAACTTCACGCGGTCTGGTCTTCTTCAATACCTGAAACAAAGGCAGCGATGTGTGTCCTCGTTGCCCCTCCGATGCTTAAGTCAGTTAAACTTCTTGAGAGAAATTTATGCTGGATGACTGAATTAAAACCTACCTCAATGGCGAAGTTGGGTTGCATATTTATAGATGCCGGTGGTGGAATCCCAGAAGGATTGAACTTCCTGTGTGGAGGAATCCTAGAAGGATTGTACTTCCTGTAGTTTTAGTTATTTTGGGTGTTTGAGTTGAGTTGGGATTGTGGAGTTTGTAATGGATTAGGGGAGTGTAATGAATTCGGGCGTTCATGGGTGTTATTCGTGTGGATCGGGGAGATGTGAGGACAGCTGGGTGGTGTGGACTCGAGCTTGAGCTCGACCTAGACCAAGACCATTTTTTGGGCCAATGGTGGTGGGCCTAGGTCGGGCCCATTACTCGAGGTCGGGTTTATGAGACATCAAAGCTTATGACCAACTATATAAGGAAAGTATCATGTTACGTAAGGCTAATAGATCAATATTTAACTTAAGGCTAATAGATTCGTTTTTAAGAAACTGAATGAATTTGAATTAGAAAAAGAGACTTATAGTCAAACTTGAAGAACCTACCATTGGTTTGGATGAGTTGAGGGATGAAAAAGAGTCCTTAAAAGTTAAGGATAAGACTCTTACGAGTGATCTTGAAAAAATAAATATCCAACTTCAATATTTCTCTAGTGGATCTAAGAAGATTGATAATATGAAGGTCTCAACAAACCAACTGGAAATAAAGGACGTTTAAGCTTTAATAAAATAAATTCTGCACCCGCTTCTTCTTTCAAGAACAAGTTTGTACCTCTCTCGATTCAACCTAAGGTTCAAAACTTGAAACCTAAAGTGCTCCTAGGTTCATCCCACATGTCACCATTGTGGTAGGTTAGGACACATGCACCTAGGTATCGTAAACTCCTGAGTAGGACCAACTCAGTATCCACCTTTAACAAACCTAAGCGTGTAAGAGTCTGAGGATCAAAATCATATGTACAACATAGTTTCCCTTCACATAAGGTTTAAATTTAAAACTTGGATTAGCTCGTAGGTTCGTTCCCACATGTCATAACCATAGTGTGTTAGGTCACATAGGGTTTAAGTGCCATAAGCCCTTCATTAGGAACAACAAACGAGGTCTAACTACTCATGTTAGATTCTTAACTAACCAAATGAGCCACTTGACTAAATTGATGATTCAATTGACTAAAATTACATCTTCTTCTAAGAAGATTTGGATCAAAAAGAGTGAAATCAAATATCAAAGTGATGATATTAATTGTGGTATTGCAAGTGTTACTCTTCATGGAAAGAGAGTTTGTTTGCCTCATTGATTATGTTTTTAGGTGCATGTATATCTATATATTCATGCATGCACTCACATTCATTGTATTTGCTTTATTCCTTTATTATAAAAACAAACAGAAAATGATGAAAAAATGGGAAAAATAATTTTTGAAGTCATAGCACTTTCATTTAATATTTTTGAAGAAGTAATTTTGTAATCACGTACTAGTAAAAGTTTATGAACAGTGAATAAAGTTTTTATTAACTTTGTTTATAACTTATTTTGAGTACTTGATATAAGTTATTATATGTATTATCTGTATTGCCCATATTAAACTCTTGTAAGTGAGTTTTGACTGCATGTGTGAAATTTAATATGGCGATCATTTGTGTAGTAGGGAGTATTGTATTTCAAAAGAGTTGAATTGTTGTGATACAAAAGAATTGAATTGTTGTGATACATTTTATATTTTCTTCATATCATTTTTTACTCGAGCAATTAAATCTGCTGTGTATCTTAAAACTTGATTTTCTATAGTCATCTGACTTTAGAATCATAAGTCTAAAATTCGTTACAAAGATCATTAAACATACTTGATGAAAATAAGTTTGCACACACACACACATACACATGTATATGTTCTTAGGGGGGAGAAATAAAAGTTATACAAAGAAAAATCAAATATGAGCTTTTTATTTAAAATGTTCTAGTACACTGGGTTTGACTTTATACTTTATGGAATATATTCATTCACTTTGCATGTCATTTCTCACTGATTTAAAATTTTGGAACTTGCTTACAGGAATCACACATGTGTAGCTTATACAATTTAATCCATATAGAAATAAAATAAGTTAGGTGGAAAAAGTTGACTATTTATAAATTATGCTTGTATAAGTAAGCAAATAACTGTTCATGGTCTTATTTTTAAAAATTCATGAAAAATAGTAGTCTCAAAAGAAAATTTTTATTCTCTCATCGCATATGTTGAATAATTTTGCATAATTTGTCCATGTTAATTTTTTTCTCATTTCTCTCAGTATTATTCATGAGTATATCGACGGTCTTCCCTTATTTTTTGTAATAAAAAGGGGGAGAAATTAATATTTATTTCAGAAAGCTAATTAGTATTTGATTAGGGGGTAGTTTATTTGTTTTTGATTGATTGTTTTCTCATTATTTTGTGTTGCTAGTTCAGCTATATATCTCATCTTGTCATGTTTTTGATTATGTAGTACTACATGCATTGATGTTATACATATTTTTCTTGAGTTATGTATCTAACTTAGGTATGTGCCTTATTATAAAAGTTTCCTCTTACTTTTAATGTCGTATTGTTCCTTCCATGTATTTCCGAAAATATGTATGATAAGATTTGAGTTACGGTCTGGGAATTGAGTATTTATATTTTTATGAAACTATTTTTTTTATTTTAACTCTAAAATAAACGATTCTGTCACGGAATGTTAAATGGGGAGTTTGTTAGGTCTCTATTTATAATTGGCTATTCATTAGACAAAACTAAAGTAATGAAGTTGTAACTAAAGTCAAGGAGTAGATGTCTAAGAAGAACATATATGAACATTGTGATGCAATTAGAAGTCAAAGGAGTGCCAAAGTGTCTGACAAGTGATTCAAATTTAAAAAATTCTATTTCTAAAAGAATTATATCCTTTTTAGTTAGCTTTCGAAAGAGAAGAATACGATGAAAATACTGACGGCTACTTAGACAGAGCTCCCTTGGCAGCCCACTAGATGCTTGAACGCCCAAAATAGAACCATGGCTGCTAGCTCGGTGCTAATCTGGTGCTCGAGCGGCCATGTTACATGCCCAAATACTATAGCACAATTTTTGGCCTTTTTACAATCCCTAACATTTCATATTGTATATACCCAAGCTATAATTTGTCTCAAACCATCTTTAAAAAGTTAAAAATGAATTAATTGACAACAATAGCACTACTCAAATGATTGTAACTACGAGTATTTAAAAAGTTAAAAATGAATTAATTGAACACAACGAAGTATAGAAAAGGCATGCGAGTTGCAAGTGACTGCACCCCTAGGTCAGTGTCAAGTTCGGACTTTATATGAGGCCTAAAATGTGGTTGCCTCAGCCAACACATATTACGAAAAATATTGAAATTAAGTGGATGGTAATTGATCCTACAAAATATGTAGTTTCATCTGTTTAAATTATAATTTAAATTTTGTCAAACATGCATTAACTTTTTAGCAGAAAAGCCAGAGGCTAAGCACGACCCATGTCGAGTCTAGACTGGATTGCAGAGACCTAGAAAAAAGACATATATTGGATGATTTTCGTGTACTTGACTACTCAAGTTTGGCATGATCTACTCGTACATGTTGATATATTAATGACAAGATCTTTATCGAATTTGAATTGATCTATCTCGAACTTGGTTAACTTGCCCATGTTTACATCCTTACATGGCAATGATCTGTCTCGAACTTGGTTAACTTGCCCATGCTTACACCCTTACTTGGCAATATATATATATATATAACTAATTTGTTAGATTCTAATAATTCCAAGAGACTTGAAATTACTTCTCAAAAGTAATTCCCTGTGTTAGATGTCGAAATGACTAACTTCAGCAATAATTCACTAATTCTTGATTTCTTGCTTTTGGCAAAGGCAAAATCCCAGAATTCAGTTTTCTGGCGTGTCTTCATTTCATAAGAGAACCAAACAATAGGGAAAAAAAAAAAGATGATTATCACCTTATATGAAATTATTTGAGTTGAAGAGTAACTAAACAGCTTTGCCTTCGTTTGAAATGTGTGGATAACAATTGAGTAGAAATTATGAATGTCACTTTAAAATTACAATTTGACTTGCTAAAATTAAATTGTAAAAAAATCGTACATATAATCATACATGCAGGAATAGTGTACTAATTTTATCCAGTTGAAATATCATCCAAACACGTCATATCAACTGAAACCAATTAAGAAACGTGCGTCTATTTATGCATTCTATATATTCCACATTTCTTGAGAAGTTCCAGCAGTTTGAGTTTGAAGAAGAAAAGATGTCTATGGTTGTGAGAATTTTGTCATTGGGATGGGTTATGATGATGATTATGAGTATCACAAATGTGGCAGATGCTGATATTTCTTCGACTTTGTTGGAAAATATCGATGAGATAAATAAAGAGGGTCCTTACTTGGGTATTGTAGTGCCCAAGTTGAAGTTTCTTCTCCAATTTTCAAATTTTCTTCCTCATGCCACGATTCCCCAATTGGATTATGCAGGTTAGACAATTATTTTCTTCAAATTTAATTTACTGCTTACTTTGATTATGTGGAAGATGAATTATCGTTGTTGTTTTTGTTGTCGATCTTCTTAAAATATGTTGTCAGGAGACAAGAAAATAGCATAATCTCCAGTTATAATATTCCAAAATCTTATTTTCTTCATTATGCTTGTAAACAGGAAGAAGATTTCGAGTTGGAACCATGGAAAATCGAAAAGTCATTGCTGTCGTGACCGGAAACAGCATGGTATGTTCATTTTCATAATGAAAATACAATGATTTATTTATTCTTTTCCTTTTTTAGAGGTAACAACACAATTAATTTAAACTATTATTTTATAGCTTAACTCAGGATTAGCGACACAGTTGCTGCTAAATTTATTCAAGATTGAGGGAGTACTTCACTATGGAGTAGCAGGAAATGCAAATCCTGAAATCCAAATAGGAGATGTTACAATCCCTCACTATTGGGCTCATACTGGCCTCTGGAATTGGCAGGTAACCATAAATATATCCACAATAATCTCATTACATGAACTTTACCATTCAGTAACAAGTAAAACCCATCGATTTAGGTGTTATGAAAACTGTCAAAAAAAGCTTGAAAAAATCGCAGATCATTTTCGCATGCGGTGAATCATTTTCCCATTAAATGACATCGATTAAACCCTTGCACATTTTTATGATCAGAGGTTTGGAGATGGACCTGATGATGAACTTGCATTTGAATCCAATGGAGACTACACAAGAAAGTACGGTTATCTTAAGTTCTCCGATTATGAAGTTGGCGTATTAAATGGGAAAAATTCAGACAACCTTCTCAATAACGTGTGGTATCAACCGGAAGAGATATATTCCACTGAAGGAGAACCTGAGAATAGACAGCATATCTTTTGGGTTCCTATTAACAAACACTACTATTCACTTGCAAAGAAACTTGAGGTTAATTTTCTACTATCATTTGATCACCGAAGTTTATTTACTACCACGAAATTTACTTAAAAAACTTAGCCCAGAAGATCGACACATTTGTTTACTTAAATTTAGTTTTTAATTATTCCTTGCCTGTACAGGATATTGTCCTCGAAAGGTGTGTCAATTCTACTACGTGTTTACCTCAAACTCCAAAGGTAGTTAGAGTGCGAAGTGGGGTGAGTGCTAATGTGTTGGTAGACAATGCTGCCTATCGAGATTTCTTGCATACTAAGTTCAAGGCAACTCCGATCGACATGGAAAGTGCTGCAGTAGCCCTCGTATGTCGCCAACAAAAGACGCCTTTTATAGTAATTAGGGCAATTTCCGATTTAGCTAGTGGTAGTTCTTCTATCGAAAGTTCTACCTTCTCTTCACTGGCTACTCAAAATGCAGTCAAGGTTGCACGTAAGTTCATCGCTTTGTCATTGGAGGAAATGCTAACCCTTGACGCGGCTCAGTAAAGTTTGTCAGCTAATGGTTTATGTGTGTTCCAGTATTGTCAGTCGATAGAACTCGACTCGACTCAATAAGGTTGTTAGCCAATGTTGTATGCACATATGTTCATATATGTACTCAGTTGTTCTCGTCAACTTTGTTATTAAATAAAACTTAGTCGAAGTATTCGACCATATTAATAATGTTGTTCGTATTTTGATTCATTTATATTTTCTATCTTTGAATGAATTTTGATAGACAACACACGTGCTGCATTAGTCTGTAAATTGACTGTTTCTTTTCAAGATCAACGAAGTGTAGATTAAATCCAAATGGCCATTGGAATGCGTATTTGGTAGATAGCTGGAATTAGTCGAGGAAATATAAATGCCAAATAATTAAAGGAATAAAGAATTGCAATATTTTACCTATTATTATTATTATTTTTTATTTTTTATTTTTTTTAAGTGACCAAAGGAATTGATCACTTGTCATTTAACAGTTTGGACGACTAAGAAGCAACAATTCTCGAGGTTGGACAGAAATAAGAAAGGAAAAAGCAATTTAATGAGACAAAAACGCGTGAAAAACTATTTTTAGAAAAGTATTGTGATAAAACGTCGCATAAACTATAAAGAATTATAATTTGTAGAAATTTATAGTACAATATTTAATTTTAAAAATGATATTTGATAAATGCAATTTGTACACTTATTTGAGCAATATTACTAGGCTTTTATATCGTCAAAGTATTGATTTCTACTTAATTTGAATAATATTCTTTTGTTCTCAGTTCTGGACCCGTTCACAAGCAATTGGAAAAGAAATGGGGATGAATTGACGATTGGATGGAAGGTTTGGAACTAGTATGCATTTGAATAAAAGTTGAAGAACAAAAATCAAGGTAATTTAGCGTGGAGGACCAAGATGGAAGAAAGAATAAAGAAAAATGGCTAAAAAGGGAATCCTAGAAGATTTTATAGCCCATTTATGTAGCCCGACCCTTAACTTCAATTAGAAGAGCTACCTAGTATGCCACGCTGTCGCCCCGTTTCCTACTTGGCGCCCATCCATGCCAATTTGACCTGAAAATTCAGTTTCCTTTCAAAATTCAATCTTAACAAGGAAACTTCCGTTTGGATCAGATATGCACGATTTTTATTGGCCTTTTGGGACTCTTTAGAAAGATTATAAATAACAACTTTCAAAACATAATTAGGGTGGAGAATTGATTGCAAAAAAAGGGGTAAAGAACGAAAGATTGAATTCAAGAAATACAAACATCAAATTCACACTACAACAAAAATAGCCTACGGCAAAGTTTAAAAAATGTTGTTGTAGGCCTACGACAACGTTTGGACGTGTGTTGCAAATAGAGGTGTTGTTGTAGAGTAGAGAGATACGGTAACGTTTTTTGAACGTGGTCGAAAGTCTAGGCAACGTTTAAATAAAGTTGTCGTACATATATGGCAACGTTTGCCAAATGTTGCCGTATGGTGGTTTTTTTTTTTTAAATAACAATAACAATTTATGCAAATAGATTGACAAAATTGAAAATATAACTTATGAACAAATTTTGGAATTGCATAAAAATTGATAATTTCATTACAAATTTTTGAATCCATACACTTGAAAATTAGAATGTGATACAACACCACTTAAATAAAAAGGAGCTTCAAAATGAAATAAAATGGTAAAGAAAAATTCGATTATAAACGGAACACATAAACTACTCTCTTTCTTATTTTCAGATGCTTTCACGGCTGCAGCACGTTCTTCAGCAGCCTTCTTCTCTTCCTTAAGTAAGAACATTAAGAATTGAGCCAACCTCTACAGAGCTTCGCTGATGATGAGCTTGTTTCCCAATGCCACTAAGGCCACTTGAAACCCATGAATAAATAACTCTGCAACCCAAAACCTACTAATCACTAGCAACAATAACAAATATAGTATAAACAATCACAATTTATGAATGATCGATAAATGTCACTAACTCAAGTAATCAATTCATTCAATTGATGCAAAAGGAACTTATATGTTAGTTTAGAAGGATTGGACATTATTGTATTTCCACAATACACAACTATATCTTCCCCAACAAAACAAATTCATATCCATAGACATACCCCATATGTAATTTTTTAAATATTATAATCACCCCCAACAGAAGACCCCAAAAGGCAGTAAATCTGGGAGAAAAAAAACCATTATCAAGCTGTAATAATCAGCCTATCAATGCATATGAAGGAACATTGAATAAATTAGCTAATATTTAGTAAGATTAATATATAATATAGAATAAGAACAACTTTAATCACAATAACTTGATCATTCACAATACAATATTGAGACTGGCCAGAGTACAGTGGGTACATCAGGTCAAGGACAACATCCAGATGAACTTGTGAGAAAGAATATTGGATGTTGGTGCATGTAAGGCACAGAACAGAGGATTAGGAATATGATGTAACCGGATTGTTATTCTCCAAGTATGTTCAACAGGCATGCCAATCTCAAAAAGTGTAACAATCAAATGGTTCATCAATTCTTAACCATTTCTCAGGCTATATTAAATGTAGATCCAAGTATCTACAATCATAAAGGAGCAATATCTATTTCTAAAGGAGTTTCAGTAGGGTAAAATCTGAAACATATAAGCAAAGCTTATCTCGTAATACAACAAGTGATGAAATATCTCCAATGACCATAAATTAGAATCACTTCTGGCATATTAAAAAGAACAAAGATGTTTCACTAAATTTATGCAAATATAATTTTTCTGTGATAGTTCAACGGAGCAAATGCCTAGATATAGTAAGATTCTTTTGACAAGGGAAAGACTGCTTGATTATCAGTCACTCAATATGCTATAGTAAACTATGGACTTGTAATTATTGCATCCTTACTTAGCATTACTGCACTGATCGAGGGTATGCATAAAAACATATTCTGCGATCTTATTGCAAGCATAAATCCTTTATTCAATTTGGCTTAGAAGTAAATTCCCCACACAACATACATTTAAAAACTGCTTGAGCAACAGAAAAGAAGCAAATGAAAATAAATGCATGCCTTCTTATACCTCAAACATGTTTTCATCTAGAAAACAAGATCCTTCATGTTTAAAGCTACGAAAAAGATCACAACGAAGAATCCTCAGCTTTCCTTCCTATAGTATTTAGAATTTAGAAGAAATTTATAGAGTACAAGATCAAACTAGAGATTCTTGACACAATTTTGTTGTTTACCTTGGTTCCATATACAAGTCCACCCCCTGCTGAAGGATGGAATGAAGCAACATCGACCTCATCTTCTGCTGAAGTATGGAACCAGAATGCAATATTGATACATAACGCATTGAGTTTTGATCCCACGACCACGATAATAGTTGCCTTTATAGATGACCAATGATTTCTTCATTCCAATTAATCGATTGGTTCCAGGACAGTGGCTTTCCAGTAACCACAGCCAGCACTGAAACTGCTGTAATTATTCATTACATTCATGTTTCTCTTGCTGCTAAAGAAATATCTCATCTCCTTCAAATCACCTTAAATACATAGAGGGATTTGTACAATGAATGAAAAATATGGGGAAGACATGTGTAATGGGGAATCTGAACCCAATGGGAAGTTTAATGTCTTCACCTCCATTTCCATATCCCACACCAACGTTTGTCTATAGGAAAACTGAAACTGAACCTTGACCTTAAATCAGGCTGATAGAGGACAAATTGGGGAGACCCACGGCTAGGCTAGGTGCGCTAGGTGAAGGCGAACCCAACCCAAGTAGTCTGAGACAGCGGTTCGTCCGGACGGTGCCGGAATCAACGAAAAATGTGGCATGTGTTGCGACATTCGGGACTGCGTAGATGAATGGATGAAAATGGGAGTTGTTGGGTGGGAAATGTAGAGGATGTTGAGGAGGTTATGTTGGTACCAATGTCCGGCGGTCTAGGTGGTCGGAAGTCGCTGTAAAATTGGTGGCGGCAAAAATGGAAACGTGAATGAGTTTAGGATTAAGGTTATTATTGGTTCCCATGTATAAATTAATTTGGAATGTGATTGGATTCATTTAAATGGGCCATAATATTATTTGCAACGTTTGTCAAATGTTGCGAAATGTGACTTTTAGCAACGTTTACTGAGTGTTACGAAAAGTTTTACCTTTAGCAACGTTTGTCCAACGTTGCACCTTTCGTAACGTTTGATAAACATTGCTAAAAGTCACTTTTCACAACGTTTGGTGAACGTTGCGAAAAGTCTCCCCTTTCGCAACGTTTGTCAAACATTGCTCAAGGTAAAATCTATCGCAACACTCAATAAACGTTGTTAAACGTGTCTATCGCAACATTTTTTTAAAGAACGTTGCTAAACTCATCTATATTAACCAGTGGCAACATTTACTTAACTAAAATGTTGCCAAAAGACCCTTTTGGCAACATTGACAAATGTTGCCTTTTTAATGTTACAAATGACTATTTTTGTTGTAGTGTCAAGAATTCTGGGTGCTGAGTTATTTTTATTTCTTTTGCTCTCTTCTTTACAACATGTTGGGTTAAATTAATTTTATGTTAGGATCAAGATGAACCTTGCATTATGAAACTTAACTTTTGAATGATGTTTTTGACATTAAAGCACGTTTTTAGTTTCGAACGATTATGATGAGTTTTTTCTCTACAATTACTTGATCACTAATTGTATGAATTTTATGACTTGTTTTACCTTTTGAAAGATTGAAAATAAGTTAGACATAGTCATGATTGTCATAAAGTCTTATAGGAGATAGTTTAGGTAATATTTAAAGTATTTATAAATCTTTAATACATTTTTATATATTCAGACCCATCATAGAAAATATAAACGGGTCACATGTCAGAATATATTTAATTTTACTTGAGAGAGATTGTTAAAAAGAAAAAAAATTAGGAATATTAATATTCATAATTAAATCGTGTTGTTAAATTTATAAGTTAATGTATTTTTTAAAAAAAAATCCTCCAAGGCATTATATAGTTACTGTATTTTAAAAAAAAAAATCCTCCAAGGAATTCAATCTTCTCTTTGAAAAATATCAATTCTAATAACATATAAATGGCATTATAAATTTTTCAAATGATCAAAAGTAACAGAAGGGGAATAATATCATGCCCTTGTTTGATTTTTATTTTTTGATAATTGATTTTGTGTAAAAGTAGTTTTTTCGAAAAATATGCAGTTAAAAAGTAAGCAAATATTATAGGCCCATGTGCAAAATTATTTTATATAAAAAATGTGTTGTTTTTTTCACACTGATTTCTGGCGATTCTTGGTGATTTCTATAACTCGTACCTATTTACAGATGAGTTGAGTTAATCACTCTAATTCTTACTGATTTTTTGACTCGTTCCTATGTTTGGGTGCCCAGGTTCGATTCTAATATTTATCACCTTTATTCTGAAACGTTAAGTTTCAGATTCTGATATTCTTCTCTAAACCCTACTCTATACATTTCTTTAAATTTGCACATTGTCCTTTTTTTAAATCCTGATTATTAAGGTAATTGGCCTGCCAGTGTTACCTTTGTCCAAGATCTCTTTGGAGGATTTGGGAATCTGAGGGAGCAATGGATCGAAGGGCCTTCGGCCCTTAAAACCTCTCAAATTGATAATTCAGTTTGATAAAGTGTATATAATATTGTTTTTCCGTGAAATCATATTATATAATCTGCTTTACTAGTTTCTACAAATTTTATGATAAGTAGATCTATCTATTTGATGTTGCAACTTCTTACTTAGAATTTTGAAAATGTGGTGAATATTTCATGTTATTTGATCATGATATTCTCTGAAATGCAAGGTGTTTTCCTTGTTAGTTTAGCCACAAGAAATTCAAATGAATGGATTCTTGATTCCAGCTTCACCTTCCAGATGTGTTCCATAAAAAAAGGGTTTACTGAATTTATTGACTTAAATGGTGGATAAATTCAAATGGGAAATAAAATCGATTGGGAGACAACATTTACTAGAGAATAATTATATTCTTAAATCTACTAAAACGAAATATGTTCCTGACCCCGAGAGAAATCTGATTTTCTTAGGTGCATTAGATGATGAATATGATACAAGGATTCATCAATGTTTTATTAAAATCCAATCGAATCGTAATGAAGTTATTTCTACGTTGAAATTAAATGGAATTTACACTTTACAGGCTAAACAATTGGTTGGAAATAGCTATGTTGTTGTAAATCTCTATTCTGATAAGTATTTAATATGGCACAACAGGCTTGGCCATATAAGTGAAAATGGACTATTAATACTTAAGAAACTTGGATGTTTTGGAAATGATAACATTAAAAGACTTAAGTTTAGTGAAGAATGTGTTATTGGAAAACAAAATAGAATGTGTTTTAAAACAGGGATTCACAAATAAATATCCATTCTTGAATATTTACATGCTAATATTTGGGGACTAGCATTTGTAAATGTTTTTAGTGGGTTCAGGCTGTATCTACTTGTAGTAGATGACTTTTCGAGAAAAATATGAACTTTTTTACTAAATGAAAAATCTGATACTTTCAAAATTTTAAGCAATGGAAACTATTGATAGAAAATCAAACAAGAAAGTTAAAGCACTTAGAACATACAATGGCCTTGAGATCTGTAATTTTAAATTTAACACTTTTTATAATATGGCTAAATATGAAGGTTAACCTTCATACTTTACAAGTCTAGGCTAGTTCATATGAGACCCAGACGTAAAAAAAACGTTTACTTATTTTTTAATATTTTTAATCATTCTAAAATCATACAATAATTAAAATAATGCCTACCAAATGTCTAAATTTGAAAAACAGTATATTTACTTAATAAATACTATAATTAGTCGATTATATGCTTTTTAAATTTTCAATGTGTAAAAACTACAGTATATTTCTTAATTTCAATTTTTGACGTGTTTAAATCTTTACCTAATGCATTATTTTAGTTCGAAAGCACCTATAAAATTATTTGAGTTGAACAGTAACTAAACAATTTAGCCTTTATTTTTTAAATTTGTAAGTGATTGATAAAATTAATTGTACTAGAATCTATAAAATGTGTGGATAATAACTGAGTAAAAATTATGAGTGTCTCGTAAAAATTGCTATTTGACTTGACTGAATTTGTACACGTTTTATAAATTGGTTGCTAAAAACAAATTGTACTTGAATTAATTTTTATAAATTGATTGCTAAAAACAAATTGTATAGAACAGTTCATGTAGGAATAGTGCCATTTGGATCAAGTTGGAATATCATCCATTCACTTTCTTATCAACTGCAACCACTTAAACACGTTCCACAATTTACTTGGAGCCACACCAAGATTTTTAATTGATAGTCATCTCAATGATAAATGAATGTCCCTACTATATGACCGTAACTAAAGAGCATTTTTAGAATAACAAAAATATACGGAAAAATATCAAAAATCAGTGAACCGTGTCTTAATCTCTGCATATTCCACTTACTTAAACATGAATTGCTCGTCATCTGTGAATCCAATTCCATAAGCTTGAACCTACTTCTAATACAAGTAGTATCGATCAAAACTTGGACAATAATTGATTGTACAACTTTTTGACAATTCGTCGTTTGACTTTTCTTAAGACTATCAATCTTTCGGCACTGTTATATCTCAATTTAAATAACGTATACTAAAACATTTTGCATCATATAAAAGGAGACCGTTAAAGGAATTTTGATAGGATTACCTCAATAATATAAACAACATTTTGATAACAAAAAACTCCCTTTAATTGCAAATGAAATTTCTTGCTGAGACCATAACTATGGCTTCCATTCAGAAATTGAAACATTCAATGTTGACAATATTCGGAAAATAATTGTTGAAGTTTGAAGTTCCTTCAATCAAGATGTTATTTTAACTATTTAATTGAAACATTCAATGTTGACAATATTCAAAAAATAATTGTTTCAAGCTTGAAGTTTATTTAATTATTTTAATTATTTAATTGTATTTTAAATATCGTACACGTGAGTTTTATTTATTTTGAAACAACAAGCCAAAATTAGGGGTGTCCAAAAGTCCCGAACCGAGCGGTTCTTCATAAATTAAATACCCGAACGGGTACCCGAATCGAGAACCGATGGGTTTGGGTCGGGTCTCGGGTCTAGACCAAGAACCGAAGAACCGAACAAGAACCGAAACTAAATAATTTTTTTATTTTTTATATTGAATTAATTAAATTATTTTATTTTTTTCCTATACAAATTAGCAAATTAATTGAATAAATTAGATTATTTCATAATTTTAATTTTTAAGCCCAAGTCATTTTAAAATCCATTAACCCATTTTAATTTGAAACAAATGAATATACTTTATGTAGTTTTGCTGTAATATTAATATCTACTTTTTGGTATTTGTATGTATTGAATTAATCTTATTGGACGGCTAGTTTTGTATATTTTTTTTAATTGGGCTACGTTAATTTGTAAAAGTTACGAATGAAATGTTATTAATTGTATTTATATAGTGTTGCTGAAAATATTAAAAAATTTAATTATGGTACGGAATCGAACAGAACCGAACCGACCCGAACCGAACCGAACGGAACCGAACCCGAACGGTTCCATAATTATATTTGGACCCAACGGGTCCATTTATTAAATACCCGAAAGTTTTGGGTCGGTTCGGGTATCTTCAGAATCGAACCGAACCGATCCATGGACAGCCCTAGCCAAAATAGTCCAGCATTTCCAATCAGGAATTGTGAGAAAGTGTATCTGTCTATATGTAGACAACCACGTATATTTTACATGTACAGGAAAAATATCTTAATAAAAAAATCATATACGTAGCAAAGAAATGAATAGTTAGAAAACTAGAAAACCACATTTTTGTTCGGAACTGAGATCAAAATAAAGTTAATATTGTCTTTAGGTTTGTTACTTTCCTGTTTTTAACTTTTCATAATATCAAATGACACATTTCAAGTTTACTCGACAAAAATCAATAATCTTTGTTCATTATAGCAATTGTTTCTTAATTTTTTTTCGTCGAATTCTTATCTTCAACATTCCATTAATTAGTATATCTCATTCTTACTGGTGATATATGTCAAAATATTTTGTTTCTATATTTTGAAATGAGGGGAAAATTTTTGTATTTTTAATTAATTTACTTTTTTTTTTTAAATAAGATGAAAAATGAGTTGTTATATGCTATTTTTACGGACTTTTGGGATATAAACTATTATTAAATACAAAATTAGTTAACTAATGAAAAGTTTGAAGATAAGAATATCATAAAAAATATTATAGGGATGGAAACAGAAATTTTTTTTTGATATAAATATAATTATACAAATAGTGATGGCAAGTGAAAATACGTTGTTTACTAACTAAGTTCGACCTTACGCGTAGAATTATTCTATAAAGAAACAAGTCACTTTTTAACAGTTTATATATGATTAAGCATACAATTCAATTATTCTATATTTGAATACTATAGTTTGTAATATGAAAATCAATAAAGAATGAATACCAAAATGATGATGGAGTAACCCAACTGGATAAAAACTCCGATACCAAGACATTTACCTCCACTATAAACAATGTCGATTACAGTCTGTTTCCAACCTAGCAAATTCCACTAGTTCCCGCTATTGTAATTCCTGTAATCTCCAAGATCTGATGTTCCTTCAAACTCAAGATCTGCTACCGTAGACACTATCTAGCCAACTTGCTAAATCTCCCGATCTACCTCCTGTAGCCTCCAAGATACTCTGTAAATTCAAGACTCCCAATCTTCAATTGCCTCTTCAAGACTCTCTGTAAATTCAAGACTCCCAATCTTCAATTGAACATAAAAATCTCCCCATTTTGCATTCTGTGACAAAACTATACAAATACAATTAAGATAGTAAAATAAATCAAACTAAACTTCCCAAATTACTCAAGTTCTTTTACTTCTTGTATTCCTTGGTATACCTATTTCCTAAAATAAAAAACTCAGTACCAGTGTAAAAGCACATGATATAGGAAGTCAAATTTAACTAAGATGTTTAGTTTTACCAATTTCAAATTTAAGAATTTAAGTTTAAAATTTCAAATTTTAGATATTTTTAAAATTTGTTTATAAATTAATTAATTATACATATATTTTATTAATTAAATATATTAAGGTCACAATTTCATATAATTTGATCACAAATTATAAATTAATTTGTCACGGAATATTGCGCAGTCACAATAAAAACTTTTATATGCCACAAATTATTTCATAATGACAAATCGACAATTTTATGGGTCACAATTTTTTCATCAACCACAAATTTATAAAATTAGTAAGTCACGTATAATTCATTGGTCACAGACTCACAAATCACAAATTTTATATATCACGAATTATTTTAACGTCACAATTCAAAAAATTTATAAGCCACAATTTGTTCATCGATCACAAATCAAAAATTGAAGCGTCACAATTATTTATAGGTCACAAGTCACAAATAGTATAAGTCACAAATTATCAAATTATCGATCACAAATTAATAATTTTTAGGTCATACATTATTTTTTGTCACTATTTATCTTTTTCATGGGTTACGATTTGTTTATCGGTCACATTAATCAATTTAATTGTCACAAACAACTAAAATAATCTTTGACCATCACCAATACTTGTGACTACCACTTTACCATGCCCACGCTAACAACAAGTAATCAAAACCCGTTCTTTGGAACCACCACCACCCCATCCTACAACCCAAAAAAATCTCCAACCCTACCATCATCGCCACCGACCACCTTCAACAAATCTTCAACTTTAAATCCCCCAACAACACCACCTCGTCAACTTGTCCACCAATAAAACCACCGTCACCACTACACCAACAAGATCCAATTGTCACCCAAACACCAGATCGCCTCCCAAAAATCAACAAAATCGCCTCTTGAAAATCAATAAAATCACCATTCTGCAACGGCGATGATGGCAACGACAGTTTCAATTTGAGAGTGTAGAGATGGTAGTGAAGAGAGAATGGGGAGGAGATGACAGAACCACTGCCACCGCCATCGTCTATGGCACCACCACGGCCATAACCTTCAATTGCACCACCAGCAAAAACCTCAACAACTTATCGCCACACTCACAGCCACCATCACCACCGCTGCCAGCTATGGCGGGCAGACCTAACCATCCATATACCAACACCACAATCCAATCGCGATGCCGTCGCGACTTCTCAACAACTAGCTATCGCTGCGAGTTCGCAACAGTGCCTGGAAGTGTCGGGCAGCTATGGAGAAATCGCACCATTTTCTGATTTTGATTTCTCAGGTAGAGTAGAGAAAGAATGGGATAGAGGGAGGGAGGAGAGAAAATGTGTAACTGTGAGAGAAGGGGAGGTAGAGTAGAGAGAGAAAATGGAGTGGATGAAATAATTAGGGTTTTGGTGTGTATTATTGGGTATAACGAATTTGTATATTTAATTTTGTAATATAATTATTAATATTTTAAAATTTTAATTATCTGATTTTTGAAATAAAAATTTGTTAATCTGAATTTTTGAAATTGAAAGTTTAAAATTTTTGTTTTATGTAATTTCCTCTAATAATTATGAGTGTTTCATAAAAATTGCTATTTGACTTGACTGAATTTATACACATGTTATAAATTGGTTGCTAAAAACAAATTGTACTTGAATGATTTTTTATAACTTGATTGCTAAAAACAGATTGTATAGAATCGTAGATGCGGGAATAATACCATTTGGATCAAGTTGGAATATCATCCATTCACTTTCTTATCAACTACAGCAACTTAAAAACATGTTCCACTATTTAGTTGGAGCGACACCAAGATTTTAATTGATAGTCATCTCAATGATAAATGAATGTCCCTACCATAGACCGTAAGAGCATTTAAAAATCACACCAATATACGGAAAAAAAAACAAAAAATCAGTGAACAGTGTCTTAATCTCCGCATATTCTATCTATGGATTCCATTCAGAAATTGAAACATTCAATGTTGACAATAGTCAGAAAATAATTGTCTTAAGTTTGAAGTTTATTCAATCAAGACGTTATTTTAACTCTTTAATTGTATTTTAAATTCATGACTTTTATTTATTTTGAAACAACGAGCCAAAATAGTCCAGCATTTCCAATCAGGAATTGTGGGACAGGTGTATGTGTCTATATGCAACCACGTATTTTTTTACTTCTACAGGAAAAATATCTTAATAAAAAAATCATATACGTATCAAAGAAATGAATAGTTAGAAAACTAGCTAAAGTTAATATTGTATTTATGCTTGTTACTTTCCTGTTTTTAACTTTTCATAATATCAAATGACACATTTCAAATTTACGCCACACAAATCAATAATCTTTGTTCATTGTAGCAATTATTTCTTAATTTTTTTTTCCGTCGAATTCTTATCTTCCACATTCCATTAATTAGTACATCTCATTGTTACTGGTGATATATGTGAAAATATTTTGTTTATATATTTTGAAATGAGGGGAAAATTTTCGTATTTTTAATTAATTTACCTTTGTTTTAAAAATAAGATGAAAAATAAGTTGCTATACACGGGCTTTTTGGATATAAACTATTATTAAATACAAAATGAGTTACTTAATGAAAAGTTTGAAGATAAGAATTACGATAAAAAATACTATGGGGATGGCAACAAATAAATATTTTGATATAAATATAATTATACAAATAGTGATGGCAAGGAAGATGGGGACCGGGAGGAAGACTGGAATTGAAGGAGACTTGTCGACTCCCTACCACTACCCCCCCATACTTTATAGAGCCATCTCTCCTCTTTGTATTATTCTATATATGGCCTCCTCCGCCAAACTACTGCGTCTCATATTTAAAGTTGATATCTTAAATTTTCAATCCTTGTCAATGTTCTAAATAGAGTAAAATATGGCTAGATATGAAGGTTAACCTTCATACTTTACAAGTCGAGGCTAGTTCAGATGAGACTCAAAAGTGTAAAAAAAAAAAAATAATAATATATATATATATATATATATATATATATATATATACACGTTTACTTATTTTTAATATTATTTTATATTTTTAATCATTCTAAAATTATTCAATATTCAATAATTAAAATAATAACTACCAAACGTCTTAAATTTAAAAACACTATATTTACTTAATAATTACTATAATTAGTCAATTATATAATTTTTAAATTTTCAAAATGTAAAAACTACACTATATTTCTTAATTTCAATTTTCGACGTGTTTTAATCTTTACCTAATGCATTATTTTAGTTCGAAAGAACCTATAAAATTATTTGAGTTGAACAGTAACTAAACAGCTTAGCCTTCATTTGTTAAATTTGTAAGTGATTTATATAGATTAATAGTACTTGATTCTTAAAAATGCATAAATAATAACTGAGTAAAAATTATGAGTGTTTCGTAAAAATTGCTATTTGACTTGACTGAATTTATACAAATGTTATAAATTGGTTGCTAAAAACAAATTGTACTTGAATGATTTTTTATAAATTGATTGCTAAAATCAAATTGTATAGATTCGTACATGTAGGAATAGTACAATTTGGATCGAGTTGGAATATCATCCATTCACTTTCTTATCAACTGCAACCATTTAAAAACACGTTGCACAATTTAGTTGAAGCCACACCAAGATTTTTTAATATTGTACTTAGGTTTGTTACTTTGCTATTTTTATAGTATCAAATGACACGTCTCATGTTTACTCGACTCAAATCAATAATCTTTATTTATTACAATAGTTGTTTTCTTAATTTTTCGTGTTGAATTCTTATCTTTAACCTTATATTAATTATTACATCTCATTCTTAATGGTGACTTGCGTCAAAATATTTTGTTTCTATGTTTGGAGCGAAATCTATAAATTCCCCCCTCACCTAAAGAAGAATGCATGAAATTCAAAAATCTCTATCTCAAATAGTTTCTCTTCTTGTTCTAGTTGAAGTATCAAGACTAGTGAATATAAAAAGTGAAAGTCATAGTTAGGTGAGATGATTTGTTGAATGCATTTACATTGATACTCGATTGTAATTTTTTCATCAATAAACTCGTTTGAATCAATTTGTACTAGTCAACACGACCTACAATTTCATAAACTTTTTAACTAAAATTCACCAAATTTTATCAAAATATACCAAAAATATGATTTTTTGTCAAACATCAATCAGTCCAAGTTAAATCTAAGCATGGAATCAAATTTTGAATATAATACCAATACAACATACTGTAGGAATATGTACTGTGGTACATCCACAAGTATCCAATTACGATCTCGCACCTATTTACGGTCCCTGACAATATGTTATTAGCGCTAAATAAATTTTGCACTGTGGGACAACCCCAAGGACCCACTTTTGATCCCGACTTATTTACGGTCCCTGACAACCTTTTCATATGTATAAGCATTATATCACAATCAAAAATCACACATCAAGAATTAATATGGACAAAATAATTACAATTGCTTAAATGTAAACCCCGCCTCAAAGTTTTGAAAATTTTCTTGAAATTGAACTGATGTGATGTTACCGTGCTTTAAACTTTTCCCGCGACCTCGTCTAGCAAGAACAAAATCAATATAATTTAGGATACTAAGTCCCAATTAATACTTTAAAACTTTTAGGGACTTGATTGAACTTTTTGAAAGTAAAGAAATGAGTAATTTGATAATTCTTGAAATCTTAGGGTCTAATTATCAAAATTAGAATGTATAGGGCCAATATGATAAAATTAGAAAGTAATTTATATTTAATTTGAAGAATAATCAAACTTTAGGGATGAAGGAAGAGTAAAAATCAAATAGGGGACTAACTTAAACTTTTGGCATAACTTGGGGATTTAAAAATGAAATTTCAATATTTAAAACCAAACCCCCCACTCCCAAATCCTATTTTCACGTCACAGAGAAGTCGGATTTCGAAATCAAAGATTTCCAATTTGGGTTTTACATTTTTTTATGATTTCTAACAAAATTGAGCCGGAGAAGGAAGTCCAATGACAATGGTGGTTCATGTGGTAGTGTTCCAGGCGAGAGAAGGAGAATAAAAGTTGGGATGTGTCTCGTTTGGCATGAAGAGCTACTGGTAATCTCGGGTTTTCGAGTGAGATTATTATGTGAAAGAAGTACGAATGTGGGTTGTGTTGTTGGATTGAACCGAGAATCTGAGATGGAGTGTGAGATTTCGTTTCATTTCATCTTTTTTTTTTTCCATTCATTAATATATTGAGAAGGAAACAGAGATTGTAAAATTCCTATGAAAACTGAAAATTAATTTTTGAAGGAGTTACCTGTGCAGATTTTTGTCAAGAATATTTACTGGTTCGAGAGTGCAGCTTGAAATCGGAAGAACTGATGCAGTGTGTTAATGTGGATTAGAAGATGATGATGATGAAATCAAAGAAAAATAATTGTTCAAATGTGAAGAGGTTTACCTAGTTGAATGCCCAGATTTCTGTGAAGTTTCAGCCGTGAGAGTGAAGTATTTTTGTAGATGAAATTGATTAGATTTTAGGTTTGATACTATTAAGCCCTACAAACTTATGCTCCAGAATTTGGGCTGGTAATGGACTCAAACTTGGGCCAAAGAAGAATATTTGGACCAAGAGAAATTTAAAATAGATGTTGAGTGTAAAATTCGACCCGATAAAAATATTGAATTTTTAAGATTAAAAATCGTTTTGAATTCTTATTTTAGATGTTTTGCTAGACGACTCGACGGACCTAAAATAAATTCTAAAATTTTACGGAAATGTCGTAGCGACATAATTTAAGTTATAAAATTCAATTATTTACTTCAAATTTACTTTATTGCTTACTTTGATTATGTGGAAGATGAATTATTCAGTATCAGACGCCATAAAAAAAAAAAGTTATAAATCTTGTCTATTACTCTTATCAGTCTGTTTTTTAACAACGTTTAGAATAGTTGGAATATGTGACCTATTATCGTTGTTGTTTTTGTTGTCTATCTTCTTAAAATATGTTGTCAAGGAGACAACAAGAAAATAGCATAATCTCCAGTAATAATATTCCAAAATCTTATTCTTATTTTCTTCATTATGCTTGTAAACAAAAAGAAGGTTTCGAGTTGGAACCTTGGAAAATCGAAAAATCATTGCTGTCGTGTCCGGAAATAGCATGGTATGTTCATTTTCATAATGAAAATACAATGATTTATTTATTCGTTTCCATTTTTAGAGGTAACAAAATAATTCATTTAAATTATTATTTTATAGCTTAATTCAGGATTAGCGACACAGTTGCTGCTAAGTTTATTCAATATTGAAGGAGTACTTCACTTTGGAGTAGCAGGAAATGTAAATCCTCAAATCAAAATAGGAGATGTCACAATCCCTCAATATTGGGCTCATACTGGTCTCTGGAATTGGCAGGTAACCATAAATATATCCACAATAATCTCCTTAAAATGAACTTTACCATTCCGTAACAAGTAAAACCCATCGATTTAGGTGTTACGAAAACTGTCAAAAAAAGCTGGAAAAACTCGTAGATCATTTTCACATGCAGTGAATTATTTTCCCATTAAATGACTTTGATTAAATCCTTGCACATTTTTATGATCAGAGATTTGGAGATAGACCTGGTGATATACTTGCATTTGAATCCACTGGAGACTACACAAGAAATTACGGTTATCTTAATTTCGCCAAATATAAAGTTGGCTGATTAAATGGGAAAGTTTCAGACGTGTGGTATCTGGATAACTATCTCAACAACGTGTGGTATCAACCGGAAGATATGTATTCCATTGATGGAGAACCTGAGAATAGACGGCATATCTTTTGGGTTCCTGTTAACAAACACTACTATAGACTTGCAAGGAAACTTGAGGTTAATTTTCTGCTATCTTGTGTTAATCATTTGATCACCAAAGTTTATTTACTACCACGAAATTTACTTAAAAAACTTACACACTAACCACGAATATGCTTAGCCCAGAAGATCGACACATTTGTTTACTTAAATTTAGTTTTTAACTATTCCTTGCATATACAGGATATTGTCCTTGAAAAGTGAGCCAATTCTGCTACGTGTTTACCTCAAACTCCAAAGGTAGTTACAGTGCGAAGAGGGGTGAGCGCTAATGTGTTGGTAGACAGTGCTGCCTATCGAGATTTCTTGTATTCTAAGTTCAAGGCAGCTCCGGTCGACATGGAAAGTGCTGCAGTACCCCTTGTATGTCACCAACAAAAGACGCCTTTTATAGTAATTAGGGCAATTTCCGATTTAGCTAATGGAACTTCTTTTATTGAAAGTTCTAACTTCTCTTCACTAGCCGTTCAAAATGCAGTCAAGATTGCGGTTAAGTTCATCACTTTGTCATTGAAGGAAATGCTAACCCTTGACGCGGCTCAATAAAGTTTGTCAGCTAACGGTTTATGTATGTTCTAGTATTGTCAGTCGATAGAATTCAACTCGACTCGACTCGACTCAATAAGGTTGTTAGCCAATGTTGTATGCACTTATGTTCATATATGTACTCTGTTGTTCTCGTCAACTTTGTTATTTAATAAAACTTAGTCGAGGTATTTGACCAAATTGATAATGTTGTCGGCATTTTGATGGACTTATATTTTCTATCTTTGAATGAATGTTGATAGAGAACACACGTCCTGCATTTGTCTTTAATTTGAATTTTTCTTTTCAAGATTAATGTACTATAGATTAAATCCAAATGGCACCTGGAATGCGTATTTGGTAGATAACTGGAATCAGTCGATGAAATATAAATGTCAAATAATTAAAGGAATAAAGAATTGCAATATTTCACTTTTTTTTTTAATTTTCTTTAAGTGACCAAAGGAATTGATGACTTGTCATTTAACAGTTTGGATGACTTAGAAGCAACATGTCTCGAGGTTGGACATAAATAAGAAAGGAAAAAGCAATTTAATGCGACAAAACGCGTGAAAACGCTATTTTTAGAAAAGTATTATGATAAAATGTCTTGTAAACTATAAGGAATTATCATATCTAGAAATTAATAGTACAATATTTAATTTTAAAAATTATATTTGATAAGTACAATTTATATTATCAAAATATTGATTTCTACTTAATTTGAATTAATTTCCTTTTGTTCTCAGTTGTGGACTCGTTCACGAGCAATTGTAAAAGAAATGGAGGATGAATTGACGATTGGATGGAAGGTTTAAGACTAATATGCATTTGAATAAAGTTTGAAGGACCAAAGTCAAAGTAATTTAACTTGGAGGACCAAGATGAAAGAAATAATAAAGAAAAATGGCAAAAAGGGGAATTCTCGAAGATTTTATAACTGGGCACCTGCCAAGTTATATAGCATGGCCCTTAACTTCATTTACAGGAGCTACCTAGTATGCCACGCAGAAGCCTCGTTTCCTACTTGGTGCCCATCCAGGACAGTTTGGCCTAAAAATTCTGTTCCTTTCTGAATTAAATTCTTACAAGTAAACTTCCTTTTGAGCTATGATATGCACGATTTTTAGAGATCTTTTGGGACTGTTTATCACAAAGCTGTTGAAAAACAGATTGAAAAACAATCATATTATTTTCCTTGGCAGAGTGGATTTGTTCCCGGTCGACTTATTAGGGACATTGTTTTGTTGACCCATGAGCTTCTTTACATGTTGGATAATAGAAAGAATGGAAGGAATGTTATACTGAAATTTCACATGGCTAAAACATATGATTGTATGGATTTGGGATTCATTTATTCCATACTGGAGGCGTTTGGTTTTGAACAGTTGTGGATTGATCGGATCAGACATTGTATACCGTAGTGTTAATTCTCTGTACTTCTGAATGGTCGACCATGTGGTTTCTTTTCTTCATCGCGGCGATTCAGACATGGAGATCCCATCTCTCCATCCTTATTTATTGCTACGGATTACTTTTCTCGATTACTTACTCGGAGGTTTCAGATATATCATAGTATGCAGTATCGACGAGGAGATAGTACTCTTGTCTTTCATCTTTCTTTTGCTGATGATATGATTATATTTACCAATGGACAGAAGAATTCTATCAGAAAGGTCATCGATTGTTTGGAGCACTACGAGGGGGTCTCTGACCAATTGGTGAATAGAGACAAGAGTGGTCTTATATTGCCTAGGCGGGCATCTGATATTCAGATGCTCAGGTTAGTCAATTTGACTGCATTTTTACATCAGAAACAACCGTTCACATATCTGGGAGTCTTTATGTTTAAAGGGGCTAAGAGGAGAATTCTGTATGATGATCTCATTATAAATGTCAGGAGTAGGATTTTTGGATGGGCTTCACGCCTTCTCTCTCCTGGTGGTAGGATTATTCTACTGAGGTCTGTTCTTTTATCTATACCACTGTATCTATTCCAGATTATGCGACCTCCTAAGGTCATTCTGAAAAGGCTAGAGAGTGTATTTGTACAATTCTTATGGGATTCTAAGGATCATGCACGTAGTCTACATTGGCGTAGTTGGAAGACTATTTGCCTTCCTGCTGATGAAGGAGGTCTGGTCTTTAGACGATTACAGGATACAGTGGATACATTTTCATTGAAGCTATGGTGATTGTTCAAGTTTCAAAGTTCTCTTTGGGCTCAGTGTCTACTGGGTAAATATTGTAGGGGGACACATCCCTCGCTTGCAGCAGTTCCTCACTCAGCCTCTCATATTTGGAAGAGACTGAAAAAATTTGGACCATGCGCCGAGACACACATTGTGTGGCGCCTTGGGATAGGGCAGATCTTCTTTTGGCATGATTGTTGGATGGGTAATTCTATAATGGCATCCATTTTTCCACACAGACAGCATACATCTGCGAGGGTGCAGGACTTTTTCGAAGAGATTGGATGAGATTTTGGGCGATTACTTCAGGCTCTTCCATCAGCTATGGTAGAGCAAAACTCGACCATTCCACTACGTATTGATGTCTTAGATCATAATTTCTTAAGGGTCACATCAGATGGTAGATTTAATACTAAATCAGCATGGCAGCTGATCCGCTCTAGCAGGCCAATTCAGGATTTATTTCGCCTATTGTGGAGCGCTATCATACCTAGTGCTGTTTCATTCTTCTGTTGGAGACTATAACAGGATTTAATACCAGTTGATGTCATTATCTAGAGGAGGATCAACAGTCATTTGGCTTCTTGATGTCAGTGTTGTTCTGAGATTGAGACCATCACTCATATTTTTACTGGAAGCAGTATTTCAGATCATATTTGGCAACATTTTGGGGCTTTATTTCAGATTACCATGAGTACATGAGAGAGTGTTAGACAGAGATTTCTGAAATGGAGGTATTCTAGACAGTTTGCAAGAACCAGACACATTTGCATTATTATTCATCTATTGATTTTCTGGTTTCTTTAGACAAAGAGGAATAATGCAAAGTACATGAACATACATATGAGCTCGAGACGTATTATCTGGGGAGTTTACCGTATGGTATCCTTCCTCCATATTGGTGGACTACTCGAACCGTAACATTGGTGTAATGACATGTAGCTTGCTATACTTTTTGGTATTTCTTTGACTCTCTTCCCATCTCATCCCCCTATCATGGTTTGGTGACGCTCTTCATCATTTGGATCTGTCAAGATCAACACCAATGGTTATGTCAATGATGGATTTGCAAGCGGAGAAGGCATCAGGGAATACGCAGGAAATTGTATCAGGGCTTTCTCAACTTCATATAGACAATATATGATATTAGAGGTGGTACTCAGGGCTATTAGTGATGGGATACTATTGGCTAAAGATCTTGGTTTGTCAGATATTTGAGTTGAGGCATATTCGACTGTTGCCATTTACTGCATCACCAGAGGTGGCAGACTGTGGTCTATCCAGGGGATGCTCTGATAGAATGTAGATATCGTTTCATTTGACAGATATATGGTCTCCCACATTTCAGAGAGGGAAACCAAGTTATAGATGCACTTGCTACTGATGGTTGGCATCATCGTAGTCACCAGGAATATGGACCAGTCAACCTACCTGACATATCAGGGCACTTGTTCGGATTGACATGTGTGGTTTGCCCAACACTAGAGTTTAGGTACTTGTATTTGTATTTTGCTTTTGCTTTTATTTTTACTTTAATTTGTTCTTTTTGTAAAGGAAGTGGTACCCATTTTTTACTGCTTTCCTTTTATTCTTTACTTTCACTGTTAGGGAAGTAGTATTTTCTTATTTATTGATTTCATTGATATCATTTGTAACCACGGTATTCCTCCATCACAAGTGAGGACACATATACATATACATATACATATATATATATATATGTATATATATATATATAGATGTATATATATGTATATAAATATAAATATATGTATGTATGTACATATAAATATATGTATGTATGTATATATACATATATATATATACATACATATGTATATATATATATATACATATACAGAAATGATCTAATGAGCACCGGTGCTCATCTTATCCTAAGCACCGATGAGTTGGCACATTAATTCATTGGTGGATAAAGATTTTGTGAGTTCCAATCCACCAATGAATTAATGTGCCACTCATCGGTGTTTAGGATAAGATGAGCACCGGTGCTCATTAGATCATTTCTGTATACATATAAATATATGTATATATATATATATATATATATATATATATATATATATATATATATATATACATATAAATATATGTATGTATGTATATATAGGATTCGGGATCCTAGTACGCTTTTCATCATCATAGTTTTATAAAATTTGCATTTATTTTAGCTAAGTTAGGTTTTGTATTCATAAATAGACTATTTGATTTATAGAAAAAATCATGAATTTAAATTGTTTCGGTTAAAGCCAAATTAATTCGAATTTGAACTTGTACAATCTCTGTGGGAACGATATACTTGTACTTAAAAATTCATTTTATTACTTGTTAATGAACCGTATGCTTGTATTAATTTAAATGAAAAAAATATGTCGTAACAATATTTAGTCAACGCCTACTTAATTTCTAGTTGAACTTCACAAAATAGCTCACAACTATGTGCAACTCCTAACCGAAATATTCCAATATTTCAGCAAAAAGTTTCCTAAAAAATTTCATAAAGTTTCCACCACCACTTTACTAAAAATTAATAGAAACTAGGAAACCTTTTTCGAGTTTTAAAAATATTATCTAGAGTTTTTGAAAATTTTTTATTTTCAAAACAAAAATGCAAGCATCTTAGAAGGGATTAAAAATCTCAATTGTCTATACAATTTCAACATTTTTTTCTAATAGTTATTGGACTTTAAATTTTTTTATATAGTTACTGATGTTACCCAAATGAGGCATCAAGCGGGCGAAGACTCGAAGCGCATTGGGAGGAAGTCAAGGCCGGGTTGGGGGACGAGTGGAGGTTCGAATAGAGATGAAGAAGGCATGCAATCAATTGTTTGGGCCAGCCATGAAGTTCACGGGGTTGAAGTTGAAAAGCCAACGGCCAAGTTTCATGTTGGAGTTGAGAGCTGGAATGAGCTTGAACGCGTCGGAATCAAGAAACGAAGTGTGGAGGCAAGTTGGAGAACCATGCGGCCGCATGGCTATAATTTTCAGCGCGATTTTCAGATTTTTGTAGTTTCCTTATTTCCCTAAAACTCTAGATTTTTCACATCTTTTAGCATATCTTGGACTCTATTTCGTGCCTTTTAGGGTTTTTAGAGTTTTTCATATAAATAGGATCTTAATTTATTATATCAAACAGACTTTGATAATTATTTTTGAGAGAATTCAATTATTTGTGAGCTTTATTCCTCCATGTACTTGGTGGCTTAAAGTTCTAACTTGAATTTATCAAAAGGCCTCGCAATCATTTTGTGGCATTCCTACTTCACGGTTCTTGTTCTGAGTAATCAACAGGTCAGATTTCTTACGTGTAATTTCGATTCTTGGCATGGGTCGAACAACGGGTTGGGTTGATCTTTACGCGACGTGATTTCTAGCTTTCTTGGGTTTGTTCTATCTTGTTTGTGGGTTGCCAAGATCGATTCTTGGTTGGGTTCACATCAGTTCATATCAGAGCTTAGCTCTAAAATTCAGGTCATCTATCATTTTAATTTTTGGTTGAGTAAAAAAAATCCGATTTATAGTTCTTGATTTTTAGTCATCATTTTCATATAATTGTGTCGTTTAATTGCCTCTAGATTACTTATTTAGTTGTCTATTGAGTTTCGTTCAAAAAAAAAAAAAAAATAGAGAGAGAGAGAGAGAGAGAGAGAGAGAGAGAGAGAGATCTCGTTAACGTTTAGAGGCAAAACAAAAAAGAAAAAATTAAAATTTTTGAGTCATTT
This sequence comes from Fraxinus americana, assembly GCA_035079005.1. Classification (NCBI taxonomy): domain Eukaryota; kingdom Viridiplantae; phylum Streptophyta; class Magnoliopsida; order Lamiales; family Oleaceae; genus Fraxinus; species Fraxinus americana. Next base: position 22,650,894 of record CM068726.1, on the reverse strand, counting down.
TATTTCCTTTTCTTGAAAATTGAGTCCATTACCTCAATTCATGCAAATTTTGTTGATTATTCAAAACTTGTGCTTGTGATGGTGCTCGCTGCGGAAATTGTGTTCCATTTGATTGAGCTCGGTTATTTCTTGAGTCATTGAGAAATGAGGACGAGTGGCAAAAGACAAGAGTGATGAGCTCAATATCGGGTAAAAGCCAAATTCGAGTGATACACGAGTGCAAACACGTGAGGTAAAATATTTTCCTTTTTTGTTATTCATTTTCATTTAGTTTCCGTTATTTAATTATTTTCCAAAAAAAGAGGGGAAATATGAGTAAAGTAGAGGAAGAAGCATTTGTACAAATTTTGTTGATTATTCAAAACTTGTGCTTGTGGTGGTGTTCGCTGCGGAAATTGTGTTCTGTTAGATTGAGCTTGGTTATTTCTCAAGTAATTGAGAAATGAGGACGAGTGGTAAAAGGCAAGAGTGGTGAGCTCATTATCTGTTAAAAGCCAAATTCGAGTGATACACGAGTGCAAACACGTGAGGTAAAATATTTTCCTTTTTTGTTATTCATTTTCATTTAGTTTCCGTTATTTAATTATTTTCCAAAAAAAAGGGGAGATATAAGTAAAGGCGAGGAAGAAGCGATGCCTAAGTGGTTTTATGTGGAGTTTATGGATAGTATACAGGCTATACATCATAGGTTTGATTAGTTGGGGTTGGCTATTGATCGTATTATTGGTGATGTAGCTAGGCATGAAACCTTGATTAGGAGTTAACAGCGAGTAGCTCCTCAAATGGTTCCTTATGGGGGTAGAAAAGATAGGTGAGGAAGAAATCTTATGGCTGAATTTGATGAGAAAGACGAGGCGGTGAATGAAGGGGGTGATAATTATTATTTGGAAGCTGATATGGGACGAATAAGGACTAGAGGATGAAGGTGTGATAGAGGGGTTGATAGAAATTTGGGGAGCATCAAACTGAACATCCTAACTTTTCAAGGTCGGAGTGACCCCGAAGCTTACTTAGAATGGAAAAAGAAGGTGGAATTCGCGTTTGATTGCCATATTTACTTGGAGGAGAAGAAGTTGAAGTTAGCTGTAGTGGAGTTCACTGATTACGCCATTATTTGGTAGGATCAGCTGGTGACTGGCCGTAGGAGGAATTTGGATAGGCCGATTGAGACGTGGGGAGAGTTGAAGGCTTGTATGAGAAAACGATTTTTACCAAGACATTATTACTGGGACTTCCATCAAAAATTACAAACTCTTTCTCAGGTGTCTAGGAGTGTGGAAGATTATCATAAGGAGATGGAGGTGACGATGATTAGAGCGAACGTAGAGGAGGATCGGGAGGCTACCATGGCTAGGTTTCTGAATGGGTTGAATAGGGACATTGCCAACATAGGAGAGTTGCAATACTATGTGGAGTTGGAGTAATTGGTGCATGTGGTATGAGTGGAAAGGGGCAACAAAGTTTACTTCGGAGCCTAATTCTTCGGGGAAACCTAAATGGAATGGCAGTGATAGAAATGATCGGACGGAGACTAGGGAGAAGGTTGAGGCGTCTAAAGTTAAGGAGGAGGTGAATAAAAATAAATCAAACATCGAGTCTCAAACTGATAGGTCGAGGGATATTAAATGCTTCAAGTGTTTAGGTTCAAGGCATATCGCTTCATAGTGTCCAAACCGATGGGTGATGATCTTTTGGGAAAATGGAGAGATTGAGTCGGATGATGGAAGTCGAAGTGATAGCATGCCTGAACTGGAGGATGTTAAAGGTGAGACTTGTGTAGAGTACCCGGTTGGGGAGTCATTAGTAGTGATGAGTGCTCTTACTACACAAATGAAGGTGAACGATGAGGAGCAGCAACGGGAGAATTTGTTTCACACTAGGTGTCATGCTAGGGATAAAGTGTGTAGTTTGATAATAGATGGCGGGAGTTGTACGAATGTGGCTAACGCGACCTTTGTAAAGGAGTTGGGGTTACCTCTTATGAGGCATCCACAACAGTACAAACTGGAGTGGCTGAATCCATGTGGAGAGGTAAGGGTTACCAATAGGGCCTTAGTAAATTCAGCATTGGGCAGTATAGTGGTGAGGTGTTATTTGATGTTGTTCAATACATGTAGGACATCTCTTGTTGGGTAGGCCATGGCAGTACGATAGGCAAGTGGAGCATGATGGATTCACGAACAGGTACAACTTTGTGAAGGATGGAAGAGCTATCACACTATTACCTTTGACACCACAACAGGTCCATGAGGACCAATTAAAACTAAAAAGTGCTCTAGAAAACAAAAATAAAGAGCGAAAAAATGAGAGCATGAAAGAAGAAAGTAAGGTGGCTGAGAATGAGAAAAAAGAGTAGAGCCACAAGAGAGAAGATAGAGAAAAAATTTCAAAGTGAGCTTATATACAAGAAAAGTCGAGTGTGAGAGGACTTTAGTGAGAACTAACAACCCCCTCCCCAATTTGGATATTTTTCTTTCGCAGGAATTCAAGGATTTATTCTATGGAAGGATAATCCGTGGGGCGCCTTGCATTGACTATCCACTTAATACAAAGTACATGGAGAAATTGGTGAGTAACAAGGAAGACGAATGTAATCACACCATGGTAACTTATCAAAACCTTGCACCTAGGTTAAATTATGGAGCAACTTATAGCAACAATCTTTTACATCGGCTATGTACTCTTGAACGTGATAATGCATCTGATGATTCAAGGAGTAGAGTCTGTCCGATGTCATATGTGTTTATGGGAAATTTCTTACTTATCTATGATATGCACTTGCTACGTCATGAAATTCTAGCATGCCACACAGAGTCAAATGCGTATGATAAGACATTAGTGTGCATTATTGGTAACTGGATGCATGAATGCCTTTACTTAAATCACAATATTCTTGCTAGTCTTAGGCCATATGTTTGGCATATGTTAGGAGTAAGTTCAATGTCTACTGTTTCCATTCCACGTGTCAATTTAAAGAGTGGTTTTAATTTTCTAACCTTGTTCCATTTAACGACTTTATGTATTGGTGTTAGTAGTAGCTTTGGTGAAAAGCAGGTGATTATTATAGGCATATCTCTGTATTGCCAAATGAGGCTATCGAGTCGAGTCTTGTTTGACACAGGTGATGGTAGTTGGGTGATCATACAAACGAGGCAGATACGAACTCAAAGAAAGACCACACTATGTCCTAGAGGAGATAGACCATGTCATTCCAGTGCTATGATCAAGATGACGACTACAATTTGCTTCTACTAGGAACGTCTGTGATAGTTAACCATTTTTGACGTTGTTAATGTTGCTTCATTTGATACAGGTTCAGATTCGAGATCGAATCCTTTTGAAGAGAGAGGGGATGATGTGACCCAAATGAGGCATCAAGTGGGCAAAGAATCGAAGTGCGTAGAGAGGAAGTCAAGGTCGGGTTTGGGGACGAGTCGGGGTTCAAATTGAGACGAAGAAGCCATGCAATTAATTGTTCAGGCCACGAAGTTTACGAGGTTGAAGTTGACAAGCTAACGGCGAAGTTTCATGTTGGAGTTGAGAGCCGGAACGAGCTTGAAGGCGTCGGAATCAAGAAACAAAGCATAGAGGCAAGCTGGAGAACCATGCGGCCACATGGTTCTACAAGCCATGCGACCGCATAGCTATCTACCGAAACATTCGTGCGACCGCATGAGAATACACCATGCGGCTGCATGGCTATAATTTTCAGTGCGATTTTCAGATTTTTGGCAGTTTCCTTATTTCCCTAAAACTCTAGACTTTTCACATCTTTTAGCATATCTTGGACTTTATTTCGTATCTTTTAGGGTTTTTAGAGTTTTTCATATAAATAGGATCTTAATTCATTATATCAAACAAACTTTGATATTTTTGAGAGAATTCAATTATTTGTGAGTTTTATTCCTCCATGCTCTTGATGGCTTAAAGTTCTAACTTGAACTTATCAAAAGGTCTCGCAATCCTTTTGTGGTGTTCCCACTTCATGGTTCTTGTTTTGAGTAATCAACGTGTCGGATTTCTTATGTACATTCTCAGTTCTTGGTACGGGTCAAACAACAGGTCAGGTTATTCTTTGCACGACGTGATTTCTAGCTTTGTTGGATTTGTTCCATCTTGTTCATGGGTTGCCAAGATCGATTCTTGGTTGGGTTCACATCAGTTACTGTTTTTTTTTTAAATTCCTCCAAGGAGTTTTATCTTCTTCTATTTGAAAAATAACAATTCTAATAACGTAATAAGTGGCATTATAAATTTTTCAAACGATCAAAAGTAACGGAAGGGGAACAATATCACGCCCTTGTTTGATTTCGATTTTTTGATAATTGATTTTGTGCAAAAGTAGTTTTTTCAAAAAATATGCAGTTAAAAAGTAAGGAAAAATTATAGGTCCACGTGCAAAATTATTTTATTGAAAAAATATGTTGTTTTTTCACACTGATTTCTGGCGATTCTTAGTGATTTCTATAACTCATTCCTAATTACAAATGAGTTGAGTTAAGTCACCTCGATTCCTACTGATTTTTTTACTCGCTCCTAAGTTCTACTGCGTCATTGTGACTCCATGAGTTCTTGCATAATGTTTGGGTGCCCTGGTTCGATTCTAATATTCTTTTATTACCTGATTTATTCTGAAACTTTAAGTTTCAGATTCTGAAATTCTTTTCTAAACCTCATTCTATACTTTTCTTTCAATCTGCACACTGTCCTGATTATTAAGTTAATATGCCTGCCAGTGTTACCTGTGTCTAATATCTCTTTGGAGGATTTGGGAATTTGAGGGAGAAGTGATCAAAGGGCCTTCGTCCCTTAAACCTCTCAAATTGATAATTCAGTTTGATAAAGCGTATATAATATTGTTTTTCCATGAAATCATATTATATAATCTTTTTTACTATTTTCTACAAATTTTATGATAAGTAGAGGCTATCTATTTTATGTTGCAACTTTTTACTTAGAATTTTGAAAATGTGGTGAATATTTCATCTTATTTGATCATGATATCATCTTTGTGGTATATACTAATCTGTGTGATTTTATTTATTAGCATGTCTTCATTTCAAAAGAGCACCGAAATGATAGGAAAATATGATCATCACCTATGAAACTATTTGAGTTGAACAGTAACAAAACAACTATTTGAGTTCGACAAATTTACAAGTGATTTATAATGATTAATAGTAGTGAATCTTAATAAATGTGCGGATAATAACAGAGTAAAATTACGTGGTTAAAATTAAAAATTGTACTAGACTAAATTTATAAGGATTTTGCTACTTTGACCCAAAAATTGTAACAGGTGCAGTGACATAATTCCAGTTAGCAACATATGATTTAATGAGGATGTTGATTGTGTTTAAAACAGTTCACTGATAGAATTTCTGATGACATTATCTCAAAGATTATGCCACTTATTATATTACTGTAGCATGATTGAATTTATAAATGTGCTATCAATTGATTGCTAAAAACAAATTATGCTGGACTGAATTTATATAAATGTTTTATATGTTGCTGCTAAAAACAAATTGTATAGGATTAGATCCAAGTTGGAATTTCATCCATTCATTTCTTATCAACTGAGATCACTTAAAAAATATTCCGTAATTTAGTTGAAGGCTCGAAGTGACACCAAATTTTTTATTGGATAATCTTTTCAATTATAAATGCATGTCCCTACTATATGATCATAACTGAAGAGCATTTTAGAACCAAATAAATAAATGAAATGTTAAAATTCGGGTGTTGCCCTAATTTCTTGTGGAAGTAATTGAAGAATTTTAATAGGAGTGTACGTCAAAAAGAATTCAGTTTGAAATGTTATTGGAGTCTTATGTCAAGTTGAAATTCTATTTTGAAAGCCATTTGAGAGTTGAAAATTGGTATTGGATTTGAAGGAGAATTCGGAATGGAGAAAAACAAATTGGAGCGAAAAAATAAAACAATAAAAAAATAAAAGTGGGCAAAATGCCCGGCGCCGCATTGTTGGGCACCCCCATTTGGTTTTTTGCCCCGGGCGCCGAGGCACCACCCTTGTCTATTTCGGGAGTTTCGAGTTTTTCTCTCATTTTTCGTTTTGTACTCAGTTTTTTGACATCCTACTTCTTCAACAACTTTACTATGAGGGATTGGACGTCCCTACATGTTTTTTTTATGAATATTAGGCTCTTCTATACAATTATATAGTGTGAGAAAAGTGATTATTAGCTTGTAGAATCATTGTAAGATTTCTTCATCTTCAAATATGTGCAATAAAATCTCATAATTCACTGTCATATACTTCATATTTTGTTATATAATTTCAACATCTCAATCCGATAGTTGGTTTTATATCAAGTGGTATCGAGCGATACGTGAACCTTGAATTTCCAACCATTGGTATAAGAGATTCTAGGCATAATTAACATAACAACAAAAAAAAAGTCATTGAACCGTGCCTTAGCATCCGTCTGTTCTACCTACTTAAAAATGAATTGCTCTCATCTGTTAATCCAATTGCATAAGATTGAGCCTACTTGTACTACTGGTAGAGAAGATCAAAATTTTGACAGATGATTTTCTGAAGATCGTCAATCTTTCGACACTATTATATCTTAATTTAAGTAACGTATAACATAACTTTTCATGTCGTATAAGAGGAGATCATTAAAGGGATTTTGATAGGATTACCTCAATAATATAAACCAAAATTTGATAACAAAAAACTCCCTTTAATTGCAAATGAAATTTCTTGCTGAGACCATACCATTCCATTCAGAAATTGAAACATTCGATGTGGACAATATTCAGAAAAAAATTGTTTTAAGTTTGAAGTTTCTTCAATCAAAACGTTATTTTACCTATTTAATTGTATTTTATACACAGTGACACGAGTTTTATTTATTTGGAACTACGGAAAAATAGTCCAATATTTCCGTTAAAGTAGGAAAATATAACCCAATTAGGCATCACCAGAGAAGTGTACACATCTATATATTGACAATTACAAGTTTTTCACTTGTACTTTCACCCAATTAGGAAAACATTGAAATCAAAGTATCCTATACGTATCAAAGAAGTGTATAGTTACAAAATTACGGCCGTTGGGCTAAATCACATTTTTGTTCGGAACTAAGATCAAAATGAGGTTAATATTGTATTTAGATTTGCCACCTTGCTGTTTTTGCAGTATCAGATGACACATCTCAAGTTTACTCGACTCAAATCAATAAGGCTGTCGGTCAATGTTGTTCCTAATCAAGTTCATTTTATTTTGTTGTTTTCATAATTTCATTTATGTAATTGAATGAAAAACTAATCTTGAACTTTTGAGTCAGGTTTTCAATTTCATTTGTACTATAATTATATAGAGATGAAAATGTATGTATCACTAATATGTTGAAATAGAATAATTCGTCGAGAAACTAAAATATATAGACAAACTTGATATTGATATTTTTCTTAAATTCATTTTAATCACATTTTATGTACCTACAATATTTTTCAATTTTTCAATCAAAATTTTATCAAAATCTACTAAAAATATGATTTTTAGTCAAACCAAATTGGGGCATAATCTCATTGATCCATGTAGAATATATATGGACTTACCAACTTTGGAACAACCAAAACACTTGTGAATTTATACCTAGCCTACTTTTAAACTTATCAATTCAAAATAAAGTATAAGATGTTTTACGCAAAAATCATGTGTATCTCACCCCGACCACCCCCACCAAGACATATATTGGATAATTTTCGGGAACTTGACTACTCAAGTCTGGCATGATCTACTTGTACATGCTGATGATTAATGACAAAATCTGTATCGAATTTGAATGGATTAGTCTCGAACTTGGTTAATTGGCCAATAACTGATCTGTTAGATGCTAATAAATCCATGAAACTTGAAATTATCTCTCAAAAGTGTAAGTAGAAATTTGGTATAGATTTTTCAAATTTAATTTTTTAACAAATTCATTTTTAGTCATACATTTTCTTAATAAAATAATTTTGTACATAAACTCATAATTTTTCCTATTTTTTAATCATATATTCTTTAAATAATTCACTTGGATAAAATTTGTTATTAAAAATCTGTATTAAACAAACCTTGAGGATAAAAGTAAAATTGGTCAAAATTGAAGGACGAAAGAATAAATGGAGGTCACTAAAGAAACTGGAGAGGATAATTGTACTTCCACCACAATTTTTATTAGTTACACCATTTTTTAATTTCAATTAAGCTCTTTAATCTTTGTTCATTGTACAATTGTTTTCTTAATTTCTTTCGTTCCATTAATTATTACATCTCATTCTTGATGATGATTTATGTAAAAATATTTTGTTCATATATTTTGAAATGATGGAAAAATATATTTTCGTGCATTTTTTTTAAAAATAAGATGGATTATACACTATTTTAATGTACTTTTTGGACATAAACTATTGTTAAATACAAAATGTGTTAATTAATGAAAAGTTTGAGGATAAAAATATAACTGTTACAATGAGTAAAAATAAAAAATATGTTGCAATAAATAAAACTTTTGATTTGAACATAATTTATTCAAATGGTTGAAAGGAGATGGCAAGGAAGATGGGAACTGCGAGGAAGAAACTTTGAGCCATCTTTCCTCTTTGTACGATTCTATGTAGAGCCACCTCCACCGATTCAATCATTGTCAATGTTTTAAATGGCGTAAAATGTGATTAGATGTGAAGGTTAACTTTCACGCTTTACAAGTCTGAACTAGTTTAGGTGAGACTCGGGAGTAAAAAAATGTTTACTTACTTTTAATATTATTTTATATTTTTTATCATTTTAAAATTATTTAATAATTAAAATAATACGTTCCAAATATTTTAAAAAAAAAATACTATATTAACTCAATAATCACTATAGTTAATCAATTATAAAGTTTTTAAATTCTAAAAATGTAAAACCTCCACTATATTTCTTAATTTCAAATTTTGACGTGTTTTAATCTTTACCTAATGCATTATTTTAGTTCAAAAGCATCTATAAAATACTTTATAAAGATTAATAGTACCGGATTCTATAAAATGTGGGGATAATAATTGATTAAAAGTTATGGTTGTCTTGTTAAAATTAATATTTGACTTTATTGAACATATAAACATTTTATAAATTCGTTGCTAAAAACAAATTGTATTTGAATGAATTTTTATAATTTTTTTGCTAAAAACACATTGTATAGAATCGTACGTGTAGAAATAGTACCATTTGGATCAAGTTGAATATCATCCATTCACTTCTTATCAACTGAAATCACTTAACACACGTTCCATAATTTAGTTGAAGTGACACCAAGATTTTCAATTGATAACCATTTCAATGATAAATGAATGTCCCTATCATATGACAATAACTAAAGAGAATTTTAGAACAACAAAAATAAACGAAAGAAGAGAGATAAAAATCAGTGAACCGTATCTTAATCTCCACATATTCTACCTACTTAAACATGAATTGCTCCTCATCTGTGAATCCAATTCCATAAGCTTGAGCCTACTTGTAATACGAGTAGGATGTATAAAAAAATTGACAGATAATTGATTGTACAACTTTTTGACAATTCGTCATTTGACTGTTCTTAACACCGTCAATCTTTCGACACTGTTATATCTCAATTTAAGTAACATATAACAGAACTTTCTATATCGGATAAAAGGAGACCGTTAGAGGAATTTTAATAGGATTACCTCAAGAATATAAACCAAATTTTGATAAACAAAAAAAAAACTCCCTTTAATTGCATATGAAATTTCTTGCTGAGACCATAACTATGGATTTCATTCAGAAATTTAAACATTCAACAATATTCAGAAAATAATTGTTTTTTCTTCAATCAAGACGTTATTTTAACTATTTAATTGCATTTTAAAGTAGAAATTTAAACATTCAACCACGTATTTTTAACTTTTACAAGGAAAATAGTTTAATAAAAAAATCCTATACGTATCAAAGGTAAACTACAATTTTGTTCAGAACTGAGATCAAAACAAAGTTAATATTGTATTTAGGTTTGTTACTTTACTGTTTTTAACTTTTTATAATATCAAATGACACGTCTCAACTTTACTCGTCATAAATCAATAATCTTTGTTCGTTGTTGTAGCGATTGTTTTCTTAATTTTTTTTCTCGTCGAATTCTTATCTTCAACCTTCCATTAATTAGTACATCACATTCTTAATGGTGATTTATGTCAAAATATTTTCTTTCTATGCTTTGAAATGAGGGGAAAATTTTCGTATTTTTAATTAATTTATTTCTTTAAAAAAAGATGAAAAATAAGTTGTTATATGCTATTTTAACGGACTTTTTGGATATAAACTATTATTGAATACAAAATGAGTTAACTATTGAAGAGTTTGAAAATAAGAACACCATGAAAAATCGTTGAGGACATAAATATTATAGTGAGTAAAAATTGAAAATCGTAAATATAATAAAAATATGGAGCAATAAATAAATTTTTTGATATAAATATAAGGTTAATTAGCACATAACGTCCACACCTTTCATTGTTATTGTGGAAAACGTCTATATCTCTCTTTTTTGGCATTTTCACCGTATTTCTACATTTCATTGTGTAAAAGGTCATTTTCACATTTTTTTAATTAAAAAGTATGAAATGACGAATATACCCCCCTCTTTAAATAAAACAAAAAGAAAAAAATTAATTAAAACCACAGTCCCAATTTTTTTAAAAAGCACAAATAAGTCACAAATAAATTATTAAAAGGGCAATAGTATATAATGTCTCTATCTTTCATCATTGTTGGGAAAAACGTCCATACCTTTCATTTTTTTTTGACATTTTCACCTTTAATTACACATTTGATTGTGCAAATCACCATTTCTATCCATTTTCATTCAATTTCTCATTAAAAAGATGTGAAATAACGAATATCACCTCATAAAAAGCCAAAGAATTAATGGCAATCATAGTCTCAAATTTTTTAAAAAGTGTAAACGAGTCCCTAATAAATTATTTAAAAAATTAATTTTTTTAAAAAGTGCAAAAGAGTCCCAATTAAATTTATCTAAAAATTAAAAAATGTAAACGAGTCCTAAATAAATTATTAATGAATTAGAAATTATAAAAAAATATATTTTATTTAAATAGGAGTGTATATTCATTATTTCACAGTTTTTTTAAAAAAAAATTGAATGAAAATGAATGGAAATGATGGTTTCCACAATCAAATGTGTAATTAAGGGTGAAAATGCAAAAAAAAAAAAAGAGGAAATGTATGAAAGTTTTTCGCAATAGTGGTGAAAGATATGAACATTATATACTAATTACCCTTTTAATAATTTATTTGTGCTTTTTAAAAAAATTTGGGACTATGATTGCAATTAATTTTTCTTTTTCTTTTTGTTTTATTTAAAGAGAGTTGTATATTCCTCATTTCATAATTTTTAATTGAAAAAATAGGTGAAGATGACTTTTTGCGTAATGAATGTGGAAATAAGGGTAAAAATGCCAACAAATGAAAGGTCGAGATATTTTTCACAATAACAATGAGAGGTGAGGACGTTACGTGCTAATTACCCTAAATATATTTATCCAAAGGGTGATGGCAAGGAAGATGGGGACTGGGAGGAAGAAAACAAGAAATATGTTTAATCAATTCCCATAGTGGAATTTAAGGAGACTTGTTGACTCACTACCCCTACCCCTACCCCTACACCTACCACCCATAATTTATAGAGCCTCCTCCGCCTAACCGCTGCCTCTCATCTCTAAAGTTGCTTCTTTAAATTTTTCAATCCTTGTTAATATTTTAAATAGCATAAAATATAGCTAGATATGAAGGTTAACCTCCATACTTTACAAGTCTAAGCCTGTTCAGACGAGACCAAGACGTAAAAAAACGTATACTTCTTTCCAATATTATTTTATATTTTTAATAATTCTAAAATTATTCAATAATTAAAATAATACCTATCAAACATCTATAATTGAAAAAACACTATATTAACTTAATAATTACTATAATTAGTCAATTATCTACTTTTTAAATTTCGAAAATGTAAAAACTACACTATATTTCTTAATTTCAATTTTTGACGTGTTTTAATCTTTACCTAATGCATTATTTTAGTTCAAAAGCACCTATAAAATTATTTGAGTTGAACAATAACTAAACAACTTAGCCTTCATTCGTTTAATTTGTAAGTGATTTATAAAAATTAATAGTACTGGAATCTATAAAATGTGTGAATAATAACTGAGTAAAAATTATGAGTGCCTCAAAAAAATTGTTATTTGATTTGACCGAATTTATAAACATTTTATAGATTGGCTGCTAAAAACAAATTGCACTTGAATGAATTTTTATAAACTGATTGCTAAAACCAAATTGTATAGAATCGTATATGTAGGAATAGTACCATTTGGATCAAGTTCGGATATCATCCATTCACTTCTTATCAACCGAAACCTCTTAAAAACACGTTCCAAAATTTAGTTGAACCGACACCAAGATTTTTAATTGATAGTCATTTCAAGGATACATGAATGTTCGTACTATATGACAGCAATTGAAGGGCATTTTAGAACAACAAAAGTACGCGTCAAAAAAAAATCAGTGAGCAGTGTCTTAATCTCTGCATATTCTACCTACTTAAACATGAATTGCTCCTCATCTGTGAATCCAATCCAATTCTGTAGGCTTGAGCCTACTTGTAATATGAGTAGGATCTACAAAAAATTTGACAGATAATTGATTGTACAACTTTTTGACAATTCATCATTTAATTTTTCTTAAGACTGTCAATCTTTCGACACTGTAATATCTCAATTTAAATAACATATAACAGAACTTTTTATATCATATAAAAAGGAGACCGTTAAAAGGAATTTTAATAGGATTACCTCTATAATATAAACTAAATTTTGATAACAAAAACTCCCTTTAATTGCAAATAAAATTTCTTGCTGAGACCATAACTATGGATTCCACTCAGAAATTGAAACATTCAATGTTGACAATATTTAGAAAATAAGGGGTTGTACTCTTTGTGTTTTGAGTTTTGTATTTTGAGTGTTCATTTTGAGATTGTTGAAAATGTGTTCTTTTTGGCATTTTGAAAAATTGTTTTGAAAACACTCAAATCACATTTTGAAAATTTTGACTTGATTATAACTAAAAATGCGTTTTCAAAAATAGGAAAGAGAACGCGTTTTCACTGTTTTAAAAAATTGAATATAAAACGATTTCAAAATGGTAAAGAGAATAGACCCTAATTGTTTAAGTTTGAACTTTCTTCAATCAAGATGTGCAGATGAGTTTTATCTATTTTAGTCTTGCATTTGCTAAAGTAGGAAAGTGTAATCCAATCAGGCATTGAGATACAAGTGTACGTGTATCTGATTGTTCTAGGAAGAAAACAAATATGTTGGGGCCCACCTATCTGATTGTTCTAGTGAAAAGAATCCCTGTACGTGGCGATTAATTCTAAATATAATTATCCAAAAGGAGATGGCCAGGAAGATGGGCACAGTGGAGGAAGAAAACAAGAAATATGTTCAATCAATCATTCTCCATAAGCACCCCTGAAATTTAAGGAGATTTTGATGACTCACTACCCGTATCCCTATCCCTATCCCTACCCACCCCCATATATTCTAGAGCCATCTCTCCTCTGGTATATTTATACATAGAGCCACCTCCGTCAAGCCAGCCACCTCAGTCAAGCCGCTGCATCTCATTTCTAAAGTTGATTTCTCAATATTCTAAAATGGGTAAATTATCATTAGGTGTGCAAGTCATGGTTCAAATTTTACAAGCCTAGGCAAACTTAAACGAGACTAGGCGTAAAAAAACGTTTACTTATTTTTACTATTATTTTATATTTTTAAGCATTTCAAAAGTAATTTAATAATTAAAATAATATCTACCGAACATTTAAAATTAAGAAATATTATATGTACTTAATAATTACTATAATTAGTTAATTATACAATTTTTCAAATTTTTGAAATGTAAAAGGTAGAATATTTCTCAGATTTTTAATTTTCAACAAGTTTTAATCTCTTACCTAATGCATTGTTTTAGTTCAAAAGCACCTATGAAAATTATTTGAGTTGAACAGTAACTACATAGCTTAGCCTACATTTGTCAAATTTATAAGTGATTTAAAAAGATTAATAGTATTGGATCCTATAAAATGTGTGGATAAGAACTCAATAAAAACTATGAATTTTTGGTTAAAATTACTATTTAACTGAATGTTTTATAAATTGATTGTTGAAAACAAACGGGTTTTTCTACATAAGGGGTTACATAATATGATGTGGATGAAAAAGTAGACTATATTTTAAACTAACAAATTGTAGAGTGCCATATGGTGTTATGTTACCCATTATATAACCCACGATGTGCATATAGCAAGATCTAAAACAAATTTTATAGAATCGTACATTCAGGAATAGTGTATTATTTTGATCAAGTTGGAATATCATCCATTCACTTCTTATCTACTGAAACCACTTAAAACACGTTCTGTAATTTAGTTGAAGTGACACCAAAAATTCTAATTGATAATCATTTCATTGATAAATGAATGTCCCTACTATATGATCGTAACTAAAGAGCATTTTAGAACACCAAAAATATATGAAAAAATATCAGTGAACCGTGCCTTAGTTTCTGCATATTCTACCTACTTAAACATGAATCGCTCATCATCCGTGAATCCAATTGCATAAGATTGAGCGTACTTGTACTACTGGTAGGGTTGATCAAAACTTTGACAAATAATTGATTGTACGACTTTTTGACCATTCTTCATTTGATTTTCCTTTAAATTATCAATCTTTCGACATTATTATATCTCAATTTAAGTAACGTATAACATAAATTTTTATATCATGTAAAAGGAGATAGTTAAAGGAACTTTGATTGGATTACCACAAGAATATAAAGCAAATTCGGATTCAAATAAAATTGCTTGCGTGAGACCATATCTATGGATTCCATTAGTTTCAAGTTTCTTCGAGACGTTATTCTAACTATTTAATTTCATTTTAAATATCGTAAAATAAAATTTTATTTATTTGAAACAACGAGCAATAATAATCCAACATTTTGGTTAAAGTAGTAAAATATTATCCAACCAAGCATCTTCAAACAAGTGTACGTGTCTATATATAGACAACCACATGATTTTTATTTCAGTGGCGAAAATATTGTAATCAAAGAATCTTATGTGCATCAAACAAGTGTATAGTTATGATAGGTTTCAACTTGTAATTGACTATTCCGTAGAAAAATTAAAGGGAGTTATAATTAAACTCAAAGTGTCAATAGGTTGGTGGTATAGATCTTGAAGGAGTTAAAGAGCTCAAAGATGTCTAAAAAGATCCCATATGATTAATGTGATGCAATTAGAAATCAAATCAATGTCAAAATGCCGCATAAGTCATGCTCCAAATTCTCAGTTACAAGTTGCGACAATTTTTTCACACAAAAAGTATTCGAATTTGAAAAATACTACTCCTAGAAGAATTGTATCCCTTTGTGTTAAGTTTTCAAAACACTTTGAATCGCCTCAATTTGATATTAGGAGAAAAGAATATGATAAAAATACCGACAGTTGCTCGGAAGAGCTCATTGGCGGCCCTCAGACGCTTGAATGCCCAAAATAGAACTTTGGCCGCTAGTTAGGCGCTAGCATGATGCTCAAGCGGTCTTATTACGTGCCTAAACCTAGATTACAATTTTTAACGTTTTTACATTCCCAAACAACTTTTTACCATTGCATATTATATATACCCAAGCCATAATTCATACCAAACCATCTCTGTGCTATTAGTTGAGCCTTTATTCATTCAAGGGAACAAACATAAATTTCTATAATCTATTGATTCTGCCATAAGATCAAACAGCAAAAACTCTTACATTCACCTATAGGCTTTCAGAGTGCTGAAGTTGGAAAAGAGAAGCTAGGAGTTCTAGCACTTCAGAACAAATTCGTTCTTGGTGATCCACGCAAAAAGAAAAGTAGCCTAGAGTTGCTGGGAAGTGGGGGTCATCAAAGAGTTCTTCGATGAATTACAAGTTGAATTGTCAAAGTTAGCTAATGTTTAGCAATATCTTGATCAATTGTGAATTAAATCTTCTAGTGAATTTTTGGCAATTTTGCTTACAAGTTTTTGATCCTAAGTAGGGATTTTCCTTTGTCATCATATATGATGTTAGTTATTTTATTGTTTTGATCTGAATATTTGTGATTGTTCAAACTTAGGGGTTAATATTAATTATCCTTTTATAATCAACTAGAGACAATAAAAGTGACTTGTTGCTTGGTATTGTGTTAACTCCACATATTTGGATTAATATTTTCTAAAAAATGTATCTGATCTTAATTATGATTTGTGACCCAATTTTTGTCTAGATGAGTCTATAGTTATGATTTGTGAGCCAATTTTTATCTAGATCAGTCTATCACATTCTGATGAAGTATCTGAAGATGATGTGGATATGCATGAAGCTTGATGCTACCAAAATTCGTACCTGGATGAATTCAAGCTGCACGAGAGAACCCCACACGGTCTGGTCTTCTTCAATACCTGAAACAAAGGCAGCGAGGTGTGTCCTCGTTGCCCCTCCGATGCTTAAGTCAGTTAAACTTCTTGAGAGAAATTTATGCTGGATGACTGAATTAAAACCTACCTCAATGGCGAAGTTGGGTTGCATATTTATAGATGCCGATGGTGGAATCCTAGAAGGATTGAACTTCCTGTGTGGAGGAATCCTAGAAGGATTGTACTTCCTGTAGTTTTAGTTATTTTGGGTGTTTGAGTTGAGTTGGGATTGTGGAGTTTGTAATGGATTAGGGGAGTGTAATGAATTCGGGCGTTCATGGGTGTTATTCGTGTGGATCGGGGAGATGTGAGGACAGCTGGGTGGTGTGGAGCTCGAGCTCGACCTGGACCAAGACCATTTTTTGGGCCAATGGTGGTGGCCTAGGTCGGGCCCATTACTCGAGGTCGGGTTTATGAGACATCAAAGCTTATGACCAACTACATAAGGAAAGTATCATGTTACGTAAGGCTAATAGATCAATCTTTAACTTAAGGCTAATAGATTAGTTTTTAAGAAACTGAATGAATTTGAATTAGAAAAAGAGAGACTTATAGTCAAACTTGAAGAACCTACCATTGGTCTGGATGAGTTGAGGGATGAAAAAGAGTCCTTAGAAGTTAAGGATAAGACTCTTACGAGTGATCTTGAAAAAATAAATATCCAACTTCAATATTTCTCTAGTGGATCTAAGAAGATTGATAATATGAGACATCATAGGCCCCCGTGTTTATGAGACATCATAGGCCCCCGTGCATTTGGGCCTTGGCTGTTCTGATTCTTGGAACTGCGAGCCCAGATGCATCGAGGTATGAGTGGATTTGGGCCAGACCTGATGGGCCTTGGAGAGTGACAGCTGAGCCGCCACGTGTAAGTTAGAGGACTTGTCCGTTGATGGGTGACATGTGGCAATCATGAAGGGTCAGGATGAGGGGACTTTTCATCTTCCCCTTGACCCCTATAAATACCCGTCGTTTTCACCTTCCATTTTCACTTTTAACTTTTTACTCTCAACTTCCGGCAGTTCGAGTTCGAGGGCGTATAGTGTTTGTTGAGCGTCGATCTTTGGAGAGGTAAGCGTTCGAGCCCTTAAGTTAATTTATTTATAATGTCAAGTAGCAGTAGTGAGGGATCGAGTGGGGGTAGTAGTAGTAGCCAAACGTCTAGGAGTTCAAACGCTAGAGACCCCGACCCCGATACCACATCTCTGATACCAATGGCAGTGCCCATCGACTCGCACCCCGAGGTCGAGACCATAATGACATACCCTAGGATATCGACCATGTACAAGGAACACGTGGTTATCAAAATTGCGAGGGAGTTCGGGGTCATGCCTGCTTGTGATGTGAGAACCCCTGGGCCCAACGAAACGGTGTTGGATGCTCGGGATGGAGAGATAACCTTTTTCCGGGATGCTCTTAAGGCGGGGCTTAGGTGGCCACTACACCCTTTCTTCCTCGACTTCTTGACCTCGTACATGATATGTCCAGGCCAACTAGCCCCAAATGGTTGGAGGCTACTTGTTTATTTCTTCATCCTGTGTAGGTGTCTCGGGGTAGAACCTAGGACTGACCTTCTGAGGATGGTGTACGACTTGAAATACTCGCCGGGGTTCAATTGTTTTGTGTATCTGTCGGCGAAGGAAGGGTTTAGGACGCCTGACACCCCGAGCTCTCTTCGTGGCTGGAAAGAGAGATATTTTTTTGCTAGTCCACAGAACCTCGACCATCCTTTTAGGCCGATGTGGTCAGTCCCCGATAAGGATAGGTTTAATGAGGGACAACCCTACGTCGAGGTTTTGGAGAGAGATAGGCTGAAGTTAGTTAATCGCGAGCCATTGGCAGCAAAAGTGGATTTCTTGCTCGAGAACGACACCCTCGAGCTTGCCAACGTGAGGGGCATCGAGGGTATGAGTCGAACCCTCACTGATTTTGCCATTTACCCGAACTCAGATCGAGCTGATGACTTGTCTTTTTCTTGCAGAATTTGAGATGTCTTTCAACCCCGCAGCACTTCTTGCCAACGTGCACAAGAAAGCCAAAGGCCCCCAGGCCAAACCACCGGCCCCGTCAAAGGGGAAGAAAAGAGCTCAGGACATGACCCCGAGCATAACGTCCAATGAGCCCGGGCAGCCTTCGAAGAGCCCCGGGCCTCAATCGCAGCCCTCTCCTCGTCTTTCTGGACCTCGAGGCCGTCCAGAGATCATCGATTTGGAGGATGATGTGCCTCTGTCTCAAGAGGTGCTCGAGGAACATGCTCGATGCCCCTTGATTCCTTCAATGGTTGCCAAGTACAAAGCTGAGGTCGATCCTGGAGAGGGTGTTCGGGCTCTTGAGCTGATCACATTGAAGGTATGTAAGTCTGCTTTGGTCAACGACTTTTACGTCGATGATGTTTTATGTTTTGATCGATGTTGCCTATGCAGGCCCTGAGCATGGCTCGAGGTCTGTCTTTGAGGAGTCTCGAGTCCTCGAGCAAGGTTGCAGATCTCGAGGTACAAGTAGAGGAGAAAGAAAAACGCCCGGGGAGGCGAAGCTCGAGCTTATCCAAGTGCGGAAGGGGGTCGAGGACCAGCTGAGCAGGGCTCGAGCTCAGGCCGTCGAGGAGTTTAAAGGGTCAGAGGAGCAGAAGACACTGCTCGGGGAGTACGGCTCGGGCTCCTATCATTATGGGCTGAGGTTGGCCCGATCTTTTCTGAGGATGAAATTGCCCGATGATGTGAAGCCCGTCATCGACGACCTGAAGTCTGTCAAAAAGCTTGCCAATGAGCTCGAGCTTTCTGCGTCGGAGACCGAGGATAACGTCGATGAGGAGGTCGAGGATAACGCCGTCGTGAATGCTGATGATCTAGACTAGGACCCCCGATCTCCTTTGTATTTTAATTCCCCTTTTTGTTTTGAAATGTAAACTTTGTTGCCCGAAGTGGTATGAATGAAAGAACGATGTTTCTATGTTATCGAGCTCGAGTTTTTTTTATGCGTCTTGTACCGCACTTCGAGTTTTTCCATTGCGTGAGAGAGATCGGGGTTCTCAATTGGGTATGTCGTCGCCCGAGTAGCTCGAGTCCTTTGGAGGAGCTCGAGCTTATTACTTGGGCTTTTGGAGGCCAAGTAGCTCGAGTCCTTTGGGGGAGCGTATTACTCGGACTTTTGGGGGCCAAGTAGATCGAGTCCTTTGGAGGAGCTCGAGCGTATTACTCGGACTTTTGGGGGCCAAGTAGATCGAGTCCTTTGGAGGAGCTCGAGCGTATTACTCGGACTATTGGGGGCCAAGTACATCGAGTCCTTTGGAGGAGCTCGAACGTATTACATGGGCAATTTGAGGGCCAAGTAGCTCGAGTCCTGTGGAGGAGCTCGAGGCGTATTACTTGGACAATTTGAGGCCAAGTAGCTAGAGTCCTTTGGAGGAGCTCGAGCGTGTTACTTGGGCTTTTGGAGGCCAAGTAGCTCGAGTCCTTTGGAGGAGCTCGAGCGTATTACATGGGCTTTTGAGGGCCAAGTAACTCGAGTCCTAGGAAGGAGCTCGAGCGTATTACTTGGGCAATTTGAGGGCCAAGTAGCTCGAGTCCTACGGAGGAGCTCGAGCGTATTACTTGGGCTTTCGAGGGCCAAGTAGCTCGAGTCCTATGGAGGAGCTCGAGTGTATTACTTGGGCTTTTGAGGGCCAAGTAGCTCGAGTCCTATGGAGGAGCTCGAGCGTATTACTTGGGCAATTTGAGGGCCAAGTAGCTCGAGTCCTATGGAGGAGCTCGAGGCGTATTACTTGGGCTTTTGAGGGCCAAGTAGCTCGAGTCCTATGGAGGAGCTCGAGGCATATTACTTGGGCTTTTGAGGGCCAAGTAGCTCGAATCCTATTGAGGAGCTCGAGCGTATTACTTGGGCAATTTGAGGGTCAAGTAGCTCGAGTCCTATGGAGGAGCTCGAGGCGTATTACTTGGGCTTTTGAGGGCCAAGTAGCTCGAGTCCTATGGAGGAGCTCGAGCGTATTACTTGGGCTTTTGAGGGCCAAGTAGCTCGAGTCCTATGGAGGAGCTCGAGTGTGTTACTTGGGCAATTTGAGGGCCAAGTAGCTCGAGTCCTATGGAGGAGCTCGAGCGTGTTACTTGGGCAATTTGAGGGCCAAGTAGCTCAAGTCCTATGGAGGAGCTCGAGCGTATTACTTGGGCTTTTGAGGGCCAAGTAGCTCGAGTCCTTTGGAGGAGCTCGAGCGTATTACATGGGCTTTTGAGGGGCCAAGTAGCTCGAGTCCTTTGGAGGAGCTCGAGCGTATTACATGGGCTTTTGAGGGCCAATTAGCTCGAGTCCTAGGGAGGAGCTCGAGCGTATTACTTGGGCAATTTGAGTGCCAAGTAGCTCGAGTCCTATGGAGGAGCTCGAGCGTATTACTTGGGCGATTTGAGGGCCAAGTAGCTCGAGTCCTATTGAGGAGCTCGAGGCGTATTACTTGGGCTTTTGAGGGCCAAGTAGCTCGAGTCCTATGGAGGAGCTCGAGTGTATTACTTGGGCAATTTGGGGGCCAAGTAGCTCGAGTCCTATGGAGGAGCTCGAGCGTATTACTTGGGCTTTTGAGGGCCAAGTAGCTCGAGTCCTTGGGAGGAGCTCGAGCGTGTTACTTGGGCTTTTGGAGGCCAAGTAGCTCGAGTCCTTTGGAGGAGCTCGAGCGTATTACATGGGCTTTTGAGGGCCAAGTAACTCGAGTCCTAGGAAGGAGCTCGAGCGTATTACTTGGGCAATTTGAGGGCCAAGTAGCTCGAGTCCTACGGAGGAGCTCGAGCGTATTACTTGGGCTTTCGAGGGCCAAGTAGCTCGAGTCCTATGGAGGAGCTCGAGTGTATTACTTGGGCTTTTGAGGGCCGA
Source organism: Fraxinus americana (assembly GCA_035079005.1). NCBI lineage: Eukaryota > Viridiplantae > Streptophyta > Magnoliopsida > Lamiales > Oleaceae > Fraxinus > Fraxinus americana. The sequence continues at coordinate 22,629,438 of CM068726.1, read as the reverse complement.
GTAGCTCGAGTCCTATGGAGGAGCTCGAGCGTATTACTTGGGCAATTTGAGGGCCGAGTAGCTCGAGTCCTATGGAGGAGCTCGAGCGTATTACTTGGGCAATTTGAGGGCCAAGTAGCTCGAGTCCTATGGAGGAGCTCGAGGCGTATTACTTGGGCTTTTGAGGGCCAAGTAGCTCGAATCCTATGGAGGAGCTCGAGCGTATTACTTGGGCAATTTGAGGGTCAAGTAGCTCGAGTCCTATGGAGGAGCTCGAGGCGTATTACTTGGGCTTTTGAGGGCCAAGTAGCTCGAGTCCTATGGAGGAGCTCGAGCGTATTACTTGGGCTTTTGAGGGCCAAGTAGCTCGAGTCCTATGGAGGAGCTCGAGCTTGTTACTTGGGCAATTTGAGGGCCAAGTAGCTCGAGTCCTATGGAGGAGCTCGAGCGTGTTACTTGGGCAATTTGAGGGCCAAGTAGCTCGAGTCCTATGGAGGAGCTCGAGCGTATTACTTGGGCTTTTGAGGGCCAAGTAGCTCGAGTCCTTTGGAGGAGCTCGAGCGTATTACATGGGCTTTTGAGGGCCAAGTAGCTCGAGTCCTTTGGAGGAGCTCGAGCGTATTACATGGGCTTTTGAGGGCCAATTAGCTCGAGTCCTAGGGAGGAGCTCGAGCGTATTACTTGGGCAATTTGAGTGCCAAGTAGCTCGAGTCCTATGGAGGAGCTCGAGCGTATTACTTGGGCAATTTGAGGGCCAAGTAGCTCGAGTCCTATGGAGGAGCTCGAGGCGTATTACTTGGGCTTTTGAGGGCCAAGTAGCTCGAGTCCTATGGAGGAGCTCGAGGCATCTTACTTGGGCAATTTGAGGGCCAAGTAGCTCGAGTCCTATGGAGGAGCTCGAGCGTATTACTTGGGCAATTTGATAGCCAAGTAGCTTGAGTCCTATGGAGGAGCTCGAGGCGTATTACTTGGGCTTTTGAGGGCCAAGTAGCTCGAGTCCTATGGAGGAGCTCGAGCGTATTACTTGGGCAATTTGAGGGCCATGTAGCTCGAGTCCTATGGAGGAGCTCGAGGCGTATTACTTGGGCTTTTGGGACTCGAGCTCGATGATGACAGTTCAATCATAACAAAAATCGAAGCATATTTGAAGGTCGTGCTCGGGGTTTAGGAAGTACTGGCTGCCTTAATATGTTTGCTTGTATTCTGATAGTTTGCGTTACATGTGTGTTGGCCATAGCCGAATGCGTAAACTATTCGAGGGCATGCAAGCCCAAACCAAAACTTTAGAAAGAAAAGAAACGAAACACTAAACTCGTTCTGAAAATATCTCAACGGAATAATTAAAAACTAAACTAGTATTGCAAATACCTTAGGCCCTTGTTACTTGGTTGCTTGAGTCAGTTACTTATGATGAGTGATGGATGTGTTGTCGTTGTATAGCAAAACTTAGTGCGAACTGATGAGCACCCACGGGTCCTTGAAGCCTTGTTGCGTGGCCGATTATTTGTAATAAACTTTCAAGTTGTCGGCGTTCCATGGCCTTGGGAGCGGTTTCCCCGAGGTGTCCCTCAAACTGTATGTTTCCCCTTTCACTTTTCGTATCACTTCATAAGGTCCTTCCCACGTGGGTCCTAACTTACCCGGGGGATGTCCGGCTGCCGCTGCCTTCCTTAAGACCAAATCGCCAACTCTGAACCTTCGGGTCTTTACCTTTGTGTTGAAGTGCTTTGCGGTTTTGTTTTGGTAACTTGCAGCTCGTAGGGAGGCCTGTTCTCGCACTTCCTCAATCAAGTCAAGATGCTCTGTTTATCATTTCTTCACTGCGGGGGTCAATTATCCTTTGTGTTGGGATGCCGACCTCGACCGGGATCATGGCCTCTACGCCAAAGGCTAACATAAAAGGGGTCTCTCCCGTCGTTGTTTTGTGAGAGGTCCTGTATGTCCAAAGTATAGCGGGCAGCTCTTCGGGCCAGCTTCCTTTGGCATCTCCAATCCTTGTTCTAAGGTCTTGCAATATAATCCGGTTTGTTACTTCGGCGAGACTGTTACTCTGAGGGGTGTGCGACCGAGGTTAGGCGATGTTCAATCCCGAGGTTGGCACAGAAGTTCCTAAATTGCGAATTATCAAATTGCCTTCCGTTGTCCGTTATCAGAACTCTCGGTATCCCGAATCTGCACACAACGGACTTCCATACGAATGACCTGAGTTTGGGTTCCGAGATTATCGCCAGGGGTTCAGCCTCCACCCATTTTGTGAAGTACTCTACTGCGACAGCAACAAATTTCACTTGACCTTTTGCCAGTGGAAAAGGCCCAAGTATGTCCACTCCCCATTGCTCAAAAGGGGCAGCATGGGGTATGGAGGTTAGTTCCTCAGCATGGGTATGTATCAGATTACCGAACCTCTGGCACTTATCACATCTCTTCACATAGTTCGTAGCGTCCTTCTTCATGGTTGGCCAGTAATACCCGTATCGTATGAGCTTGTAAGCTAGTGCGCGAGCCCCTTGGTGATTTCCACATATACCTTCGTGTACTTCTGCTAAGGCTTGAAGGGACTCGGTCGGCTTGAGGCATCTGAGGTAAGGGAGAGTGAAGCTTCGCGAAACAAAAATCCTCTGATGATGCAATATCTTGAGGCTCTAGTCTTGATGCTTCGCGCCTCTCTTGGATCATGAGGTAGGTTCCCATCAGCTAGGTATTCGAATATAGGATCAATCCAAGAAGGCTCTTGGTCAATGTCCATGATGCTTGGCTTTTGCGTTATGCTAGGTTCTGTCACCATTTTGACATGCACTGTTCTGTCTAGTCCGTCTATCCCCATGAACATAAGTCTAGATAGGGCGTCGGCCTTAGTATTGTCTGCTCTAGCAATTTTGATGATTTCACAGTCCTTGAAACATCTTCGGAGGTCATGTACCTTTAGGCAATACAAGCTCATTTTCTCTTCTCTTCTCTCGAAAGTGCCCTCGATTTGGCCAACCACAAGTTGTGAGTCACTAAAGACTTTAATATGCTGAATGTCAAGATTGCATGCAAGTTCCAGAGCAAGGATGATGGCTTCGTACTCCGCTTCATTGTTAGTGGCCTCGAATTCAAATCTGAACGCGCACTGAATCTCGATGGCCCTGCTAGGGTTAGTGAGTATGACTCCTGCACCCGACCCCGAATTGTTAGATGCTCCATCCACGAAGGTTTCCCAAATTTCCAAGTTCTTGATCGGGCCAGAATCCATTGGCCCCCGAGGCCTTGGGGTCAGTTCCGCGATGAAGTCTGCTAAAACCTGCGCCTTAATGGCGGGCCGTGGTTTAAACTCTATGTCAAACTCACCCAGTTCAACTGCCCATTTCAGTAGTCTTCCCGAGACATCTGGCTTCTGAAGTATGTGCCTAAGCGGTTAATTGGTGAGCACAATAACTGGATGAGACTGGAAATACTGGCGTAGCTTCCTGGCAGCCACGACCAATGCCAATGCAAGCTGTTTGGCTAGGGTGTACCGAGTCTCTGCATCGAGAAGCACCTTACTGACATAGTAAATAGGTCTCTGGACCTTTCCCGCCTCCTTCACCAGCACTCCACTTACCGCATTCTCCGAAACGACCAAGTACAATAGTAATGTGTCACCTGGTTCCGGCTTGGTGAGGACCGGGGGCGTCGATAGTGTTTGCTTCAGCTTCTGAAAAGCAACACTGCACTCCTCGCTCCAATCAAAGTTCTGGTTACCCCTCAAGGTTTTGAAGAAGGGGACACACCTGTCAGCTGCTCGAGAGACGAACCTGTTCAGTGCCGCTACTCGACCTGCCAATCTTTGAATGTCCTTTTTGCAGGTCGGGGCTTGCATTGACACCAAGGCTTGGATCTTGTCCGGGTTGGCCTCTATTCCTCTATGTGTGATCATGAACCCTAAGAACTTGCCGGAGGCTACTCCAAACATACATTTCGTGGGGTTCAGCTTCATTCTGTACTTCCGCAGTGTGGCAAATACTTCCTCAAGGTCTGCAATGTGACCTCCCACTTGCTTGCTTTTGACGACCATGTCGTCTACGTACGCCTCGATGTTCTTCCCTATTAGGTGAGCGAAGATCTTGTTAACTAGCCTTTGATAGGTAGCTCCTGCATTCTTTAGACCGAAAGGCATGACTTTGTAGCAGTAAATGGCTGAATCTGCCATAAATGAGGTCTTCTCCTGGTCGTCTTCCGACATGAGAATTTGATGGTACCCAGAGAATGCATCCAGAAAGCTGTACAACTTATGGCCTGAGGTGCTGTCTACAAGACTATCGATTCGAGGTAGGGGATAGCTGTCTTTGGGGCATGCTTTGTTTAGGTCTGTAAAGTCAATGCACACTCTCCACTTCCCATTGGCTTTTTTTCACAAGAACGACGTTGGCAAGCCAATCGGGGTAATGAACTTCCCGAATGAATTTTGCCTTGACGAGTTTGGCAATTTCTTCCCGTATGACCTCTCTTCGTTCGAGTGCAAACTGTCTCCTCCTCTGCTTTACTGGTCTCGCACCCGGGGTTACGTTGAGCCTGTGTACTGCAACCTCCGGGTCTATTCCGGGCATGTCCTCAACGCTCGAAGCGAAAACATCAAGGTTGCAGGCTAGGCAGTCAACAAGTTGGGGTCTTGGTTGTAGGATCAAGGTCTCGGCCAATGGTGACTTTTCTTCCAGACTCGAGCTCGACCTCATCCATCTCTTCAACTGGGGCGAGCCTACCTCGATGCTCGAGGTCATGCTCGACCTCATATAGTTGCATGACGTCGGTCTTGATTTCGCGAACACTGGTGACATAGCACTGTCTTGCCACTGATTGGCTCCCTCGGACTACTCCGATCCCCCCGCTAGTGGGGAATTTCAATGCCAGGTGGAAAGTTGAGACAATCGCCCTGATTCAGTTTAGCAATGGCCTTCCCAGTATGGCATTGTAAGCCATAGGGGCGCGAACCACTTGGAATGTTGTGACATGCGTGACTCTCCTCTTTTCCGACCCCAATGTGAGGGGTAGTCCGACAACACCTTCCGGAATAACTATACCTCCCCCGAAACCCTGAAGGGGAGTTTTGATCGGCTTGAGCTGTTCTGATGATATACCCATCTGGACAAAGGCTTCATGCGATAGCACATTGGCCGCACTTCCGTTATCCACCAAAATTCTCTTCACTTCAAAGTTAGCGATGATCGCTGTTATGACTAAGGCGTCATCATGAGGAAAAGACACGCCCTCTAGGTCCCTCGACCCGAATGTGATGTCGTCTGCGTCACCTAGTTCTACGGTTGAGACCGAATGGTATTGCCTGGCGTATTGCTTACGCCCACTGTTGGAGTCGCCTCCCGAGGCGGTTCCCCCGATGATGACATTAATGGTCCCGGCAGTGGGTTGTTTATTCCCACCTTCAGGGGCCCTACCCCTATTCTGGTTGTCCCGCCGGCGTTTCTCTTCGCTGACATACGCGCCCAGGAAACCCCTCTTGATGAGAGCCTCGATCTCACATTTCAGAGCAAAACATCCGTCGGTTGTGTGTCCATGATCCCGATGAAAGTCGCAATACTTGCTCTTGTCACGGGCTTCAGGTGGATCTCGAAGTCTAGGGGGCCACTTCAACTCTTTAAGGTCCTTGATCTCCATCAATATGTTAGACCTTGTTGTGTTCAGACGGGTGAAAGGTGCCGGAGGAGGGTCTTGCCTTGGTTTGCTTCGCGCGGGATCCGGGCGATGGTTGGACTCATGAGGCCTTTTCAGCTCAGGCTTTTTCACAGGGATGGCATCTCTCTTTGGAAACATGGTCTCCTCCATGTTGATGTACTTCTCCGCTCGGGTCAGCAGGTCGGTTATCGACTTCGGAGGGGTCTTCGATAGTGACATTTTAAATGCCTCACATCTTACGGCATAGGTTAGGGCAGAAACAGCAGCCGTGATGTGGAGATCGGGGATCATAAGCCTCTCCTTATTGAACTTCGCCATGAAATTCCGAAGTGTTTCGCTGGGCCCCTGACGCATTTGCATGAGTGATGCGGCCGTCTTCCTGATGCGCTTGCTACTAGCAAAGAACGCGGAGAACTTGTCCGCCAGGTCTGCAAAGGAAGATACGGAGTTGGGTTCCAGTGTGGAGAACCAATCTCGGGCTGCGTTGGTGAGTGTTTGAGGGAATGCCTTGCACATAACGGCATCGGGTGCTACCTGCAAATTCATGATATCCGTGTATATGTTGAGATGGTTGATAGGGTCTGTTGTCCTGTCATACTCTTTCACTCGGGGGTATTTGAACCGATCCGGTAGGGGGTACGATAATACTTCGGGGGTAAAAGGGGTGTTAGGGGTGAATCCGGTTGCTGTCTGAGATTTCTGGAGCATTCCAGCCGCGATCCCCTCTTGGATGATCCGTGCAAGATCAGCCGAGTTCATAGTAATTGATTGCGAACCGGTGGGGATATGCTGTGCGTCTGAGGCTCTTGCTTCGTCGTGACCTGGGCTATGGGGTCACTCATCGGCCACGATATTACTCTGAGGTGAAGGTATCGGGGGTGTGGATATTTGATGTAGTAGCTGAGTGAGCATGGCCACCTGCTGGCGGAGCTCCTCCAACTCTCCGGGAGGGGCGGTTGCAGGTGGATGTTGTTCTCCCGATGATACGTCTTGGGGACCCGGATGGTCTCCGGCGAGGGGTTGGTTAAGAGCGGAAGAACTTGCTGGGAGGTGTCCTGAACGTATGTTCACCATGACTTTTGGTAGCGAGCTCCCACAGACGGCGCCAATGATGCTACTAAAATTCGTACCTGGATGAATTCAAGTTGCACGAGAGAACCCCACGCGGTCTGGTCTTCTTCAATACCTGAAACAAAGGCAGCGATGTGTGTCCTCGTTGCCCCTCCGATGCTTAAGTCAGTTAAACTTCTTGAGAGAAATTTATGCTGGATGACTGAATTAAAACCTACCTCAATGGCGAAGTTGGGTTGCATATTTATAGATGCCGATGGTGGAATCCCAGAAGGATTGAACTTCCTGTGTGGAGGAATCCTAGAAGGATTGTACTTCCTGTAGTTTTAGTTATTTTGGGTGTTTGAGTTGAGTTGGGATTGTGGAGTTTGTAATGGATTAGGGGAGTGTAATGAATTCGGGCGTTCATGGGTGTTATTCGTGTGGATCGGGGAGATGTGAGGACAGCTGGGTGGTGTGGACTCGAGCTCGACCTCGAGCTCGACCAAGACCATTTTTTGGGCCAATGGTAGTGGGCCTAGGTCGGGCCCATTACTCGAGGTCGGGTTTATGAGACATCAAAGCTTATGACCAACTATATAAGGAAAGTATCATGTTACGTAAGGCTAATAGATCAATATTTAACTTAAGGCTAATAGATTAATTTTTAAAAAACTGAATGAATTTGAATTAGAAAAAGAGACTTATAGTCAAACTTGAAGAACCTACCATTGGTCTGGATGAGTTGATGGATGAGAAAGAGTCCTTAGAAGTTAAGGATAAGACTCTTACGAGTGATCTTGAAAAAATAAATATCCAACTTCAATATTTCTCTAGTGGATCTAAGAAGATTGATAATATGAAGGTCTCAACAAACCAACTGGAAATAAAGGACGTTTAAGCTTTAATAAAACAAATTATGAACCCGCTTCTTCTTTCAAGAACAAGTTTGTACCTGTTTCGATTCAACCTAAGGTTCAAAACTTGAAACCTAAAGTGCTCCTAGGTTCATCCCACATGTCACCATTGTGGTAGGTTAGGACACATGCACCTAGGTATCGTAAACTCCTGAGTAGGACCAACTCAGTATCCACCTTTAACAAACCTAAGCGTGTAAGAGTCTGAGGATCGAAATCATATGTACAACATAGTTTCCCTTCACATAAGGTTTAAATTTAAAACTTGGATTAGCTCGTAGGTTCGTTCCCACATGTCATAACCATAGTGTGTTAGGTCACATAGGGTTTAAGTGCCGTAAGCCCTTCATTAGGAACAACAAACGAGGTCTAACTACTCATGTTAGATTCTTAACTAACCAAATGAGCCACTTGACTAAATTGATGATTCAATTGATTAAAATTACATCTTCTTCTAAGAAGATTTGGGTCAAAAAGAGTGAAATCAAATATCAAAGTGATGATATTAATTGTGGTATTGCAAGTGTTACTCTTCATGGAAAGAGAGTTTGTTTGCCTCATTGATTATGTTTTTAGGTGCATGTATATCTATATATTCATGCATGCACTCACATTCATTGTATTTGCTTTATTCCTTTATTATAAAAACAAACAAAAAATGATGAAAAAATGGGAAAAATAATTTTTGAAGTCATAGAACTTTCATTTAATATTTTTGAAGAAGTAATTTTGTAATCACGTACTAGTAAAAGTTTATGAACAGTGAATAAAGTTTTTATTAACTTTGTTTATAACTTATTCTGAGTACTTGATAGAAGTTATTATATGTATTATCTGTATTGCACTTATTAAACTCTTGTAAGTGAGTTTTGACCGCATGTGTGAAATTTAATATGGCGATATTTGTGTAGTGGGGAGTATTGTATTTCAAAAGAGTTGAATTGTTGTGATACAAAAGAATTGAATTGTTGTGATACATTTTATATTTTCTTCATATCATTTTTTACTCGAGAAATTAAATCTGCTGTGTATCTTAAAACTTGATTTTCTATAGTCATCTGACTTTAGAATCATAAGTCTAAAATTCGTTACAAAGATCATTAAACATACTTGATGAAAATAAGTTTGCACACACACACACATACACATGTATATGTTCTTAGGGGGGAGAAATAAAAGTTATACAAAGAAAAATCAAATATGAGCTTTTTATTTAAAATGTTCTAGTACACTGGGTTTGACTTTATACTTTATGGAATATATTCATTCACTTTGCATGTCATTTCTCACTGATTTAAAATTTTGAAACTTGCTTACAGGAATCACACATGTGTAACTTATACAATTTAATCCATATAGAAATAAAATAAGTTAGGTGGAAAAAGTTGACTATTTATAAATTATGCTTGTATAAGTAAGCAAATAACTGTTCATGGTCTTATTTTTAAAAATTCATGAAAAATAGTAGCCTCAAAAGAAAATTTTTATTCTCTCATCGCATATGTTGAATAATTTTGCATAATTTGTCCATGTTAATTTTTTTCTCATTTCTCTCAGTATTATTCATGAGTATATCAACGGTCTTCCCTTATTTTTTGTAATAAAAAGGGGGAGAAATTAATATTTATTTCAGAAAGTTGATTAGTATTTGATTAGGGGGTAGTTTATTTGTTTTTGATTGATTGTTTTCTCATTATTTTGTGTTGCTAGTTCAGCTATATATCTCATCTTGTCATGTTTAAATTCTAAGTTTTTTGATTATGTAGTAGTACATGCATTGGTGTTATACATATTTTTCTTGAGTTATGTATCTAACTTAGGTATGTGCCTTATTATAAAAGTTTCCTCTTACTTTTAATGTGGTATTGTTCCTTCCATGTATTTCCTAAAATATGTATGATAAGATTTGAGTTACGGTCTGGGAATTGAGTATTTATATTTTTATGAAACTATTTTTTTTATTTTAACTCTAAAATAAACGATTCTGTCACGGAATGTTAAATGGGGAGTTTGTTAGGTCTCTATTTATAATTGGCTATTCATTAGACAAAACTAAAGTAATGAAGTTGTAACTAAAGTCAAGGAGTAGATGTCTAAGAAGAACATATATGAACAATTAGAAGTCAAAGGAGTGCCAAAGTGTCTGTCAAGTGATTCAAATTTTAAAAATTCTATTTCTAAAAGAATTATATCCTTTTTAGTTAGCTTTCGAGAGAGAAGAATACGATGAAAATACTGACGGCTACTTAGACAGAGCTCCCTTGGCAGCCCACTAGATGCTTGAACGCCCAAAATAGAACCATGGCTGCTAGCTTAGTGCTAATCTGGTGCTCGAGCGGCCATGTTACATGCCCAAATACTATAGCACAATTTTTGGCCTTTTTACAATCCCTAACATTTCATATTGTATATACCCAAGCTATAATTTGTCTCAAACCATATTTAAAAAGTTAAAAATGAATTAATTGACAACAATAGCACTACTCAAATGATTGTAACTACGAGTATTTAAAAAGTTAAAAATGAATTAATTGAACACAACGAAGTATAGAAAAGGCATGCGAGTTGCAAGTGACTGCACCCCTAGGTCAGTGTCAAGTTCGGACTTTATATGAGGCCTAAAATGTGGTTGCCTCAGCCAACACATATTACGAAAAATATTGAAATTAAGTGGATGGTAATTGATCCTACAAAATATGTAGTTTCATCTGTTTAAATTATAATTTAAATTTTGTCAAACATGCATTAACTTTTTAGCAGAAAAGCCAGAGGCTAAGCACGACCCATGTCGAGTCTAGACTGGATTGCAGAGACCTAGAAAAAAGACATATATTGGATGATTTTCGTGTACTTGACTACTCAAGTTTGGCATGATCTACTCGTACATGTTGATATATTAATGAAATCCCAGAATTCAGTTTTCTGGCGTGTCTTCATTTCATAAGAGAACCAAACGATAGGGAAAAAAAAAAGATGATTATCACCTTATATGAAATTATTTGAGTTGAAGAGTAACTAAACAGCTTTGCCTTCGTTTGTCAAAATTTTAAGTGGTCATCTGAATTGTGTGGATAACAAATTTAATTTAATTTACTGCTTACTTTGATTATGTGGAAGATGAATTATCGTTGTTGTTTTTGTTGTCGATCTTCTTAAAATATGTTGCCAGGAGACAAGAAGAAAATAGCATAATCTCCAGTTATAATATTCCAAAATCTTATTCTTATTTTCTTCATTATGCTTGTAAACAGGAAGAAGGTTTCGAGTTGGAACCTTGGAAAATCGAAAAGTCATTGCTGTCGTGACCGGAAACAGCATGGTATGTTCATTTTCATAATGAAAATACAATGATTTATTTATTCTTTTCCTTTTTTAGAGGTAACAACACAATTAATTTAAACTATTATTTTATAGCTTAACTCAGGATTAGCGACACAGTTGCTGCTAAATTTATTCAAGATTGAGGGAGTACTTCACTATGGAGTAGCAGGAAATGCAAATCCTGAAATCCAAATAGGAGATGTTACAATCCCTCACTATTGGGCTCATACTGGCCTCTGGAATTGGCAGGTAACCATAAATATATCCACAATAATCTCATTACATGAACTTTACCATTCAGTAACAAGTAAAACCCATCGATTTAGGTGTTATGAAAACTGTCAAAAAAAGCTTGAAAAAATCGCAGATCATTTTCGCATGCAGTGAATCATTTTCCCATTAAATGACATCGATTAAACCCTTGCACATTTTTATGATCAGAGGTTTGGAGATGGACCTGATGATGAACTTGCATTTGAATCCAATGGAGACTACACAAGAAAGTACGGTTATCTTAAGTTCTCCGATTATGAAGTTGGCGTATTAAATGGGAAAAATTCAGACAACCTTCTCAATAACGTGTGGTATCAACCGGAAGAGATATATTCCACTGAAGGAGAACCTGAGAATAGACAGCATATCTTTTGGGTTCCTATTAACAAACACTACTATTCACTTGCAAAGAAACTTGAGGTTAATTTTCTACTATCATTTGATCACCGAAGTTTATTTACTACCACGAAATTTACTTAAAAAACTTAGCCCAGAAGATCGACACATTTGTTTACTTAAATTTAGTTTTTAATTATTCCTTGCCTGTATAGGATGTTGTCCTCGAAAGGTGTGTCAATTCTACTACGTGTTTACCTCAAACTCCAAAGGTAGTTAGAGTGCGAAGTGGGGTGAGTGCTAATGTGTTGGTAGACAATGCTGCCTATCGAGATTTCTTGCATACTAAGTTCAAGGCAACTCCGATCGACATGGAAAGTGTTGCAGTAGCCCTCGTATGTCGCCAACAAAAGACGCCTTTTGTAGTAATTAGGGCAATTTCCGATTTAGCTAGTGGTAGTTCTTCTATCGAAAGTTCTACCTTCTCTTCACTGGCTACTCAAAATGCAGTCAAGGTTGCACGTAAGTTCATCGCTTTGTCATTGGAGGAAATGCTAACCCTTGACGCGGCTCAGTAAAGTTTGTCAGCTAATGGTTTATGTGTGTTCTAGTATTGTCAGTCGATAGAACTCGACTCGACTCAATAAGGTTGTTAGCCAATGTTGTATGCACATATGTTCATATATGTACTCAGTTGTTCTCGTCAACTTTGTTATTAAATAAAACTTAGTCGAAGTATTCGACCATATTAATAATGTTGTTCGTATTTTGATTCATTTATATTTTCTATCTTTGAATGAATTTTGATAGACAACACACGTGCTGCATTAGTCTGTAAATTGACTGTTTCTTTTCAAGATCAACGAAGTGTAGATTAAATCCAAATGGCCATTGGAATGCGTATTTGGTAGATAGCTGGAATTAGTCGAGGAAATATAAATGCCAAATAATTAAAGGAATAAAGAATTGCAATATTTTACCTATTATTATTATTATTATTATTTTTTATTTTTTATTTTTTTTAAGTGACCAAAGGAATTGATCACTTGTCATTTAACAGTTTGGACGACTAAGAAGCAACAATTCTCGAGGTTGGACAGAAATAAGAAAGGAAAAAGCAATTTAATGAGACAAAAACGCGTGAAAAACTATTTTTAGAAAAGTATTGTGATAAAACGTCGCATAAACTATAAAGAATTATATTTGTAGAAATTTATAGTACAATATTTAATTTTAAAAATGATATTTGATAAATGCAATTTGTACACTTATTTGAGCAATATTACTAGGCTTTTATATCGTCAAAGTATTGATTTCTACTTAATTTGAATAATATTCTTTTGTTCTCAGTTCTGGACCCATTCACAAGCAATTGGAAAAGAAATGGGGATGAATTGACGATTGGATGGAAGGTTTGGAACTAGTATGCATTTGAATAAAAGTTGAAGAACAAAAATCAAGGTAATTTAGCGTGGAGGACCAAGATGGAAGAAAGAATAAAGAAAAATGGCTAAAAAGGGAATCCTAGAAGATTTTATAGCCCATTTATGTAGCCCGACCCTTAACTTCAATTAGAAGAGCTACCTAGTATGCCACGCTGTCGCCCCGTTTCCTACTTGGCGCCCATCCATGCCAATTTGACCTGAAAATTCAGTTTCCTTTCAAAATTCAATCTTAACAAGGAAACTTCCGTTTGGATCAGATATGCACGATTTTTATTGGCCTTTTGGGACTCTTTAGAAAGATTATAAATAACAACTTTCAAAACATAATTAGGGTGGAGAATTGATTGCAAAAAAAGGGGTAAAGAACGGAAGATTGAATTCAAGAAATACAAACATCAAATTCACACTACAACAAAAATAGCATACGGCAAAGTTTAAAAAATGTTGTTGTAGGCCTATGAAAACGTTTGGACGTGTGTTGCAAATAGAGGTGTTGTTGTAGAGTAGAGAGATACGGTAACATCTTTTGAACGTGGTTGAAAGTCTAGGCAACGTTTAAATAAAGTTGTCGTACATATACGGCAACGTTTGCCAAATGTTGCCGTATGGTGGTTTTTTTAAAAAAATAACAATAACAATTTATGCAAATAGATTGACAAAATTGAAAATATAACTTATGAACAAATTTTGGAATTGCATAAAAATTGATAATTTCATTACAAATTTTTGAATCCATACACTTGAAAATTAGAATGTGATACAACACCACTTAAATAAAAAGGAACTTCAAAATGAAATAAAATGGTAAAGGAAAAATTCAATTATAAACGGAACACATAAACTACTCTCTTTCTTATTTTCAGATGCTTTCACGGCTGCAGCACGTTCTTCAGCAGCCTTCTTCTCTTCCTTAAGTAAGAACATTAAGAATTGAGCCAACCTCTACAGAGCTTCGCTGATGATGAGCTTGTTTCCCAATGCCACTAAGGCCACTTGAAACCCATGAATAAATAACTCTGCAACCCAAAACCTACTAATCACTAGCAACAATAACAAATATAGTATAAACAATCACAATTTATGAATGATCGATAAATGTCACTAACTCAAGTAATCAGTTCATTCAATTGATGCAAAAGGAACTTATATGTTAGTTTAGAAGGATTGGACATTATTGTATTTCCGCAATACACAACTATATCTTCCCCAACAAAACAAATTCATATCCATAGACATACCCCATATGTAATTTTTTAAATATTATAATCACCCCCAACAGAAGACCCCAAAAGGCAGTAAATCTGGGAGAAAAAAAACCATTATCAAGCTGTAATAATCAGCCTATCAATGCATATGAAGGAACATTGAATAAATTAGCTAATTGTTAGTAAGATTAATATATAATATAGAATAAGAACAACTTTAATCACAATAACTTGATCATTCACAATACAATATTGAGACTGGCCAGAGTACAGTGGGTACATCAGGTCAAGGACAACATCCTGATGAACTTGTGAGAAAGAATATTGGATGTTGGTGCATGTAAGGCACAGAACAGAGGATTAGGAATATGATGGAACCAGATTGTTATTCTCCAAGTATGTTCAACAGGCATGCCAATCTCAAAAAGTGTAATAATCAAATGGTTCATCAATTCTTAACCATTTCTCAGGCTATATTAAATGTAGATCCAAGTATCTACAATCATAAAGGAGCAATATCTATTTCTAAAGGAGTTTCAGTAGGGTAAAATCTGAAACATATAAGCAAAGCTTATCTCGTAATACAACAAGTGATGAAATATCCCCAATGACCATAAATTAGAATCACTTCTGGCATATTAAAAAGAACAAAGATGTTTCACTAAATTTATGCAAATATAATTTTTCTGTGATAGTTCAACGGAGCAAATGCCTTGATATAGTAAGATTCTTTTGACAAGGGAAAGACTGCTTGATTATCAGTCACTCAATATGCTATAGTAAACTATGGACTTGTAATTATTGCATCCTTACTTAGCATTACTGCACTGATCGAGGGTATGCATAAAAGCATATTCTGCGATCTTATTGCAAGCATAAATCCTTTATTCAATTTGGCTTAGAAGTAAATTCCCCACACAACATACATTTAAAAACTGCTTGAGCAACAGAAAAGAAGCAAATGAAAATAAATGCACGCCTTCTTATACCTCAAACATGTTTTCATCTGGAAAACAAGATCCTTCATGTTTAAAGCTACGAGAAAGATCACAACGAAGAATCCTCAGCTTTCCTTCCTATAGTATTTAGAATTTAGAAGAAATTTATAGAGTACAAGATCAAACTAGAGATTCTTGACACAATTTTGTTGTTTACCTTGGTTCCACATACAAGTCCACCCCCTGCTGAAGGATGGAATGAAGCAACATCGACCTCATCTTTTGCTGAAGTATGGAACCAGAATGCAATATTGATACATAACGCATTGAGTTTTGATCCCACGACCACGATAATAGTTGCCTTTATAGATGACCAATGATTTCTTCATTCCAATTAATCGATTGGTTCCAGGACAGTGGCTTTCCAGTAACCACAGCCAGCACTCAAACTGCTGTAATTATTCATTACATTCATGTTTCTCTTGCTGCTGAAGAAATATCTCATCTCCTTCAAATCACCTTAAATACATAGAGGGATTTGTACAATGAATGAAAAATATGGGGAAGACGTGTGTAATGGGGAACCTAAACCCAATGGGAAGTTTAATGTCTTCACCTCCATTTCCATATCCCACACCAACGTTTGTCTATAGGAGAACTGAAACTGAACCTTGACCTTAAATCAAGCTGATAGAGGACAAATTGGGGAGACCCATGGCTGGGCTAGGTGCGCTAGGTGAAGGCGAACCCAACCCAAGTAGTCCGAGACCGCGGTTCGTCCGGACGGTGCCGGAATCAACGAAAAATGTGGCATGTGTTGCGACATTCGGGACTGCGTAGATGAATGGATGAAAATGGGAGTTGTTGGGTGGGAAATGTAGAGGATGTTGAGGAGGTTATGTTGGTACCAATGTCCGGCGGTCTAGGTGGTCGGAAGTCGCTGGAAAATTGGTGGCGGCAAAAATGGAAACGTGAATGAGTTTAGGATTAAGGTTATTATTGGTTCCCATGTATAAATTAATTTGGAATGTGATTGGATTCATTTAAATGGGCCATAATATTATTTGCAACGTTTGTCAAACGTTGCGAAATGTGACTTTTAGCAACGTTTATTGAGTGTTACGAAAGTTTTACCTTTAGCAACGTTTGTCCAACGTTGCACCTTTCGCAACGTTTTGATAAACATTGCTAAAAGTCACTTTTCACAACGTTTGGTGAACGTTGCGAAAAGTCTCCCCTTTCGCAACGTTTGTCAAACGTTGCTCAAGGTAAAATCTATCGCAACACTCAATAAACGTTGTTAAACGTGTCTACCGCAACATTTTTTTAAAGAACGTTGCTAAACTCATCTATATTAACCAGTGGCAACATTTACTTAACTAAAATGTTGCCAAAAGACCCTTTTGGCAACATGGACAAATGTTGCCTTTTTAATGTTCCAAATGACTATTTTTGTTGTAGTGTCAAGAATTCTGGGTGCTGAGTTATTTTTATTTCTTTTGCTCTCTTCTTCACAACATGTTGGGTTAAATTAATTTTATGTTAGGATCAAGATGAACCTTGCATTATGAAACTTAACTTTTGAATGATGTTTTTGACATTAAAGCACGTTTTTAGTTTCGAACAATTATGATGAGTTTTTTCTCTACAATTACTTGATCACTAATTGTATGAATTTTATGACTTGTTTTACCTTTTGAAAGATTGAAAATAAGTTAGACATAGTCATGATTGTCGTAAAGTCTTATAGGAGATAGTTTAGGTAATATTTAAGTATTTATAAATCTTTAATACATTTTTATATATTCAGACCCATCATAGAAAATATAAACGGGTCACATGTCAGAATATATTTAATTTTACTTGAGAGAGATTGTTAAAAAGAAAAAAAATTAGGAATATTAATATTCATAATTAAATCATGTTGTTAAATTTATAAGTTAATGTATTTTTAAAAAAAATCCTCCAAGGCATTATATAGTTACTGTATTTAAAAAAAAAAAAAATCCTCCAAGGAATTCAATCTTCTCTTTGAAAAATATCAATTCTAATAACATATAAATGGCATTATAAATTTTTCAAATGATCAAAAGTAACAGAAGGGGAATAATATCATGCCCTTGTTTGATTTTTATTTTTTGATAATTGATTTTGTGTAAAAGTAGTTTTTTCGAAAAATATGCAGTTAAAAAGTAAGCAAATATTATAGGCCCATGTGCAAAATTATTTTATATAAAAAATGTGTTGTTTTTTTCACACTGATTTCTGGCGATTCTTGGTGATTTCTATAACTCGTACCTATTTACAGATGAGTTGAGTTAATCACTCTAATTCTTACTGATTTTTTGACTCGTTCCTATGTTTGGGTGCCCAGGTTCGATTCTAATATTTATCACCTTTATTCTGAAACGTTAAGTTTCAGATTCTGATATTCTTCTCTAAACCCTACTCTATACATTTCTTTAAATTTGCACATTGTCCTTTTTTTAAATCCTGATTATTAAGGTAATTGGCCTGCCAGTGTTACCTTTGTCCAAGATCTCTTTGGAGGATTTGGGAATCTGAGGGAGCAATGGATCGAAGGGCGTTCGGCCCTTAAAACCTCTCAAATTGATAATTCAGTTTGATAAAGTGTATATAATATTGTTTTTCCGTGAAATCATATTATATAATCTGCTTTACTAGTTTCTACAAATTTTATGATAAGTAGATCTATCTATTTGATGTTGCAACTTCTTACTTAGAATTTTGAAAATGTGGTGAATATTTCATGTTATTTGATCATGATATTCTCTGAAATGCAAGGTGTTTTCCTTGTTAGTTTAGCCACAAGAAATTCAAATGAATGGATTCTTGATTCCAGCTTCACCTTCCAGATGTGTTCCATAAACAAAAGGGTTTACTGAATTTATTGACTTAAATGGTGGATAAGTTCAAATGGGAAATAAAATCGATTGGGAGACAACATTTACTAGAGAATAATTATATTCTTAAATCTACTAAAACGAAATATGTTCCTGACCCGAGAGAAATCTGATTTTCTTAGGTGCATTAGATGATGAATATGATACATGTTTTACTAAAATCCAATCGAATCGTAATGAAGTTATTTCTACGTCGAAATTAAATGGAATTTACACTTTACAGGCTAAACAATTGGTTGGAAATAGCTATGTTGTTGTAAATCTCTATTCTGATAAGTATTTAATATGGCACAACAGGCTTGGCCATATAAGTGAAAATGGACTATTAATACTTAAGAAACTTGGATGTTTTGGAAATGATAACATTAAAAGACTTAAGTTTAGTGAAGAATGTGTTATTGGAAAACAAAATAGAATGTGTTTTAAAACAGGGATTCACAAATAAATATCCATTCTTGAATATTTACATGCTAATATTTGGGGACTAGCATTTGTAAATGTTTTTAGTGGGTTCAGGCAATATCTACTTGTAGTAGATGACTTTTCGAGGAAAATATGAACTTTTTTACTAAATGAAAAATCTGATACTTTCAAAATTTTAAGCAATGGAAACTATTGATAGAAAATCAAACAAGAAAGTTAAAGCACTTAGAACATACAATGGCCTTGAGATCTGTAATTTTAAATTTAACACTTTTTATAATATGGCTACATATGAAGGTTAACCTTCATACTTTACAAGTCTAGGCTAGTTCAGATGAGACCCTGACGTAAAAAAAAAAAAGTTTACTTATTTTTTAATATTTTTAATCATTCTAAAATCATACAATAATTAAAATAATGCCTACCAAATGTCTAAATTTGAAAAACAGTATATTTACTTAATAAATACTATAATTAGTCGATTATATACTTTTTAAATTTTCAATGTGTAAAAACTACAGCATATTTCTTAATTTCAATTTTTGACGTGTTTAAATCTTTACCTAATGCATTATTTTAGTTCGAAAGCACCTATAAAATTATTTGAGTTGAACAGTAACTAAACAATTTAGCCTTTATTTTTTAAATTTGTAAGTGATTGATAAAATTAATTGTACTAGAATCTATAAAATGTGTGGATAATAACTGAGTAAAAATTGCTATTTGACTTGACTGAATTTGTACACGTTTTATAAATTGGTTGCTAAAAACAAATTGTACTTGAATTAATTTTTATAAATTGATTGCTAAAAACAAATTGTATAGAACAGTACGTGTAGGAATAGTGCCATTTGGATCAAGTTGGAATATCATCCATTCACTTTCTTATCAACTGCAACCACTTAAACACGTTCCACAATTTACTTGGAGCCACACCAAGATTTTTAATTGATAGTCATCTCAATGATAAATGAATGTCCCTACTATATGACCGTAACTAAAGAGCATTTTTAGAATAACAAAAATATACGGAAAAATATCAAAAATCAGTGAACCATGTCTTAATCTCTGCATATTCCACTTACTTAAACATGAATTGCTCGTCATCTGTGAATCCAATTCCATAAGCTTGAACCTACTTCTAATACAAGTAGTATCGATCAAAACTTGGACAATAATTGATTGTACAACTTTTTGACAATTCGTCGTTTGACTTTTCTTAAGACTGTCAATCTTTCGACACTGTTATATCTCAATTTAAATAACGTATACTAAAACATTTTGCATCATATAAAAGGAGACCGTTAAAGGAATTTTGATAGGATTACCTCAATAATATAAACAACATTTTGATAACAAAAAACTCCCTTTAATTGCAAATGAAATTTCTTGCTGAGACCATAACTATGGCTTCCATTCAGAAATTGAAACATTCAATGTTGACAATATTCGGAAAATAATTGTTGAAGTTTGAAGTTCCTTCAATCAAGATGTTATTTTAACTATTTAATTGAAACATTCAATGTTGACAATATTCAAAAAATAATCGTTTTAAGTTTGGAGTTTATTTAATTATTTTAATTATTTAATTGTATTTTAAATATCGTACACGTGAGTTTTATTTATTTTGAAACAACAAGCCAAAATAGTCCAGCATTTCCACGTATTTTTTACATGTACAGGAAAAATATCTTAATAAAAAAATCATATACGTAGCAAAGAAATGAATAGTTAGAAAACTAGAAAACCACATTTTTGTTCGGAACTGAGATCAAAATAAAGTTAATATTGTCTTTAGGTTTGTTACTTTCCTGTTTTTAACTTTTCATAATATCAAATTAATCTTTGTTCATTATAGCAATTATTTCTTAATTTTTTTTCGTCGAATTCTTATCTTCAACATTCCCTTAATTAGTATATCTCATTCTTACTGGTGATATATGTCAAAATATTTTGTTTCTATATTTTGAAATGAGGGGAAAATTTTTGTATTTTTAATTAATTTACTTTTTTTTTTAAATAAGATGAAAAATGAGTTGTTATATGCTATTTTTACGGACTTTTGGGATATAATTCATTATTAAATACAAAATTAGTTAACTAATGAAAAGTTTGAAGATAAGAATATCATAAAAAATATTATAGGGATGGAAACAGATATTTTTTTTTTATATAAATATAATTATACAAATAGTGATGGCAAGTGAAAATACGTTGTTTACTAACTAAGTTCGACCTTACGCGTGGAATTATTCTATAAAGAAACAAGTCACTTTTTAACAGTTTATAGATGATTAAGCATACAATTCAATTATTCTATATTTGAATACTATAGTTTGTAATATGAAAATCAATAAAGAATGAATACCAAAATGATGATGGAGTAACCCAACTGGATAAAAACTCCGATACCAAGACATTTACCTCCACTATAAACAATGTGGATTACAGTCTGTTTCCAACCTAGCAAATTCCACTAGTTCCCGCTATTGTAATTCCTGTGATCTCCAAGATCTGATGTTCCTTCAAACTCAAGATCTGCTACCGTAGATACTATCTAGCCAACTTACTAAATCTCCCGATCTACCTCCTGTAGCCTCCAAGATCCTCTGTAAATTCAAGACTCCCAATCTTCAATTGCCTCTTCCAAGTGGATATCCAGAAATCACCTATTCCAATTCCTTTTCCTGCACCTTTTCCTGCACTTGTAGTCCAACCTCTCTCAACCTCTAGAAACTTCTGAAGTCCAACTGAGAAAGTACATTCCTCAAAGTGTCAAGGAAGTCAGGTGTTTTGGATTCATGAATTTTGATATTTTCCCAAAACTTGGTTGCTGGATCTCAAGAACGATATGGATGAATCACCAAATAATTATACACTTGGATATCTCAAAATATGATGTGGATGTGTTATACAATGAAAGCACAATAAAGCAACCACACAGAATTCGTCCCAAATTTCTGTATTTATAGTTGGGGACACTTAGGTGTTATGGGCTGTGTAAAACTCTTTAAAATCACGAATTAGGTCTCACCGCATAAATATATCACTCGAGCGACAGGGAGGCGAAATGCAGGCAATACAGTTTCTGTTTCTGACGCTCGAGCCAAGTCTTAGCAACAATCTAGCGAAATTTCGGCAGCGCATTTTCCTTGTTTTCAACCTTTAACCTTAATTTAACTTATCTATACAAAATTGTACTCCACTTCTTGACTTTTACACATGTTCAATTAAGTATTTTTTGTTCACCGAATTGCCAATTACAATATTGAACATAAAAATCTCCCCATTTTGCATTCTGTGACAAAACTATACAAATACAATTAAGGTAGTAAAATAAATCAAACTAAACTTCCCAAGTTACTCAAGTTCTTTTACTTCTTGTATTCCTTGGTATACCTATTTCCTAAAATAAAAAACTCAATACCAGTGTAAAAGCACATGATATAGGAAATCAAAAACTTATGTGAACACAAATAAGCATGCTAATTTGAGACGTGACATTAATGTCAATCAAAACACCAACCTAAACATTAACATCACAAAACATCAAAACTCAAACAGTTCTGCATATGATATGCAATGCACATTCTCCTCCTTTCTGCAAACTCTCAAAGTTTTTATGCAGTAGGCAAACGTATCTATGTTTCTACCCAACGACCCCTCAAATATAAATTGCATATGCAAATCAAATCTCAATTTCATTAAATGCTCCCCCCTGTGTATATTCTCTCTCTTCCCTTTTTGTCACAAATAACTAAAGGTGCAATTTCAAATTCAATTTTAAACATGAATATATAATAGTCCAAAAAGCAGTTGATAACATACACAAGCATAATTAACAAATATTAAACCTCCCCACATACTCAATTTAAGTCAAAATGGAGTAAATTGTATAAGTGACACATGTGTATAATGTGTCATCAATCCTTTGTAAGAAGGACTCCAAACCTTAATTTTGTGAAAAATGACATGTTAAACATCACTACCAATAAGTGTATTCCTCTACTTATGAAAGTCGTTTAATTTAAAGCAAATTAGGACCAGTAAATAAAAGCTCATTTTGTATTTGATATTTTCTTTTTTTTCCCCTGACTTTGAGCATATTTTATTTTCATATCTTTCAATATTGTAAGCTCATTATTATTTTTCACATCTTAAGTGCAGGCTCTTCTTTATTTAGCGACTAAAATGACCCATGTAGTGAGCTTTAGACCGGTTAACCCAAATCAGTTGAACATACGCATCAGGTTATGAGAAACCCCTCAGACTTAATTACTCTAGTCAAATAGGCTCCAAAGAAGAACATAAGATATTGAACATTTTATTACCGGGGATAAACTTGAGTTTAGGACTAATACATATGGTCAATTCAAAATCTCACACACGCAATAGAGTAGAACATTTTTAACATGTGATTGCCATCCAGAATCTCACACACGCAATAGAGTCTCACTAACAGAAAGGAAGATGGGGACCGAGAGGAAGACTGGAATTTAAGGAGACTTGTCGACTCCCTACCCCTACCACCCATACTTTATAGAGCCATCTCTCCTATTTGTATTATTCTATATATGGCCTCCTCCGCCAAACAGTTGCGTCTCATTTTTAAAGTTGATTTCTTAAATTTTTCAATCCTTGTCAATGTTCTAAATAGAGTAAAATATGGCTAGATATGAAGGTTAATCTTCATACTTAAAAAGTCTAGCCTAGTTAAGATGAGACCCAGAAGCAAAAAAAAAAAGTTTACTTATTTTTAATATTATTTTATATTTTTAATCATTTAAAAATTATTCAATAATTAAAATAATACCTACCAAACGTCTAAATTGAAAAACATTATATTTACTTAATAATTACTATAATTAGTCAATTATATAATTTTTAAATTTTCAAATGTAAAAACGACACTATATTTCTTAATTTCTATTTTTGACGTGTTTTAACCTTTACCTAATGCATTATTTTAGTTCGAAAGCACCTATAAAATTATTTGAGTTGAACAGTAACTACACAGCTTAGCCTTCAATTGTTAAATTTGTAAGTTATTTATAAAGATTAATAGTACTCGATTCTTAAAAATGCGTTCATAATAACTGAGTAATAATCAGGGAACAATACATAACTAAGATGTTTAGTTTTACCAATTTCAAATTTAAGAATTTAAGTTTAAAATTTCAAATTTTAGATATTTTTAAAATTTGTTTATAAATTAATTAATTATACATATATTTTATTAATTAAATATATTAAGGTCACAATTTCATATAATTTGATTAATTTGTCACGGAATATTGCGCAGTCACAATAAAAACTTTTATATGCCACAAATTATTTCATAATGACAAATCGACAATTTTATGGGTCACAATTTTTTCATCAACCACAAATTTATAAAATTAGTAAGTCACGTATAATTCATTGGTCACAGACTCACAAATCACAAATTTTATATATCACGAATTATTTTAACGTCACAATTCAAAAAATTTATAAGTCACAATTTGTTCATCGATCACAAATCCAAAATTGAAGCGTCACAATTATTTATAGGTCACAAGTCACAAATAGTATAAGTCACAAATTATCAAATTATCGATCACAAATTAATAATTTTTAGGTCATACATTATTTTTTGTCACTATTTATCTTTTTCATTGGTCACAATTTGTTTATCGGTCACATTAATCAATTTAATTGTCACAAACAACTAAAATAATCTTTGACCATCACCAATACTTGTGACTACCACTTCACCACTGCCGCCAACAGCGTGGCAACTGAAACCCGTTGCTGGAACCACCACCACCCCATCCTACAACCCAAAAAAATCTCCAACCCTACCATCATCGCCACCGACCACCTTCAACAAATCTTCAACTTTAAATCCCCCAACAACACCACCTCGTCAACATGTCCACCAATAAAACCACCGTCACCACTGCACCAACAAGATCCAATAGTCACCCAAACACCAGATTGCCTCCCAAAAATCAACAAAATCGCCTCCCGAAAATCAATAAAATCACCATCTTGCAACGGCGATGATGGCAACGACAGTTTCAATTTGAGAGTGTAGAGATGGTAGTGAAGAGAGAATGGAGACGAGATGACAGAACCACTGCCACCGCCATCGTCTATGGCACCACCACGGCCATAACCTTCAATTGCACCACCAGCAAAAACCTCAACAACTTATCGCCACACTTACAGCCACCACCACCACCGCTGCCAGCTATGGCGGGCAGACCATAACCATCCATATACCAACACCACAATCCAATCGCGATGCCATCGCGACTTCTCAACAACTAGCTATCGCTGCGAGTTCGCAACAGTGCCTGGAAGTGTCGGGCAGCTATGGAGAAATCGCACCATTTTCTGATTTTGATTTCTTAGGTAGAGTAGAGAAAGAATGGGATAGAGGGAGGGAGGGAGGAGAGAAAATGTGTAACTGTGAGAGAAGGGGAGGTAGAGTAGAGAGAGAAAATGGAGTGGATGAAATAATTAGGGTTTTGGTGTGTATTATTGGGTATAACGAATTTGTATATTTAATTTTGTAATATAATTATTAATATTTTAAAATTTTAATTATCTGATTTTTGAAATAAAAATTTGTTAATCTGAATTTTGAAATTGAAAGTTTAAAATTTTTGTTTTATGTAATTTCCTCTAATAATTATGAGTGTTTCATAAAAATTGCTATTTGACTTGACTGAATTTATACACATGTTATAAATTGGTTGCTAAAAACAAATTGTACTTGAATGATTTTTTATAACTTGATTGCTAAAAACAGATTGTATAGAATCGTAGATGCGGGAATAATACCATTTGGATCAAGTTGGAATATCATCCATTCACTTTCTTATCAACTACAGCAACTTAAAAACATGTTCCACTATTTAGTTGGAGCGACACCAAGATTTTAATTGATAGTTATCTCAATGATAAATGAATGTCCCTACCATAGACCGTAAGAGCATTTAAAAATCACACCAATATACGGGAAAAAAACAAAAAATCAGTGAACAGTTTCTTAATCTCCGCATATTCTATCTATGGATTCCATTCAGAAATTGAAACATTCAATGTTGACAATAGTCAGAAAATAATTGTCTTAAGTTTGAAGTTTATTCAATCGAGACGTTATTTTAACTGTTTAATTGTATTTTAAATTCATGAGTTTTATTTATTTTGAAACAACGAGCCAAAATAGTCCAGCATTTCCAATCAGGAATTGTGGGACAAGTGTATGTGTCTATATACAACCACGTATTTTTTACTTCTACAGGAAAAATATCTTAATAAAAAAATCATATACGTATCAAAGAAATGAATAGTTAGAAAACTAGCAAAAGTTAATATTGTGTTTATGTTTGTTACTTTCCTGTTTTTAACTTTTCATAATATCAAATGACACATTTCAAGTTTACGCCACACAAATCAATAATCTTTGTTCACTGTAGCAATTATTCTTAATTTTTTTTTCCGTCGAATACTTATCTTCCACATTCCATTAATTAGTACATCTCATTGTTACTGGTGATATATGTCAAAATATTTTGTTTATATATTTTGAAATGAGGGGAAAATTTTCGTATTTTTAATTAATTTACCTTTGTTTTGAAAATAAGATGAAAAATAAGTTGCTATACGTTATTTTTACGGGCTTTTTGGATATAAACTATTATTAAATACAAAATGAGTTAACTAATGAAAAGTTTGAAGATAAGAATACGATAAAAAATACTATAGGTATGGCAACAAATAAATATTTTGATATAAATATAATTATACAAATAGTGATGGCAAGGAAGATGGGGACCGGGAGGAAGACTGGAATTGAAGGAGACTTGTCGACTCCCTACCACTACCCCCCCATACTTTATAGAGCCATCTCTCCTCTTTGTATTATTCTATATATGGCCTCCTCCGCCAAACTACTGTGTCTCATATTTAAAGTTGATATCTTAAATTTTCAATCCTTGTCAATGTTCTAAATAGAGTAAAATATGGCTAGATATGAAGGTTAACCTTCATACTTTACAAGTCGAGGCTAGTTCAGATGAGACTCAAAAGTAAAATAAATAAATAAATAAATAAATAAAATATATATATATATATATATACACGTTAACTTATTTTTAATATTATTTTATATTTATAATCATTCTAAAATTATTCAATAATTAAAATAATACATACCAAACGTCTTAAATTTAAAAATACTATATTTACTTAATAATTACTATAATTAGTCAATTATATAATTTTTAAATTTTCAAAATGTAAAAACTACACTATATTTCTTTAATTTCAATTTTTGACGTGTTTTAATCTTTACCTAATGCATTATTTTAGTTCGAAAGAACCTATAAAATTATTTGAGTTGAACAGTAACTGAACGGCTTAGTCTTCATTTGTTAAATTTGTAAGTGATTTATATAGATTAATAGTACTCGATTCTTAAAAATGCATAAATAATAACTGAGTAAAAATTATGAGTGTTTCATAAAAATTTCTATTTGACTGACTGAATTTATACACATGTTATAAATTGGTTGCTAAAAACAAATTGTATAGATTCGTACAAGTAGGAATAGTACAATTTGGATCAAGTTGGAATATCATCCATTCACTTTCTTATCAACTGCAACCATTTAAAAACACGTTGCACAATTTAGTTGAAGCGACACCAAGATTTTTTAATATTGTATTTAGGTATGTTACTTTGCTGTTTTTAATTTTATTACATTACATTAAATTTTTCTCTCTTTTCATTACAACCACACATTCATCAAATAAAATAATAATAAACACAAATCTAAACATTTTCATTACTTTTCCACCAAACATTCTCCCATCAATCACTATTCCAAAAATTTTCAACTCTAAAAAATGTCAAATAATGGGGGCCAAACTGGGGCTATAGTATCAAATGACACATCTCATGTTTACTCGATTCAAATCAATAATCTTTATTTATTACACTCGTTATTTCGCATGCGAGTTGCAAGTGACTGCAGCCCTAGGTCAGTGTCAAGTTCGGACTTTATATGATGCCTACAATGTGGTTGCATCAGCCACCAAATATTACAAAAAATATTGAAATAAAGTGGATGGTAATTGATCCTACAAAATATATAGTTTGATTTGTTTAAAATATAATTTAAATTTTGTCAAACATGCATTAACTTTTTAACGGAAAAGCCAGAGGCTAAGCACAACCCAAGTTGTGCACTTGACTACTCAAGTCTAGCATGATCTACTTGTCCATGTTGATATATTAATGACAAGATCTTTATTGAATTTGAATTGATCTGTCTCGAACTTGGTTAACTGGCCCATGTTTACACCCTTAGTTGGCAATATATTTAATTAATTTGTTAGATTCTAATAATTCAGAGAGACTTGACATTACCTCTCAAATGTAATTCCGTATGTTAGATGACGAGATGAGTAACTTCAGCAAAATAATTCACTAATTCTTGATTTCTTGCTTTTGGCAAAGGCAAAATCCAAGAATTCAGTTTTGAGGCGTGCCTTCATTTTCATAAGAGAACCAAACGATAGGGAAAAAAAGATGATTATCACCTAACCTTCGATTATTGTGTTTCAATCTTGACCTAATGCATTCCTTTAGTTCAAAGGCACCTATGAAATTATTTGAGTTGAAGAGTAACTAAACAGCTTTGCCTTCGTTTGTCAAATTTGCAAGTGATTTATAAAGATTAATAGCAGTGGATCATCTGAAATGTGTGGATAATAATTGAATAGAAATTATGAATGACAGGCTAAAATTAATGTTTGATTTGAACGTTTTATAAATCGATTGTTAAAGCAAATTGTAAAAAATCGTACATGCAGGAATAGTGTACTATTTTGATCAAGTTGAAATATCATCCAAACACGTCATATCAACTGAAACCAATTAAGAAACGTGCGTCTATTTATGCATTCTATATATTCCACATTTCTTGAGAAGTTTCAGCAGTTTGAGTTTGAAGAAGAAAAGATGTCTATAGTTGTGAGAATTTTGTCATTGGGATGGGTTATGATGATGATTATGAGTATCACAAATGTGGCAGATGCTGATATTTCTTCGACTTTGTTGGAAAATATCGCTGAGATAAATGAAGAGGGTCCTTACTTAGGTATTGTAGTGCCCAAGACTTTTGAGTTGGACCCTCTTCTCCGATCTTCAAATTTTCTTCCTCATGCCACGATTCCCCAGTTGGATTATGCAGGTTAGACAATTATTTAATTCAAATTTAATTTATTGCGTACTTTGATTATGTGGAAGATGAATTATTCAGTATCAGACGCTATAAAAAAAAAGGTTATAAATCTCGTCTATTACTCTTATCAGTCTGTTTTTTAACAACGTTTAGAATAGTTGGAATATGTGGTCGTTGTTGTTTTTGTTGTCTATCTTCTTAAAGTATGTTGTCAAGGAGACAACAAGAAAATAGCATAATCTCCAGTAATAATATTCCAAAATCTTATTCTTATTTTCTTCATTATGCTTGTAAACAGGAAGAAGGTTTCGAGTTGGAACCTTGGAAAACCGAAAAGTCATTGCTGTCGTGTCCGGAAATAGCATGGTATGTTCATTTTCATAATGAAAATACAATGATTTATTTGTTCGTTTCCATTTTTAGAGGTAGCAAAATAATTCATTTAAATTATTATTTTATAGCTTAATTCAGGATTAGCGACACAGTTGCTGCTAAGTTTATTCAAGATTGAAGGAGTACTTCACTTTGGAGTAGCAGGAAATGTAAATCCTCAAATCAAAATAGGAGATGTCACAATCCCTCAATATTGGGCTCATACTGGTCTCTGGAATTGGCAGGTAACCATAAATATATCCACAATAATCTCCTTAAAATGAACTTTACCATTCAGTAACAAGTAAAACCCATCGATTTAGGTGTTATGAAAACTGTCAAAAAAAGCTGGAAAAACTCGTAGATCATTTTCACATGCAGTGAATTATTTTCCCATTAAATGATTTTGATTAAATCCTTGCACATTTTTATGATCAGAGATATGGAGATAGACCTGGTGATGCACTTGCATTTGAATCCACTGGAGACTACACAAGAAATTACGGTTATCTTAATTTCGCCAAATACAAAGTTGGCAGATTAAATGGGAAAGTTTCAGACGTGTGGTATCCGGATAACTATCTCAACAACGTGTGGTATCAACCGGAAGAGATATATTCCATTGATGGAGAACCTGAGAATAGACAGCATATCTTTTGGGTTCCTGTTAACAAACACTACTATAGACTTGCAAGGAAACTTGAGGTTAATTTTCTGCTATCTTGTGTTAATCATTTGATCACCAAAGTTTATTTACTACCACGAAATTTACTTAAAAAACTTACACACTAACCACGAATATACTTAGCCCAGAAGATCGACACATTTGTTTACTTAAATTTAGTTTTTAACTATTCCTTGCATATACAGGATATTGTCCTCGAACAGTGTGCCAATTCTGCTACGTGTTTACCTCAAACTCCAAAGGTAGTTACAGTGCGAAGAGGGGTGAGTGCTAATGTGTTGGTAGACAATGCTGCCTATCGAGATTTCTTGTATTCTAAGTTCAAGGCAGCTCCGGTCGACATGGAAAGTGCTGCAGTAGCCCTTGTATGTCACCAACAAAAGACGCCTTTTATAGTAATTAGGGCAATTTCCGATTTAGCTAATGGAACTTCTTTTATTGAAAGTTCTAACTTCTCTTCACTAGCCGTTCAAAATGCAGTCAAGGTTGCGGTTAAGTTCATCACTTTGTCATTGAACGAAATGATAACCCTTGACGCGGCTCAATAAAGTTTGTCAGCTAATGGTTTATGTGTGTTCTAGTATTGTCAGTCGATAGAACTCGACTCGACTCAATAAGGTTGTTAGCCAATGTTGTATGCATTTACGTTCATATATGTACTCTGTCGTTCTCGTCAGCTTTGTTATTTAATAAAACTTAGTCGAGGTATTTGACCAAATTAGTAATGTTGTCGGCATTTTGATGAACTTATATTTTCTATCTTTGAATGAATGTTGATAGAGAACACACGTGCTGCATTTGTCTTTAATTTGAATTTTTCTTTTCAAGATTAATGTAGTATAGATTAAATCCAAATGGCACCTGGAATGCGTATTTGGTAGATAGCTGGATTCAGTCGATGAAATATAAATGTCAAATAATTAAAGGAATAAAGAATTGCAATATTTCACTTTTTTTTATTTTATTTAAGTGACCAAAGGAATTGATGACTTGTCATTTAACAGTTTGGATGACTTAGAAGCAACATGTCTCGACGTTGGACAGAAATAAGAAAGGAAAAAGCAATTTAATGCGACAAAACGCGTGAAAACACTATTTTTAGAAAAGTATTGTGATAAAATGTCTTGTAAACTATAAGGAATTATCATATGTAGAAATTAATAGTACAATATTTAATTTTAAAAATGATATTTGATAAGTACAATTTATATTATCAAAATATTGATTTCTACTTAATTTGAATTAATTTCCTTTTGTTCTCAGTTGTGGACTCGTTCACGAGCAATTGTAAAAGAAATGGGGGATGAATTGACGATTGGACGGAAGGTTTAAGACTAATATGCATTTGAATAAAGCTTGAAGGACCAAAGTCAAAGTAATTTAACTTGGAGGACCAAGATGAAAGAAATTATAAAGAAAAATGGCTAAAAGGGGAATTCTCGAAGATTTTATAATTGGGCACTTGCCTAGTTATATAGCCTGGCCCTTAACTTCATTTACAGGAGCTACCTAGTATGCTACGCAGTAGCCTCGTTTCCTACTTGGTGCCCATCCAGGACAGTTTGGCCAAAAAATTCTATTCCTTTCTGAATTGAATTCTTACAAGTAAACTTCCTTTTGGGCTATGATATGCACGATTTTTAGAGACCTTTTGGGACTGTTTATCACAAAGCTGTTGAACAACAGATTGAATTCATTTCTATCTTGTATTATTTTCCTTGGCAGAGTGGATTTGTCCCCGATCGACTTATTAGGGACATTGTTTTGTTGACCCAGGAGCTTCTGTACATGTTGGATAATAGAATGCATGGAAGGAATGTTATACTGAAACTTGACATGGCTAAAGCATATGATCGTATGGATTGGGGATTCATTTATTCTATAGTGGAGGCGTTTGGACCAGTTGTGGATTGATCTGATCAGACGTTGTATATCAGAGTGTCGATTCTCAGTACTTCTGAATGGACGACCATGTGGATTCTTTTCTTCATCGCAGGGACTTAGACATGGAGATCCTATCTCTCCATCCTTATTTATTATTGTTGCGGATTACTTTTCTCGATTACTTACTCGGAGGTTTCAGACATATCCTTGTATGCAGTATCGACGGGGAGATAGTACTCTTGTCTCTCATCTTTCTTTTGCTGATGATATGACTATATTTACCAATGGACAGAAGAAGTCTATCAAAAAGGTCATCAATTGTTTGGAGCACTACGAGGAGGTCTCTGACCAATTGGAGAATAGAGACAAGAGTGGTCTTATATTACCTAGGCGGGCATCTGATATTCAGATACGCAGGTTAGTGAATTTGACTGCATTTTCACATCAGAAACAACCGTTTACATATCTGGGAGTCCTTATGTTTAAAGGGGCTAAGAGGATAATTCTGTATGATGATCGCATTATAAATGTCAGGAGTAGGATTTCTGAATGGGCTTCACGCCTTCTCTCTCCTGGTGGTAGGATTACTCTACTGAGGTCTGTTCTTTTATCTATACCACTATATCTATTCCAGATTATGCGACCTCCTAAGGTCATTTTGAAAAGGTCAGAGAGTATATTTGCACGATTCTTAAGGGATTCTAAGGATCATGAGCGTCATCTACATTGGCATAGTTGGAAGGCAATTTGCCTTCCTGCAGACGAAGGAGGCTTGGTCTTTAGACGATTATAGGATATGGTGGATACATTTTCATTGAAGCTATGGTGGTTGTTCGGGTTTCAAAGTTCACTTTGGGCTCCATGTCTACTGAGCAAATATTATATCGGGGGAAACATCTTTCGCTTACAGCAGTTCCTCTCTCAGCCTCTCATATTTGGAAGAGACTGAATAAATTTGGACCATGCGCCGAGACACATATTGTGTGGCGTCTTGGGATATGGTAGATCTTCTTTTGGCATGATTGTTGGATGGGTAATTTTACAATGGCATCCATTTTTTCACACAGACAGCATACATCTACGAGGGTGCAGGACTTTTTCGAAGAGACTGGATGAGATTTTGGGCGATTACTTCAGGATTTTCCATCAGCTATGGTAGAGCTTCCATCAACTATGGTAAAGCAGAACTCGACCATTTCACTATGTCTTGATGTCTCAGATCGTATTTTTTGGAGGGCCACATCAGATGGTAGATTTAATACTAAATCAGCATGGCAGCTGATCCGCTCTAGCAGGCCAATTCAGGATTTATTCTGCCTATCGTGGAGCCTTATCATACCTAGTGCCGTTTCATTCTTCTGCTGGAGACTATGACAGGATTTAATACCAGTTGATGTCATTATCCAGAGGAGGATCGGCAGTCATTTGGCTTCTTGATGTCAGTGTTGTTCTGAGATTAAGACCATCACTCATATTTTTACTGGTAGCAGTATTTCAGACCATATTTTGAAACATTTTGGGGCTTTATTTCAGATTACCATGAGTACAGGAGAGAGTGTTAGACAGAGATTTCTGAAATGGAGGTATTCTAGACAGTTTGCAAGGACCAGACACATTCGCATCATTATTTCTCTATTGATTTTCTGGTTTCTTTAGACTAAGAGGAATAATGCAAAGCACATGAACATACGTATGAGCTCGAGACGTATTGTCTGAAGAGTTTACCGTATGGTATCCTTCCTCCATATTGGTGGACTATTCCGACCGTTACATTAGAGTAATGACATGCAACTTGCTATACTTTTTGGTATTTCTTTGACTCTTCCCCCATCTCCTCTCCCAATCATGGTTTGGTGGCGCTCTCCATCATTTGGATCTGTCAAGATCAATACCAATAATTGTGTCAAGGATGGGTTTGCAAGCGGAGGAGGCATCATCAGGGATTACGCAGGAAATTGTATCAGGGCTTTCTCAACTTCATATGGACAATATATGATATTAGAGGCGGAACTCAGGGCTATTCGTGATGGGATACTATTGGCTAAAGATCTTGATTTGTCAGATATTTGAGTTGAGGCAGATTCGACTGTTGCCATTCACTGCATCACCAGAGGTGGCGGACTGTGGCCTATCCAGGGATATTCAGATAGAATGTAGATATCATTTCATTTGACAAAGATATGGTCTCCCACATCTTCAGAGAGGGAAACCAAGTTGCAGATGCACTTGCTACAGATGGTTGGCATCATCGTAGACACCAGGAATAGGGATCAGTCAACCTACTACGACATATCAGTGTTGTATTTTTCTTTTACTTTTATTTTTACTTTAACTTGTTCTTTTTGTAAAGGAAGTGGTACTTATTTTTTACTGTTTTCCTTTTATTCTTTACTTTCACCGTTAGGGAAGTAGTACTTTCTTATTTATTGATTTTATTGATATCATTTGCAACCACGGTATTCCTCCGCCACAAGTGAGGACATATATATATATATATATATATATATATATATATATATATATATATATATATATATATATATTGAGAATCATAGTTTTATAAAATTTGCATTTATTTTAGCTAAGTTAGGTTTTTGATTCATAAATAGATTATTTGATTTATAGAAAAAAAACATGAATTTCAATTGTTTCGGTTAAAGCCAAATTAATTCGAATTTGAACTTGTACAATTTCTGTGGGAACAATATACTTGTACTTAAAAATTCATTTTATTACTTGTTAATGAACCGTACGCTTGTATTATTTTAAATGAAAAAATATGTAGTCACAATATTTTGTCAACGCCTACTTAATTTCTAGTTGAACTTCACAAAATAGCTCACAACTATGTGCAACTCCTAACGGAAATATTCCAATATTTCAGCAAAAAGTTTCCTAAAAAATTTCATAAAGTTTCCACCACCATTTTACTAAAAAACTAATAGAAAGTAGGAAACCTTTTTCGAGTTTTAAAAATATTATCTAGAGTTTTTGAAAATTTTTGATTTTCGAAACAAAAACGCAAGCATCTTAGAAGGGATTAAAAATATCAATTTTCTATAAAATTTCAACATTTTTTTATAATAGTTATTGGACTTTAAATTTTTCTATATAGTTACTGATGTTACCCAAATGAGGCATCAAGAGGGCAAAGAATCGAAGTGCATTGAGAGGAAGTCAAGGTCGGGTTCGAGGACGGGTGGAAGTTCGAATCGAGATGAAGAAGCCATGCAATCAATTGTTTGGGCCACGAAGTTCACGGGGTTGAAGTTGAAAAGCCAACGGCCAAGTTTCATGTTGGA
Organism: Fraxinus americana; assembly: GCA_035079005.1. NCBI lineage: Eukaryota > Viridiplantae > Streptophyta > Magnoliopsida > Lamiales > Oleaceae > Fraxinus > Fraxinus americana. The sequence continues at coordinate 22,594,494 of CM068726.1, read as the reverse complement.
GTTGAGAGCCGGAATGAGCTTGAACGCATCGGAATCAAGAAACGAAGCGTGGTGGCAAGTTGGAGAACCATGCGGCCGCATGGCTATAATTTTCAGCGCGATTTTCAGATTTTTTGCAGTTTCCTTATTTCCCTAAAACTCTAGATTTTTCACATCTTTTAGCATATCTTGGACTCTATTTCGTGCCTTTTAGGGTTTTTAGAGTTTTTCATATAAATAGGATCTTAATTCATTTTATCAAACAGACTTTGATAATTATTTTTGAGAGAATTCAATTATTTGTGAGTTTTATTCCTCCATGTTCTTGGTGGCTTAAAGTTCTAACTTGAACTTATCAAAAGGTCTCGCAATCATTTTGTGGCATTTCCACTTCACGGTTCTTGTTCCGAGTAATAAACAGGTCGGATTTTTTACGTATAATTTCAATTCTTGGCACGGGTCGAACAACGGGTCGGGTTGATCTTTGCGCGACGTGATTTCTAGCTTTCTTGGGTTTGTTCCATCTTGCTCGTGAGTTGCCAAGATCGATTCTTGGTTGGGTTACAATCAATTCATATCAGAGCATAGCTCTAAAATTCAGGTCATCTATCATTTTAGTTTTTGTTTGAGTAAAAAAAAATTCGATTTATAGTTCTTGATTTTGAGTCATTATTTTTGTATAATTGTGTCGTTTAATTGCCTCTAGATTAATTATTTAGTTGTCTATTGAGTTCTGTTCAAAAAAAATAGAGAGAGAGGGAGAGCGAAAAAAAGAGTCTATATATCTCGTGAACTTTTAGAGGCAAAACAAAATAGAAAACAATAAAATTTTTGAGTCATTTTGTTTCCTTTTCTTGAAAATTGAGTCCACCACCTCAATCTGTATAAATTTTGTTGATTATTCGAAACTTGTGCTTGTGGTGGCGTTCGCTGTGAAAATTGTGTTCCATTTGATTGAGCTCGATTATTTCTCGAGTCATTGAGAAATAGGACGAGTGGCAAAAGACAAGAGTGATGAGCTCAATATTAGGTAAAAGCCAAATTCGAGTGATACACGAGTGCAAACATGTGAGGTAAAATATTTCCTTTTTTTTTATTCATTTTCATTTAGTTTCCATTATTTAATTATTTTCCAAAAAAAGAGGGGAAATATGAGTAAAGGCGAGGAAGAAGCATCTGTGCAAATTTTGTTGATTATTCAAAACTTGTGCCTATGGTGATGTTCGCTGAGAAAATTGTGTTCTGTTTGATTGAGCTTGGTTATTTCTCGAGTCATTGAGAAATGAGGACGAGTGATATAAGGCAAGAATGGTGAGCTCAATATCGGTTAAAAGCGAAATTCGAGTGATACAAGAGTGCAAACACGTGAGTTAAAATATTTTCCTTTTTTGTTATTCATTTTCATTTAGTTTCCGTTATTTAATTATTTTCCAAAAAAAGGGGAGATATAAGTAAAGGCGAGGAAGAAGCGGTACCTAGGTGGTTTTATGCGGAGTTTATGGATAGTATGCAGGCTATACATCATAGGTTTGATTAGTTAGGTTTGGCTGTTGATCGTATTATTGGTGATGTAGCTAGGCATGAAACCTTGATTAGGAGTCAGAAGCAAGTAGCGCCTCAAATGGTTCCTCATGGGGGTAGAGAAGATAGGTGAGGACGAAATCTTATGGCTGAATTTGATGAGGAAGACGAGGCGGTGAATGTAGGGGTGATAATTATTATTTGAAATCTGATATGGGACGAATGAGGACTAGAGGATGAAGGTGTGATAGAGGGGTTGATAGAAATTTGGGGAGCATCAAACTAAACATCCCATCTTTTCAAGGTCGGAGTGACCCTAAAGCTTACTTAGAATGGAAAAAGAAGGTGGAATTGGTGTTTGATTGCCATAGTTACTTGGAAGAGAAGTTAGCTGTAGTGGAGTTCACTGATTATGCCATTATTTGGTGGGATCAGTTGGTGACTAGCCGTAGGAGGAATTTGGATAGGCCGATTGAGACGTGGGGAGAGTTGAAGGCTTGTACGAGAAAATAGTTTGCACCAAGACATTATTAACGGGACTTCCATCAAAAATTACAAACACTTTCTTAGGGGTCTAGGAGTGTGGAAGATTATCATAAGGAGATAGAGGTAACAATGATTAGAGCGAACGTAGAGGAGGATCGGGAGGCTACCATGGCTAGGTTTCTGAATGGGTTGAATAAGGACATTGCCAACATAGGAGAGTTGCAGCATTATGTGGAGTTGGAGTAATTGGTGCATGTGGTATGAGTGGAAAGGGGCAACAAGGTTTACTTCGGAGCCTAATTCTTCGTGGAAACCTAAATTGAGTGGCAGTGATGGAAATGATCGGACGGAGACTAGGGAGAAGGTTGAGACGTCCAAAGTTAAGGAGGAGGTGAATAAAAATAAATCAAACATCGAGTCTCAAACTGGTAGGTCAAGGGATATTAAATGCTTCAAGTGTTTAGGTTCAAGGCATATCGCTTCATAGTATCCAAACCGATGGGTGATGATTTTTCGGGAAAATGGAGAGATTGAGTCAGATGATGGAAGTGGAAGTGACAGCATGCCTGAACTGGAGGATGTTAAAGGCGAGACTTGTGTAGAGTACCCGGTTGGGGAGTCATTAGTAGTGATGAGTGCTCTTACTACACAAATGAAAGTGGACGATGAGAAGTAGCAACGGGAAAATTTGTTTCACACTAGGTGTCATGTTAGGGATAAGTGTGTAGTTTGATAATAGATGGCAGGAGTTGTACGAATGTGGCTAACGCGACCCTTGTAGAGGAGTTGAAGTTACCTCTTATGAGGCATCCACAACTGTATAAACTGCAGAGGTACGGGTTACCAATAGGGCCTTGGTGAATTTCAGTATTGGGCCGTATAGTGGTGAGGTGTTATTTGATGTTGTTCAATACATGCAGGTCATCTCTTGTTGGGTAGGCCATGGCAGTACAATAGGCAGGTGGAGCATGATGGATTCACGAACAGGTACAACTTTGTGAAGGATAGAAGAGTTATCACACTAGTACCTTTGACACCACAATAGGTCCATGCTGAGCAATTAAAACTATAAAATGCTCTAGAGAACAAAAATAAAGAGCGAAAAAACGAGAGCATGAAAGAAGAAAGTAAGGTGGCTGAGAGTGAGAAAAAAGAGTAGAGCCACAAGAGAGAAGAAAGAGAGAATTGAGAAATGAAAAAAAATTCCAAAATGAGCTTATATGCAAGAAAAGTCGAGTGTGAGAGGACTTTAGTGAGAAATAAGAACCCCTTCCCCAATTTAGATATTTTTCTTTCGCAGGAATTCAAGGATTTATTCTATTGAAGGATAATCCGCGGGGTGCCTTGCATTGACTATCCACTTATACAAGGCACATGGAGAAATGGGTGAGTAACAAGGAAAACGAATGTAACCACACCATGGTAACTCATCAAAACCTTGCACCTAGGTTAAATTATGGAACAACTTATAGCAACAATCTTTTACATCGGCTATGTACTCTTGAACTGATAATGCATCTGATGATTCTACGAGTAGAGTTTGTCAGATATCATATGTGTTTATGGGAAAATTCTTACTTATCTATGATATCCACTTGCTACGTCATGAAATTCTAGCATGCTACACAGAGTCAAATGCGTATGATAAGACATTATAGTGCATTATTGGTAACTGGATGCATGAATTCCTTTACTTAAATCACAACATTCTTACTAGTCTTAGGCCAGATGTTTGGCATATGTTGGGAGTAAGTTCAATGTCTACTGTTTCCATTTCACGTGTCAATTTGAAGAGTGGTTTTAATCTTCTAACCTTGTTCCATTTAATGACTTTATGTATTGGTGTTAGTAGTAGCTTTGGTGAAAAGTAGGTGATTATTATGGGCATATCTCTGTATTGCCAAATGATGCTATCAAGTCGATTCTTGTTTGACACAGGTGATGGTAGTTGGGTGATCATACAAATGAGGCAGATATGAACTCAAAGAAAGACCACACTATGTCCTAGAGGAGATAGACCATGTCATTCCATTGCTATGAGCAAGATGAGACTACAGTTTGCTTCTATTAGGTACGTCTGTGATAGTTAATCATTTTTGACGTTGGTAATGTTGCTTCGTTTGATGCAGGTTCGGATTCGAGGTCGAATCCTTTTGAAAAGAGAGGGGATGATGTAACCTAAATGAGGCATCAAGTGGAAAAAGAATCGAAGTGCATTGAGGGGAAGTCAAGGTTGGGTTTGGGGACGAGTCGGGGTTCAAATTGAGACGAAGAAGCCATGCAATTAATTATACAGGCCACGCAGTTTACGGGGTTGAAGTTGACAAGCCAACGGCCAAGTTTCATGTTGGAGTTGAGAGCCGGAACGAGCTTGAACACGTCGGAATCAAGAAACGAAACGTGGAGGCAAGCTGGAGAACCATGCGGCCACATGGTTCTACAAGCCATGCAATCACATAGCTATCTACCGAAACATTCGTGCGACCGCATGAGAATACACCATGCGGCTGCATGGCAATAATTTTCAGCGCGATTTTCAGATTTTTGGCAATTTCCTAATTTCCCTAAAACTCTAGATTTTTTAAATCTTTTAGCATATCTTGGACTTTATTTCGTACCTTTTAGGGTTTTTAGAGTTTTTCATATAAATAGGATCTTAATTCATTATATAAACAGACTTTGATAATTATTTTTGAGAGAATTCAATTATTTGTGAGTTTTATTCCTCCATGTTCTTGGTGGCTTAAAGTCCTAACATGAACTTATCAAAAGGTCTCGCAATCCTTTTGTGGCGTTCCCACTTCACTGTTCTTCTTCCAAGTAATCAACGTGTCAGATTTCTTATGTGTAATCTCAGTTCCTGGTACGGGTCAAACAACTTGTCAGGTTGTTCTTTGCGCGACGTGATTTCTAGCTTTGTTGGATTTGGTCCATCTTGTTCGTGGGTTGCCAAGATCGATTCTTGGTTGGGTTCACATCAGTTACTATTTTTTCTTTTTAAAATTCCTCCAAGGAGTTCTATCTTCTTCTATTTGAAAAATAACAATTCCAATAACGTAATAAATGGCATTATAAATTTTTCAAACGATCAAAAGTAACGGAAGGGGAACAATATCACGCCCTTGTTTGATTTCGATTTTTTGATAATTGATTTTGTGCAAAAGTAGTTTTTTCAAAAAAATATGCAGTTAAAAAGTAAAGAAAACTTATAGGTCCACGTGCAAAATTATTCTATTGAAAAAATGTGTTGTTTTTTCACATTGATTTGTGACGATTCTTGGTGATTTGTATAACTCATTCCTAATTACAAATGAGTTAAGTCACCCCAATTTTTACTGATTTATTTACTCGATCCGAAGTTCTACTGCGTCATTGTGACTCCATGAGTTCTTGCATAATGTTTGGTGCCCTGGTTTTGTTGGGAATTTATAGCCTAAATGCAGAATCAATACAAAGCATAATATAGTTCCAGCAATTCATTTAAACCACAATGACAGAGTTTAATAGCTCATCCTTCCAATGACAGTTCAATAGTCACTCCTAGCAGAACATAATCAAATGTTACAACTTAACTTAATAATGACAGAGTTCAATAGCATGCTCCAGAAATCAGACTTAACAATATATATATCAATGTTATAACCTCAGTATACACTATGCAATCAAAACATACCAATGGCATTTACAGATTACAGAAAACGGCAGAATACTATCAAACCATAAAAAACTGAAATTAGAACCAACATAAACAGGAAATCTGGACAGAAATAAAAGGGCAGAAAACTACTCCCCTTTCTACCGGCCGGAGCACACCGTGGATGTCCAGTTTCTCCACCTATTTTCGGCTGAAATGTTAGGCTCAGGAACACCCTTCCATGCCATGCAAATCGCCATCCTTAGAGAGCTAGAGAACCCGCCAAAACCTCCTTCTTCTTGGCTTGGATCATCGACCAAACGGTCTACCACAAAATGGCCAAGAAGACCCTCCAAACCGAAGCTAAACCACCGAGAAACACTCTACAAACTTAGCCACTATTTCAGGCCTAAGAATCCCCAAGAGTTTCTATAATCTATAGCTATATGGTTGATTTTATGGAGCAAAATGAAGAAGGCTGAAAAAGAGACCAGAGAGTGAGAAAAGAGAGATGAAAGGGAAAAGTCTCTGTCCTTTTTCAATTTGCAATTACCGTGTCAAAGCTTCCAAGGCAAGCTAAAGGATAAATATCTCAACCGGGTCATAAAAATTGCAAGCCCAATAATTGTTATTTGAACCACATAAGCCCACATTCTTCACCTTGGTTCTCATAACACACTCACTCTCTCGGTTGCGAATTTGCACATGGAAGGACTGTTCATCATCATCGCCCACTACCTGCAAGAAAAATTAACCAGTATCAATATGCAGCAAAGATAAGCATAATTTAAATTTACCTGCAGGCAGAATTTTTGTCCCCACATCAGAGGGATTCCTATCAGTATGAATCTTAATAAGTTCGACTTCACTTTGAGAAAGCTTCTCACGTATAAAATGATACTTCACCTCAATATGTTTGGATCTCTCATGATAAACAGGGTTCTTACTAAATGACAACGCACTCTGACTATCCGTAAACATAATAGGTGTATCATGCATGAAGTTCAATTCTTTTAAGATTCCCTTTAACCACATACATTCCTTAACCGCCTCGGTTATGGCAACGTATTCAGCTTCAGTACTAAACAGAGTCACTAAAGGTTGCAGTTGAGATTTCCAAGCTATGCAATTATCACCTAGGGTAAAGAAGTAAGCGGTAGTTGATTTCCTACTGTCTCTATCACCAGTAAAGTCGGAATCAACATAACCCTTAAGAATCAACTCCTCAGATCTTTTCTCATACACTAAGCCTAGATTTAAAGTCCCAACCAAATACCTTAATAACCATTTCATACCCGCCCAATGCGGCTTACCAGGGTTGGACATAAATCTACTTAGAAGACTGATGGAAAATGCAAGATCAGGTCTGGTAGTAATCATAGAAAACATGACAGAACCTATGGCATTAGCATACGGAATATTTTCCATCTCTTTTAATTCAGATTCGGATTTAGGCGAATGATCACGTGAAAAATTCATATGGCTAGCAAGAGGCACATTAACAATTTTACTGTCTTTCATTCCAAATTTAGTTACAACTTTGTTCAAGTACGCTTCTTGTGAAATTGTTAACTTGTTCTTAGCCCTATCCCTTGTTATCACCATCCCTAGAATCTTTCTAGCATTCCCTAAATCTTTCATATCAAATTTCGATTTCAAAAGATCTTTGAGTTCATTAATTTGAGACTTGTTAGGTCCAGCTAAAAGCATATCATCAACATAAAGCAACAAGTAGACTTCACAACCGCTCTTTATGTCATTAAAATACAAGCAAGCATCAAATTCACTTCTTTTAAACCCTATCTTCAGTACATAGGCATCAAACCTCTTGTACCATTGTCTTGGGCTCTGTTTCAGCCCGTACAAAGATTTCTCTAACTTGCACACATACTCAGGCTTACATCTAGCTACAAACCCTTGTGGTTGGCTCATGAAGATATCCTCTTCCAACTCTCCGTGTAAAAACGCAGATTTTACATCAAGTTGTTCGAGTCCCCAATTGAATTGAACAACAAGAGCCAACATCAGTCTGATCGTCTTGTACTTAACCACGGGTGAAAATATCTCATTATAGTCCACACCCTCTCTTTGAATATAACTCTTAGCCACTAATCTCGCCTTATACCTCACAGAATCATTAGGGCTTAAACATTCCTTCAACTTATAAATCCACTTACATGGAACTAATTTCTGATCTTTAGGTTTCTTAACAAGTTTCCAGGTTTTGTTATCACTCAAAGATTTCATTTCTTCCTGCATAGCTTTTATCCAATTTTCAGAATAATTTCCATTAATAGCTTCTTCATAACTAGCAGGTTCTATTTGTTCAAGGACTTCACCCGAAACTAATGCAAACTCAGTCAAACTTAGGGATTCGTACCTAGGGTTCGGTCTAATCTTCCGTCTCGCCCTATCCCTAGTGAGTTGATAATCTTGATTAGGTGGCTGATCATTAAAATGTTCAATTTCAACTGGTTCAGTGTTATCTTGAAGTTCAGTCACCTCTTCAGGTTCAGTTTCAGTTTCAGGTTCTTGATGTGTAGGGTCATTACCGTCATTCCCAGGTGTAGGTGAATCAAGCTTAGTAAGCTTCACCTCAGTCTGAACACTCCTCTCAGTTTCAGTTTTGTTAGCTTTATCAATTTTCTGTTTTAGACATGGCATTTCAGATTCATTAAAGACCACATTCCTGCTATTAATAATCTTAATGCCTTGAACCCCTAAAACTCACAACCTATAGCCCTTCACACCCTCGGGAAACCCTAACATCACACACTTGACCGCCCTCGGCTCAAGTTTCCCTTCAGCTTGATGTGCAAATGCAGCACATCCAAACACCCTCAGATGACTTAGATTTGGAGGCTCCCCCGTCCACATCTCCTGTGGGGTCTTAAAACCTATACTGCTGGACGGTGACCTATTAATCAGATAAGCTGCGGTACTAGCAGCTTCAGCCCAAAACCCTTTGGCAAGGCCCAAGCTAATCAACATACACCTAACTTTGTTCATTATGGTTCTATTCATTCTCTCAGCGACCTCATTCTGTTCAGGTGTGTATTTAACGGTTCTGTGTCTTGTTATCCCTTTCTGCTTATAGAAATTGTCAAATTCGAAATTGCAGAATTCAAGCCCATTATCAGTTCTTAATGTTTTAAGTTTCTTTCCTAACTGATTCTCAACTAACTTTAACCAAATTCTGAATTTCCCAAAAGTTTCCGACTTAGCCTTGAGAGGATAAATCCAAACTTTTCTTGAGTAATCATCCACTAAGGACAAGAAGTACTTACTTCCACCAAATGTGGAATGCTTCTCAGGACCCCATAAATCAGCATGAATATAGTCCAATGGACTGCTGGTCCTATGAGAGCTAGCTTCAAAGCTAACCTTGTGTGACTTACCCAAAACACAAGTTTCACAGAAGTCCATTGATTCAATATCATCTTTTCCAAGCAATTTTTTATTACTTAAAGATTTTAGCCCTTTAAACCCAATGTGACCCATTCTGTTATGCCAAAGTTCGGTTTTGTTTTTACTGACAGCAAGAAGACTTGAATCAGGTATTGTTTCAGTGTTGCCCTCTAGATAGTACAGCCCATTCCTCTTGGGTCCTTTCATAACTATCAGAGATCCCTTAAAAATTTTCAGAACGTTATTCCCGGACTTAAAAGTATATCCCTCATCTTCAAGAGTACCTAAGGAAATGAGGTTCCTCTTTAAATTAGGGACATACCTAACCTCCCTGAGTTGCCTGACAACCCCATCGTACATCCTGATGGCTATGTCACCAACTCCAACCACATTCTGAGAATTGTTATCTTTCACGTAGACCTTCCTAGACTCAATCTATCGATAGTTATAGAACCAAGACCTTTCAGGGCACATGTGAAAGGTGCACCCCGTGTCTAGGATCCAATTGTTATCAAATTCCCCCTCAGATACATTCAGGACATGTAGACTATCAAATTCAGAAACAACAGCAGCATTGTTTTGATCAGTGTTATTTAATTCTCTCTATTTCTTCTTCCAGTCAAAACAATCTTTCTTAAAATGTCCCAACTTTTCACAGTTATAACATTTTTTACCACTCTTGTCTTTTGATTTCGATTTCATTTTAGACTTTCCCTTTCCCTTTTTGTTATGGAAGTTAAATTATTTCTCTTCAGTTCTCCCCCTAACAAATAAGGCTTCTTCTTTCACATTTGTTCTGTTATCTCTTTTCAGTTCAAGTTCCCTCGATTTCAACGCATCTATCACAATAGCCTGCGTAAGAGTATTCCTGCCATATTTAATTACATTTCGGATTTCCTTATATGATTCGGGCAATGAATTTAACAGTATGATGGCTAAATCTTCATCGTCGAATTTCTTATCATTATGAGCCAAAATTTTCTCAATTATGCTATAATCGCTCAAATTCCCCTCTAAATCCTTCCCCGAGTCCATCTTAAAACTAAACAATTTTTCTAACAGATAAATCTTGTTAGGCAAAGTCTTAGTCAAGAATAAGGCATCTAAGGCAGTCCATAATGTCCTAACATCTTTAGCACGATCAAGTTGTCTAATAATGTTATCAGATAAGTGCAAGATTATAGAGCTGTATACAATTTCATTCATGTCTTCGATTTCATCAGGTTTAGCTTTTAACTCGTCAGAAAAAGTCAAAGGATCATCGAGAGCTTTAGCAACTCTCTGTTAGACCAGAATGGCCCTCATTTTTTGTTTCCAAATTGAGTAGTCCCCCTTTCCATCGAATTGCGATAATTCGACCCTCGAACCCATACTAGATTCTATAAAAGGGTGGCTCATACTCATGGACTGAACAGAAAAGGTTTTGAAAAAATCTTTTCCAGATGATCAACACACAATATGAATGCAGAGTTAAAAAACAATGTCCAGAAATGAAACACGACAACGAATTAATTCGATCACTTAAACTTCGATGTGATGTGTGTGCCGGTGTGATTCAAACTTAAGTAATGCACAGATATATTATGCAGATAAACGTGCCAGCATAAAATGGTAAAAGTACCAAACTTAACCTATCAGAGAGTTTGGAATAATCTTACCAACCAACTGTTTAAAAAATAGTAAATATACCACGAAGTCTTCAGGCAGTCCAAGTTTCCAGAATCACCCAATCCAGCCACCAACATACACAACAGAAGGTTCAAATAATCAGTATCGAATTAAAAACACAAGATGCCAATAACAATAAACTGACCCAAATAGCACATTCAAAATGCCTAAATCAATGAAGGATAAAAAAACCCTAGACCGAAGCTAGGCTCTGATACCAGATGTTGGGAATTTACAGCCTAAATGTGGAATCAATACAAAGCATAATATAGTTCCAGCAATTCATTTAAACCACAATGACAGAGTTTAATAGCTCATCCTTCCAATGACAGTTCAATAGTCACTCCTAGCAGAACATAATCAAATGTTACAACTTAACTTAATAATGACAGAGTTCAATAGCATGCTCCAGAAATCAGACTTAACAATATATATATCAATGTTATAACCTCAGTATACACTATGCAATCAAAACATACCAATGGCATTTACAGATTACAGAAAATGGCAGAATACTATCAAACCATAAAAAACTGAAATTAGAACCAACATAAACAGGAAATCTGGACAGAAATAAAAGGGCAGAAAACTACTCCCCTTTCTACCGGCCGGAGCACACCGTGGATGTCTCCTTTCTCCACCTATTTTTGGCTGAAATGTTAGGCTCAAGAACACCCTTCCATGCCATGCAAATCGCCATCCTTAGAGAGCTAGAGAACCCGCCAAAACCTCCTTCTTCTTGGCTTGGATAATCGACCAAACGGTCTACCACAAAATCGCCAAGAACACCCTCCAAACCGAAGCTAAACCACCGAGAAACACTCCACAAACTTAGCCACTATTTCAGGCCTAAGAATCCCCAAGAGTTTCTATAATCTATAGCTATATGGTTGATTTTATGGAGCAAAATGAAGAAGGCTGAAAAACGGACCAGAGAGTGAGAAGAGAGAGATGAAAGGGAAAAGTCTCTGTCCTTTTTCAATTTGCAATTACCGTGTCAAAGCTTCCAAGGCAAGCTAAAGGATAAATATCTCAACCGGGTCATAAAAATTGCAAGCCCAATAATCGTTATTTGAACCACATAAGCCCACAGGTTCGATTCTAATATTCTTTTATTACCTGCTTTATTATGAAACTTTAAGTTTTAGATTCTGAAATTCTTTGTGGTAATTGGGGCAAATAGTCTATTTCATAATATAGTTTGGGATTTTAGCCTTTGACCACAATTAATGATTTAAAATAAATATTTTAATTCAAAATTAATAGATTACCTAAATTACCCATATTACATCACAGTGAATTCTTCTACTTTCATACACAATTTAAAATCAACAGTAAAATGACATACTGCCGTTTTAAACTACTGAATGCCGTTTTAACTAATTTTATGTTTGTATCAATTTATGTTTCCTCGTATCCACATAAAAATTAATGAAAACAAGTTTTAACAATATTTTGAGCGAAATTGAAAATTCGTGACCCAAAACGACATGTTGTCGTTACAAACGGTTCAATGACGTTTTAACTAATCTAGCATTCGTTTCACTTTATATTGTCTCGTACCCACATAAAAATAAGCGTAAACAAGTTTTCACGATATTTAGAGTGACATCGAGACCTCGTAACCCAAAATGTCAAGCTGCCGTTTTAAATGTTTTGCTGTCATTTCAACTAATTTCATATCTATTTCACTTTATTTGCACTCGTTTGTACAAACAAAAGCAAGTTTCATTACATTTGGGCATCAATGTCTATACAAATTTCACGCGATAACGACCAACACCGTTGTTCTGTGAGTAAATTACATTATACTTACTACGAACAAAGGCAAGTAACCCAAATTCCATATATTCCAATTATAGGATAAAATACTCAACAAATTAGCTCGTTTAACTTGTATAAGTCTTCCAGATGGTTCAAGATTTGATTGCTTTTTTTGGGAGTAAAATTAAGGTCCTGTGATCAGGGGTGGAGTTAGATCATGAAAATAAGGGGGCCTAGAGGTAGAGGTGAAGGGGTTGGGGTTTACGGGAGTTCGGGGGCAGCGCCCACGAAAATTTTTCTTTGATACGTTATTAACAAAAAAGTCAAGAAACGTATATAAGAAAGTAATAATATTTAATTTAGTAAAATCATACTTTATTACAAGCGTTCCCTTATAGCCTGGTATCCAAAACATAGCACGTTTAGTCGTTCAATGTGTACGAGTCTGGTATCCAAAACATAGCACGATTGCATGTGTTATGTTGTGTATACCATACTTGTTACATTTTTCTTGGTGGTTAAATGTAGTATAATTTTCAATCGGACGTATGACGTGACTCGCTATAGTTTGAACTTTGAGTGGACTGTGACATTTAAATCTAGTCATGTGAAAACGAGCGAGAATGAAGTGAAACGAACATGAAATTAGCGAAAATGATATACATACGTTTAAAATGACTACATGCCATTTTGGGTCACGGGCTCTCGATTTTTCTTCGAAGCCAGTAAAAACAATGTTTGGAACATCATAGATAAGTTGTACATATTGAACGATTGCACATGCTATGTTTTGTATACATTTTCCTTGGTGTCAAGTGTAGTATAATCTCCAGTCGGACGTATGATGTGACTCACTATAGTGATCAAATGTCGTTTTGGGTCACAAGATCTCGACTTGTGAGGGCTAAATGAACGAAAGTGATGCGAATTGAACACTAAATTAGAAAAATGGCAGTCATACAATTAAAACGTCCATGCACCACTTTTGGTATCCAAAACAGCAATCAACTGAATCAGTAGAACTGAACACTAAATTCGTAGAAACGTCGGCTATGCGTTTAAAACGACAACATGTCGTTTTGGGTCACAAGGTCTCGACTTGGGGGGGCTGAATGAACGAAAGTTATGTGAATTGAACACTGAATTAGAAAAATGGCAATCATACGATTAAAACGTCCATGCGACATTTTAGGTATCTAAAACAGCAATCAGCTGAGCTGAACACTAAATTCATAGAAACGTCATCTATGCGTTTAAAACGACAACATGTCGTTTTGGGTCACAAGGTCACAACATATTGCATTAACTAATTTATAGAGTATCTTATGTGGATACGAGGGAATATAAAGTGCAACGAATACAAAATTTGTTACGGTACTTAGTCGATTAAAAGGGCGTGTTGAATAATTACATGTTTTCTCTTTTGCCCTATACCCTAAAATCTAACCTCAATACCCTAAAACCTAAACCCTAAACGGCAACCCTCCGTTTAAAATGATTGGATGCCGTTTGGGGTCACGGGGTATCGATTTCACTTCGAAACTAGTAAAATTGTGTTTGAAACTTCATACATGACTCGTACACATTAAACGACTACACTTGTTGTGTATTGGATACCACACCTGCTACTTACGTTTTTCTCTATTGTCAAGTGAAGTGTAGTGTAATTTCCAACCGAATTATAGAGCAACTTGCTATAGTTTGGACAAATGTGTAGGTCGTAACGTCGAAATGTAGTTAAAACTTTCATCCATAAACATTCAAGTGATTACGGACGTGAATAAATCGAAACGAGCACGAAATGAATAGAAATGTCACCGATACGTTTAAAACGACTAGATACCGTTTTGGGTCACGAGGTATCAATTTCACTCCGAAACTAGTAAAATCGTGTTTCAAACATCACACATGTCTTGTACACATTGAACGACTACACGTGCTATGTTTTGACTATCGAACTTGCCACTTACATTTTTCTTTATTGTCAGTATTGTCAAGTGTAGTTTCCATCCGAATTATAGAGCAACTCACTATAGTTTGGACAAATATGTCGGCCGTAACGTTGAAATGTAGCTAAAACTTTCATCCATAAACTTTCAAGTGGTTACAGACGTGAGTAAACCGAAACGAGCACGAAATGAATAGAAACGTCACCGGTACGTTTAAAACGATCAGATGTCGTTTAGGGTTACGAGGTATCAATTTCACTTCGAAACTAGTAAAACCGTGTTTGAAACATCATACATGTCGTGTACACATTGAACGATTACACGTACTATGTTTTGACTATCAAACTTGCCACTTACGTTTTTCTCTATTGTCAAGTGAAGTGTAGTATAGTGTAGTTTCCAACCGAATTATAGAGTGACTCTTTATAATTTGAACTTTGTGTGGACTGTGATGTTGAAATTTAGTTAAAACTTTCATTCTCACACTTTCATGTGGATACGAACGAGAATAAAGTGAAACGAACACGAAATTAGCAAAAATGATATACATACGTTTAAAATGACAGCATGCTGTTTTGGGTCACGGGTTCTCTATTTTTTCTTCGAAACTAGTAAAAAACAATATTTCAAACATCATAGATAAGTTGTACAAATTGAACGATTGCATGTGTTATGTTTTGTATACCATACTTGTTACGTTTTTCTTGGTGGTCAAGTGTAGTATAATTTCCAATCGGACGTATGATGTGACTCACTATAGTTTGAACTTTGTGTGGACTGTGACATCTAATTCTAGTTAAAACTTTCGTTCTTACACTTTCATGTGAAAACGAGCGAGAATGAAGTTAAACGAATACGAAATTAGCAAAAATGATATACATACGTTTAAAATAACTACATGTCATTTTGGGTCACGGGCTCTCGATTTTTCTTCGAAACCAGTAAAAACAATGTTTGGAATACCATAGATAAGTTGTACATATTGAACGATTGCACATGCTATGTTTTGTATACATTTTCCTTAGTGTCAGTGTAGTGTAATCTCCAATCGGAAATATGATGTGACTCACTATAGTTTGAACTTTTTGTGGATCGTGACATCTAAATCTAGTTAAAAATTTTGTACTTATACTTTCATGTGAAAATGAGAGAGAATGGAGTGAAACGAACACGAAATTAGCAAAAATGATATACGTACGTTTAAAATGACTACATGCCGTTTTGAGTCACGGATTCTCGATGTTTCTTCGAAATTAGTAAAAACAATGTTTAGAATATCATAGATAAGTTATATATATTGAACGATTGCACATGATATGTTTTCTATACCATACTTATTTTATTTACTTTATTTCGTAGATAAGTCTAATACAGCTTACTCACAAAAAAATGGTGTTGGTTATTATCGAGTGAACTTTATGCCGATACACGGGTCCAAACATAATGAAAACTTCCATTCGTTCATTTTCATGTGCATACAAGTGAAAATAAAGTAAAGCGGATACTGAATTAGTTGAAACGACACTCAATCATTTAAAACGACAGCATGTCATTTTAGATCATATGGTCTCGATTTCACTCCAAAATGAGTCGATCATATATTAGAACATCATGTAAGATTTATACAAGTTAAACGATCTAATTTATTGAGTATCTTATCTCATAATTGGAATTTAAATTATTTACCTTTTTAACAACATCATGTTGTTCTGCGTGGCAGGGCCATGATTTCACTGCAAAACAAGTCGATCAGACTTCGAAAACTTCCACTCTTTTATTTTAATGTCCATACGAGTCAAAATAAAGTGAAGCTGATACGAAATTAGTTGAAACGACACATAATCATTTAAAACGGCAGCATGCCATTTTAGATTATAGGGTCTCAATTTCACTATAAATGTAGTGAAAAATTATCTACGTTAGTTAAAATGTCACCAAACCGTTTATAAATACATCATGCCGTTTTGGATAAGAGACTCTCAATTTCGCTCAAAATATTGTTAAAAGTTGTTTTCATTAATTTTTATGTGGATATGAGAAAACATAAATTGATACAAATATAAAATTAATTAAAACGGCATTCAGTCGTTTAAAACGGCAGCATATCATTTTACTGTTGGTTTTAAATTGTGTATGAAAGTAGAACGAAAGTGGGGATTTATGTTTGGGGGATTCGGTAAATTTTTGTTTCAAATTGAATATTTTAGACATTTCAAATGAAGGATGTTTAAGACTTTTAACACATAATGAAATAGAATAAAGACTAGTTAACCAAAAAGTATTGAGATGGTCTATTTTACCAAAGATTATTGTTGACTAGGCTCTTTAACCAAATCCCCCAAATTCTTTTCTAAACCCCACTCTATACTTTTCTTTCAATCTGCACACTGTCCTTTTTATTTTATCCTGATTATTAAGGTAATATGCCTGCCGGTGTTACCTTTGTCTAAGATCTCTTTGGAGGATTTGGGAATTTGAGGGAGAAGTGATCAAAGGGCCTTCGTCCCTTAAACCTCTCAAATTGATAATTCAGTTTGATAAAGTGTATATAATATTGTTTTTCCATGAAATCATATTATATAATCTTCTTTACTATTTTCTACAAATTTTAAGATAAGTAGAGGCTATCTATGTTATGTTGCAACTTTTTACTTAGAATTTTAAAAATGTGGTGAATCTTATTTGATCATGATATTATCTGTGTGGTATATACTAATCTATGTGATTTTATTTATTAAAATGAGTTCTCCATAAAAGTCTAAGGTCGAATTGTGGAATGGCACTGGAGACTTTTGTCTCTGGCGCAGGAAATGAGAGCTCTGTTTTTATAACAGAGATGCGATAATGCTTATGATGGGACTTGGGCAACAAAGGTGAGTGCTTATAGGAGGCTAGAATTAGATTAGATAGCCTGGAGCTCAATTTTTCTTCACCTATTTGATAGTGTGATTAGGAAATATAGGAAGACAACTTCACTTG
This sequence comes from Fraxinus americana, assembly GCA_035079005.1. Taxonomy (NCBI): domain Eukaryota; kingdom Viridiplantae; phylum Streptophyta; class Magnoliopsida; order Lamiales; family Oleaceae; genus Fraxinus; species Fraxinus americana. The sequence continues at coordinate 22,577,106 of CM068726.1, read as the reverse complement.
AGGTACTGTGGAAGATATTCGAAACTCTTTATTTAACTAAGAATGCCTAATAAATGCTATCTACTGAGGCAATTCTATCACTTTAAGTTTGATTCTTCCTCTAGCCTAGAAGAGAATATTGTTAAGTTTATAAACTGATTCAGGATTTAGCTAACTACGATGAGAAGATGTCTGATGATCAAAAAGTTGTGGCCCTATTGAATTCCTTAGGAGATAAATATAGAGAGATTAAAATGCTTTATAATATGGGAGATAAGAACTCATTGTGGCCATAATAACTTCAGCTTTCAGAAATAGACTACTTGACTTCAAATCTGATTTCAAATATGCTAAATGCAGTGAAGGGCTGAGTGTTAAAGAAAAATTAAAAGATAATAAGAGTTAGTAACTATAACTCCTATAAGAAAGTGAAAGAGCAAAATGATAAGAGCGGAGATAAGAACAAGAACAAAGGAAAACCTAAAAATAAGGTCTGGAAATGTTTTTAATTTTAAAAGACTGGACATTTCATAAAGGATTATTTCAAGAAATCTTTTGACATAAGAGAGAAGTCAAACTCTAAGGGGCCAGTGGCTATTGCTTGTAACAATGATTCTGAAATGCAAGATGTTGTCCTTGTTACTTCAGCCACAAGAAATTGAAATGAATGGATTCTTGATTCTAGCTTCACGTTCCATGTGTTCCATAAAAAAATGGTTTACTAAATTTATTGACTTAAATGGTGGATAAGTTCAAATGGGAAATGATATAAGTTGCCAAATAAAATGGATTGGGAGACTTAACCTTTACTAGAGAATAATCACATTCTTAAATCGACTAAAACGAGATATGTTCCTGACCTGAGAGAAATCTGATTTTCTTAGGTACATTAGATGATGAATATGATACAAGGATTCATCAATGTTTTACTAAAATTCAATTGGATGGTAATGAAGTTATTTCTACTTCCAAATTGAAAGGAATTTACACTTTACAGGCTAAGCAATTGGTTGGAAATAGCTATGTTGTTGTAAATCTCTATTCTGATAGTATTTAATATGGCACAAAAGGCTTGGCCATATAAGTGAAAAGGGACTATTAATACTTAAGAAACTTGGATGTTTTGGAAATGATAACATTAAAAAAATTTAAGTTTTGTGAAGAGAATATTGATAACTTTATAAAACTGATTCAGGATTTAGCTAACTACGATGAGAAGATATCTGATGATCAGCAAGTTGTGGCCCTATTGAATTTTTTAGGAGATATATATAGAGAGATTAAAAATGCTTTAGAATATGGGAGATAAGAACTCATGGTGGACATCATAACTTCAGCTTTCGTAAATAGACTACTTGACTTGAAATCTGATTTCAAAGATGCTAGGAGTGGTGAAGGACTAAGCATGAAAGAAAAATTGAACAGTAATAAGAGTAATAATTTTAGAAATTATAACTCTTATAAGAAAGTGAAGGGCAAAATGATAAGAGCGGAGATAAGAACAAGAACAAAGGAAAACCAAAAAATAAGGTCACGAAATGTTATTGCTGTGAAAAGACTGTACATTTCATAAAGGATTATTTCAAGAAATCTTTTGACATGAGAGAGAAGTCAAACTCCAATGGGCCAAAAACCATTGCTTGTAACAAGGACTTTGAAATGCAAGGTATTATCCTTGGTACTTCAGTGAAAAGAAATTCAAATGTATGGATTCTTGATTCTGGCTTCACCATCCACGTGTGTTCCAACAAAAAAAATGGTTTATTGAATTTATTGACTTAAATGGTGGATAAGTTCAAATGGGAAATGATATAAGTTGTCAAATAAAATGGATTGAGAGACTTAACTTTTACTAGAGAATAATCATATTCTTAAATTGACTAAAACAAGATATGTTCCTGACCTGCACAGAAATCTGATTTCCTTAGGTGAATGAGATGATGAATATAATACAAGGATTCACAAATGTTTGACTAAAATCCAATTGAATGGTAATGAAGTAATTTCTACTTCCAAATTGAATGGAATTTACACTTTGCAGGCTAAACGATGGAAATAGCTCATTTCTATTCTATGAGTATTTAATCGGGCACAGAAGGCTTGGCCATATACAGGAAAAAGAACTTTTAATACTTAAGAAACTTAGATGTTTTGGAAATGATAACATTAAAACACTTAAGTTTTGTGAAGAACATGTTATTATGTTTTAAAACTGGGGTTCACATATTGTTGGAATATTGAATGAAAATATAAATAATCAGTTTCATCACACTTCAATTCCGTAACTCCTCTTTCAATGCATTAAAGAGCTAGCCCTTTTCTATGTGTATAAATAGGAGAGCTCTCGGTTGGAAGCAAACACAACAAAAGAAAACACAACAACAAGAAAAAATAGTTTTCTTCTCCTTTGTTTCTTTCTTGCAGCCTCCGTTTTGTTTCCTCTTCTTCTTTGCTAAATTCTTTGAGAGATAGACACGACTAGCTCGCAGGCGGTTAACGCAGTGTAGCGTGAACCGACAACCGATTGTATCATGGGAATCGAACACCGATCAAAACCTTGTGCACCCTGATGAGGCGGTGAATTCGATTTAAGGAAACCGTGTAAACACGGGCCTTCGGTTTGGTTTGATTTACTTTGATTCTTAATTTTCCCCAATAAGCTTAAATCGAATTCCATTACGGAAAATTTTAGAGAATCAGTTTTCTTCCAGTTGTTTACTGCTTCTTCCAGTTTCTGAAATTTTTCTCTGCTCGTATTAATTTTTTTTCTCCTCTCATCTGTTTATGTGTTTCTAAGTTCTATTTACCATTTACATAAAGTGTATTAAGGCAGATTCCTGAGTGGATCAAGTTTGGAAGAAAAGAAAATTTTTTTTCCTCTTTGAAACTGATTCTGCATGGTTTTCAAATGAAAAGTGGTTTTGCATGGAAAATAAGTGATTTTTGCATGATTATATGATTGGTAATGATTACGTGATTATTTTATATCATTTGGTAATATGATTATATCATTAGATAATGATTATTTAACTTTTTGACAATTATTAGTAATGATACCTTCATCATTTGATTGTTTATGATTACCACATCATTAAAATATAATTGGTTATTTTTTTCTTTTAATTGATTTTAATCATTGGTTAAATGATTTTCTAATGCAATTTTAAGTGATTGATAAGTTGCTAATAATTTGATAAAAATTATATGTTCTGAATTTCGAAATTTTTTTTTTTCGAACAGATAATTCAGATATTGGATTTTTTTTATATGCAACTTATTCTAATTTTTTTGTTGCTTGTTCTCTAGTTAAATGGTGTCACATGGAAATGACGATGTGAACAATGGAAGCAATACTATTTGGACTGCTGTTAACCCTGTGGAGACCTCGACTGGCATTCCTCCATTTGATAGGATAATTAGAGGCGGGATTCCTCATGTTGGAGTGAACCCCATTTTGCCTACGGCTTCGGTTTCGGCAATCCAATTTGGCACAATACCTTTGTCAGTACCTAGGGCTACGGCCTCAGTACCTTTACATCGTTTCTGGCACCATTTCCGGTCAATCATGCTATTTGACCGGATAAGTTTGTTGGCACTGATTTTAAGACATGGCAGAATAAGATGATTTTTTATCTTACTACTTTGGGCCTTGCACGTTTCCTCACCAAGGATGCTCCTGTCATGGCTGAAAACGACACTGATATGCATAGGCGTGCGGCTTGGGATGCATGGAAAAGTGCTGATTTTTTGAGTCGCAACTATGTCTTGGATGGCCTACAGAATTCTCTGTATCATGTGTATGTGGTAAAGAAGTCTGCTAAAGAGGTTTGGGAGTCCTTATAAAAGAAGTACAAGTCCGAGGATGCTGGATCTAAGAAATTCTTGGCCAGTCAGTGCATGAACTTCGAAATGGTTGATTCACGTTCAGTGGTGAGCCAAGTGCAGGAGTATCAAGTTCTCTTGCAAGAAATGCATGCCGAGGGTCTGATCATGTCAGAATCTCTGCAGGTGGCTACTGTTATTCACAAGCTACCTCCTCAGTAGAAGGCTTTCAAAAGCTATTTACAACATAAGAGGAAAGAGATGTCCTTCGAGGATTTAATTATCAGGCTGCGCATTGAGGAGGATAATAAAAAAGCTGAACGTAAGTCAGGAAATTCTTACTCTGAGAAGACTAATGAATTGGAGCACGGCCAGAGTTTCGGTACCAAGAAAGGTCATTCGTTTAAAGCCAATTAGGGTAACGGGAATTGGAAAGACAAAAAGCAGATTACGAAAGGGTCTCAGTTGAAGCCTACCGGTGGGGTAGAAAAGAAGCCTAAGTTCTAGTTCAATAGAAAGTGCTTTAATTGTGACAAAGTTGGGCATCGATCAGCAGACTGCCATCAGCTTCGAAGGGATTACAAGCAGCACCCTCAGGCTAATATGGTTGGAAATGAGAGAGATCATCTCTCGGATGACATGTCTGATCTAAACCTTACGGCGGTGGTTAGTGAGGTTAAACTGGTGGGGTCTAACCCTAAGGAGTGGTGGCTAGACATTGGGGCCACTTGTCATGTCTGCTCCAACAGGAGCATATTCACTACTTTTACACCAGTTACAAATGGTGAAAAGTTGTTTATGGGAAACTCTACAACTTTTGAAATGCTTGGTAAAGGCAAAGTGATCCTGAAGATGACCTCTGGCAAAGAGCTTACTCTGACTAATGTGCTGTACGTGCCAGATATTCACAAGAATCTGGTCTCTGGGTCTCTTCTAAGGAAGAATGGTTTCCGCATGATCATTGAGGCGGATAAGCTAGTGATTACCAAAATAGGAGTTTATGTTGGGAAAGGCTATATGACTGATGGCATGTTTAAATTGAATGTAATTGCTGTAACCCCAACTGTTATGAATAATGAGAAAACTCCTTCTGTTTACTTGCTTGAGTCTCCTAATCTGTTGCATGGTAGATTAGGTCACGTAAATCACAATGCATTACGTAGACTAAGCAAACTAAATTACTTGCCTAGGTTTCAAATTGATTTAAAACATAAATGTGAAACCTGCGTTGAGGCTAAGCTTACTAGGTCGTCGTTTCATAGTATTGAAAGAAGTACCGAGCCATTGGGACTAGTCCACAGTGATGTGTGTGACTTGATATTTGTTCAAACACGAGGCGAAAATAAGTATTTTATTACTTTTGTCGATGATAGCACGAGATATTGCTATGTGTACTTGCTTAAAAGCAAAGACGAAGCTATCGATAAATTCATTTTTTATAAGAATAAAGTTGAAAATCAACTTAGCAAGAAAATAAAGGTGTTACGACCTGATCGTGGTGGTGAATATGAATCACCTTTTGGTGAAGTTTGTGCTAAACATAGAATAATTCACCAAACTACTGCACCTTATTCACCTCAGCACAACGAAATTGCTGAGCGTAAGAATCAAACGTTAAAAGAAATGATGAATGCTATGTTGATTAGTTGTGGATTACCATAGAACGTGTGGGGAGAAGCTATTCTTTCTGCGAATTATATTTTGAATAAAGTGTTAAGAAAGAATATGGATAAGACTTCTTATGAACTTTGGACAGGTCATACACCTTCGTATAAATACTTACGAATGTGGGGGTGTCATGCAAAGGTCGTGGTGCCTCCTCCTAAGAAGGTCAAAATTGGACCTAAGATAGTTGACTGTATGTTCATTGCTTATGCACAAAATAGTAGTGCATATAGGTTTCTAGTACATCATTCGAATGTACCTGATATTCATCCAAACACGATTATGGAGTCTATGAATACACAATTCTTTGAGAATATATTTCCTTGTAAATCTCCTAAATAGTTAACTCCTATTAAACAGACTATGGAATCTTCTGTGTCTGGCAGCAGTAAAGATCCAGTTGAAGAAGGTGTGGATGAGCATAGACGGAGCAAAAGGACCAAAACTAATAAGATATTTGGCCCTGATTTCCTCACATATTTGATGGAGAATGATCATCAAAACTATAAAGAAGCTATATCTTCTCCAGATGGTCATTTATGGAAAGAAGCTATCAAGAGTAAAATCGATTCTATCTTACAGAATCATACATGGGAATTAGTAGATCTTCCACCGGGCTGTAAGCCTTTGGGCTACAAGTACATCTTCAAGAAGAAGATGAAAGCAGATGGCTCCATTGATAAATATAAAACTCGGCTAGCAATCAAAGGTTATAAGCAAAAAGAAGGTTTAGATTACTTTGATACTTATTCTCCTGTGTCGAGAATAACTTCTATCCGGATGATACTTGCTATTGCAGCCTTGCGAAATCTGGAAATACATCAGATGGATGTAAAAACAGCTTTCCTAAATGGAAATTTGAATGAAGAAATCTACATGGAGCAACCAGAGGGGTTTTTGGTTCCAGGTCAAGAAAGGAAAGTATATAAACTAACTAAATCGCTTTATGGTTTAAAGCAAACACCGAAGCAATGGCATGAGAAATTTGATAATGTTATAATTTCTAGTGGTTTTAGAATCAACGAGTGCGACAAGTGTGTATATGTCAAGGATACTAAGGATGGATATGTCATATTAAGGATGGATATGTCATATTGTGTCTATACGTCGACGACATGCTCATTGTCGGCAGCTCTGATAAGATTATCAAAGCCACTAAGAATATGTTAAACTCAAAATTTGACATGAAAGATATGGGTATCGCGGATGTCATTTTGGGAGTAAAGATCACTCGAACACCAAATGGACTTGCGTTATCTCAATCTCATTACATTGATAAGATACTAGACAAGTTTAACAAGTCGAATACCACTGTGGCTAGGACTCCAGTGGATTTGAATCTCCACTTATCCAAGAACACTGGTGATGGTGTGTCACAGTTGGAGTATTCTCGGATAATTGGGAGTTTAATGTATTTAATGACTTGTATGAGACCGGATATAGCATACTCAGTTAGCAGATTGAGTCGCTACACGTACTATCCACTGGAGAGCCATTTTCAGGGTGTTACATTATTTGAGGTACACTCGTGATTTTGGACTACATTATTTTAGATACCCTGCAGTAATCGAAGGGTATGCTGATGCAAATTGGATTTCAAATATGTCATATTCAAAATCTACTAGTGGATATGTCTTCACTCTTGGTGGTGCAGATGTCTCTTGGAAATCGTCCAAACAAACTTGCATCGCGAGATCTACAATGGAATTAGAGTTTATCACTCTGGACAAAGCAATTGAAGAAGCAGAGTGGCTTCGCCAGTTTGTTGAGGATATTTCGAGATGGTCAAAGCCTGTACCTGCAATTTGTGTTTATTCCGATAATCAATCAGCAATTGACAGGGCACAGAGCAATATGTATAATGGCAAGTCTCGACATATTCGAAGACGACATAATACCATTTGACAACTACTCTCATAACGTATTATCACTCTGGACCACGTGAAGTCAAAGGATAATATTGCAGATCCGTTAACAAAAGGGTTAACTCGAGAGCTAATTGAAAAAGCATCCAGGGGAATGGGTTTGCAGCCTATGATGTTAAAAGGTATCATGGTGGAAACCCAACCTAGTTGAATGGAGATCCCAGGATCTAGGTTTAAAGGGACAACTAAACTATGTATATCTAAGTAAATCACTAAGAAGGTTCTCCTTCTACTCATTTCTATGGTACTCACAGTGATTGGAAGATGCAGGTTAAGCTACGCTTTTAATGACCCTTAAACGTTGTTGTGAAATGCTGAGTTAAAATGTCACCTATGTGAGTGTGAAGTGGGGCCGCTTTTATAAGGATTGGGACGGCTACATCCTTGAACAAACACTTGCAGAACTAGGCGACGTGTTCATGGCCAAAATGAACACAACATTGAGAACTACGTTGTGTCTAGAATGGTCCTGTGTGAGGTCTATTGTCTTAGTTTACACAAATGGCGAAACAGTTCAAGGCATCAGTTCCACTGGTTTACTAGTAATACTCGATAGATTTTCACAAGGGAATGTTCAAAGTTAAATGCTACCTATCCTATGCAGGATTGATTCGTTCTACTCTCTCTTTCTCTCTTGAGTCTTTGTTTTCTAAATTTTCATTCATGTGGGGGATTGTTGGAATATTGAATGAAAATATAAATAATCAGTTTCATCACACTTCAATTCACCTCTTCAATTCCGTAACTCCTCTTTCAATGCATTAAAGAGCTGGCCCTCTTCTATGTGTAGAAATAGGAGAGCTCTCGGTTGGAAGCAAACACAACAACAAGAAAAAATAGTTTTCTTCTCCTTTGTTTCTTTCTTGCATCCTCCGTTTTGTTTCCTCTTCTTCTTTTGCTAAATTCTTTGAGAGATAGACACGGCTAGTTCGTAGGCGATTAACGTAGTGCAACGTGAACCGACAACCGATTGTATCCTGGGAATCGAACACCGAATCAAAATCTCGTGCACCCCGGTGAGGCGGCGAATTCGATTTAAGGAAACCGTGTAAACACGGGCCTTCGGTTTGGTTTGATTTACTTTGATTCTTAATTTTCCCCAATACATATCAATATCCATTCTTGAATATTTACATGCTGATCTTTACGGGAACAGCGTTTGTAAATATTCTTGTTGCGTTCAGGTTGTATCTACTTGTAGTAGATGACTTTTCGAGGAAAATATGGACTTTTTGACTAAATGCTAAATTTGATACTTTTCAAAATTTTAAGCAATGGAAACTATTGATAGAAAATCAAATAAGTATAAAAGTTAAAGCACTTAGAATAGACAATGACCTTGAATTCTGTAATTTTGAATTTAATTCTTTTTGTAAAGAATTTTGAATTTTGAGAAATAAAACCATCATATATACATCTCAACGCAATGGTGTAGCCGAAAGGATTAATAGAACCTTACTAGAAAAAAGTTAGATGCATGCATTTAAGTTCTGGTCTTTCCATATTGTTCTAGGAAGAAGGCTTAAAATTGCCACATATCTAATTAACAGAATTCCTTCTAGTGCTATTAATTTTCAAGTCACTAAACAGATATGGTCAAGTAAGCCTTCAGATTGTTTTGGACTTTAAGTATTTGGTTGTGCAGCTACTCTAATCAAATTGAAGGTAAACTTGAATCTAGGTCCTTCAAATATATTTTTCTGGGTTATGGGGAATAAACTAATGATTATAGACTCTGGGTTAGAGAATAGAATGGTTTTAAAGTCATTATAAGTATAAATGTCATATTTAATGAAAATGACACGCCCTGTGTTTCTTCTTCCAAACTTAAATCTGATAGAACTCCATCGATTAAGGAAATAGTTTTAGAAAATCAAAATGTTGACACTATTGAACTTGATGATCGATTTGAGGCGGAGACATCTCAATCTGAAATATATCAAGCTCAGTCTTATCAATCTTAGGATCCACTGTAGCTGACTATTAGCTGATAAGGAATAGAAGTAGGAGAAATAGGCTTCCTTCTACTAGAATTAGCAGTGATGATTTTGTGAACGTTTTCTCTGTTTGGATTCTCTTGGTTCTAAACCTAATACTTATATAGAAGTTATTAACTATAAAGAACCTGTTTTTTAGAAAGAATCTATGAAAGATGAAATGGACTCTTTGGTTAAGAATAAATCTTGGATTCTTGTTAACAGACCTAAAAATCAGGAAATTGTTGATTATAAGTTGGTTTATAAAGTTAAAGAATCTGAGTCTAATACTGAAAATAAGATATACAAAGATAGATTAGAAGTTAAGGGTTTACAAAAATGGAGGACAATGATTATAATGAATTTTTCACGTGTTGCAAAATATACGTCCAGTAGAATCTTACTTGCCTTAACTGTTCATTTTGACAGAAAATTGGATCAACTTGATGCAAAAACTATTTTTCAAAAATGGTGATCTAGATGAGACTATATATATGAGTCAGCCTAAAAGTTTTGAGATTAAGTCAGAATCCAAAAATGTTTGTTTGTTGGAAAAAAAATCTTTTTATGGTTTGAAGATAACCCATCGGCAATGGTATAAGAAATTTAACTCTTATGTTCAAACTTTGGGATTTGGTAAAGTAATTTGATTCCGGTTTCTTCTATAAGGGTGTAGGTGGTTCTAAATCTCTTTATTTGATATTGTACGTTGATGATATACTTTTTGCTTGCTATGATAGATCTGAGACAAACAAAATTAAAATCTAAGTTTGAAATGAAAAATATAGATCACGTTAAGAGAGTTTTAGGTATGAAAATGAATACACGTGGAAAGAATTATACTCTTTATGTGAATTAATTTTCATATATGAATAAAGTGTTGGAAAAATTGCTATGATTGAATGCAATATTGTTACACTGCGTCCTGCTAAATCATTTAAAACTGTCACGCGAACAGTCGTCTAAAATAAATGAAGAAATTGAAGTAATGAGTAAAATACCTTATGCCAATGTAGAAATAGCAGACGCGACACAGGAAAAATAACTATTCAAGCCCGTCATAGCTTGAAAAAAGAAAGACTTATTGAAAGCTCATACCAAGTTTATGGAAGGCATAAGAGTTTTGCACTTGGAATAGAGTAAAAGAGACTTTGGCAATTACAAATTGTATTTTGATAGTGAAAAAAACATGCATGAATTGAATTGTGTGAAACCTTTCCACGAAGAAAAATAGCCATATCTTAATTAGGTTTGGGTCCAATCTTGAAATAAAGAGTTGTCTCCACCGAATCAACAAGAAAGGCACGACCACAAGAACATGGCCACAGCTTACATAGGGGTTGTTAGTCCAAGAATAACGAACCAAGAGGGGGGTGAAGTGGTTTTTAAAACTTTTTCGAATAATTAACTAAAATCATGTAAGTTAAAAACACGTTGATAAATTAATAAATGTAAGCAAGTTCAAGCAAATAGATCAACCAAATACTAAGTGCAAATATGAAAGCGATAAGTAAAAGGGAGAGAGGATGCAAACGATATATTTATGGAGGTTCGATCCCAAACGTGATCTACATCTCTCGTTACCGAGCTCTCTATCATGAGCAATGCCTTTTCCACTATCGTGATTGACTTATGGTACAATCCAACCTTTTACAACGCTTCCCGTAACTTACAAATAAGGAGTACCAATCTTTATACAATATTGAGCTTTACGGGACCTCAACACAGATCACCCTATTGAGTTTTATGGGACCTCAATATGACCCACACGGTAACTTAAAATAAGGAGCAATCCTTAAAAAATATTGATTTTTAAGGGACTTCAACATGACCCTCTAAATTGAGTTTTACGGGACCTCAATATGACCCTTGATTCAAAAGAGTTTTACAAGTAAAATCTTCTCTTCTTAACGAAATAGATTCAAAGTTGAGAACAAGAAGAGAAGAAAGCAAATACTTTAATAGATAGCAATGAATATAACTCAAGTGTTGGATTTGAAAAACTTTGATAAAATTGATTTTCTAAGTTTAGAATAATCAAATGCTTTTCAAATATAAATCAATTTATAAAGATGAATAAATAATAAAAACCAATGATTTATCTCAATAAATGCTCACTTATTGCTCTTCGAATTGTTGAAATTGAATGCAAAGTGAGTTGGTATTTATAGGTGAAAAACCATCAAAAACTCAGCCAAACCGGTTGCAGTGTATCGGACGGTCAACTAGCCATTGCGTCAAAAAATCAGAACGGTTGAATTTTTTACCGTTAGAGCTAAAACTACCATACCGGACGTTCGATACGACAGTTTTATGGCGAATCGTCCTCGTTTTAATTTTAAAAAAATGTAAGTACTTGATGGAAGTTTTGAAAATATTTTTCAAGGTAAGTGAGATTTTTCAAATATAAGTTTTGAGATTTTTACCATTTTTAAAAATAATCTTTATGCAAACATTTTTGTATCGTGATTTTTCTATCTAAAATCAAAATTTGAGCTCGTCTCGATTCATTGCCAAGTATTAAAATGTTTTACATTTACATATGATTGTACAATGTCTAATCATCTTGACTTTGTCGTTCTTTTGACTTGTATCTTGATTTGCGTCTTTTGCGAATCTTTAAGTTCCAATTTGATCGTCGCATGAAAATCGTTGTCGTCTCAAATTATTTGACTTGAATATTAACTTTCACTTTCTTCTTCATTTCGAATCCGATTTATAATCTTGATAGCTTTGAAGGCTAAATCACTTAAATTCAATTGTTAGTAAATAAAATTGGTTTTTTGTTATAATCAAAATATTAAGGTTATAATCAACCATAGGTCAACAATTTCACCATTTTTTATTATGACAAATAAGATTATTTGCAGGATAAGATTGAACAATTGATATTATATTGATAAAGGAATATATATTAAAAATTTAGCATATAATACATATTCTTCCTATCTTTTACAAATCAATAACTATACATTCAAAGCATATGAATGATTTTGCCTCTTTCCCCATTTTTCATATACTCTAAGTATATTATATTTTCAAATCAAAACATACATAATCATCTCACACTATTTCCTCCTTTTGACATAAGCAAAAAGGGATAGCATTTAATATCAAAACACAATTTTTTCCTTTTTAACATAAGCAAAAATGTAGCATTTATGAGAGGAAAAGTATGGTATATAAGATCAAAACTTTAAAGCAACCATAGATGATAGTAATATATTCCCTCTCAATTAGATGTCAAATATATGCAAGTTTAAATAAGAGGATAATCATCACATGTAGTAAAATAATAATCAAAGCATAAGTGATGAAATGATGAAAGCATAATCATTTAGGTAAAATTTATATACATTCCAACCAATTATTCACATAGAATCAATCATAAGAGAACATCTAGCAAGAATTCAATTTAGCCACATACTACAAATTCATTGATAATTCACAAACCTCTTTGAATATAAGAAAATCTATCAAGTGTTAGAGATTTAATGAGAATGTCGGCCAATTAATTTTCCATATTCACAAATTCTAATATAATATTCTCCTTTTGGTGCCTTTAGAATACCATAGACGTAATGTCTTAGTACCACTAAGATATCTACAATTTGTTTTATGGCACTAAAGTGTAATTCTTGAGTATTGGTTTGAAATCTAGCACATAATCACACACTAAGCATAATATCAAGTCTATTTACGATGAATGTAAATAAGAGATCCGATTATACCTCGACATTTTGTTATGTTTTATGGAAGTACCTTGATCATCTTTGTCCATTTTGATTGATGCATAGGAGTATTCATTTCTTGGATTTTCCTTATTTTGGTCTTGAATAGTCATTTGTTCGAAAGGAGTTTCCGATACTACATCATTAGTAATACCTTTCTCACGATCAAAAAGGTTAGTTTCATCGAAAGTGACACGCATGGATTCTTCAATGACTAGAGTTCTTTTGTTATAGACTCTATAAGTTTTGCTAGTCGATGAAAAACCTAGAAAGATTCCAATATCGGATTTTGAATTAATTTTTTTTCAAAATTTTCTTTTGTATTCAAAATGATGCATTTGCAACCAAAAACTTGAAATAACTGATATTTGAAATTCTATTTTCCAAAGCTCATAGGGACTTTTGTGTTTTCTTTTGACTATTTAAAACTCTATAAATAATATAGCAAGTAGTGTGTTAGCTTCGGCCCAAAAGTATTTTGATAAACTATTTTCATTTAGTATAGTCCGAGCCAATTTTTGCAATGTAGGATTCTTCTTTTTACTATATCATTTTGTTGAAGAGTTCTAGGACACGAAAAATTGTGTTCAAAACCATAAGTTTTGTCCAAAATATCAAAACCAATGTTATCAAATTCTCTACCATAATCACTCCTAATGGTGGTGGTGGTGGTGGTCATCGTCGTAGTAGTAGTGTGCCCCTTATTGTGAACCTTTTTACAAGAATGTTCAAATGCATTTAATACTTCATCTTTTAGGTTCAAAAATGGGACTCAAATAAATCTAGAAAAGTCATCAATAATGATGAAATTATAATGTTTACCATTTAAGCTTGTGATACTAGATGATCCAAAAATATTCATGTGGAGAAGTCAAAAAGATTTTGTAGTTGAAAAATGTTAATTTAATTTGAATGAACTCTTTACTTGTTTTTCACTCATCGCAAATTTTGTCTTTTTCAAATTTCAAACTTTACGAACCTTTTAACAAAACAATTTTTGAAAATTTTGAAAGTAGGTCTATGCTAACATGACATAATTTTCTATCTCATAACCAAGTATCATATTTTAAACTCGATAAACATTTTTATCCTCATTTAAACTCAGTGTTTATGACATAAACATTCTTACATCGACTTCCTATAAATATCACCTCTTTTGATGTAGTATCCTAAATAATACACTTGGAAGAATCAAATGTAAGATAACATTCATCACGCAATTGATTAAAACTATGTAGAACATGTCTAAGGTTATCTATTAAGAAGTCAAATCAATAAAGGGAGATGAATTTAACCAATAATTTCAATGTTAACAATATTTTCTTTGGCATTATCTTCAAAAGCATCATGACCACCATCTTTTATTTTGAAACTTGACAATATAGCTTGATTTTCGGTCATGTACTTTAAGGGTTAATTTCACAGACGATCATTGAAGTTACATTAAAATCACAATACGGTCACCAAAGTTTAAAACTTGCACTAATGGTCACTGAAATATCATCCAGTTTTAGTAATGGTCACTGAATGACCTTTTTCATTTTAATTGGAACTTAACGGACCAAGCTTGAACCTTGAGGACTGAAATCGCAAATTTGACAATAAAACCATTTCTTTTTTGTGAAATTAACTCATAAAAGGTGATTTTTTTTTTATTTTTTTTTTTTTGGGAGGGACAGAGAGAAAAAGAAAATAAGAACATTAAAAAAACCGATAAAATTATATATGAATTCTTGAAAATATATTAACGAAATAGTATAAAACTATAACTTCGACTTAAAATAAATAGTAAATTCATTTAATCTGCAAAATAATACATAATATTAAATATCATTTTACTTCTTCTTTTTAGTTCATTGACTGTAACTCATGATAACAACTTATAATTTCTATTTGTCCATTTAGTAATATTAAAATAAAATTCAAACGAAGTTTTTTGCTGTATTTTTCAACATATTATTAATTTATTAGAATATATTTTATATTTTTCCAATTTTAGTTTAAGACATTGTTTTGCAAATTTATAAATGGTTTATGAAAAGAACAATAAGAGGAATATAGTAGGTCTCACGAAATATGTGGATAATAAAAAATAATTTTGAAATGAATAGTTAAAATTTTTAATTGAATACCATTTATAAATTTATATCCAATCAGAGGCTAAGCAAATAAATATAAATTTGTCAAATTTGCGATTTATATCCTCAAGGTTCAAGTTTCAACTATTTTGGTCCATTATGTTCCAATTAAAACGAAAAAGGTCCATATGTGACCATTACTGAAACCGGATGATATTTTAGATCGTGAGTGCAAGTTTTAAATTTTAGTGACCGTTCGTGAAATTAACCCTCTACTTTAAGCATCCACCATCCAAGGTTCATTTGCTCTTTACTTTCTTTGGTACCTAGAAAAAATAATTCGATTTTTGTTCTTTGGTACCCATACAACTTTGGGTCCTTGATTTTTAGTGTTTGTAGACTTTGGAATCCACTTGTATTTGCTCTCAAAGCGAAACATCTTTTTGATTGAACAATTAAAAGATACATGTCCATTTTTATTGCAAAAATTACATGTAACATTGGGAATGGAGAAGTACAAAGAAATTTTCGAGAGACTTTTGTTTTAAAAACGGTTTGTATCCAATTTCTCCTTTATCAAAAACACATTTTTGTTCACGAAGAATTAAATCAAAATTTTTCTTGCCTCGAGTAAATTTGTGGACAATTTGAGTCAAATCTAAAAAATTTTCTTGCAAAGAGAAATTCTCTTTAATTAAAGAACCATAATTGACTTTTCTTTTTCAAAATCATTTTGAGTTTTCAAAAGTTTCTTTACCTCTTTTTCAAATAAAGATTTTTTCTTTTTGAGAGTAGAGTGTTGGAGAGCAAGTTTTTCAAATTCTTCAAGAAGTTCATCATAAAAGGTAGATAATTCATCATATAAAGAATTTTCATTTGAATTTACCTCATCATCAATAGCCATGAAGCACATGTTGGCAATTTCCTCTTGACTTCCATATTTTTCATGGTCGTCATCATCACTCCCATCCCATGTTGATTGAAGGGCTTTCTTTTCAATGAATCTATTATTCTTTTTGCCATTTTCTTCTTTCTTTTGGAATCGATGATTTTTGCGAAAATCTTTCCATTTCTTAACAATAAGAACTAGATCATCAAGTTCTTCATCATTCGTATTTTCACTTGAAGAGCCTTCATCGATTACGGAATTTAATGCAATTTGATGTCTTTCCTCTTCTTTGCATTTCAATGTTTTCTCCTTTGTCTCGGTGCAATTTAGCTCATGTCATCAATATCCCATAGAACTTTTCCAATGGATATGTGTTGATATCTTTAGTGTTTTCTATTAACATTCTCAATGGACTCCATTCTTCCGAAAGCAACCTAAGCATTTTACTTACAAGCTCACCATTAGTAAATTTACTATCAAAGCCTTTGATGCTATCAACAATATCGATGAAGCGAGTAATCATGTCAACAATATGTTCATTCTTTCTCATGAAAAAAATTTCAAAATCTTTGACTAAGAGATCTATTTTAGTTTCTTTTACTTTACTAGTTCGAACATGAGTAATTTCTAAATCATGTCAAGTATCATAAGTGGAATCACATGTACTAATGCAATTAAATTCATTTCTATGTAAAGCACAATAGAGTAGATTTTTGGCTCTTAACATTTAAAGACAATTTTCTTTTATCATCTTCGTTATATTCCTCTTTAGGTTTAGAAATTACTTGATCCAGCTTACCATCCTCTTTAATGACCTTTGTAGGCACATAGGGACCAAATTCAACAACTTCCCAAATATTATAATCAATTGATTGAATAAATATCGCCATCCTAGTCTTCCAATACTTATAATCAGTACCATCAATTAAAGGAGGACGATTTGTAGAACACCCCTCAAGATTTTGAAAAATGTGGAGAGCCATTACTCAAGATTGTGAAATCTTTATAATTGAGCACCTTGTTCTGATACCAATTGTTAGCCCAAAAATAACTAATCAAGAGGGGAGTGAATTGATTTTTAAAACTTTTTCGAATAATTAACTAAAATAACGTAAGTTAAAAACACATTGATAAATTAATAAACGTAAGCAAGTTCAAGAAAATAGATCAATCAAATAACAAGTACAAATATGAAAGCGATAAGTAAAAGGGGGAGAGGATGCAAACGATATATTTATGGAGGTTCGATCCCAAACTTGATCTACATCCCCCGTTACCAAACTCTCCGTTATGAGCAATGCCTTTTCCACTATCGTGATTGACTTATGGTGCAATCCAACCTTTTACAACGCTTCCGACGACTTACAAATAAGAAGCACCAATCCTTATACAATGTTGAGCTTTTTATAGGACCTCAACACAAACCACACTATTGAGTTTTACAGGACCTCAATATGACCCACATGGTGACTTATAACAAGGAGCACCAATCCTTATACAATATTGATCTTTAAGGTACTTCAACATGATCCACAATATTGAGCTTTACAGGCCCTCAACATGACCTTAATTCAAAAGAGTTTTACAAGTGAAATCTTCTCTTCTTAACAAATAATAGATTCAAAGTTGAGAACAAGAATAGAAGAAAGCAAACACATTAATAGATAGCAATGAATATAACTCAAGTGTTGGATTTGAAAAACTTTGATAAAATTGATTTTCTAAGTTTAGAATAATCAAATATTTTTCAAATATAAATCAATTTTAAAAAATGAATAAATAATAAAGACCAATGATTTATCTCAATAAATGCTCACTTATTGCTCTTAGAATTGTTGAAATTGAATGCAAAGTGAGTTGGTATTTATAGGTGAAAAACTGTCAAAAACTCCGCCAAACCGGATGCAGTATACCGGACGTCCGCCACATACCGGACGGTCAACTAGCCATTGCGTCAGAAAATCAAAATGGTTGAATTTTTGATCGTTAGCACTAAAACTACCATACCGGACTTTCGATATGGCGTGCCGGACGTCTGGTACAATAGTTTTACACCAAATCATCCTCGTTTTAATTTTTATCAAATGTAAGTACTTGAGGGACGTTTTGAAAATATTTTTCAAGGTAAGTGACTTTTTCAAATATAAGTTTTGAGATTTTTTGCTTTTGAAAAATAATATTTATGCAAACATTTTTGTATCGTGATTTTTCTATCGTAAAATAAAAACTTGAGCTCGTCTCGATTCATTGCCAAGTATTAAAATGTTTTCCCTTTACATATGATTGTACAATGTCTAATCATCTTGACTTTGTCATTCTTTTGACTGGTATCTTGATTTGCGTCTTTTGCGAACCTTTAAGTTCCAATTCGATTGTCGCATGCAAATCGCCATTGTCTCAAATGATATGACTTGAATGCTTAACTTTCATTTTGTTCTTCATTTCGAGCCCGATTTATAATCTTGATAGCTTTGAAGGCTAAATCATTCAAATTCAATTGTTAGTAAATAAAATTGGCTTGTTTATATAATCAAAACATTAAGGTTATAATCAACCACAAGTCAACAGGGGTTGCGGTCCACAAACCCTAGGATGACTACTTACCGCTAACTAACTGAAGATGCCTCTCTTCTTTTCGGAAGAGAATACCTTCTTTCGTAACCAAATAAGATTTTAGGGAATGCCGCAGTACAGTTAAGTTCACAACATCTACAACTACTTATTTCAAATTCAAACACAAGCCTTTACTCTTGCGTTTTTCTTTTTATAACCCCTTATTCTTTTAGAAAATGTTTGAGGATTCTAAATATTACTTGAAAGATAGTATATTTAGAATATCAAACTCTATCACTTTTTGTTTTTGAACTAACTCTACATTTTTTAGGTTTACCAGAACATATGATACTAGGTTGGTATTTTTTCAGATACTTGAATCAAAGCCAAAATTAGTTCAGCAAGATGGAGATTGTTGAATTACTAATTACCTCACTGAGTTGTTGAGTTTTGATCAGATTTGACCAACTTTTATGAAAGACTGTTTAATGAAATGTGATTTTTGGATTATCGTTTGGTGCAATCTGGCCTTACACATAGCTCATTTATGGATGTTGGATATGTTATTTTCTAGACCATATAAATAGCCTCTTGATAAGTGTATTTTATACACTTATTTGAGTCCTAAAATAGCGATGTTTGATAGTTCTTTTGACAAAATATATCCTATATTGTTGTATTTTATGTTATATAGGTAAAACTCAATGGTTGGATAAGGAATTGAATGAAAGAAGCGAAACTTGGTGAAAATGGCAAAATCCAAAGTTTGGGGGTCAAATTGCAAATATTTGATAGTTGATTCGGACAAAGAGATGGGTTGAAATATTTTTAGGAGACAATTGGATGGAATTTGAATTCAAAAAGGAATGGAATGTGATTAAAATATTATCACATTCAATGTCCATCACACAATTTATATTCCAGATATTTAATCAAAACTTTAGACCCATTTTTGGCATAGTAAACGTCCGAATTAGGAAAATTATATTTGTATCTAAGTTGTAGACCTTTAGGTCATCTTTCCAACTCAATTTTTATTGTTTTAATCAGATATCAAACGAGAAAGTTATGACCAAAATACTGACTGCTGTGTGAAACGAAAAATCCGCGCGCGAAGACAACTTTTTTTATTCGATTGAAACTCTTTTGGAAGTCAATTTGGACATGATGTTCCACCAATTTTAGAATCCTACAAAAACCTAACAGTAGAACACATATGTGGGAACTTTTATATACATATTATACTCAAATACTCATCAATTATTATCATAAAAGTAGGAGAATTCATTGTTTTTGTGAGAGAATTAAAGAAGATTTGCAAGAATTCAATCAAGTAAAGTCAAACTTGATTTTTTGGAAAAGAAAAGAAGGCGCAAGTGGAGATTCATCAAGAAACCATTGAAGAGATTCAAAATTTCAAGATTCATCTTCATCTTCTCAATTTATCAAAAATTCGGGTTATATCTTTTTACTTAAATATGATTTCTTGTAATTTCGAGACAAAAAATCCGCGCGTGAAGGCAACTTTCTTTATTCAATTGGAACTCGGTTGGAAGTCAATTTGGACATGATGTTCCACCAATTTTCGACTCCTACAAAAACCTAACAGTAGAACACATATGTAGGAACTTTCATATACATATTGTACTCCAATACTCATCAATTATTATCATAAAAGTAGGAGAATTCATTGTTTTTGTGATAAAATTGAAGAAGATTTGCAAGAATTTAATCAAGTAAAGATTCAAACTTGATTTTTGGGAAAAGAAAAGAAGGAGCAAGTGGAGATTCATCAAGAAACCATTGAAGAGATTCAAAATTTCAAGATTTATCTTCATCTTCTCAATTTATCAAAAATTCGGGTTATTTCTTTTCACTTAATTACGATTTCTTGAAATTTCGTTATGTCACGCTAGTCTTGTACATTGTTAGGATGAGATGAACCATTGTCATGATATTTTTAGCTTTTAATTAATTATTTGGACTTTAATTTGATTTGATTTGTGGATGTTTATTATTGTTTTATCGTTCTTTTCAATTGTTTAATCACCAATTGAATTGTTAGTAGATTTTATTGTTATCGAGAAAGACAACATGATTTAAGCACAATATAATAAATATTGTAAAGTTCGATAGAGGATCGAGATATTATATGATTTCAATAAGTGTTCTAGTACTTGCTAATGCATTTATCATGTTTGCATCTTTTATCAAGAGATAGAAATGTCACATAAGGGGAATAGATTTGATTGCAATCACGAGAGACCTTCAGTTAAATTACAAACATTGACCTACATAAATGAATTCAAATTGTAAATTTAATTGTCACACTAAAAATGGAATAATAAGGGGGATTCGACATCTTAACAATGTATCTCACATATTTGAAAAACACATTTACTAACTTTCAAAGTTTAATAGAT
Source organism: Fraxinus americana (assembly GCA_035079005.1). NCBI lineage: Eukaryota > Viridiplantae > Streptophyta > Magnoliopsida > Lamiales > Oleaceae > Fraxinus > Fraxinus americana. Next base: position 22,556,065 of record CM068726.1, on the reverse strand, counting down.
AATTTAGATATTAGTATAAAAAACTCAAAATCTATTTGCTATTCCGTTAAAGTTTAAATTAATTTTAACCCAATCAAACACGTAGTCCTCATGGATTTGATACTCTATTCACTACTTTATTACTTGACCATGATCCTGTGCAATTACAGGTTTTCAAACAATCAAGTTTTTGGCGCCGTTGCCGGGGACTATCGTCTTTTATAATTTAAATTTTACTTTTTTTTAGTTTATTTTATTATATTAGAAATATTACTGTCTGCTACCTTTTTCAAGACCTTGTATGCGAAATTTGAAAATTAGTGATCTTGCTCAATTTGACCCAGAGATTGAACGAACATTCTACCTTCGAAAAAGACAATAGTTGGAAGCACACCAAAAAAGAAAGAGGAATACATGGCAGAGCAAAATCCGAATCAAACAATCGGGGCTAATCTGGGAGTAGCACAACTGAATGTGGTTGCATCTAATGAAAATACAAGGCTAATGGGGGAGTACATGGTTCCACCAGTTGTGGAAAGCCAATCTAGTATAGTATATCAGGCATTTGGTCAGGCAAACTTCCGCCTGAGAATTGATGTGATCAACATGTTCCAAAACGCGCTACAATTCTTTGGGAGAGTTTCTGAGAATCCCAATGCTCATATATCAAGATTTTTTTACATGTGTGCAAATATCCAGGGGTATCCAGTGAAGCAATCCGACTGAGGCTTTTCCCATACACACGTTGAGTGACTCAGCCAGAGAGTGTTAGACAAGTTGTACACCTCAGAACATCACTACGTGGAATTAATTAAGTCGGAATTTCTGAGCAAATATTTTCCACCGAAAAGGATTGCAAAGTTAAGAGACGAGATTATCTCATTCCAACAACTGGATTCAAAATGCTATTCAGATGTTTGGGAACGATACAAAGGTTTACTCCGCCAATGCCCACAACACGGATTACAAAAATGGCTTCAGTTGCAGTACTTTTACATTTGTCTGAATTCGATAAGTAGGGCTAACGTAGACTCCTCATGCAATGGTTCTATCACAAAAAAACTAAGGATCAAGTATACCAAATCATGGAGGATTTGGCATTCACCAGTGTACTTTGGCCTTCTGAAAGGACGAGTGAAAAGAGAGCTGTAGGGGTATCGAAGTTGATTCTTTGACACCAATTTCAACACAGTTGGTATTAATGGCACAGAAGGTGAATTAGATTAACGTAGCCCATACAATAGGACCGAAATGTAAACATTATGGAAGGAACCATGAGAGTGTTGATTGTAATGTAAGATCTCCTTTTGCTAAGACAATAGAGGATGTGAACTACACTCAGAATTTTCAACAGCAACAACATAATCAAAATCCTAACACCTATTACTCAGGCTGGAGAAATCACCCAGGTTTTCAGTGGAGCAATAACCAGGGTACTCAAACTGCACCACAGCAAACTGCACCGCTAGGTTTTCAGTAGAATGAGAAGAAGTCTTCGTTAGAAGATCTTGTGACTAGGTTGGCAGAAATATCTACTCAACACATGCAACGTACAGATAAGAGCTTGTAAGTTTAGGGAGCTACCATAAAAAATTTGGAAAATCAGATGGGACAAATAGCGAAACCACTTTCAGAGAGACCACGAAGAGCACTGCCTAGTGACATTGGGATAAATCCTAAACAACTAGTAATGGCAATGAAGGTCGTGGATGAAGAACAAATTGAGGCAATGACTACCCGTGGTAGAGTTCAACTACCAGAGATTAATGTAAAGATACCAGTTGCTACAAAAGAAAAAATACAAACCATGGTTGATAAGCAATTGAAGGAATCTGAATAAAACAAAGAAGTGGAGACACAAAGAGAATTAGAGGATCTAAATGTTAAGGAAATCGCTCATACTAAACAATTTGTGCTACCACTATCTTTTCCACAAAGACTGTAAAAGAAAAAGTTCGATGATCAATTCGAAAAGTTCCTAGATATGCTGAAAAAGCTCCACATCAATATCTCATTCATCGTTGCTATACGACAGATCCCGATGTATGCAAAGTTCCTGAAAGATATGATATCTAAAGGATAATTAGCATATAACGTCGTTACTGTGGAAAACGTCCATACTTTTCATTTTTTGGCATTTTCACCATTATTTCCACCTTTCATTGCGCAAAGGTCATTTTCATTCATTTTTCCAATTAACAATCATAAAATGACTATTATACCCTTCTCTTTAAATAAAACAAAAGAACAAGAAAAAAATTAATTGTAATCATATTCCCAGATTTTTTAAATAAGTGCAAATCAGTCTCAAATAAATTATTAAAAGAGCAATTAGTATATAATATCCCTACCTTTCACCATTGTTGCGAAAAACATTCATACTTTTCATTTTTTTGACATTTTCACCCTTAATTACACATTTGATTGTGCAAACCATCATTTTCATCCAATTTCTCAATAAAGAATTGTGAAATAATTAATGTACCCTCATATTTAAATATTTTTTTTATTTCTAATTTTTTAATAATTTATTTTGGACTCGTTTGCACTTATTTTATAAAAAATATTTTTTTAATAATTTATTGGGGACTCGTTTGCAATTTTTTAAAAAAATGGAACTATAGTTGCAATTAATTGTATAGCTTTTTATTTAAGTAAGAGTGTACATTTGTCATTTCACAGCTTTTTATTGAGAAATTTGATGAAAATGAATTGAAATAATGGTTTGCGTAATCAAATGTGTAATTAAGGGTGAAAATACCAAAAAATAAAAGGTATTGACTTTTTTTGTAATGATAATGAAAGGTAGGGACATTATGTGCTAATTACCCTTTTAATAATTTATTTGGGACTCATATGCGCACTTTAAAAAATTTGGGACTATGATTGCAATTAATTTTTTCTTTTTTTCCTTTTGTTTTATTTAAAGAGAATGGTATAATAGTCATTTTACGATTTTTAATTAGGAAAATGAATGAAAATGACATTTTGGGCAATGAAAGGTGGAAATAAGGGTAAAATGCCGAAAAATGAAAGGTAATGAAGTTTTCCACAATAACAGTGAAATGTGAAGACATTATGTGCTAATTACCTATATCTAAGAAAAGAAAGCTTCCAGATTGGAAAGAAGTGGCATTAACCGAGGAGAGCAGTACAAGGCTACAAAATAAATTGTCACAAAAACTCAAGGATCCAAGGACTTTTACTTTACCTATTTCACTAGGTAAAGAATTTCATTATAATGCTTTATGTGATAAATGTGCAAGTGTAAATTTAATATCTTTGTCTACTTTTAGAATACTAGAGTTGGGGAAGTTAAAGGATCGAATGTGACACTGCAACTAGTAGATAGAAGCATCAGATACCTATGGGGCAAGGTTGAGGATGTGCTCATCAAATTTGGGAAACTGATATTCCCGACGGACTTCCTTGTTATGGACCTCGAAGACGACCACAATACGCCAATTATCTTAGGTCAACCATTTTTAGCAACAATTCAAACTTTGATTGACATGGAGAAGGGTGAGCTGATTGTGAGGGTGGAAGACGCACATGAGATTTTTAAATTACATAATCCACCCAACCAACCATTAGTCCTGGATAAAGCAAAATCTATTGTTGAAGAAGTTTGACAAGGGTTCAATGAGATAAAACCTAAACATCTAGAGAACTTTGGACGAGATGAAAATGGAGAGTTCAAAGTTTGGAGGGTACAAAGAGGATGCAAGAATGAAAATTGTAAGGAATGTAAGGTTGCAAGATTCCAACATGAGCCACCATGACCAATTTATCCATATAGTTAAGCTAAAACTATAAATTAAGCGCTTATAGGGAGACAACCCAATTTTCTAACCCTTTTATTTATTCTGTTTTCTATACCGTATTACATATAAATTTATTTTGATTCTTAGTTGCATTAGTTATAGGCACATTTCAATTTATAAGGTATCACCATCCTATCATATTTCCCCTTAGGCCATTGAATTTATTATTGGTTGTTTCAATTATTTAGGCTAAGTGACACATGTTCTAGGTTATTTGACCTTTATTTTTGATTTGACATCTATGTGCGGAACATGACATCGTAGAATACTCAAACCAAAATAGACCAAGAGAAAAGCATGATGAAGAAGATTGTCTAGCTGTCACATATAATGCCTCGCAGAAAAATTTGGGAAGTACCTTCTTACTTTTCTTCATCGCCCTATCATATTATTATTTATGCTTTATGGCATTGAAGACAATGTCGGTTTTAAGTTTGGGGGTGAGAAAAATTTTGAGTTTTTACTTTTCGTGTATTTTTGAGTTTTTGTGTGTTTGTTCTTCATTATTGTTTTAATATATAATAAAAAAATGAAAAATTTCAACAAAAAAATAATGTCATGTTTTAGGCTGTGTGCTTGTGTGAGTTATATAATTTGGCAGATAATGATGATTAAATTTGAGATTTGGTGTTGATTTATAGACTATGGATAGGATGCATGCTAGACTAATTGAGACTTAACATTGCAAAACTTGATATTATATGTTTACTATAATTAAGTTGGATAGTGTGATACTATGAGTTAATTCATATAATTGATAGGTTAATATAGTTGAACATAGATGGTATACCCAAAAATATCCTATATTAATTATCCTTAGACCAAATGTAGCATAGTTCGGGGATATTTTACGATTGTAGGAAGATACGGATGTACATTGGGATTCCTTGTGTGAAAACTTATGTGTTGATTATCTTAGATTAATAGGATAAAATTGAAAAAAAAATCTTAAGTTAGAGGTCAATTTAATTAGATAAGTGTTTAATGAGGGGCATTGCACTAATCATGGTAGAAGAATATATAAAAGACATCTTTTCGTAGCCTTTATGACTCGAGTTATTAAAACTGCTAGGGTATTTACAACATGGTGCTCTAAAATCATTTGATTTGTGAATTATCGGCCAAAAGCTCATTACACGGGTCCTATACAAAGTTTAAAGGAGAGAGTGTGTGAAAAAAAATTTTGAAAAAAAAGCAAGTGCATGAAACAAAAGACGTACCAAATGCTATGGTTAAGCCTCAAACACTTATTTGAGAATACTTGACTTTTGATGAAGGATTATTAGCCTAGTCCAGTTCTAGAGGTCGAAGCAATCAAATAATTGCATAATCTTTGTTTATTGATGTATTGACTTACAATTAGTAAATTCCACCTGAACTAGAGAGGGTGATGATAGTAATAAAAAATTTAACATTAGATTATACACCGAGAAAATAGTGAAAAAAGAACAAGTTTGGGGGTATGAATCATACGAGATGTGAAATAATATATTTGACCACAAAGAGTTAGGAATTGAAGCAACTTGTAAATTCATTATTGTCTATTTAATTCTTCACACACACACGTCGGTTCTGCATTGGAAGAGTCGATATCAATTTGGCATTGTGACTTTGAAATGGTTTGTAAATTTAGTACTATAACTTCAAATACTAAGATAAAAAGCTAAATTGCCTAACCAAATAGTTTTGCATGTTTGTGTGTTTGTTATTATTTAAATTATAATTTTGTTTAAGGACAAACAAATGTTTAAGTTTGGGAGTATTTGATAAGTGTATTTTATACACTAATTCGGGATCTAAAATAGAGATATTTGATAATTCTTTTGAAAAAATATATCCCAAATTGTTGCATTTTATGTTATATAAGTAAAACTCAATGGTTGGACAAGGAATTGAATGAAAGAAGCAAAACTTGGTGAAAATGGCAAAATTCAAAGTTTGGGGATTAAATTACAAATATTTGATAGTTGATTTGGACCAAGAGATGAGTTGAAATATTTTTAAGAGACAATTGGATGGAATTTGAATTCAAAAAGGGATGGAATGTGATTAAAATATTATCACAATCAATGTCCATCACACAATTTATATTCCAGATATTTAGTCGAAGATTGAGATCCATTTTGGCATAGTAAACGTTCGAATTGGGAAACATACATACATACATACATATATATATATATATATATATATATATATATATATCGCTCCAACACATTTTGAATCGCTTCAATCGGATATCGGACGAGAAAGTTATGACCAAAATACTGACTGCTGTGTAGAGACAAAAAATTTGCGAGCGAAAACAACTTTCCTTATTTGATTGGAACTCTTTTGGAAATCAAATTGGAGGTGATATTCCACCAATTTTCGACTCCTGCAAATACCTAACAATAGAACACATATGTGGGAACTTTCATGTGCATATTATACTCCAATACTCATCACTTATTATCATAAAAGTAGGAGAATTTATTGTTTTTGTGAGAGAATTGAAGAAGATTTACAAGAATTCAATCAAATGAAGATTCAAACTTGATTTTTGGGCAAAGAAGAGAAAACTCAAATGGAGATTCATCAAGAAACCATTGAAGAGATTCAAAATTTTAAGATTTATCTTCATCTTCTTAATTTATCAAAACTTCGGGTTATATCTTTTCACTAAAATATGATTTCTTTTAATTTCGATATGTTAGGCTAGTCTTATACATTGTTAGGATGAGATGAATCCTTATTATGATATTTTTAGTTTTAATTATTTATTTTGACTTTGATATGATTTGATTTGTGGATGTTTATTGTTGTTTTATCGTGCTTTTCAATTGCTTGATCACCAATTGAATTATTAGTGGATTTTATTGTTATCGAGAGAGACAATAGGATTTAAGCACAATATAATAAACATTATAATGTTCGATAGAAGATAGAGATATACCTCTAAACTTTATATGGTTTCAATAGCTATTTTAGTACTTGATAATGCATTTATCATGTTTGTATATTTCATCGAGAGATAGAAATGTCACATGAGAGGAATAGATTTGATCGCTATACAGAGAGGCCTTCAATTAAATTAGAAACAATGACCTACATATATGATTTCAAATTATCAATTTAATTGTTACACTAAAAATTAAATAATAAGGGGAATTCTACATCTTAGCAATGCATCTCACATATTTGAAAAATACGTTTACTTACTTTTTAGTTTAAAGATAATTTAGATATTAGTATAGAAAACTCAAAATCTATTTGCTATTCAATTAAAGTTGAAATTGATTTTAACCCGATCAAGCATGTAGTTTTCGTGGGTCCGACACTCTATTCACTACTTTATTGCTTGACCACGATCCCGTGCACTTACGGATTTTCAAACGATCACCTCTTTTATTCATTTTACACAGAGTATGTATATGGTGCCACTTAAAGGTTTCTACTCTCGTGTTTTCTTCCAAATATGTTCTTCATTATCTGTAATCTTAAGTGAATTTCTTGATGTACTGGGTGTATATTTGTGAGATTGGAGTGTAGTTTACTATGGTAAACTTTCTGTGTGTGAGGCAAGAGAATCATTTTCATACAAAATCATAACCGACAAAAAGAATTTGTTTCGTTTTACGAACTAGATGTCGATAAATTCGAGAGTCTAGAAATTCATTTCGACCAATTGAAGCTTCTCAAACTATTTTTTCAAAAGAACTAAAAAGGTTTGAGACCTGGAGCAATATTTATTATGTAGATGCTCAATGGGTGAGTAACATTTAAAGAACATGACCATCTGGAAAATTCCTTTGTGTTCGATTTTTTACATTCTGAAATTTTAATTTCTGAAATTACTTTGTTAAACAAATGATTTGGGATCAAAACGGTTGAAAATAAAGTTTGATCATTTATAAACAATTATAACTTAAACCAAACGGAAATATATACACCTCGACACTGGGAACCAAAGAAGCCGGCCTGGACGGCAAGAAGGTGAGGACTGCAATTGGCACATATGACTTTGCAGAGGAACTCCAAAATTGTCAAGATTAATATAGTTTTTTCTGTTTTTTTAATGAAAGATCACTATGTCTCATTTTCATGTATAATCTTAATTTTAGCGCCATGCAAGGACATACAATTAGTTCTTCACATTCTTTACAGCTATTCCGACCACCACCACCATGTCCGCCACCACTACTTCAGCTCAAATCCTCCGCTACACTGCCGCTTTCCTCTCCGAAACACTCTCTCAATCCCACCTCCGCCACCATATCTACACCACCTTCCTCCAAAAACTCTCTTCTTCCGATCAAACAACCCTCAAACAGCTCAAGTTTACCTCTGAAACTCTAGAAAATTCCTTCTCCACCCCTAGCTCCTCTATTCGCTCCTCCTCTCTCCGCCTCGCTGAAGAACTCCTCTGTAAATCTGAAAACCCATTTGCTTCATTTCTTTTATCCTTGGCTTATTCAAATTGCCGTCGTCCCATTGATGCATCCATCTGTCTTCTTGATCTTTTTTATGCAGACCCTTCATTGGCTAGAGTAGAAATTGCACCCTTTCTGTTCGAAGAATTGTTTCTGATTCATTTTCTTCCTATACTAGAATGGTACAACGACCAAAGAAACAAAATTCTGTCTTCTTTATCGCTGAATTCAGATTACAATAGTGATGACTATTCAATTGTTTCAAATACGACAGTATTGTCAAAAATGAGTGGGGATCAAGCAACATCTCTGAAGGATCTGGAGAGGGATTATGAAGATTTACTGGATGAAAATTGCAGGAATTTTGTTGGATTTTTTAAAGAGGTTTTGCGAAACAGAGATGGAGGCCAATTGATTGTTCCACCTTCAGTAGTGTTGCAAAAGAGTAAAAGTGGTGATAAATTTGATCGTCGTGAGGAAAAGAAGATTACAACACAGAAATTCGGATCAAGGAACGGGCGGTATAATGTAATGTTTTCTTTGTTGAATTCCTGCTATTTCCAACTTGAGAATCTGTGATTGATATTTATTTCATTCTCATATTTATGTCTTCTTGAACTAGTTTATACTTATAGGATTCATTGCAGTGAATTTTGCATTCTTCACAAGTATTATCATTAGGAATTTTAGACTTGTGGTTTAGATTACAAATCCTGATTCAAGATTTTATGGGTCGAGAAATCAAGATACGAAAATCGAACCCGCAATACTCAAAAAAAATTTTAGTTCTCCCTAATGTTCTCCACTTGCCCATCGACTGAATATTAATACCATAAGAATAATCTTGCCATTTGTTGTTTGGATGACTTGTACTCTTATTACTAATTTTTAGAAAGAAAAAATGCACCTCTTATTGAGTTCACTCTGTTTAGGGTATCTCTATCATGAAACGGCAAGTATGAATGCTTAAAATATTATAAAGAATTTAATCTATATTTTTTTAATGCTTGGATTTTCGGAATTAGGCCCAGATATGCAATTACAAGACTTGACATCAAGTATTATAAAATTTCTTTATTTTTTAAGTCTTTTTTATTTATATTTCTCTAGGTTGTCATGCTAGTAGAACAATAAGTGCAATCCAGCAAATTTCTATTGTTAATCCTGAACCTTGAAGTTTCTATGCAAAGACAAGATTTATTTTACTTGGTACTTGCCCCTTTTGGCTCTATTTGGTTTAAATAACTCAAATTGTTCTTAAAATAATTCTGCAGCCAATGTGGACTGAAGGAGATGTATCAATTGAATTTAATAGCAATGGGGTGAGAAACCTATCAAAGTTTCCATCCTTGATTCCTGAAAGAGTCTCTCCGAAAATCTTCATAGATGAAAGATCCTCAAAAATATCTGAAACAGCGTCCATTCATCGCTTGGAGACCACACTCGAGTCTTGTACCTATGACAACTTGAATAATTATTCTTCTTCGGATTCTGAGGCTGAACAAGAGGTAATCGATATGAACAATGATAACATGTTTTCTATGGTCTGATATACCAAAGCTTTTTTTATTTTAGTTATTTATATAGGCACTTGTGTAGGAAAAGATCCAAAAAACAGCATCATTTGACACCAGACAAAGTCAATCCAAGAAACAAAAGCAATTCTTTTTGGCGGAATCCAGCCGGTATGCTATTTCCAAAGTACTAATCACAACTTTTCTTGTCTGTAACTCTAATTTTAAAATTTGACGTTCCTGGTATATCAGTTCTCCAGATCATCTCATGGAAGACTATGATAACCAGGCCGGGGAAGGAAAGCTCACACCCCCAAAGGATTTTGTCTGCCCTATAACAACACACATATTTGATGATCCTGTAACTCTTGAGACAGGTCAGACTTATGAACGAAAAGCAATTCAAGAATGGATTGACAGGGGAAATTCGACATGTCCCATTACACGCCAGAAGCTGCATGGCACACAACTGCCTAAAACGAATTATGTGCTTAAACGTCTGATTGCAAGCTGGAAAGAACAGAGCCCCAGTTCAGATATTGCTAAATCCGAGGTCGTGAAACCAGTTAATGAACCTAAATTCAAATCGGCAATTCGTTCAGCTTCTCCTAATAGTGTCATAGGCCAAGCCACCACAGACGGCACCATGAGTGAGTTGAGACTTGCAATCACTGAATTATGTACATCAGAAATTTTGAGGGAATCAGAACTGGCAGTCCTCAAAATTGAGCGGTTTTGGCAAGAAGCCAATATGGAGATGGAAATGCAATCCTTGCTCTCGAAACCTCCTGTTATTAATGGTTTTGTCGAGATACTGTTCAATTCAGTGGATCCTCGAGTACTGGGAGCAACTGTTCTTCTCCTATCTGACCTTGGATCAAGAGATGACAGTGTTATCCAGACACTTACTAGGGTTGATTCGGATGTTGAATGCATTGTTGCACTATTTAAGAAAGGGTTAATGGAAGCTGTTGCGTTGATTTATCTATTAAAACCTTCTTCTATAAGTCTCATAGAAATGGAAATGGTGGATTCCCTTATAGGAATGCTTAGTAGCATAAAAAATACTGAGTTTCCCAAGATGTTTATGAAGCCAGAAAAAGCTTCAGTGATTCTACTAGGACAGATTCTTCGAAGTTCCGACGAAGCAAGTATATCCAAAATTGTTAGAACCATTCTTTCAACAAAAGCAATTGAGAATATCATAGTTAGCTTGGAAGCTGAAGGGGTGGAGGAAAGGATTGCTGCTGTAGGTATCTTATTGAGATGCATACTGGAGAATGGAAGGTGCAGGAACATTATAGCTGAAAAAGCCGAACTAACCCGACTCTTGGAGAGTTTTATGCTGGTAAATGATGTTGAACGATTTGAAATAGTTCACTTTCTGTCCGAACTAGTCAAATTGAACAGGTATTGCTGCGTCTATTACAGTTTTAGTAAAATGAATCAACACATGACTTACTATATCTAACTTCTGCAGAAGAAACATCAATGAGCAAATTTTGCACATCTTGAAGGATGAAGGTACTTTTAGTACAATGCATACCCTTCTTACATACCTACAAAATGCTCTCCAGGATCAGTGCCCTATTGTGGCTGGTTTGCTTCTGCAACTTGATCTGCTAGTGCGTCTCTCTCTCTCTCTCTCTCTCTGGGTCTGTGTGTGTGCACTCTCGTGTCCGTATTAGTAGTTTAACGACTGATTTATACCTTATAGGAGGAACCAAGAAAAATGAGTATATACCGAGAAGAGGCCATAGATACTCTTATTTCATGCCTAAAAAATTCAGAGGACCCTGTTGCTCAAATTGCTGCTGCAGAGACAGTTTTGTCCCTACAAGGAAGGTTCTCTTATTCAGGGAAATCCCTTGCCAGGGCCATTCTCCTGAAACGTGCAGGACTTGACAGAAGTTATAAAACCTTTATGCAGAAGGATCAGCGTCACCAGAAAATAATTGATGAAACTCAAGAAACCATGGTTAGATTTCCATTTATCATTTGGCAATGGTTCATAGCTTCAGAAATCCATTCATTCCTTAAGATTAGCAAAGATAGTATCTTCTCAAAGTTTCAATTCCATGATACTGCTTGTCAATTCTCATTTTGATTGCTTGAACTATTTTGCCAACTGAATCTGTAGGAGGAAGAGCAAGCTGCTGAGTGGGAAAGAAAAGTGGCATTTGTTCTTGTCAGCCATGAATTTGGACTACTGTTTGAGGCTTTGGCTGAAGGCCTAAAAAGTAGATATGCAGAGCTACAATCAGTATGCTTCATGTCCGCCACTTGGCTCATATACATGCTCTCTGTTCTTCCAGACACAGGGATACGAGGAGCAGCACGTGTATGTTTGCTCAAGCATTTTGTTTCAATTTTCAAATCCGAGAAGAACACTGATGACAGAGCACTCTCCATGCTTGCACTGAACAGCTTTGTCCGTGACCCTGGTTAGTGTGGCAATTTAATTGATAAATGGAAACTATACACTGAATTTTTTCAAGAAATGTTCGGAAAGTTGTACATTTGTACGAAATGAGAGACACTGGGCTGATTTTTTGTTCGTATATGTATTTTTCTTTTCAAGATTTTACTTTTCCTAGACAGACCAATAAAACAATGTGAAAAGGAATGAAATTTAGATTCGCATCATTTGAAAGTTGATAAGGTTTTTCCCTTTTTTCATGTTATGTCTATCTTACAAAATCAAGAGAAATATCTACAGAAGATGAGGAATGACTTTTTGAACAAATGGGGTTCTCATATAGTATACGTATTGAAAATTTCAGACGGATTGCAAGATCTTACTGTCCACATGAAGGATATTTTAAAAGGTTTGAGAGAGTTGAAGAAATCCTCTGTCTTGGCCTTTGAGATGCTACAAGTCTTCTCCGAAGAGCATGACAACAGTTCAGTAAGTTTTTTACCCAAGATCCACTTTTTCAGATGGAATCTACCGGTTTATGTACTTATCTGATGTTCATGGGCTGTAGGATCTTTGGAATCACAAAGAATTAGCTCAAGAAGATTGCAGCATCAATGGCGAAGTTCTTTCAATTGCTTGCTTCAAAGGCAAAATTTTCTCGGGCCACTCAGATGGAATAATAAAGGTCAGTCTACCGTTCTTCAATCTGTATGCGCTTTTGTTCAAATGTTTTATTTTCGTTCATCTAATAATTCTTACATGAGATTGATGGCATCCCTTTCCCTTTTTAATGCTAAAGGTCTGGACTTGTAAAGGTACCTTACTACAACTCGTCCAAGAAATTCAAGAACACAGCAAGCCTGTCACCAGCTTAGTAATGCTGTATTCAACAGGGAAGCTATACAGTGGTTCCCTTGATAAGACTGTGAGGGTATGATACTTGTTTGTCTGGAAAAAGACTCATTGAATCAATTTGGTTTTGTTACCACGAAATTCGCGCTCAAAATAAATCAAAACAATTTCCATCCCACTAAGAGTATAAAGCTTAGTTAATGCAAAAAGTTCGCCTTACTTTTGGTAGGTTTGGTCAATTACGGAGGAAGGCATTCATTGTGAACAAGTTCAGGAGACGAAGGATCACATCAACAGCCTTGTAGTTTCAAATAACATTGCTTGCTATATCCCACAAGGAGTTGGCATCAAAGTAAAATACAAAATCTGTTTGTTCTATATTTTCTTTGCATTTTCTTTTTAATTATTCCTATTTTCTTAGCAAGGAGAGGGGATCGTACAAATTTTGTGAAGTCTAGTCTTATTAATTACTCTATTTTACATATATCATCCGAGTGGCATAAAAAACTGCTGGCCTTCGTGTTGAAATGTTGATTTTGACTCATTATTTAAATTATTTTAAGGTACACTCATGGAATGGATCCTCCAAATTAATAAATCAGAACAAGTATGTCAAGTGTTTGGCTCTCGTACATGGAAAACTATATTGCGGGTGCCATGACAATAGCATTCAGGTACCTACCAAAAAATGACATTTTCATTTAATCATTATATGTACGAGGTCCATATATAAATTGACGCTTAACTGATTTTACAGGAAATCGATTTAGTCAGCGGAACTATAGGAAATATTCAGATTGGCGCCAAGAAATTACTTGGGAAAGCATATCCTATCTATTCACTGCAAGTTCAAGATGGACTGATATATTCAGCTGGTCCTTCTCTTGATGGAGCAAATGTTAAGGTATTATTCCCCTAACCACGCGCAAAGAAGATCATCACCACTATTTTTCTATTATAATTATTAAAATTGATCTCCTACTCCCAGTGGCAAGATAAAAACTTCTCACTGTTGATGTGGCAGAGAAAATCGTAAGTATGGTTCTTTAAATGTATGACTGTCGCAGAGAACCATAAGTACGGTTCTGTTGTCACGTTAGCAGTGAGAAGTTTTTATCGTGCTTACTGTGGATGGGAGATCAGATCTGTTATAATTATTGTCATGAAGCTGAAGTTTTCTTTTTGTTTCCATTCACTTTGAAAAGATTTGGAGCACTTCGAATTACAATAAGGTCGGATCACTGCCGTCAACCTTGGAAGTTCGAGAAATGGTTGTGAGCTCGGAACTAATATATTTGGGATGTAAGAGTGGTATAGTGGAAGTTTGGTGCAAAAAGAAGCAAACTAGAGTAGAAACACTTCAAATTAACACCAACAGCAAAATTCTTTGCATGGCTCTTGATAACGATAAAGATATTTTAGTTATCGGGACATCTGATGGAAGAATTCAGGTAATGTACCGCTAAAATCTTCTCTTTGACGTGCCAGATGCGTGAACATAGACAAATAACATCAATTTTCTTTATGCAGGCATGGGAGCTAAGCTGAATAACTTAACTAATTTCAGGATTAAGAATCAAAGGTGAAAAAAATTTAAACATTTTTTACTAGGAATAAGCATATCAATATCAGCTATTCAATGTGTATATTCTTCATATCAAACGACGACATTGTTTATGCTCAAAATCCAGTCCACAGAGTTCTGTAAAATCCAGACCGAAGGATTGTACATAAATATATTTAATGTTGAAGATCTTTAGGGATGGCAACGGGGCGGGGTCAAGGCAACCTCCCCCGCCCCCCGCTCAGCCAAGTAATTCCCCCCGTCCCCACCCCATTACTCGTTTAAGGCGGGGCGGGGTCCTTATCCCGTTTAATTTTTTTTAAGTTTTTGATAATTTATTATTATTACCCTCACTTATTAGATTTAGACAAATAATTTTAGTTTTCATTTTCTATTAAAACTAATGAAATTTCGTGAAATTTTTCATTTAAAATATTGAATTCTTTAAAAAAAATAATAAACAGGGCGGGGCACCCATTACCCTTCCCCGCCTCAAACCCGCCCAGGGAAAAATTTCCACGCCTTGTCCCTGAATACCCGATTAAACACGTTCCCCGCCTTGTTCGGGGCGGGATCCGCGGATATTGGGTTTGTTGGGTTTTTTTGCCATCCTCACAGATATTTTTAGGGAATAAAACAATTTTTTTTTTTCCAAATTCATTCGGTTGGTGGGTGATTTTAACTTATCTTTTTATCACTTGTTTTATACTTCATGAATGGTTGCTTAGTTTCTGTTCGATGTAGATAAAATCAGATTTTTAGTAGATTTTGATAAAAATTGATGAAATATATGGTTCGAAAATTCTGAGTCGTGTAAAATATGTAGTTAAAATTAAATGTTTGTTATGAAAAGAGAGAAAAGGGAAAGAAAAAATAGAAATCAATAGACACGTATTATAATAAGAATCAAAGCTCTATATTTATAGAGAATGACTAGTGATACAACAGTAATAATTTTTAGGTTGTAAGGATACAATTGTCATTCACTAATAAACTTACAATTTATAATACTTCCCCTTGAATGAGACATTACAAAATATTTGTCTCATTAAACCTTGTCTGGTAAATATCAAATGGGACAAAAAATCAAACGAATGAAAAATATTACAATTATTTTAGAGTATTAAGGATAAATGTTGCATCATTAAAACTTTGTTAGGAAAACTCAGTGTGATAAAACATAAACAAAGGAAAAAGAGTACAGCTATTCCTCTTGATATTGATCATAGAAAATTTTTGAGTTCACGCATTTCAATCTTGTGAACTAATTTCTTGAATGTAGATGTTTGATGTGCTTTTGTAAATAAATCAGTCACATTGCCATCTTAGCGAATTTGTTGAACATCGATGTTGTCGTTCTTCTAAAACTCATGTGTATGAAATAATTTTGGAGAAATATGTTTTGTTATGTTACATTTGATATAACCTTCTTTAAATTGTGCAATACAAACAACATTATTTTATACAAAATTATTGAACTATCTTTTGTTAAAATTAATATGCGTAATGCTTGGATATGATGGGTCATATTCCTCAACCATACATATGCTCGACATGCTTCATAGATTACAATAATTTCAAAATGATTGGAGGATGTTGTTGTCAATGATTGCTTCATAGTTCTCCATAATATAGTTTTTATTCCATGTGTAACCATGTATCCTATCTGTGATTTAACTTCATGTGGGTCAAGGAAATAACTTGCATCCGCATATCAGTTTAAAGCAAATCCCGACTTTTGAGAATAAAATAATCACAAATCAATAGTACCATATAAGCAATGAATAATATATTTAACACAATTTCAATGTCTTTGTATTGGTGTAAAACTATATCTTGTAAGGAGATTTACAGAAAAAGTTATGTCGAGTCGAATACAGTTTGCAAGATAAGTTAATGCTCCAATTGTACTAAAATATAGCATCTAAAAACCTTTTCTCCATCTTCAAGTGAAGGAAAATGATCTTTTTTTTCACATCAAGTAATTGAACAACCATAAGTGATGTCAATTGATGTGCATTATTCATATAAAAGTGTTTTAACACTTTCTCTGTATATATAGATTGATAAATAAATAATCATTCTAGAAAATATTCAATCTGCAAATCAAAAGAGAATTTGATTTTTTTTCCAAATCTTCCATCTTAAATTCATTTTTCAAATAATTTGCAATTTTGTTGAGTTCTTTAGAAGTTTAAATTAAATTTAAATCATCAACATAAACTGCAACAATTGCAAATCCAATATTTGTTTTCTTTATGAAAACACGTTGACAAACATCATTATTTTTATTGTATTCCTTCAACAAATATTCGCTAAGGCGATTATAACACATGCATCCAGATTGTTTCAATCCATATAATGATCTTTTCAATTTAATTGAGAACGTGGTTCTCAGACATGTAGCATTTGTTCCTCGCAATTTAAGTCCTTCATGTATTTTCATATATACGTTACTATCAAGTGAACCATACAAATAGATAGTCACTGCATCCATAAAGTGTATATCAAGCCTTTGCGACACAATCAAACTAATTAAGAATCTAAAAGTAATGATGTCCATTATCGAAGAATATATTTCCTTATAATCAATTTATAGTCTTTGTGAGAAACCTTGAACTACGAGTCGGGTTTTATATCTTATAATTTCATTATTTTCATTTGTCTTCCGTACAAAAAATCATTTGTTTCTCGAAAGAATTCAATTCTACTTGTATGGCTTTTTTTTACTTTGACTAATCATTCCTATGTTGACAGTCTTTAACAAACGGTGGCCCAAGATTCTCATTTTACATACTATCAAGAGTCACGTTAAAGGTAAAAATATTGTCTATAACAACATTATTTCATTCCCATAATTTATGAGATAACATATAATTTATTGAAATCTCATTATTTTCGAACTTGGGTTCTTCAGAAATAATATTTTCAATATTTGATTGATCAATATTTTCCAATGTTACTTCTTCTGAAGTTTTTAGTTGGTTTTTATCTTGTACTTTTTTCGAGGTATAGAATCTTTTGAACCAACTGGCCGATCGTACTTCTAGCGTATTTGAGATTCATTTGTTACATCAAATTATCTTTTATATATATATATATATATATATATATATATATATATATATATATATATATATATATATGACTCGATTTCTTATGTCAATAAATAAATCTGGTAATTGATTTGCAACTCTTTACAAATAAATGATTTTTTCAACATTTTGCTGACACTGATTGCTAAGTGGATCAAAGTAAAATAAAGTTGTTTCATTCCAAGAAATTTTATCTTATTTATCTGAATGTAGTTTTTACCCTCTCAAAATTAGGAAATTTATTTCATCAAATGACAATCTGCAAAACGTGCATTAAATAAATCACACGTTAAAAGTTCAAAATACCTAATAATAGATGGTAAATCAAAACCGACATAAATCTTAAATCTTCGTTGTGGGAGTGAAATATGGACTTGAACAACACAACCAAAAATCCACAAGTGAGTAAATATTATGTTAATGACCGAATGCCAATTGCAAAGATGAATATTGATATGAGCAAATGACGCAGCATGTAATATAGCATGACCCCAAACAGAAGCCGAGTTTTGTTTTCATAAGTAATAGTCTAACAATAAGTTGTAGATGTTTAATAAATGACTCTGCTAAACCAATTTATGTATGGACATGTGCAACTGAATGTTTAATAATAATCCCAATTGACATACAATAATCATCGAATGCCTGTGATCTAAATTCACCAGTATTGTCAAGACGAATAGTTTTAATTGAATAATCAGAGAATTGCACCCGTAATTTTATGATTTGAGCAAATAGTCAAGAAAAAACTATATTTCTTGTGGAAAGTTGGCAAACATGTGACCATCTAGTAGAAGAATCAATAATACCATAAAATAACGAAATGATCCACATGGTAGGTGCATTGGTCCACCTATATCTCCATGAATTTTTCCAAGAAAGTTGGAGATTCAATATTAATTTTCGTAGCCGAATGTCTAATAACTAACTTGCCTTACAAATAAGCTATATATGGATAATCATTAGGTAAAAGAATTTTATTGTTCTTTAAAGGATGTATATGTGAGTTGTTTATTATTCGACTAATCATTATAGCTCCTAAATGCCCAAGTTAATCATGTCAAAGTATAAAAAAATTTTGATCAATGAACTTCTGGTTCGTGATAATATTTGATTCGATCATTTTTATATATGTATAATACATGCCTGATAGGAAGTGCATGAAAAATTTCTTTTATCTACTTTTGGACAAATACAAAATAAGTTATGCAAATATATTCAACATTATTTTCTTGTATTATCTCAATGAAATATCAATTCTAGCGGATATCTTTAAAACTCAAATTTCTTCTAAATTTGCTAAAATAAAGTGCATTTTCAATATATAAATTTGTATTATTTGATAAAATGATACACGCTCTTCCGGAGCCTTCAACAATATTCAATACACTTAATATCGTATTAACACTATTTTCAGCTAATGTTAAAGTTTAAGAAGTACTTTTATCTTGAATAATTGGATGAATATTTGCATTATCTGTCAAACAAATATTTTCAAATCTATCTTAAATCTTATTCGTATATCAAGATTTATGCTTTTTCAGAGCACTAGTATGATATTCTTTGAGAAAATTGAAATATCAAATGGTATACTTTTCTGGAGCGATAAATTAATATTTTTCTTGAATAAAACTTACTTTCCTTTAAAAAATTACAATAAGTATTGAATTATCTGGTTTGTATTCTTCAGAAACACAAAGATATATAATTCTTTGAGACGTGAACTATTTCAAGAGCTTATCATATTTTATTATTATTTCTTCAAAAGCAATAGGATAATATTTTTCTAAAATATTGAAAATTATAATACATGCTCTTGGGGAATAATCACATATTATTATAATAATACAAGGATTTACTCTTCAAAAATAAAAATTAAATCATATTTAATTATGTTATTCGGGAGCAAATAAAATCTAAATAGAATATTTGTCCATAATAGTGTACTACTTCAGGAGCACCAACAAACTACTATTTAAAATAGCAATTCTTCATAAGCATGTAATATTCTTCAAAAATATTAATTATAATGTTGTGTTATTTCAAAAGTAACAGATTATTTGTAGCAGATATATCTACATTAAATTTTTTTTAGAATATTAATTATAATTTTGTGTTGTTTCGGGAGCAATGACATAATAATTTATCGTTTTGAATTTATGAAAGAACATTTAAAATATCTAATCAAGTTAAAAATATTAAATACCATACAAATAAGAAATGATCATAGAAACGAATAAGCAGGAATTGAATACATTGAATATAGTATGATTTTTTTAAAAAATAGAAATTGATTGGATACAGACGAATTGGAGCACAAAAATTATAGCGGCAGACAATTCGTAGAATTGATACAAATTTAATAATGACAAGATTGGCAAAATTGACACAAGAATTGGCAAGCATATTTAAAAAATTATGGCGACAAGCAAAAGAGTCAATGCTGGCACGCAATTGATACAATTGTTTCGACATGCAGATTAAAACAAAATCGGGAGAAAGCTAGAAGGCAAAAGAAGAAATTGATTGCAGCAGATTTCTTTCAATTCCGTTTAGGAATAACAATTCGCAAGAAGAAATTGATGTGCTATACTGTATCTGTATTTAAAAAAATTCACATGTTACAAATTAATTTTGGTACACATGATAAATGATTATGTTTAAAAAGATTACTACATTCACTAAACTTTGAAAAATTAAAGGGTTGTTCTATTTGTATTTCAGTTTTGTATTTTGAGTTTTGTGTTTTGAGTGTCCAATTTTAAATTATTGAAAATGTGTTCTTATTGAGATTTTGAAAAAAAAATTTCAAACATAAAAAAAAAAAATGAAAAACACCCAAAACGTGTTTTAAAATTTTTGGCTTAATTATAACTGAATTGTTTTTTTGGGTTTTCTTTGTAAATTTTTAACTTATTTTAAAAAATGCGTTTACAAAAATAAGAAAGAGAATGCGTTTTTACTGTTTTGGAAAATCAAAAACAGAAAACGGTTTGAAAACAGTAAAGAGAAATGCCCTAAGCTTCCGTGCTGATAACATATTGTGAAAAGAGAGAAAAGTAAAATATAGAATATAAATCAATAGACTTGTATGTATTATAATGAGAGCCAAAACCATATATTTATAGAGAATGATTATGGATACAATGATAATAATTTCTATGGTTGCAAGGATACAATTATCATTCTCTAATAAACTTACCATTTAAAACAATGTTGACTTTGATTTGGGATTAAAATCTGATTTTAATGTGTACCAAACGAGGATTTAGATATCTTCTTATAATACTTGTAACAATCTGGGTCGAGCTTGTTCTAGTCTAGGCCGAAGACGTGTTGTGTTTTCTCGAGCATAAATAGCCCAACTGATCTAGTCCAAAGACGTGCAACGTCATCTAAAGCTTAGGTGACCCGACATTACAACATGATCATGTCCAATTACTATATTAGGTATGCTCATTAGTTGCTATGAACCGGTCGATTTTAACACGAAACTGTTGAATTGTTTCAGTTAAACCAATTGCATTTTTTAATTTTTTTTAAATAAATGACAGAATTACAATTTTTCAACTTAAATGTCAAATTCAGCAAATAACTAAAAGTTTCAAAACTACATTCTTCAACTTTTATTGAAACGACTTAGAAAATATTTTTAAAATATCACTGTATTTGTACATGAAAAATTAAAAGAGTAAAATCATTTTTTTTTTTTTTTTTTGTGATCGATGTTAAACCATTTGAAAAGTCTATTATAATTTCTAAAAGAACTTGTAAATTATTCAATAGTTTGGTTATTAATCTTTACATATTCTACTTTATAGACATTAAACCGTGGGTCCCTATAACCAGATAATTTAATCCGGTCAAGATCCATATCGATTTTATAATGGATATACTTGAAATGTGGGGAAAAAATACTATTTATTTTGATAAGTGTATTTTATACACTTATTTCGACCGTGAAACTAGAATATTTGTTGATGAAATGTATAGAAATATGGCTTAATTCGTTGTAAATTGTGTTTTGTAGGAGTACATCGATGATATTGGTGGAATTAAAGAAAACGAGCGAAAGGACATAATTGAAGCTAATATGAATATTGGGGACTAAAATGCAAATAATCGAAAGTTGTGACAGATGTCGAAATAAAGATGTGCAAAGGGTCAATTAAACAAGTAATGAAGGCAAAGGATGGGAAAAAGAGATCAAAAAGCTGTGCGAAAGAGTTCGGGGACCAGACTATCAACTTTGGAAGTTGACTTGTCCTACGCGAATGCGCGATCGCATAAAGTTGAAAACATATCAAAGCTAAAGGACTTTCTTTAAGAATTTAGAACATTCTGTCAGCATCCGTGTATATATGAGAAACGTGTAAGTAATTTCTTTTATAGATTATATAGACTTATATGTGTACAAACCCAACCCACACATACTGGCATTTGAAGAAGACATACCCTCCCCATTCAACATATCTTTGGACCAAAAACAGGTTACCACTTTCAGGGGAGATTTTGCGAAATGACCTATGAATAGTGACTTTTTAAGATTTTTGTTAAAAAGTCAGTTTTACCCTTAATGAAATTGGTCATTTATTGCAGATCAAGTCCTCAATTTTTATAATTTTTTCGAAATTAGTTTTATTCTTGTTTTTATTCATCATCACTAGACGTTTCTTCTAAATCTGATTTTTCTTCAAATATTTCTTCATTTACTTCTATTTCTTCAATATCAACTTCTTCACATTCATCTCTAATTTGTTCAAAGTCCGTAATTAATATTCTAACTTTCTTTTTTGGGCATTCAGTGCTAATATGACCTTCTTCATTGCAATTCCAACATTTACATCGTTTTTTATCTAATGGTTTTTTATTATAAGGTTTATATTTTCTTCTAAAATATTTTCTTTTTGGTTTAAAATATTTCTTTTTAAACTTATTATATTTTTTATATTTCTTGGGTTTTATTTTTATTTTTCTTTTATAATCATAACATCCCCAATTTCCTGGTACTTCGGTATCTCTACAACAAATCCTATCTTGTATAAATCCTGATTGTTTATAAATCATTTGATTACTACACATAGTACTTATTTCGTCTTTTATAGTTCTTATAATAAATCCTAATGTATATCCTTCTTCATTTCTTCCTAATTGTTTTTCTTTAATCTTATTTTGAAAATAATTATTCCATGGTGGTGGTAATTTTCTAATAAAAACTTCCTTATAATAATTATTATCGACTCCACCTCCAAACATCATATAATAATATTTACTATATTCACAACAATATTCATTGAGGTAACACATATTACAAATTTGTAAATGTTCCATTCTATTTTTAGCATCTTCTATTTCTTCTAATCTGGCTTTAGTACTTTCATTTACCCAATCTTCTCCAAAGAAATTCTCTATAAATTCTTGTAGCAACTCTATTTATTCCTTCTATTATACTAATTCCAAATCCGCTTCAATACTATCTTTCCAAATACCTTTTGTTGTTTCTTCTAATCCTCTATACCAATTAAACACATTTCCTTTGAATGTTGCTAATAAATATTCAGTTCTATTTTTATTATCTCAGACATCACGATTATAATTAAAGTGTGCTATCATATTGGTACTCCAATCACTTATAGCTCTTCTAACATCTAATTCACAATCTAAATTTAAATATGATCCTGCAATTTTCATTGGGTTTGATTCTCTTAAAATTGGTTTAAATTGATCTCTATACATTCTTTCTTTGGTAGTTCTAAAATCTACTTTTGTATTAACATATCTTCTAGGGTCTATTTCGCTTCATATCTAGCCGTGCTAGTTTCTCCATATTCTTCTTGTTTAATCGCTTCGTGGTCCTCCTGTTTTTCCGACCATATGATTTTTAGTTATTTCTTCACAAATTTTTAAGTCTTCTAAGTCAAATATTAAATTTTCCATTTCTTCGTTCATTGTTCTTCTATAATTAATTTTCCTTCTTCTTTTTCTATAAGATTTTCTTCTTGCTTTCTAAGATCAATCAATAATTTTTCTATATCTTCTTTTAATCCTCCATTAAGTTGTATTAATTCTTCATATTTTTCAATTTTCTTTCTAACTTCTTTAAGTTCTTTAGTATAATCTGGTTTAAATGGTTTTTCTTTATTTAAGTTTTCTATTATTCTATTTAAAAGATTTTCTATTCTTAAAAAATTATTTTGTAGTCTTTCTTTCTCTTCTTCGTAGCTTATTTCAATTCTAGTTATTTTTTCATCAATTGTTTTAATATTTTTCTCAATTAAATTAATTTTATCATTCATACTCATATTTTAGGTTTTTTATAAGATGGTTTTTCAATTTCAAATCCTAATTTTTTTAATAGAATATCAAGTTTATAATTAATAATGTCTACTTTTTCTTCTAAAGTTGCTATTTTATTAATATTATTTTTCTGTGCAATTTTTGATATTCGATTTTGAATTTCTTCAAGTTTAGCTTCATCAAGTATTTCTAAATTATTAATTTGTTCTTTTATTTTATTAAATTGTTTAGACATATTTTTGCTTAAAACTTCTAACCTTTCTTTAGCTATTTCATCTTTTGGATCTATATTATTTATTTCGTCTATAGCTTCTACATCTTTAGATTTTAATTGTCCTAATTGTTGCCATAAAAATGCATTAGTCCAATTTGTAGTCATATTTAACCATTCATCTGTATTTCCCCATGAGCTTAAAGGTTGAAACAGAGTTGTATTCCATTTTTTAGTTTGATAGCTTCCTATTGGTAATCTAATATTTTCTATTTCTTGTTTATCAAATCTTATTTTTGTTGGTAAACTCATATTAGTCTGGTATATTTAAGGAATTAATTATTATATTATTTATCATTTGTCTTATTTCTCTTCTAAATTGTTCTTCTCTTCTTAATTCTCTTGTAATTTCATTCCTTAATAATTCTCTTTTAATTTTATTCCAATTAGAAATTTCCCTTTCTATTTCTCTACGATTATTGTCAGTTATTATCTGTTCTTCTAAAATTTTTATTTTATTATCACAAAATTTTCTAGTTATTCCAGGCATATTCTTATTCTATATCGTCAAAACTAAGATCAAAATCATATAATTAATAAAATTCATTATAACTTTCATTCTTTGTAATTTAAAAAGTTTTTTCACTATTTTAACTATCTAAACATAAAAATATAATCATTTTTATTATTTCTTTAGGCAATTTTTCTTTTAATCCAAATGATACAATTGTAAGGCATTTTTCATAATATCTACTATCTCTTTTTATGAAATTTATTCCTCTAGTATAACTATCATAAGTTTCTGGAATTTCTATCATGTGACTATAATCAATACTATTAGTATATCTAAAAGGTACAGATCTATAATAAAACTCGTAACTTTCCATGATAAAAGTTCTTCAAAGTAAACAATCTCATAAAAATTCTTATATAATAATTTTCATGCAAATTTTCAGACAATAAATTTTCTTGTAGCTTAAAATAAGGGCCTTACCACGCTTCGCCAAATAGCAAGAATGTTATATGTTCCTGGTCACCTTCGTCACGAGAGTTGGCCAAAGTCCGAAAGCATCACAGCAAAATGGACACAAAAGCACTCAAAACTCTCAAAAAGACTCACTGTGTAGAACAACACTCAAAGCGTAATAAAAGATTTATTTCAAACTCAAAGATTTTATTGATCTGAAGATAGCTTGAAAGCTATTATACAAAGATTTTTACAGAGATTGATACTCCGAAGAGTGGTTTCTACTCTCTAAAGAGAATGATTACAAAGATCATTGTTGAAGGTTTTAGACGGTAGTTCAGGATGAGATTTCAGATGGCTAATTCTCGATGATCCCTCCTAATGAGAAGAGTCTTAATTTATAAAAAGGCTCGCACTTCACCGAGAAGCTTCTGGCCAATCAGATTCTTACAACACAAAAGTAAAAAGTACAATAATTTCAAAAGTGGTTGAAAATATTTAAAGTGCTTGTTGGTTGTCTTTATTCCAGTGTCGGCAATTTCTTTTGATTCCAGCTTGACAGCTGTCTTCTTATCTTCAAAGTTCACATGGTGCTGTCAGTCACGTTTTTCTTGATCGTCCTTTATTTGTGGACGTGTCCCATGAGTCGGCAGGCTTCTTTAATGCATTCTTCACTGCCAGAGAATTGATCGTTCATAATTCCACAGATTTTTTCTTCAAGAATTTTTGATTCTTTATCTCCTCTATGTGATAAGGATCCAATTATTGCTCATACCATAGACCATGTATCTTTCTCCAAAAAGAACCGCATTGTTGAGCGGTCGATTTTATTCCGAGAGCTCGTCTCGTAAATCATCCATTTTCTATTAATAGTGGGTAATTCTTTAAAAATCTGAATCTCCTTGAGTGGATTTCCATTATTTTTCCGAATTGTGATGAGATGATGTTCTCCATACCACTGGTTCTTTATATTCGGGACTAATTGTGTAAAATCTCGGTTCAACCGGTTGTTTATCATCGAATTTTTTAACACAATTAACAAATTCTTTGTCAAACTGTTCGATTTCTTTTAGATCTATCCTTGGGAAGAGTCGATCTAAAAATCCAAATGTCGCCAATTTTCGAACAATATTAGGATCTCGCTCCCCGAACCGCACCGATCCTTGGATAAATCGCCGTTGGAAGGGTCACAAATATAGAGAACTTCCTTCTCTCGAAATTATATACCCATTCCGAGAATTCATAATACTCCTTTTCCATTGGATGTAGATTAGCTCGATATGATGAGTAGCAATTATTCCCTTTGGTGATTTAAGGTCACCAACCGGTGATTTTTTCTCTTCTTGGAATTCACCGATAACGTAGGGTCGTTCCAATGGGCCTTTTGATAAGGATGTTTGAGTACCGGACTCGGCGGCTCCTTTTCCACTTGTAAATTTTTCCAACAATTTGTCCATACCGACGGGTAGTTGTTGTGGACCCTTTTTTATGACTTTTCCTCTTGCGAGGTAAGAGAGTCATTTCTCTTAAATTTTGATTCTCCACTCGATGTGGATGTATTAATCTCCCGAAATGGGATGTGACTAGCCTTTCGGTTGTATTCACCTTTTAAAGGAGGATACTCCCTGGCTACAATTTGCAAAAAGTCTAAACATTCGACAATTTTTCAACTATTTTTTCTTTGTTATCATTCAATTTTTCAATCTTTTTCCCACTTTCAACAACTTTGCTTGATAAATCACACAAAGTTTGTCGAATATCAAGATGATCTTCTTGAACAAAGAAGATAATCTGCATTAAAATCATTAGAAGATCTTGTAATTCCTTTGTAAATGCTTCAATCTTTTCCATATTCATGATTCCGCTCAAGAAATCAGCAAATAAATTATCTTTTCCTTTAATATATTCAAATTTAAAATTATAAAAAGATAGTAACACTTGCCATCTATGTAACCTTCTATGTTGGGGTGAATTTGGTAATTTATTATTTACTAGTCCGTTTAGTTGTGTATTATCGCTTGAACAATAAATTCCTTGGGTAACAAAAACATTTTAAATTTGTTTATTCCTTTAACTACTGCCAATAATTCTTTCTCATTGGTGGAATAATTTACTTCAAAGATTATTAAATGTTCCACTAGTATACCCGCAAATTTCATTTAAATCGCTTTTAATAAAGCACTCCAATATAAATCTGAAGCATCGGTTTGAACTATTAATTTATCTTTTTCATCAGGAAGTCTAAGTTTGGGTAAATTTTTACAATTTTCTTTTAAATTTTTAACACAAAGAGTATGTTCTTCATTCCAACCTAATTTATTTGATTTTCTTAATAGTTTCTGAAGTTTATTTCTTTTTTCTGCAAGTTTTTCTATAAATCCTTCAGCATAATTAAGACAACCCAAAAACTTTTGAATTTGTTGCTTATTTTCTAATTTATCAGGAAATAAAATTATTTTTTCTGAAATATGAGGTTGCAATTTTATTCCATCATTATTTATTATCATTCCTAAGAATTCAATTTCATGTTTTGCTACTTCTGCTTTCTTCTGACTAAGTATTATTCCTTCTTTTGAGCAAAGAGTAGCGAAAATTTTAAGATGTTTAAGATGATCTTCGTATGTTTCTGAGCAAACAAGTATATCATCAACATAAACAATAAGAAAATTATAAGTTCTAAAGACTTCATCCATTCTTCTTTGATAAATTTGTGGTGCATTTTTTAATCCAAATGGCATAACTAACCATTCATAATGTCCTTGAGGAGTACTAAATGCTGTTAATGGTATACTATTTTCTTCAAGTTTAATTTGCCAAAATCCAGATTTACAATCAAATTTTGAATAATATTTTTTATTCTTAGCTATATTTATTAATACTTCTTTATTTGGTAAATAATATCCATCAAACTTAGTGTTTTTATTAAGTTCTTTATAATTTACTACCATCCTAGGTTTTCCTCTTTTTATCTCCGAATGATTTCTAACCATAAAAGTTGGGCTACTATGAGGGCTATTACTTCTCCTTATAAGTTTTTGATTAAGAAGTTCTTGAATTTGTATTTGAAATTCTTCCTTATCTTCTTGATTATAGAGCATAGGTTTGACTCTAATAATGATTGTTGGTTCTAATAGTTCTATTTTAGCTGTTGTTTTTGATTTTTCCCATTTTTCGAGTGGGTTTTCATTATAATTTTTAGCTAAAAGATCTTTTATTTGATCAAGAGTAATTGTTTTGATTGAATAATTGAGTAATTTTGGTATAAATTCTATTTTTTCACCACGAAATTTGGGTCAACTCGAATGGTTTAAATTCTCTAGCAATTTTTAGTAAATGTCCACATGGTGTTTTTAATTGAATAGTATAAATATTTTGACTATATTGACTAAACTGTTGTAGAAAGTCATTTCCAAGAATAATATCACAATCATTAATATTATATTGGTAAACATTTCTTATGGTTACTATTTTAGATCCTATTATAACTTCTATATTTTCATTTTTATATTTTAAAGATTCTCTTACTCCAGTTATTCCTTGTAAAGTTAATTGTTGTTTATTTTCTATCCACTTTGGTAATAAAAATTCTTTAAAGACAGTTATCTCAGCTCCTGTATCAATTAGAGCGCAAGTAGTTATTTTTGATTCAAATACAGTTATTTGTATATATACACTTATTGGGAATTTTATTTCTCTACTCATTTTTCTTTAGGGCAATATGTAGTTATTCCTTGATGTGTAATAAGAATTCCTTCCTTGTCTATTTTATAATTATCAAGACTATTTAAAAATGAATTTCCTAATAATATTGGATGTTCATCAAAATTCATATTATTATCAATATAGCATTCTATACTTAATAATAAATTTCCTAATTTAATTTGAATTTGTCCTATGATATCACAAGAGTTTATTTTTCCTTCAAAATCTCTATAACTATAAGGTTCAACTTTTTTCTTTTTAATTCCTTCATCAATAAGAGAGCAAATATGATTCTGACTTGCTCCAGTATCAATAAGTATTTTAATTTCATTTATCCATTTATTTCCATTAAAAAACTTTCCTTTGATTCCATAAACACTATTATTTTTATTTTGTATTATTTTTGAAATACTATGTCTTACTGTATTATTTCCAATAATTATTTTATTTTCTTTATATGTGATTTGTTTTGGTATTATAGGTTGATCAATACTTATAGCATCATCATGTCCTATTTCAAAATTTTCTATTTCTTCTATGTCTTGTTCTCTTGGTAAGATTGCTTCACCTATATCCCTAAATTCTTCGTCAATTTCTATAAAAGGTTTTTCTTTATATATATTTCCATAATTACTATTTGTATAACAATATAATCCTTGATATAATATAGTAAAAACTTTATTATCGTCTTTTAATATTTTATTAGTCATCTTAAAATGTAGACTAAGACAATCATCTAAATTTTTATCATTTATATGTACGCAATATCTTGGATAACAAGTAAATTTTAATTTTTTATAGGCTAAATTTCCTTTTACTATTCCTAAATTTCCATTTTCTCATAGCTTATACATCTTTCATCTTGTAGATTAAGTATTATAGGACTATTAATTCCTTCTTTAAAACATGATTTTATTATTATTTGTATTCCAGCAAGGTAAACATAAGATATTTTATCTCGTTTTTCTTGTTTTAATTTTCCTAGGAATTCATTAATATTTCTTTTTGTTATAAGATTTAATTTTATTTTTCCTTGTGTATGTTTAATACTATGGCTTTTTCTATTTCATGATATTCATTAATGACTAACTTTTTTCTTCTAAAGGCTGATCCTAAAATATTGAATAATTTATTTTCTCCTGGTGGTTTTAGACTTAATTCTGCTCTATTAATTTTTCTAAATTTTTCCCAATCAAATTTTCCTTTTAAGGCATATCCCTCTACTCCTTCGTATACTTCAGTTTCTATATTTTCTGAATTTTCTATTTCCATGATCTTTAGGTATCTAATTCTTCAATTCTCATAATTTCATTATTAAGAACCCTTTGTATTCTTTTTAAAGTTTTCATTTCTATAAGAATAGACATTTTAACAAGGTATCCTATGTCTTCGTCTAAAACTTCATCAAAATCTATTAAAAGAAAAGTAATTTTCTTTTCAAACTTTTTCTTTATTTTAAGACTATCGGAGTCTTTTATTTTATCAATCAAATTTCTTGATTTATTAATAAGATGTTGAATGTAACTATCAGTATCTAAATATTCAGTAGAATTGTTAACGTACCATCCTATGCAAATTTCGTTATTATCTTCCATTCTCTAATGTCGTTAATTCCTCAAGATATATGGCTCTGATACCATTTTTATTGGACCTAAAATGCAAAAATTCAAAAATAAAATTATTAATCAATATCAAATTTTTTCGGCTCAAGATAGGTGGAAAGAGTTGATGGTGAAGAAAAGTTAATTTTTATTGCAAGGGGCAAACAATTTTGTCGAATCCAAAATTAGAATTAAAGTTATGAGGACTAAAATAACTTATTTTGAAACCTTTTATATTAAGGGTATTTTAGGTAGTTTATATGTTTGAATAGTGAAATGGGTTAGTTTGGGGTTAGTTTGGAATTTTGGCTTTGAATTTGGGTCATTTAGTGGTATATCCCCCACTTTCAGATTCACTCTCAGACGAATTGCTGCTCACTCTTTTCGAACAAGACTTTAATTTATTATCCTCTATGTTCTCTTTCTCTTCTTCAACTTTCCTGGTAATTTCATTCTCAGGTTCCAAATCTGATGATTGTTCTGGATCCCTAGGAGGGCTGGGAGTACTATTCCAAATACAGTTCCTAAGCAATTTTCTCAATTTTTGGCGCTTAAGCCTCCTGTACTCTTCGAATCCCAAACTTTTCAATTCTTCATCCGATTCAGACTCTCCATGTCGTCCGTTTCTATAATCTCGATCGAGGAACTGTTTCTTTCTATCATCATACCTGTTTCTATTTCTTCCATTAGATTTGAGGTTCTTTCCATCATCATACGTGTTTCTATTTCTTCCATTGGAATTGAAGGTTTCGTCGGGCCTTGGGCTACGTCTAGAGTACGACGAATAATCAAGAGAAGAACGACGGTACCTGGTTGGCGGGCTTCGGCTAGGGCTAAGACGGTGGTAATTATGGGGTTCAGTAGAGTAGCGGCCATTTTCTGGAAGGCTATGGCGGCAACGATCTTCGGGGATTTCTACTGCAGAGGAAATTCTACCCATTAGGATTTCTACTGTGAAGGAATTAGTTTTGGGCTAAATAATGGACTTCTCTTTTCGTTGGGCTAAATAATAGACTTCTCTTTTCACAAGGTTTAAAAAACGTTGCGAAATATGAGACTTTTCGCAACATTTATTAGTCACTTTTTGCAACGTTTATTTAAAAAATGTTGTCATAGACCCCTTTAGCAACATTCACGCACGCTCACCCCGCCCCACCACGCCACTCCCCCTCCCCGCCACGCGCCCCACTCCACCTTAGACGGGGCGGGGCGAGGACTTGTCCCGTTTCCTGCCCCATTTATTTTATTTTTATTTTTATTTAAAATACAAATTCAAAATTTTAAAATCCAAAGCAAATAATGTTCAAAGTAACTATATCAATATTCAAAACAAGCACTTGAAACAAAAAAATGTCCAAAACAAATAATGTCCAAAACAAATTTTTTTTTTTTAATTCTTCACGGGGCGGGTTCGGGGCGGGGCATCTTCGCCCCGCCCCGTGACCCGCTACGAGGCGGCGAACCTCGCCCCGCCAACCCGTTCGGGGCGGGTTTTTTTGCCCCATTCGGGGCGGGGCCCCACGGGGACGGGACGGGGCGGGGCAGGGAAAATTGCTATCTCTACACCCAAACGTTGCAATAGACCCCCTTTAGCAACATTTAGTGAATGAATGTTACATTTTAAATGTTGCAAAAATTCATTTTTCTTGTAGTGCGATTTATAATGCTTGATTGCTTTTAACATTGAACTATCATCATTTAAAATTAATAGTTAGAAACAATATTAATCTTGTTTGTTATGATCAAAACATTAAGAATGAAATCAACCATATATCAACATTTATTGTATTAGATGTAGTGTTGTGATTCCATAAATATTAATCTTTACATTGTTTTAATATTTGCGCACCATTAGGACAATAAGTTGCTTATTCATGGTGTTGAAAAACTCGTAATAGGTAGAATGTTGTTTATGGAACACATGGACAAAGATGTTAGGAATAATATTTATGGCTTGTGCGATCACGTGCGATAATTCTAAATGTAAATGCATGTTTTTCATATGATTTCTAACTAGGAATAAGGTCGGGCCGTGTTAAACATAGGTTTATTATATTTTGAAAAAGAATGGTAAATAAAACTGGATTATCGACTGTCACAAATGCATGAATTGCATCAATTAACACAAGTTGATAATTGGAATTAGAAATTGATTAGTTGAGTCGGATATCCAATATATTCACTCATATTTGATTTAAAAATCATATTTAATTGCTTTCGTAGGATAAAATTAGCATAATTAAAAACACAATCAATCTCTTTTGTTAAAAATATCGAATTTGATAATATCAAATATACCAGAATTAAACCATATTCCCCGTAAGACGATGTTTTTCTTATCACATTATTACTTGTCAACGAATCCATACGCTTGCGGGATTTCATCTTGACATATTTCATTGAAAAATACATGTGTAATGTTCACGTTATGTTATGACTTATGATTAGCAATATAAAACTCTCATTGATTTACCTTTCCATTTATTGCATTTTAATTGTAAATGTTCAAAAATCTCACGGTGGTCTAAAAACTCAAATGAAGGCCAAAAATATCTTCTTAAGTCTAAAAAAGGAACGATGCATAACTTACACGTATAAGAATTACATTTCAAAAGTAACAAACTTGTCAAATTATTTCAAAATTCAAGTGTTAATTTCAATTAATAATATATAATTAATTAGAATTAATTATCCCCACCCACCCCATCCCACTTCCACGAAATTAATAATATATCAATTAATAATACCCCATCCACCCGACCCTACGGACCCCATCCCACCTTTATAAAAATTTCAAAAATTGAAAAGTTTTCTAGAGATTACACCCCACCCTCGGAACCCCATCTTATCCCAACCTAACTTGTAAAAAAATTTCAAAAATTAAAAATCTTTTATTAAGAATACACCCTATCTCGGAACCACCTCACCCCCACCCCCATGGACCACAGCTGTAAAATATTTTCAAAAAAAATGAAAATTTTTCTCAAGATTACATCCCACCTCGGAACCTTTAAAACTTTAAAAGATGAAAACTCTCCACCCACCCACACTCTACTCCACCCAAATCGTTAAAAAAATTCAAAAAATTTAAAACGTATTTTGGAAATTACACCCTACTCCCATGGAATCACCCTAAATTTGCGACTAACTATGTTATTTGTTGACCAGATTTTTTCTGACCAAACTTGTATTCAGTGTGACCGTCTAATTTGTTATGTAACTAAGTCACTAACTTGTGTTATCTGTAATTAACTATAACCAAATTTGTCTTCAGTGTGATTGTCTGTGACCGTTTAATTTGTAACTATACTCTACCAAGTCACTAACATGTGTTATCTTTGACTAACTGTAACCAATTTTTTCTTCATTGTTTCTAACTGCGATTAAATTTGTCTTCAATGTGACAGTATGTGATCGGTCAATTTTAACTGTGATGGTATGTGAACAAGTCACAATCAGTCATAATTAATACAAAATTGATTACAACTAGTCACATTAAACACATACTTGATCACAGATGTCACCACAAACAAATTCGCACACACCGCAGACCAACACTATAATCTACCACCACCATAACATCCAATGCACCACCATTACCTCCTTTAACTCAAATCAATGACTATAAATACCACCTTCACCCCAAATATTACCAACCAACAATTAACACCACAACCAAACACCACAGTATAAAATGTTGTTTTGTCACTTTTCGTCGCTTCAACCTGCTCTTATTATGGTGATCTCTCAACGACATTATCAGCTATTTCTTTATCATAAGAAAGAGAAGAATGTGAATAGAAGTCATCAGCCCTTGACCCGTAACTGAAACTACTGCTTCCTCCATCATTACCGCTACAGCAAATACAACATTTACACCTACTCGCTTACCAAAAGCAATGGAGGATTTCTTTATCCACTTCGAGGGTTGAGGTTTATATTTCATGTTAAGAAAGGTTAAGCCTTATTTGTCCAGGTATGGACCACATGGCTAGCATCCTCACTCCACCCACCACTGCTAATACCACCAAAATCACCATGGTTACATCAAATCCATGCACCACCACCTCACCTCAAATATATCAGAATTATTCTTGTGGTACATCACAAGATACATTAGGGTGTTCATAATGGACACCCGGCGCCCCCTATTGGTGGGGGGCTTGTCGGATCGGCACCCCAACCAATGAGAGAGCGTCGGGTGTCCATTATGGACACCCTGATGTAACTTGTGATGTACCACAAGAATTGTCCAATATATCACCACCACTTTACCTCACCCCACCCCCATAACGAATTTCAGGTGCACCAACAACTTGGTCTCAACTTCACATCATCACCTTCAGCAATAATTTTAAGAAACTCTTCTGCAAGCTTCTGAGCGTGAAAAAACGAAAAATGCGGCACATAGTAATAATCTATTACGGCATCATCTACTAACAACAACATAAAAATAAAAACAAAATAAGCAAGATTTTATTGCCAAAGAAGACCTAGAATTTACTGAAATTGGAAAATTTTCCATTCAGATTTGAATAAATTTTTTTAAGAGATGATGAGTTTCCTATGCTAATAATTGAAAGAACACTACAAGTAAAGAGTATATTGATGGATTTGACGATGGTTCCGATGAAGGTGGAGGTGAAGGACTTGGTGGATCTCATATCAGATTCCGACGAGTCTCAACCAAGAGGGGGTATTTGTTGGAAGCGTCAACAACATGGTTGTTGGAGAAAAAAGATTTGGGGATTGCGATGGCAGCAGCACATCGGAGGATGGGAGACTAATAGGTGACGATCGTCATACCAATCAATTTGGAGGATGTCGATCTACTAGGGCGTCGTCGAATCTCATCCTGCTCTGATTCCATTCTGCTTTGCAAATAGAGAGAAATTATTCTACCTTGGTTTCATTCCCCTTTCTTGTTTGTAAAGAAAGAGATAAATCTTTTAGTTTTTAACACCTGATTTTTCAAAAAAAAAAAACTTCTTAGTCACCTGATTTATGATAATTAAGTGCTTGTTTGGTAGGAATTTTTGGGGGAAGAATTGATTTTTGAATAGTGATATGATGGGAGATGTGTGGTTGACAAAGAAGAAAAAATTATTGATGTGATGGAAAATATTATTTTATTGAAGAATGTGTGGTTGAAAATGAGAATTAATTTACAGTAGAATTTGAGAATAAAAAACATACATGCCCTAAATCTTCAACCCTTGATTTTAGATAATTTTCCCTCTAAAAGATCGTTTCTAAGCCTAACTACTGAAAAAAGTCTGAAAATGTCAGATGCCCATATTTTCATAAAATTGTAGTTTGACCCCCAAAGCTTCTATAAATTTCAAAGGACAATGCTACACTTACCTAAAATTTTTACCTAAAGTTTTACCTACTACTCACAATAGGGGGTGGGGACCACATTTTGGAATTTTTTTATTCACATGGAGCCCGCGTGCATTGTGAGAGTAGGGACAACTTTCGGTACAAATTAAATAATTCAATTTCAAATTTACTGGTCCCTTTTCACTAGTTGCATGAAACATATTATTTTATCGGTTGTGCTACATGTACATAATAGATTTACATATACATGATATAGTGAAATATGAATAGATCAGAATTTTTTCAAAAAAATAAATAAATAAATAAAAATTCTCTACTCTCTTTTTTATATATCATATGTATTTAAACTATTCTATAATTGCTTATATACAAGTAGCATTATTCTTATTTTATCAACCAAAAGCATATTTTAAATATTTTTACTTGAGTCCCTAAAAAACTTAAAAGGAGAAAATGACAGGAAACTCAACATTTTTACATATAATAGATTCTAGTCATAACTATTTACTTTCTAAACAAATTTTCTCGGCTAATGAAATATTTTCACTTTAAGCCTGGGAAATGTCTCGATCTCATATGTATGTCTTTTGAGCCCTAAATTTTCAATACTTCATAAATGAGCCGCACGCATATTGTTCACGAAGTTTCGGGGCATTTCATTGGAGCCCTTGGAAGGACCTTGTTTATTTTCTAATAGATCATAAAAAATATTAGCTCATGAGAGTTAGTTTGACATGATATGACATGGATTAAGCTTCTGTGTTGAGTCGAGCAAATGCTTGGGGTGGAGCTTATTTCAAGCTTATAAGCATGAGGGCATGAAATAAACCTCACCCAACAGCATCAAATATGATTTATGTCTATCCCGTTACAAGTATGATATAAGTCAAGAATGGCCGACATAACCTAATTTACGCATTAGGAAGCCAACTAGCTAGCACACTGATAAGTGCATTTTATACACTTATTTAGGTCTAAAAATATGGATAATTGTTGGCAAATATATTGGAATATGGCTTAATTCTATATAAATTATGTTTTGTAGAATAACATTGATGAATAGGGTGGAATTTAGGAGAAACAAGTGAAAAATGATTAAAATGGAAGAAAATCAAAGTTCAAAAACGTGAGTGCAAAGTGCAAATAGAAAAAAGATGTCCCGAAAGAAGAAACAAAGATGTGAAAGAGTCAAAGACCAATTTAGCGAAGACATGACATATTGGAAGAAGAAGAAGTGACCAAAGAGGTTAAGAAACGAGAAAATGGAGTTTGGGAACTAAAATGTAAAGAATGAAATTTCACGTAAAATATGCTATAGCATAGTTATTCATGCGGTCGTATGACATGATTCAAGGAATTTCAGGGTTGAAATTCATGGAACTATGCTATAATATGAGATTGTACTATGCTATAGCATAGTACATTTACGGAAGAAAACTCTGATTTTCTTATTTGAATAAAACTCTTATGGAAACAATGTTGGGAACCTTTTTCAAGATCTAGGGTTGTCCATAATGAAGGGGAGACACATTTTAACAAATTTTGGAGCGCAGACGGAGGCAAGAAACACGAAAATTGATTCCAAGACTTGAAGATTCAATTCAAACTTTATTTGGGTGATATCGATTCTTCAATATTTCTTTGTTTTCTTCTTCATAAGGTGCTAGACTAGTTATCTTTGTGCTAGGAGAACAATGAACCGTGTAATATGAAATTTTAATCTTTAGTTTACATACTTGACATTGAAAACACATTTTTGGATATTGAATG
The DNA here is from genome assembly GCA_035079005.1 of Fraxinus americana. Taxonomy (NCBI): domain Eukaryota; kingdom Viridiplantae; phylum Streptophyta; class Magnoliopsida; order Lamiales; family Oleaceae; genus Fraxinus; species Fraxinus americana. The sequence goes on along the minus strand of CM068726.1, from coordinate 22,518,515 downwards.
ATTTATGTGATTTTTTTCTCCACAATTGTTGTGCACGGTAGTTGTGTGAATGTGATGACCTATTTTATGCATTCGAAAGGAGGGAAATAGGTTTGACATGGTGTAAATCATCTAAGGTCCAATATGGAATAGAAATATACCGCTATACTCTATGTGAATCTTTAAGTGTTCATTAAAAAAATCATGCATTCTTATATGTTCGTATCAGAAATATACTCGAATCATATATAAGAATAAGTTTAACATTATTCGAGAAAGATTGTTAAATAAAATGGGAACAATGATTCGTCAAAATTCAATCGTGTTGCCAAAGTGTAGAACTAAGGTTAAAAATGATTACTACATGGAAATTCGAGATCCTAGTGCATTTTTCATTTATTAAACACATTAATTTGCATTTAGTATAATTTGTATTTAGTTTAGTTAGTGCGCTCATAATTTCATAAGGAGCTTATTTTAGATATAATTTTGTCGCAAACAAACACATCATATTATTCTTATTTCGGTTAAGATCGCGATAATTAAAATTGAACTAATGCAATTTTTGTGGGATGATACTTGGACTCGATTCCACTTTATTGCTTGTTAACGAATCATACACTTACAGTGATTTTAATTCTAAATATATTATCGTGAACAAGTTTTTGGCGCCGTTGTCGGGGATTGTATCTAAGTTTAATTTTATTTATTTTGGCACTAATTCGAACTTCTACATGTATTCTTGTATTTTTTTTTTCCATTTTAGTTTTTTTCCTCTTTTTCAAAATATAAAAAGACAAAAAATAGTAGGATAACAGATGGCTATGGTTGATTTCAACAAAATGCCTGTATGTGACTTCATCATAAGACAACAATAATTGGTAGCTCAAGAAATTGATGAGGAATGTATGCTTGTGGGAGATTTCATTATATAACAGCAACTACGAGATATAAAAACAAAATGTGAACTTGATGAAATAGTCCTAGGTGACTTACCTATTGCATTATTTCTTTTATCAAAATTAAACGTGGGTGATTTACCTGTGGGATTATTACTTCCACGGATTATTAATGAAATATAAATTAAGGGAATCATGTCCATCGGACTTCCAACAAAATGTAACAAAAGGAAAAGACTTTCCATGAAAATGTCATTGTTTCTTTGCTAAAAAATTTGGATATAAACGTTGAAATCGAGAACGCTTCAATTAAAGAAGAGGTGCATGAAAAGATCGAGAAATTATTTATAACGGGCCAAAAAGAATTAGTAGCATTCAAAGAAGAATAAAATAGTATGAAATCTCTCAACTTTATCGTTTGTTCAAAAATTGAATTTGTGATTAAATCTTATGAGGAAAATGATGTGTACATTATTGAGTTCGAAACATGTGATGAGGAGAAGTCATACCATATGGAGAAGGACAAAGTTAAAATTTAGAATTCAAAGTTGCAATATGGAAAAAAGTTAAATTGATCAAGTTAAGCAGTACCTCCAAAGCCATATTTAAAGTTCCATGAAACACTTGTGCAAAAAGTCAAGCTTGACTAGTGGTGTCAACCGAGTTGAGCGGCTCGTCGGCTCGCCCATTCGGCTCGTACTATTCACGCCCACGAACCGCTTGGGCTCGTTAAAAAGCGAGCACGAGCCGAGCGGCTAGCGAGCTAGCCCGCTAGACTCGTCACTATTCATGAGGGGCTCGTCGAGCCGCTCGTATATTTAAAAAAAATTATGACAAGTGACCAAAACGGTCACTGAATTTTTCTATCAGTGACCGTTCCGGTCACTTTGGTGACCAAACGGTCACTGATTTTTCAGTGACCTTTTGGTCGCCATTAAAAAAAAAAAAAATTTCCTACTTTTCTAGTTTTCTTCTTCTATAAATACTCAACCCATTACAATATTTTTTCACCAAACTTTCATTCTATACTCTCTACTCTCTACAATTTACAAATCATTATCAACAATATCATTCATTTATTATATACTTCTCTTCTACACTTTTTACATTATTATCTTAATTTTACAACCCATTTTATACACTAGTATATAATCTTCATTCACTTCTCAATTCTATATTTCTAGATTCTATTTTAACATTCAATTTCTGCAATTCACAAATGGATCTAAGAGCATTTGTTGAAAACTTGTTCGGTATGGAAGGCGAAATACCTGCCCAAAATCAATTTGGGAATGAATTTGCCGGTCTCAATGAATTATCAATTCCAGAAGACATTGAAGATTTCTACGTTCGTGAAGGTAGTCATCCCAATCCAATTGATTTGGATGACGTTGATGTTGATCCTAGTGTTCCTATTAATTTGGAACAAGATGAAGAACCTGCATTAAATATTCCCGATATAAGAGGGAAGAGAAAGGGGAAGAAGCAGGCAAAATGTTGGGACCATTTCAAATTGGTTAACATTGGTCGTGTGATCGATGGACTTCCAGAAACCAAAGCAGTATGTAAATACTGTTAACAACGACTGGCATGACAAAAAGGCAATGGAACCACTCACCTCAACTGTCATTACAAACCATGTGTGGCCAAACATGGGCTTCTTGAACTTGGTCAAACGCAACTACAGTTTGGTACTAGTAGCGCCGGTGCTACTACTACGCTACTTTCCACGCGGATGTATTCAGATGAAGAAGCTCGAACGGGAATGGTTGAGTTCGTTGCCGAGACGGAGCAGCTACTAGCAATAGTGGTCAACCAACATTTCGTAAACTACGTCAAATAATATCTTCAACCAAGGTACGTTGTGGTAAGTCGAAATACTTTTCGTTCTAATACAATTGAATATTTTTTTAATGTAAAGAAATTATTGATTTCGGATTTAGAAAAATACGGGGGTGTGATATCTATAACTTCGGATTTGTGAGAATTGATTAATAAGAGAGGTTATATAGCTGCAACTGCACACTATATAAACCCACTTTGGGTTATGCATAAAAACATTATTGCTTTTAAAATTATTGAGTATCATCATAACGCTCAAACTATATTTAATGCTATTATGTTAATAATTAGAGAATATAAATGTGAGAATAAAATTCGTTCTTTTACTTTTGACAATGCTTCGGTAAATAAAGTAGTTATCGATAAATTGCATTTAGTATTTCAACCCGATTTTGGTGGTTATTTATTTCATATTTGATGTGTGTACCATATTTTTAATTTAATTGTACAGGATGGTTTAAAACATGTGAATGACGAAGTTAGTCGAATCAGGAATGCACTTACGTATATCACGATTACACCTAGTAGAAAACAAACATTTGAAAAATTTTGTGAATAAGCTGGGAATGAGCATACAAAAACTTTTATTACTGACGTAGGTCATAGATGGAATTCAACTTACTTATTATTAAAATCTTGTGAAAGTTTTGAACCATTTATCACTGAATTTTATAATAGTAGGTATATTAGAGACGAAGACGATAATATCTTAAATGAATCCGATTGGACTACAGTTTTTTAAATTAAGAAATTTTTGGAAAGTTTTTATACGTCTACGAATATATTGTCTGGTGTTTATTATCCCACTAGTTGCATGGTTTTCGAACGTCTTTATATAACTGTTATGGCTTTTAAGAGATATTAAAATGACCATGATTTTCATGCGGTTATATATGCTATTGAATTAAAATTAAGAAAATATTGGAAAGAATTACCTATGTTATTTCCTTTAACATGCGTCATGGACCCCCTATATAACTTATCGAGTACTAAATTTATAATTGACCAAATTTCAAATGCTTTAACTTTCAATAATCCTATTACTTATAGGAATTTGGAACAAACGTTAACTGAAATGTATGAATTATATGCTTCACGAATAGGTACACAAATTACTCGTGTACCTACTACTCCTTCCACTAATATAAACGATGACGACGCTAAAGTAATTAATTTATTAGAAAACATAGACTCAATTAGATATGATTCAACTGTATATGCATATGGATCCTCTAGTAGTAGTAGCTTGTCTTCCACTGCATGTACTCAAATTTCGAGTACTAGTCCAAATGTGTTGTCATCTGAATTAATTGATTACTTTCGTTATACTATGTCTAGTAACAAATCAGTTAAGAAAAGTTCAGAAGATGTCATTGAATTCTGGCGAAATAACGAACGTCGATGGCCAATAGTTTCTGCAATTGCAAAAGATCTATTAACACCTCCGGTTAACACTGTAGCTTCGGAGTCTGCTTTTAGTGCAAGGAAGAGGGTTCTCTCTGAGATTCGAAGTCGACTAAAAGAAGATATTTTGGAAGCGTTAATGTGCGTGACGGACTGGGAAGATGCTAACTATCGAATTCAACATAAATATGTCGAAATTGCATGTAATCAAGTAAGTGATATTTAATTTCACTACATTTATTACAAAATTTTATTTTCATATATTTATAATTTTTTAAAAAAATTGTACATGTAAAAAGTTATTCGTGTACAATTTTAACTCCGTCTACTCGAAATTGAAGTAGCCGGTCCCAAGCCTGGATAAAGGAGGAGGGTTTATCTTTTTTTTTTTTTTAAATAAAAATGTTTTAGAAAATGTATATTTACTATTTTAAAAATTATAAATGTTTTGACGAGCCCCGTTAAATGTTTTGAAAAATGTATATTTTGAAAAAATAGAAAATGTGCATATATATATTTTTTGAATTTAAGATTTAGTTGTAGTATATATATATAAAAAAAATAATAAAAAAATAGCTGAGCCGCTCGTCTTGGGCGAGCTCAGGCACAAACCGAGCTTGCCCAAAAGGAAACGAGCCGCGAGCTTGGCTCGTGCTCATCGTGCGAGTATGGGCCGAGCCGAGCATGACACCACTAAGCTTGACACTATAAATTGAGCGCTTAATGGGAAGCAACTCATTTTTCTCTCCTTTTTTTACTCATTTTGATTAACTATTGCATTACAAGTAGTTTTAGGGAATGCATTAATTTGTGAATTTGTGCATTTAAACGGTATTTAAGACATTTCATGCAATACTTTAAGAATTGCATTAGTAATTTAGGCATGTTTACTTATTAAGTTCATCTTATATAGGTTTGTCGTTAAAATTCTAGCATTACATTGAGTTTACATTGATGTGATATGCATTCTTAAGGTTGCACCTAAATTTCTATCGTTAAAAGATTAGAATTCTTCTTAGTATGAATACATTACAAATATTTAAACCTTATTTGTTATCATTAATATTTATTTTGAATTCTTGAAACAGAAATTGAAGTCTAGCAACAAAGAAAAGTGGTGGTTCTCATAACGTCTACCAATCGAACTAACCTAATCATTTTTACCTATCTGCATCTACCATAGAGGATTTCTGATTCTTTCTACTTTATTTTTACTATTTTTGCTCTTATATTGATGACAATGTTTTGTATAAGTTCGGGGGGCGGCAAAATTTTCATGACACTTTTGTCATTCATCAATATTTGTGTATAATTTACTTTTTTTTCTTTTTGCAATTGTTTGAGAAAATAAAAATGAAAAAATGAAAAAAATAAAAATAAAAATTTAGTAGTAATTTTTATTTATTTTCCAGTATTTGCTCATTGTTTTGTGTGCTTTTATGTGTGTGATGGCCTTACCAGAAATGATATTGAATATTGGAATAATTATGGACTTGGAATTGTGGAAATATTGCATGAATAAATTAGTCAATACCTTTTTATGTGAAACTTGACATTCTTTGTGCACGATACCTATATTTTACACATTAAATTGGTGATTTGGCTCATTACTTACACTACAACAAAAATAGTCATTTGCAACACCACAAAGGCAACATTTATTGATAAATGTTGCTAAAAGGGTCTTTTGGAAACATTTTAGTAAGTGAATGTTGCCATTGGTTAATATAAATGAGCTTTGGCAACGTTTTTAAGACGAATGTTGCGATAGACCCCTTTTTGCAACGTTTATTGAGTGTTGCGGAAGGTTTCACCTTTCGCAACGTTTGACAAACGTTGCCAAAGGCTTTACTTTTTGCAACGTTTGACAAACGTTGCGAAAGGTGGCCTTTAGCAACGTTTGTCAAACGTTGCGAAAGGTGGCCCTTTCGCAACGTTTGTGAAACGTTGCAAAAAGTAAAGCCTTTGGCAACGTTTCACAAACGTTACGAAAGGCCGCCTTTCGCAACGTTTCACAAACGTTGCCAAAGACGTCAATGGATGTATATATAACTTGCTCACAGTAAAGAAAACACGGTAATCGCGTTAGTCCCCATTTTCCCCAATTCAAAACCCTACAACATCCTGCATCCTTTCTGCCGCAAACGATACCTCTGGGAGCGCAAAATCTTCACTCCCGTGTGTACCTTGGTCAGTTCCAGCCGATGCAACGCCCCCATTTTCCCCAATTCAAAACCCTGCATCCCGTTCTCATTTCTGCCGCAAATGATACCTCTGGTAGCGCAAAATCTTCACTCCCGTGTGTACCTTGGTCAGTTCCAGCCGATGCCCCAATTTCGACTATCTCTCCACAGTACCATCGAAGAGCAACGAAGCCCACCGTGAAATCGAGTATTCATTTCTTCGCTTTGGTTTAAAGTAAGCATTTCTAAGTTATATTTGTGATGCATTTCTAGGTTATTTTTGTTTCTTTACATTGGACATGCTTTGTGATTCTTCCTTTATGCAATCGAAAAATTAAAATGTCATTTAAACATTGCAATTGACAGTCGGTATTTCTTAGCTGTGAGGTTCTGTTTTCAATTTCCACAAAAGTAAAATCAGATTTAGTTGCTCCCTAATTTTTCATGTTGAATTTGATCTTGAGAAATATAGCAATACTAATTTGAAGGGGTTGTTCCGCCCTTTAGGGTTTACATTACAATTATTGCTTCCTAACTTTTTACCCGTACTTTCATGGCATCATGGACCTGATAAGCTGTTGAACTTTGTTCAACGGGAAGGTTGTGGCAAGTGAATAAGAAATAGAAAAACTACTATATACTCAACTAAGTTGTGATATAAAACTTACTAGAAACTAAATTAAGAATAATGGTTCCCATCGGTATCACAACAGAACAATTTTAGGAAAAACAAATTGTCAAATGTTTCATGTCCACTTGTCATATCATTACCTTTTGTGTCATTTTGAATATGGCTGAATGGTTTCTTTTCGTTTGTTATTATTAAGGAACTCTAATTGTTTTTCATATCCTGGCTGTACTATTAATAGTAATATCAGGTTTCTTTCTGATCTTTGTGCAGAACTGGTAACATTGTTTCTTAGTAATTGGAGCAATTGAAGTAAAGCAAAGCTAAAAAAAAAAACATCGCAAGAAGATGCAATGGGAGCATCTGGTGGGCCAAAGCTTTTAGGAATGCAGAAGTTAAAGTTTGAGTGCCATCATATTTTGACTGCTTGACTTTTACATCATGTGAATGTTGTACTGCGGATAAACATTCTTAGTTCTAGCATGCAATTCCTCTTTGCTCTTTACGATGAAAATCCACTTCATTTAGCCCTTCGAAATTTTGAGCAACTATCTTCTTGTTGCACTTTGTTTGTAATAGAGTACTCTTCTTAGAATCTGTTTGGCATTTGATTCCTCCATTGATCAACATCTGCTTTTCATTTTCATCTCTAATGATCTTTTTTGCACTTGTTGTTTTTGAGTATCGGGATTGTTTATTCTCTAGGTATTATCTTAATCTCGTTGTCAAGGTTCGATTTGCTCTAAATGGATGCTTCTAATCATAGATCCGAAGCAATGATACCAAAGTACTGTACTTTGTATGATACTAGAGTCTTGATCCTCGAAATAAAGCTCTCCAAGGAACTTGTCACTTGATATCTACATTGTTCTTTTCCAACAGTTGATTTTCTTTTGCAGATGATGACTCCATGGTACAGGGCCTGACATGATAGGATTGCATATATTTTCTGTCGTTTTATTTTCTGCTAATTAGTTTTATTTGAGTTCTGGAAGTTATGTAAATCTTTTCCAATCCTTTTCCATTTTCACTTTTTAGATTAAAAATTATCCCAACATAACCATTTATGTGGTTCCAGGCCAAATCTATGAAGAAAAAATTACCATGGCTGAAGTATGACATCAAGAAGGCAAAATACATGGAAGCCAAAGAGCGGGAAAAGGAAGCAAAGCTGAAGCTGCTAAGTCTCTAAATGAACTTAGAGAGCCTATCGAGTACGTAAATTTGCTTTAGATATATACTTTTTGACTTTGACGATTCTACATATTTCTTAGGACCTAGAAATTTGCTCATTAATTCATAATATCTATTTTATTTTGGGTGTACGCTTCACGAATTCTCTGTCACGAATACAGATGCTAAGAGGCTGATTAGTAGAAGGTTCAGTGATCCATCGGTTCAGAGTGACATGAATCACTGGCCATTCAAGGTTATTGCAGGGCCTGGTGACAAACCTATGATTGTTGTGACATACAAGGGTGAGGAGAAGCACTTTTCAAAGAGGAAATCTCGTCTATGGTCCTCATTAAGATGAAGGAGATCGCAGAGGCTTATCTTGGATCGACAGTTAAGAATGTTGTTGTGACCGTACCGGCCTATTTCAACGATTCTCAACGTCAGGCGACAAAGGATGCTGGTGTTATTTCTGGTCTGAATGTGATGCGTATAATTAACGAGCCTACAGCTGCTGCCATTGCTTATGGTCTTGACAAGAAGTCTGGCAGTTCTTCTGAGAAGAATGTGTTGATATTTGATCTTGGAGGTGGTACTTTTGATGTTTCTCTTCTCACAATTGAAGAGGGTATTTTTGAAGTGAAGGCGACGGCTGGTGATACACATCTTGGAGGAGAGGATTTTGATAATCGGATGGTGAATCACTTTGGACAGGAGTTCGTGAGGAAACACAAAAAAGACATTAGTGGCAACCCGAGAGCGCTTAGGAGATTGAGAACCGCATGTGAGAGGGCAAAGAGAACGCTCTCGTCAACCGCTCGTACGACTATTGAGATTGATTCTTTGTATGAGGGTATTGATTTCTACACTACTATCACTCGTGCTAGATTTGAGGAGCTTAATATGGATTTGTTTAGGAAGTGTATGGAGCCGGTTGAGAAGTGTTTGAGGGATGCTAAGATTGACAAGAGCAGTGTCCATGATGTTGTACTTGTTGGTGGCTCTACTCGTATTCCAAAAGTACAACAGTTATTGCAAGACTTCTTTAATGGAAAGGAACTCTGCAAGAGCATCAATCCTGATGAGGCTGTTGCATATGGCGCAGCTGTTCAAGCTGCAATTTTGAGTGGTGAGGGCAATGAGAAGGTTCAAGATTTGTTGCATATTTTCTGTAGTTTTATTTTCTGCTAACGGGAAGTTATGTAAACCTTTTCCAATCCTTTTCCGCTTTCACTTTTTAGATTAAAAATTATTCCAACACTGGATGGAAGTGCTTACTATCAATTGATGTATTACCATTTTGAAACTCATTTTTGTATCACATTCTAATATTGAAGTGTATGGATTCAAAAATTTGTAATAAAATTATTAATTTTTATGCAATTCCAAAATTTGTTCATAAGGATTCATTTTCAATTTTGTCAATCAATTTGAGTAAATTGTTGTATTAAAAAAAAAAAAAAAAAATTCCCTACGGCAACGTTTTTTAAACGTTGCCGTAGGGGTCCTACTCTACGGCAACACCTTGATTTGCAACACATGTGTAAACGTTGCAAAAGGCTTACGGCAACATTTTTTGAACGTTGCCATAGACTGTTTTTGTTGTAGTGTTAGAGAAGATCTGAACATAGTAAGTTAAACCTATGTATTAATCTATAATCCATTTATAAGTTGTTGAGATGTTATAAGGGAACATTGAGACGAGTAGGGGTTTCGTACAAGAAACTTTTCTTGTTTGGATTATCTAAAACCATTGAGACAAAGATGAGGTGAAAGTCTTAAATTAGGAGTTGGTTTTAGAGGTTGAATGTCTAAAAAAAAGGGGACATAGCACTAGTTTATGTGTTAATAAAATCATTTTTTCGAGCCTATGTAACTTGAATGGATAAGCATGTAAGGGTTAAAAACTTGGTGCCCTATGGTCATCAAACTTGAGAGTTGTCGGTCTAAAACTTGTTACATGGGTTATATAGAAAGCAAATGAGAATATATTTGAAAAACAAAACAATAATAGTTGAGAAAAACACAATTACATTGATTAAGTCCCGAGATATTTGGTTGATAGAACTATACCTTTGGTACGAGGTAGGTAACTTTGTTTAGTCTTAAAGGTTGAGGCAGTAAAAAATAAAGAAGAATCTCGACTTATTGAAGTGTGAACTTGTGATAGTAAGATTCATTCAAACTAAAAGAGGATAACAAGTAAAATTAAATAAGTTTAACTTAGGATGCACCCCTGAAAAATTGAGTGAAAAGAAAAAGTTTGAGGGGTATGTATCTCTCGATTGAAGTAAAAAATTATGCAGTCTTTTATGTTCATATTCGTCATAGAAATATAGTCGGATCATATATGAGAATAGGTTTAACATTACTCGAGAGAAATTGTTAAATAAAATGGGAACATTGATTCATCAAAATTCAATCGTGTTATCAAAGTGTAGAACTAAGGTTAAAAAGAATTACAGCATGAAAATTCGGGATTCTAGTGTATTTGTCATTTATTAAACACATTAATTTGCATTTAATATAATTTCCATTTAATTTAGTTAATTCACTTATAATTTCATAAATAGCTTATTTTAGATATAATTTTGTCACAAACAAATATGTTACATCATTCTTATTTCAGTTAAGGTCGCAATAATTAAAATTGAACTGAATCAATCTCCGTGGGGTGATACTTGGACTCAATTTCACTTTATTATTTGTTAAGGAGTCTTACACTTGCGATAATTTTAATTCAAAATATATTTTCGTGAACACACACCATTCTTCCCGTCCTCTGTAATCGATACAAAATGATTCCTGATGAACATAAAAAGCGACTTTAGCTGTTTTATGTTTTTGTAACTTAATGGACCAATGACCAGATAATTGTTTTCCTTAGCTTTTAGTGGAAAAGTTGGCAACCAATTCTCTTATAATTCATTGACATTTACTATTATATTCCATGGCTTTTGCAATTAGTGCTCCACGGTACAAAACAAAAAGTATGGTATGAATTTAATGAAGAGAGAAAAAGAATAAAATAGCCGTTCCACCCCCCCATATAATCCATACAGGAAGAAACAGATTATCCTTGTTTCCACCGGTTGGAAAATGTAGAAATTGAGCTCTCCTTCAACTCATTTTCCCTTGTACACCAAAGGGTTTTTTCCCAGTTGAGAAAATATGGAGAATCCAGATGTGGAAAAGACTCCTGAGCCGCTTGCTAGACGTAAAGGAGGCCTTCGGACCATGCCTTTCGTTATAGGTAAATTTTGTATCTTTAGTCGAGTCGAATACTGCATATAAAGTGTGCCATGATATTTATATATATGCTGATTTGTATAATTTTTGAATTCAGCAAATGAGGCATTTGAAAAGATAGCAAGTTTTGGACTTCTGCCAAATATGATATTGTACCTTACGGTTCAGTATCATTTTGATGCTGCAACTGGAATAAGCATTTTGTTCATATGGGGAGCCATTTCACATTTCATGCCAATCTGGGGAGCTTTCCTTTCTGATTCATATTTGGGTCGATTTCTTGTGATTGGCATGGCAACAATTGTTAGTCTTATGGTTAGAAATTCTTTCCCCTCAAACTCTTCCTTGCATAGATTGATTTAACCAAGCAATAAACATTAGGGAAAATTAACTAGGGTTTGACCTTTTCATCTCTAATTTTTACAGGGGTCTCAACTATTTAACTCTTTTGAATCTGGATCCTTACGTCATCGTTAACATGAACATTAAAATTGTACATGACTTTCACGTGACTTAATGTTGATTACGAAATGGTTTGATAAATGGTTTGACTAAAAATGTGTAAAATTTAAGGTGTCCAATAATTTTTTGTCACGTGGCAAAGTGTAAAAAAAATGTAAAGGATGATGTAAATGAAGCATGATTGTATCAAAATCGGCTAAATATTTATCATAAGCTTTGTCAAACGGCCACTTTCTTCTTATGTGATTGTTGAATGTAAACTTTGTTTCATTTTATCTAAAAAAAAAAAGCTAGTTACACTTCGATAATTTTATCAAGTGCTTTATTTTTTAGGTTTTGACTAAATATATATATATATTAGCAGAGTGGATATGTAGCCCATTTCGGCGAGTCAAGCTAATAGATAAGAATAGAGTAATCGAATTGTAGCAAAGTTTAAGTTAAATGATTAACTTGAAATAAAATGAAGTTTAGTGATCGAAATGAAATATCGCTAAAAGTTCAATCGACCAATGTTTTAACCCTAAAAATGCACTTGATCATTTGAATTCGCTTCAAATATTTGATTGCAGGGACTGATTGTACTGTGGTTAACAGCCATACTTAAACAGGCAAGGCCACCTTCTTGTGATCCATATAAAGAAACTTGTATCAAACCAAATGCAGGCCAGATTGCACTTCTTTTCACATCATTTGTGCTGATGTCCATTGGAGCTGGTGGCATTAGGCCATGTTCTTTAGCATTTGGAGCTGACCAATTCGAAAACCCAGAAAACCCGAACAACGAAAGGATTATGCAGAGCTTTTTTGGTTGGTATTATGCTTCTCTTGGGCTCTCACTCATGATTTCACTCACAGTAATAGTTTATATTCAAAACGAATACGGTTGGATCATCGGGTTCGGAGTACCGGTTGGCCTCATGTTGGTGTCTGCCATTGTTTTTTTCTTCGGTACAAATCTTTACATTAAGGAAAAGCCAACCAAGAGTTTATTTACTGGTTTTGCTCAAGTTATAGCAGCGGCTCGGAAGAATAAACACGTTGATTTCCCGTTAAAGGATTCTGATGGATGCTATTATCGTGGCAATGATTCAAAACTTGTTGCTCCAACACAAAGATTAAGGTTAGTTTATATAGTTATTGAAGTATTAGTTTTAACCTTTCTAGGGTACCAAGATTATACTTAAATTTCTTAGGCAAAAGTCTTAGTTCAAATTCTGAAAGGCGCGATAGAAATTCGTAAGGGGCAACATTCATACGCTGTCACCATTAGAAATTCAAAATGTGAAGAGATCTCTCTTTAGTACCTCTATTACAGAATCCAAATAAGTCATGCAACCCTTGTTCAACAATTTAGCAAGTCTTCATGGCTGTACTTATAGCAATAGAGGGCAAGACCTTTATTTCCGCAAAGCCAAAAATACTCGACATGTTTGAGGATTCAAACGCCACTTTCTTTTCATGGCAGTCAATCCCAACCAAAAATACGCATTACGTTTGAGGGGTTCAGGCGTCACATTCTTTTTATGACAGTCAATCCCAACATGATACCTCGATAGCTCATCCATCCGTAATATGATATTATAGACACGGACATCTAGTACGTGCTACAAGTTCTACTAACACGTCTTTCCCATCTATCATTATCGAGAAACCTCAACATACAATTTGAATTCATTGCTGCTTCAGAGGGTGTGGATCCATGTGCATAAGCGGTTTCTCTACTTTCTTGGCAAATCTTGAACTTGTAAATGAATAGTACTATTGTCTAACATTGCGGAGCACAAATAAAGCTCTGAGATCCACTTTCTTATGTGTTCTTAGGTTCCTAAACAAAGCCTGCATTATCCAAAACCCGCAGAAAGAATTAAACCCTGATGGTTTAGCTTCAGATCCATGGAGTCTATGCACAATCCAGCAAGTAGAACAGCTCAAATCACTGATCAAAGTACTCCCCATGTGGTCGACCGGCATTGTAATTGCTATCACCATTAGCCAACACGCGTTTCCAGTACTCCAAGCAAACACATTGAACAGACACTTCATTGGAAAGTTGAGCATCCCTGCTGGCTCCTACGGCCTGTTTGGAATGCTTACTTTAACACTATGGGTAGCCATATATGATCGAATCCTTGTCCCTTACATAACAAAGTACACCAAAGATCCCCGTGGGATTCCTGTCAAATACCGTATAGGAATCGGATTATTGATTTCTTGTCTCTCCACAACCGTTTCGGCATTGGTTGAAAAAAAGCGTCGCACAAGGGCCCTTGAAGAAGGATTAGCAGAACTTCCAAAATCAGTGGTGAACATGACTGCAATGTGGATAGTTCCACAGTATTGCTTGAGTGGATTGGCGGAGGCGTTCAACGCAATCGGCCAAATCGAGTACTATTATTCGCAGTTCCCCAAGAACATGGCTAGTATTGCAGTGGCACTTTTCGCACTGGGAATGGCCATTGCTAACTTGATTGCAAGCTTAATAGTTAAAATTGTGGATAATTATTCGAAAAAGGGAGGGAAAGAAAGTTGGGTTTCGACCAATTTGAACAAGGGACATTATGATTATTATTGGTGGATTCTTACAATGCTTAGTGTGGGAAATGTTTTCTACTACATCATTATCAGCTATTTTTATGGGAATTTTGAAGAAGAAAAGGTTTGGAACGAGGATGACGACGAGAACATCAAGGATGGAAATGATGCCATCATTGAGATGGCAAAATCAAAAGATTCTCCAAAAATATTAGCTATTAATTGAGTTGTGTTTGCTTTTACTGTTTGGTAAATGTAGAAACTCGTTACTGGAATCAACTACCAATAAATATAACTCTTGTTTGTAGTTAGATTTCGAACTATGTTTCCATACAATCTCCTGTCCATATTGGACACGATAAAATTTTTTCACTCCTGACGTTGCAAGATAATCTTACTTATGTTTGATGTTTCTCTGCGAAAGTCATTTAGAAAACCATAATTAAAATTCCCCCAGACACATCACCAATGAGAAGTTTTTAATCTGCCCATTGGGGGCAGGAAATCAGTTGTATGTTTCCATATAGTATTGGACTGTGTATACTACAATAAATAAATTCCGGTTTTTCTTCTCTAATTTTATACCGTTTATTTTTTTTTATTTTTTTATTTTTGCGGGTTCAAGTAAGCAATTTGTAAAATGCACTAACTAGCTTGGGAATTGAACATTTTTGCAATTAAAGTTTATCAACAAGATGTTATCTTCAATTGATACAAATTTTATTGGAAAATAACTCGAAAAACACCACGAAAAAAAGGGGTAGGAAATTCTCTCAAGAACTTTTCAATACTAATAGTAAGCAAAAAGGCTATAATTATAATGGCATATATTTTAAAAATGCAAATCAAGTGTATGAAATGAATATGCCTCTAATGTGATAACAGGACACTCTAATCTAATCTCTTCAGACAGAAATTCATACTCTTCTTTACTCGATACCTCTTGATGAATCATTTCACAAGTGAGCTGCAATTGGGAACCGCGTCATAAATATCTGGATTCAACCCTTTTCCGGAAGTTAGGCACAACAATTTTACCGAAGCTTACTCCAGTTCCTTGAGAAAATCAATGTTGTCGACAAAGACCTGAAAGATTCATACAAGACGCAAAATTTGAATCACAAATTTACGTCGTTATTATAGCACTAATGTCTATTCACAAACACAGGTTCGTGTAATTCATCTCTGATATAATACACGTCTAGCATTATTTCCAACTATTAACACATACAGAGACAAAAAAATTTCAAATTTCTAACCAAACATTTAGTTCATGCTGATACGCAAATATGCGAAGAGCACATACAATCACCATAACTCCCTTCTATCTTTCTCTGTATCTAGTAGCAAAAAGAAAAGCAAGAAAAAAAAACAAAAAGTCTAAACCAAAAACAAGGACATGTAGATTTTCTTATACGTGAATAAGTTTTCAAATAAATAACTTTTTAATTAATAAATCTTAAAAATATGTAGCTAAGAGTTTCTTTCTAAAAGTAACTTTATTAGTAAAACATATGAAAACTAAATAATCCAAATTTATTAATGAAAGCTCAAAATATGTAAGTTACTTATTTTAACATTAACTTAAGAGTTACACTTTCAAAAAAAAATGTTTACTTAAAGTAAGAAAATATAATTTATCACATGTTTGAGGACAAAAGGCAAATTTACTTGTAAATAAATAAGTAAATTTACTTATGAATAAAGTTTTAATATAACTACTATTTTGTATTTAAAGTAAAAAATAAGTTACTTATTTTGTCATAAAATGTAAGAATCACTTTTAAAAAACAACAATAACATCAACAAGAATAATAATAATAATAACAATAAAGAGAAAAGTAAGCATATTTATGGAAAAGAAGTTACGTACTTGAACTTTTTTTTTTTTTTAAATGAAACAAGTTTCATAGCACGTCACAATAGCTAACGGTACACGGAGAAAAGACCTCCAACACAAAACCCTCCAAAGCGGGATTAAGTGCTACCAAGGCAAGAGTCCAAGCTAAAACAATGGCCATCACAACCAACCGACAAACAAAAACTAGCAACTAACAAACAGAAAAAACTATACAAGACAACACCAAACCGACCAAACCCAGGAACCAGAACAGGTGCAAACACATCCGAAATCAAGGTCTTCATTAATCATCAATACACAGCAGGCCCTTCACCAAACTGGTAATTGAATACCCAAAATCAGAAGCAAGCACCGCACAACCACCACAACCCAACCAAAGAAGAAACACACCACCAACCAACACACCACCAAATCCAACACAACCAACCAAACACAAACAAACTATACACGACCCAAAACAAACAACGGCAACAGAAGTCGAAAACATCTGCGACTTTACCAAGGCAAGAAAAACCCTACATAAAGCCAACTACGCACTCGGCACTTAAACACCCCCGCACGCAAGGAAACGTGCATTGTCTAGACTTCACCACTGCCAAACAAACCACACCACAAACCAACAACAACCCAAAAACCACCACAACACAACCCAACCAATCATCCAACACACCACCAAACAACACACAACAAACACAAAAACACCACCATCACCAACCCACGCCCTGACTCGAAAACCAGCCCAAAAAGGCCTGTCGGCAGAGGTCCATCAGCAACAGCCCTCCCGTCAGCTTTGGCCGGAAAAGAACACGCACGACCGAGGCCGACCAAGAACCGGCCACACCTCGCTCGCCGCCACTCCCCAATCGAAGCCCACACAAGCATTGCCTGAAAAACTCCACCAACCACACCACCGACCCCGCCCAAACTCCGCCAGAAAACTCCATCCACAGCTGCAAAAATGGCGAAACCCGGGCACCAACAGGAAAAAACCAGAAAAAAAGGGGAAAAAGATAAAGAAGGAAGGGGAAGAAAAGAAAAAAGAGGGGGAGAGCCGAAACTCCCACCCCCGCCCCCGCCCCCACCACAATTCCTATCCTCCCTAATGTCGTACCCCCACCTCACCCATTCTTATTCCCCTTAATCCAAGATGGTGTACTAATAAACGCACCCTTGATGTCTTCTTTCTCTAGAAAACCCTCAAAACCAATGCTTTGTATCCTGCTAGTGACCTTCCTTCAAGGAAACCAAGCATCTTACACTGCTCGTAGTAACATTTATATGAGGTTTTAACTGCATTTAGGTTTGAAAACATTGGTTTGGATGATTGTTTGACTTTCGAAACTTAGATCTAAGAATTGCAACACATGGATAAATAGATTTGAGCTAAATAAAAAATAACATTATTTCAAACTATCTCCAATTTGAAATTTATTGCTTAGAATATCTTCCGATAGGGATCATTGCTACACTTGTACTCTTCATTTCACACAGCAAATTACAATATTTCCGTATGAAATTCATTGCTCAGAAAATCTTACCATATGAATTATTGCTACCACTTGTATACTTAATCTTCCTCTAGACATTGAGTTCCTTATTCGAAATCCATAAGCCAAAACGGCATATAACAAATATTGATTTAAAACTGAGAGGAACAGGCACACCTCTAACGCCATTCAAAAACAAAGACAAGCAATTTAAAGCAGTAATATTTTGGTCTGATAATAGTTAAAGCAATGAACATTGAAAAGCAAAGGTCATACCGACTTCCAACCATCAGGATCAAGACATGCAGTAATCTTGGTATTAATGCCAGGTAAAGGTCCAGGTTCTCGAGCAATTACTCCCACAGATAGCTTGATTGCTTCTGCAGTTTTATAAACATCGTCTGTGCCTATTGCTATCCGCAAGAAATCATAATCAGTAGGCTTATTCAAATTTGGATTTTACACTTTCAAAGACAGCAGGCATAATATATCATGTCAATCATGGCAGAATTAAAATAATGCTAGGAAAATGAAAAAAAGTCTACTGAGCGTAAGCATTTCCGTTGTCATATTCAGTAACACCATAATTGTATGTCAACTCCAAGACAGTATTTGAATCTTCTGGACTATAACCCATTATCGCTATTGTATACTTCAGAGAGGATCAAAAGCACACATCAGTACATAGGGATCTCCAAACGTAATACGATGCAACCAGGATAAGCATGTTAGGCTAAGCTTAAAAAGAAGCTACTTTTAAGTAACTTTTGGTACCAAACTTACTTGGATATATTACTCTCTCTTACTTAGTAAGTAAAACATTGCAACAAAATAGTGGCACAAAAGCAAAAGGTTAGCAAAGATCAAAGTCTGAGGCACATAACATTTGTTTTGAAAATTCCAACACATGCACACAGACAAAATATTTACTGAATAGTTCACGATCTTCAAACTTCTCCATCAACTTGACCTAATAATGAAAATGTCAGGAATACCTTGTATTCAGGATTATCTCGCTTGCGAAGAAGCTCGATGCCAAAAGACTAAAACACGAGGAATAACTTAGCGATTATGCAGAATAAAGGACAGATAAGGCAAGGCTAACAGATGAAGCTGCAAAGAATAATAATTTAGGGATAAGTAATACACTATACTACAGCAAAAATGATGTTGATGATTATGAAAATATTAAAAAACAAAAAAAAAATGTGCATTTTTTATTTCCTAAAAGAAGAGCACACCTTCTCATAGAACGATCAAGATCTCCTACTCGAAGCATTACTTAACACAATGGCTCAAGTGTAGGACCTCGCTCCAGTAGCTCAAACTTATAACCATCAGGATCTTCTATGAATGCAATAACTGTTTTACCACCTTTGACAGGACCAGGTTCTCGGGTAACTATACCACCTTTAGCTTTTATGAGATCCACAGTCTTCGTTATCTATTTGTAACAGTATCAATATTAATCAATTCTATCCATTTTAAAATTAGGAGAAAGAATCATGCAGGCATGCTTTGAAACAAAGATAAAATCGTAAATATTGAATGTCGACACTAAACAAGTCATCTATTAAAAGGCCAAGAACTGTGTCATGCTAGAATATACAAAAGAGCTACAGATAACGACCTAGAAAGGGAAGTATCGATTAAATGCATTAATGGATAGTGGACTCATGGCACTGATGCCTGTTAGGCTTGGTTCCCGAATCCTACTATTCATCTATGAACATGGTTTCCAAGCACCTAATATTTAAAAAAATAAATAAACAATAAATAATAAAAAACTTGAAATATGAAAGATGAAAGCATTTAACTGAATTCCTACAGCAAAACATAATACTCTTATTAAGAGTTCACTAGTTAAAAGAAAATTTGAACAAATGCAACTGAAAACCACAGATAAAAGGTATTTCAGTCTTTGAGGTTATAGATATGAAGAAACATCATCTAGTTTAAATTGTATCTATTGCATTCTTATATAGATTGACAGAAAAAACTTACATCCTCAACTGCAATGCCAAAATGACCAAATCCGGTTCCAATGTCATATTTCTCAATCCCATAATCTGACAGAATCATCAGATAAAACATAGTATTAATGAAAAATCAATTTAGGTTGGTGGAGAAAGCACATATGATGCAGGAGGGTCCGAGTCAGACGAAGCTGAGTTGTCAGATAACTCGTTGATGGTGCTAACGTACCAAGAGTTGGCGGATCGACGTAAGAATGGAAAGTAATCGACGACATTTCCTAATTGGGGTCAATTTTGAACACGTTTTGGTATTTTGGCCATAACTTTGGCTACGGTTGTCAGAATCACGCCCGTGACCCCAATTCGAAAAGCTCGTTTCGGCGCGCACGTCGTGGGCACCCAGCTATGCTCGGTGTGCATTGGATTCGAGATCAAATTCAGCTGTTTTCCCTTCCGAATCATCAATTTAAGTTATTTTTTGCTATTTATGGTAATATTTCGGTTTCCCTTTTGACATAGAATAATTGCTCGATTTGAGCCAAATTTTGGTGATATTGTTTCTTTTATTAAGTATTTTATTTTGGTATAAATATTAGGATTTTGCTATTTTTGGCAAAATTTCGATTATTATTATTTTCTGGCTATTTAACCCGACTTGTGGGTTATTTTCATTCAGTTGTTGAATAATAAAGAATTTTCTCGTTTTGCTTTGTGTTTCTCTTGCGTTCTTCTCTGTTTTTGTCAATTGAACCCAGCCTGCAGAATAATCACTATTCTGCCCGGCGTCAACATAACCCCGAAAAGAGACACATCATAATAATATGTGCGCCTTCAATTGATACATAGTACAGATCAAGAAAATAATATTCAAGAAAAACTGATGAATGCTTACTGTATGTAAGTTCAATAACAAAGTGTGAATCTTCTGGGCCATATCCAAGAAATACATTTGTATATTTTTCCTCGGGTATGTCACGTTTTCTAAGCAGTTTCATCCCAAGATACTAGGTGTAAAATCTGCAGCCACCATTTGATTATATTTAAAGAACCAACTGTACAAAGAAGAACCAGAAAGCCAAGATAGAATGCAAATTATAGTTAAAAGAAGAGGCATACTTTATTGTTCTGTCTAAGTCCCCCACGCGGAAAACAACATGTAGCATTCTTCTCTTATCTTTCTTAACCCATTCTAAGGCATTTTCTTGGGTAGTAGTTGTTAAGGGATATAATCCCACATCGAATAAAGATGTTGACACAGACCAATTAATAAAGATCTTGGGCTACTCCTCTTAATAAGTTTGACCTTTTAAGATGGAACCCCAATTCTTAATATGGTATCAGAGCCCATTATGCTCCAACGAGCGATTCGATCCCGGTAAGACTCCAAAAAGTGAGCACATGAATTTCAAGATTGGTCTGCTCAAACGAGCCACCATCTTGCGGGGGCGTGTTAAGGGATATAATGGGAAAAATTCATAAATAAGGTGTATTCTTTACACCAATTCAAAAATAAGGTTTATAGTTTGAAACTTCAAAATTCAGGTTTTTTTTTTTTAATTCTAATATAATATAATAAACCCACCCCACATGCACCACCCCCCCTGCTCCGGTGACTATTCCGACGACCATTCCGACCACCACTCTTCTCCGGCTCCGATTCCGGCGACCATTCCGGCGAGGTCACAGATGTTTAAAGAGATAATTCTCAGTAAAAACAAGTTCTAGGTAATTTAATTCCCTAAAATTCATTTTCTTTCCACCCAAATTTCATTCTTGCAATCAAACGGACTCTTAATTGAATTGTCTTACTGCTACATGCTTGCAAAACAAAGCTCAAATATCAATCCTTACACGAGCCTTGAGTTCGTTTAAAATTTTAAAAAAGGGGCGAAGCCGAGAGGAACACACACACAAAAAAAAAAAAAAAAAAAAAAAGGCATTTGGCTGCGTTCTTCTTAAAGACTTCAAATTTAAAACTATATACTTTCCGAATTTGAGGTAGTGCTTTCATTCTCCATTGTGCAAAGATATAGTTTGAGATTGTTTTCTATAATTGCTTCTACAAAGAACAAAAAGCCTAAATTTTGAAACTCTTACAATAGGCAAACCCACAGGAACCTCTTCCAATTTTGTAGAACTATTACGAGAAAACCAAATACAGACCCCAAAAGTGTTAGTGCAGAGAAACGACATTGAAGGCGTTTTAGGTGCGTTCATCTGAAACGTCATGTGAGAGCTCTGTAGAAATGTTGTGAACCCCTACTTTACAAAGGGAATTCCCCATTGTTAAGCAATCATATAAGCTTTTTGTTAAGTTTCCAGGAAAATTCACCATTTTAAGTTTGTCAAAGTTGAACATCCATATTTATTATAAGAGTACAGAGTTGACAGATTTCATAAAACATATTGGAACAAACTCCATGATTGCGGATCCGCTTGCTAAGGGTTTGACACCCAAAAACTTTCATGAGCACACTGCTCGTATGGGTGTTGTATAACATGAGGATATCATATTTTAGTGAAGATGTGAAATAACCAGGCCCAACCCCTCCATCGCCCCCTGTTTAAAAATATTAATTTGCATTTCAAACAATGATTTTATGCCAAAATTGAAGTTTCCTCTTTCAACAGATGGTCTATCTATTTCTCTTCCTCAAATTAGAAAGTATTACTTACTCTATCAAAACCTAAGGGTATGTTCTCTTTACTATTTTCAAGTCGTTTTCTATTTTCGATTTTTCAAAACAGTGAAAACGCGTTTTCTTTCCTACTTTCGAAAACGCATTTTTGAAAACAAATTAAAATTTTATAAGGAAAACCCAAAACGAGAAATTTGTCGTTTTATGTGTTTTCAGTTATAATCAAGCCAAAATTTTCAAAACGCGTTTTGGGTGTTTTCAAAACAATTTTTTAAAATGCTAAAAAGAACACATTTTCAACAATATCAAAATGAACACTTAAAACATAAAACTCAAAATGAATTCAAAACACAAAACATAAAATTGAAATACAAAGAGAACAGCCACAAACTCTTTGATTGCATTAGAGGCCTTTGTCGTATGTGAAACACACCCGCTTAACATTCAATCATGGATTTTCCCGTCCACCGCCTTGTGCGTTCAAATAACTAAGTTCGGGGCCAGGAATAAGTTAAGTAGTTCATCCACGTTTCTAGACATAAATACTCAAGTAAAGACGATAAGAACGATTTATGGTGAACTGACTTGATTAGCTATTTTTGTACGAGTGCATGCAGTTAATCTAGTCGTGGGAATGTGCATCAGCTAGATACTTTTATTTTTTCAAGATGACAACGTCTTACCGAACACACTTATTCAATATGGTTGAATTTAAATCCAATGTTCATTAATGTCTGATGTTGTTCACCTAACCTCTTACCAATATGATATTGTGCCCAAACACAGCCAAATTTCTGTCACACATGGAAAGCGAAGGAACATAATGTGAAAATTTGATTAAGCTGAAAAAAAATGAAAAAAAAAGAAATATATATAAGTGATGATCCAATGGACAGCATGGGGTTGACATATAAAACATTTTACAGAAACTAATTTATCATTAACCTGGGAAGTTGCTAATACTACACGTGACCATGAAATTTCTTGACGTCACGTCTGACGTCTCAATTTATTTTTATTCAAACTCTGTCTTCTTCCCTCGAGAAAGGTTCTTTTTGCATTCCTTGATTCTATCCATTTCGTCCATCTCTATATCCGGATGCAATTATAGTCATACGGTAATATTATTTAGCATCATTAATATTATAATATCGGTCTAGATGAATTTAAGTATCATTAAATGAAATGCTCAATTAAATTAATCACAAAATTTCACATTCAATTGAATCCATCACGTAATGTCACATAAACTGGTACTCTAACACCACTAATACTAGATAACATTAAGCTATAGAAATAGGTTCCTAATATATTTTTCATTTTGTATTTAATGTTGAACGTGTAATTGAAATAATTTAAAGTTGTTAGGTAAAATTAATTTATTTATTTAAATTGTCTGACATCCTCTTATTGAAGTCATTTATATTGTCAAAGTTACGACCTCAACATTTTTCATGAATAATACTATCTTAAAGACATATGGCATATTTAATTGGATATATGTGCTTGTTCGGGAGAGTTTTAATTAAGTTATTGTATATGTGGCTCATATAGAATGGATCACAAGATTACTGGATCAAATTGGCCGATGCCGGAGCGAAGCGGAGCGACGGCATCCGCCTTTTAGGTTTAATTCTATTAGTTTGCCAAGGACACTGACGGTATATGCGTATTTTTCTTGTACGGACCATAAAGTTCTATATGGGTCTGGATTTGTGCTACAGTATAGATACTAATGATATAACCATATTATTCATATTGAGTAAAATATCTGTTTCGTTCTTTGTGGACGTAGGCACATCGTCGAACCACGTTAAATACTTATATTGATTTCTCTATTTCACTTATCTGTTATTTTACGCTTAAAATCCAACATAATTTAATCGTTAGGCAAAATGTGCGAATAAAAAAAATATATTTGATTAATAGTGATTATGATTTAAACTTTCCCAAACAAGTTTTTGATGTCATCTAGATGGGTAAGCACCACTGGAAATACGTAAAATCAATCGAGAGAAATAACTAAAAATTAAAATCTCTTTCGAATAATGCTATTCATTATCCATATCAGTCTACATGACAACGAGCTCCATGATTCATTGTCTAATGAAAGGGATTTATTGCCACATAAACTAATGATGTATATCAATATTCGCCTTCTTTAGGCCACATCAGAGTTTTGTTGTCAACTTAGCCCATTTTGGCAAATGTTTTTAAGTTATTTATAATAGATCAAATAACTTATTATCAACATATTTTATATGGACTTTCAAGTATTACTCACTTATCAAATACGCATTTCTATCTATTTACATAGACTTGGCTCATTCTACTATTTGGGAGCTTATGGTTTCACATTCTACTTCATTCCCCGACGATTCTATTCACCCTTCCCTCATGGTCAAAGGTGTAGGGAGAGGTCAGGGCTAGGCCTTACCCCCTAAGCCCTCTGCGGCTCTGCCCCTGCTCATGATACTACTTCACTATTGATCACCCATAAGTATTTGGCATTTAAATATTTTATAAACACTTCACAAATATGTTATCAATATCATAATCAATTTAGATTTATGAAATTCAATAATGGAGTAAATATCATGATAAAGTTACTTTGTTAGAAGGAATTGAAAGAAAGCTAGACATATTTGCATGTGTCAGTAGATAATTGTATAGAAAAGTTGATTGTGTTTTAAACTATTTAATGTTAGAACGTCATATAACATTAAGTCTAGTTTTATATCCACCTTGATATTCATGTACATGATTGTAAATATCATAAAAAAATTTTACACTTCAAAGTTCACGGACAATTTGCGAGCCTTAATAATTAAATGATTCCTATCGAGTATAGTACAGTTTACCTAAGCTTCTATAGGATAATGAACAACCTAGCATATGTCCGAGCTCCATTTTTTTCAGAAATTATTTTTATAAAATTCATTTTTTACCGCACATTCTCTTATAAAATAAATTTACAAGTAAATTTTAGAAAAAAAAATCATATTTTTTAATCACATTAAAAAAAAATCATTATTTCAAAACATATTTTCCCTCGGAAATGGAACTCAAATAGAGGCCTAATATTTTGCCCCTGTTGGTGGAGATTAAAATCAATTTATTAGTAAATTTTGATAGAAATTAATGAAATGTGTGGTTGAAAAGTTGTAGGTCTCATAAAATGTGTTATTAAAATTGACTGTTGACCTTGACTTGGATTAAAATCTTGATTAAAATTTCTACCAAATAAGACTTAACTAGATAAGCGCGCGCACACAATAGAACAAACAGCATGTTACAATTTACATGCAACCGTGCATGCTCAAATTATGCAAGATTTTACAACGCTACTATGTTGTGAAACCCTATGTGACAGAATACTCACAATAGGGGAGCATTTTTTTGAAATATTGTATTCACATGGGTCCCACTCATGTGAGCGTCCGTCAAGTAGGGTGACAAATTCTTTTTTCTAAAGGAGGTTAATTCAAGATTTTATGCGCAAGTCATCTCTTACATCATTACTTTGTTTATTTTTTTAATTAATTAACAAAAATATATAATATACATTGACAGATATAGATACGATAAGATAATATTTAATTATGTTGAGGGTTGGTTGACTAAATGCATAATGACATAATGAATAACTTAATTAATAAATTCTTTCTAACTTATACAATTTTCTTTACATTTACGTTGACAGATGTTGAGGTGATCCTTGATTTAAACTTCATTTCTTGAAGTCAATGGCCAAAATGAGGTCACGTTAGCATCTGTCAACAAAGGTGCAAAATAATATCTGTATAGCGTAATTGAATTAATAATTAATGATTAACATTGTCTCTCTCTCTCTCTCATCACTTTAATATTAGGACAAGAAATGTAATTTGAATTAGTCATCTTGAACAGTTGTATATTTATTAAAATTTTCAACTTTTTGTGTTACGTGTCAAACTCTTGAACCATGTAGCATTTAATTATTGAAGTTCTGCTATTTGATAGAGATGGGTTTCCCACAAGATCAAAGAATGTAGCACAAAACCATGTCCCAGAGACAATAGCGGATTCAGGATAATAAGTCGGTTAGGCGATCGCGGATAGCCGCAATAATAAAATTATTTATTAATATTTAATTAAATAATATTAAAAAAATTTCACTCAATATATAAATACACTAAGACATGAAAAAAAGTCTTATACATTTGAAAATATAATCCAATGCAATATAAAATAATAAGAAAAATGTATTTTTTCAACCATATGAGCTACACTTCTTATGTTAAACATTTGTACAATTATTAATTAATATTTAGTTATTATTTACCGTATTTAAAAATTGAAAGAGAAAATGTTGTTTAAGGGAATCGAACCAATACATCTTATTGCACAAAATGGTCCTTCTACATATGAGCTACACCTCTATTGTCGAACATTTGTACAATTATTAATTACTATTAAGTTATTATTTACCATGTTTAAAAATTAAAAGAGCGAATGTTGTCGAAGGGAATTAAACACAGTTATCTCATGTGGAAAGACGCATTCTCTTCCAAATGATCTACACTCCATTTCCCTAAAGAATGTACAATAACATATATATTTCATAAATCTTAATTATTTTTTTCCTCGCTGGTCCAGTACGAGCGAGCTGGATCCACCCTTGCCCAAAGGTTGTCCGTGGTACTAGAATGTTATTATTTGAAAAAGAAGATTTTAGAAACATTCATGATACTTCGACACATTAGACGGACAAAATGACCGAACAATTCGATTACACATGATATTTCGATATATTAGATGGGATAAAATGGGACAACATATCCGAAAGTTTTTATCAAACACTTTTCTTCATTAATTGCATCAAATCTTGTCCAATCTAATGCCATCAAGCATCCTCCAAAAGAGACTGATTGATGTTATTCTTAATCAGTAACTGCAGTAGTAATCATACACGGCACTTATTATTTGAGGCATTAACTAATTATTGAGGACAACAAAATTACATGAAACTAATGTCTCAAATAACAAGGTCACACGTATAATGATTACGGACTATAGATAACATTATTCTAACAAATATACATCCAAAAACTACATTTCAAAGTGTATTAAAAAAAACTACAAAAAGGTATATGTTCGTCTCTTGGAACTAATGAATGCAATATAAAGACTTGTATGTTAAAACCCTAACTAAATTCACCAGAATTTAATGACTTTTCTGCTGTACCAGAATTTACACATTTAACCTCTCTCTTGAGGTTGTAGATTGAGACCGTGGAGCCCTTTTTTCTCTATTTGCAAACCATTGAACTGTTTTTTTGGCAATAGGCAGCCATAATCTTCTCAATTTTTCCTCCTTAAAATTATTTTCTTGAACATAAGAAGAATCTCTGTTGTTGAATCTTTGATGGCTTGTTATTTCAGACATTGATCTCTTGTCTGAATTCGAAATTTTCGACCCGAATCTTGAGTTTTGTTGGGATTCACCTGAGGTTGTAGGAAAACTTGGAAATGGGAAGGAGTAATCACTCTGCTTGATTTTGTCCTCAAAAACTCTTTTTCTTTCCATCTCCTTCTTTATATTTATGATCTGTTCATTTTCTTCCTCAACCATATGTTCTGTTTCCATGGATTTTTCTTGCTCGTTCCTCGAACCCAAAGAAGAAAATCTTCGACTGGAAATGTCGTTAAGCATCTCCGAATTCAAGAACATCAGATCGGAAGAACTTACATTGCTCCAACGATTCTTCAACATAACATCAGACACAGTTATTTTGTGATTGAATTTGTGAAGAATTTTCTTGTCTTTTTCTTCAGGATCATCGACAATTTCTCGTATAGGCAACTCTTCTTCCTTCTTGCTCTTATCAGAAAATTTTCTGAAACTGCTGCCGACGCTAAATTTTGAAGATCCTTTTAAACTTTCCTCTCTTTCAACATATAATTCTATGTTGGATTCCTCTCTAATCTCTGATTGATTATTCCATAAAAATCTCAAACTATTCGAATATGTCAATTCTGAAAGATCATCAGCACTTACTTTCTGCCTGCAAAGAGGGCAAGTCGAGTGTTTTTCGAGCCACTGATCAACACAATCAATATGAAATGCATGTTTACACTTAGGCAACAACCTAAGAATCTCAATATCTTCAAATTTCGACAAACAAACAGCACATTCAAGGCCTTCCTTCGAACCCTTAAGCGCAGAAAATCTAAAAAGAGGCAGGGATTCGATTACGGTTTCATCGGTTCCTGAAGCACGAGACCTTGATCGAGCCAATCCATCTTGAATTTGCAGGTTCATGTTATGTTCAGACGGCACGCGGTGACAGAACTTTGCATAAAGAATAAGGATAAAAGTTAAAGAAAACATGATAGAGAGAATACCAATTATAACTGCTAGACTTGGTTGAAAACTGTTGATTGAATCTTGTGAATTGGGCGCTTGCTCTTCATTTGATGGACTTTGTGCTTCCACATAGAAGAATATGAACATCAAATGGTAAAACAGCACTTTTATGCCTAATTGATTCATAAAGAAATCTCAAAACTTTTTCGAAACGCTGTATTTTACCCAAGGAGCATATATATAGTGCAATCAAATACTTATCTTGTATGTACAAGTCTCCAAAAAGTATTTGACAAATTAATTGTTCATTTGGTACCAAAATTCAAGTTAAGTCTCTCATAAAACAGATATCTTGGATTGGAAACTTAGCCCCCGTTTGGCCCCCATTTTTTTCCATTACATTACATTAATTTTTTTCTCTCTTCATTTCAATCACATATTCATCAAATAAAATAATATTACACACAAATCTAAAACTTTTCATTACTTTTCTACCACACATTCTCCCATCAATCACTATTCCAAAAATTTTCAACACCCCAAAATGGGGGCCAAACAGGGCCTTAATGGTCGTGAAAGAAATCCGTGAGAGGTAAAATAGGCCCACGCTCTCCTAAAAAGAACAGTACGTAAGAGAATGGCCGAGTACAAAGTTTTGGTCATTTTTTGTAACGATCCGACATTTATGACCAAGTCGTTAACTTACAACTTTCTGTCCCGTCCCTCAAGATTCGAACCCAAAATCTCACCTTATGAGAGACTCAGATAGTCAGATGTTTTCTGGTTTATAAATTAAACTAATTTATCTGATCAAGAGTAATAAAAGGTCGAAATTGATTGCATCACAAAGGCTCTTAAAATATCAAGAAAGTCAATGGCAGGGTAATTAAGTAGCTAAAATGCATGTAGGTGTTTCCCTGGCTATGCACTTTCGTCTATCAATTCTTATCATAAAGTCAGCTTTTGATCATTCCATTTTGAGCCAACTAACACCAGCAATTATTGACTTAATTTATTTTCTAGTATAACCTACCTATGTGTTGAGCTCATGCAATACGATATATTTGATGGAAATTAAAATTGAAATTTTAATATAAATTAAAGTTAACAATCAATTATAACCACACGTTTTATGAAATCTACAATTTTTCAACCACTCATCGTATCAAATTTTTTCAAATTTTTTTTTTAAAATCTGATTTTCATTCCCACCAAACAGGTAAATAGTATACACTTATATTAATCTAAGTAGCAAATTAGAATATCAATATTTTTTTTCTTTTTTTCTAGGACGAAACGAATTGACTAATAAAATTATGGAAACGTACATATAAAGGATCGAATATATGATGATAGAAATAATATCAATATTAGAGCATTTGAAACTTGGACCTAATACCATCTAGTTGACGTGTCAAAATAACGGAGTTGTTACTAAAACCAAACTTTGAATTATGGATGACAAAATTTCCAACTCTTGCCCCACCCTGTATAGTCCACCTCAAATAGTGAACGAGGAGGGGATGGATGAAATGATCACTGCTCCCAATTTTTATTTTTATTTTTTAATTATTGTTATTACTCAGTTTAAATCGTATTTAAAAATATATACAATAATACAAAAAATAATTAATTAACAAAATAGAGAAAATAGATATATTTTAATCCCACCCCACCCCACTCCCACTCCCACTCCTGCTTCAGGGCAATTTCCCAAAAAATTCTGAAGGGGTGGGATTGGATGACAGTCCCGACCTTGCCCCCATTTTTCAGGGTCTGAAATGGCGTGAAAATACATAAGAACTCTTGAATGTTTGTATACTTCCCCCGATTTTGTTGCTATCGCGGGCTTTACGCACTCGATCGGACCCATTGCCATCCCATCGAATGGGTTAATGATCTAGCCTTGGTTTCGCGGGTTACCTTTCTTCTTAGCACAGAAGGGACACCGTGCGATAGTAGTCTGCTCCGCTAGACTACCTTCCGCCTTCTTTTGGTCGTTTCGGGACGAAAGTAAATTTGATCACAATTTAAAGAAAGCTTACAATATGAAATTGAAATACATGAAAATAAACTTGATCATTGATTACTTAAAAGTTGAACATTACAATAGACGAAAGTAGGAAATCACAATGGCTAGTGTAGGGGCGAACACTAGAAAGTTTGAAAGATATTTGAAAAATTAATACCCTATATAATAGATTTAGCAACAAAAACCCATATAAAGGGAGTAGAGTTTAAAGTCTCTAGAATGATACTAAAATTTTCTAATTTCCAACTATTTTACAATTAAATGCGGCTGCGATAGAGTCACTGGCTTAAGTAAAGCTGCAGTCCGTGACATTCTCCCCCATTTGTTTTGGCGATGTCCTCGGAGCCCTTAATGAATGATATGCTTGATGGTTTCAAGGTTTCAAGGTCTTTTCCATTTGCCTAATTCTTCTCCTTGCTGTTGCATCCGCTCTATTTGACCAAATACTCTTGAAGGTAGTTCCTAGAAGCTCGAGTAGTTCGATGGCCAAGAATCTCTTTAGTATGAGGGAGTAACAGTTGCTAGCCTGTAGAAATCTCAAAGGAACTCTTATTGGGAGAAGATCTCTTTTGAGCATTGAAACACATCCGAGTCCCATCCAGGAGTTTTACCCAACTTTTCTGCGAAGCAGAGATAAAGTGCCGAAAATAGTCTTCCAGCATAGCATTGAAACTCTCCATCTGTCCGTCAGATTGTGGATGAAAACTCAAACCCATGCTCAAAGTTGAACCAAAAAGTTTGAACAACTCGGTCCAAAGTATGCTAGTAAATCGAGAATCCCGATAGCTGACGATGTTCTTAGGCAGTCCCCAGTATTTAACAATATGTTTGAAGAAAAGTTGAGCTGTCTCTTCAACTGATACATACTTGGGCGCTGTGGTGAAAGTTGTCTCTTTAGATAAGCCGGTTATCACGGCGATAATAGTGCCAAAGTCTCCAACTTTTGGCAATCCACTTATGTAGTCCCTCGACACACTCTCGAATGGTCTGTTCGGGACGGAAAGGGGCTCCAGTAAGCCTGTATTTTTCTGATGATTCGTCATCTCTTGCGGACAACCAAGACAAGTTTTCACATAACTTGAATTGTCGCTCTGCCTTTGAAGCCAGTAGTATGCACGTTGTAATAGTGCGGAAGTGCGCTCCACAGTAGTCTCACTTCCCAACATTTCTCCCAACTGTTTCCAAAGCTCTTCAAGCTCCGGCTGAAACATACAACATGGTGCCCTAGTGGGAGGTTTGACACCTGAACAAGTTCAATCTCATGATCAATTGCCCTCCTTGGTGGCAATTTCTTTGGTAACTCATTCGGCTTGATGTCCTCAAATTCCTTAACAAGCCTTCCGACAGGTTTTGGAATTGGACCAGTCACCTCTTCAATCTTTTCCAATCGAATAGTGCACAAAAATAAGGGTTCATTCATCTTGAAACCCTTATTATATTGCATGGCCGAGACACCCTTCTTGCCTGCTTTCACAACTTGTGTGGGGATAATGCATGGTTTACTACCCATCATTATTAACGAGTCGGAATGTGGCAACACTGCTGTTCAGAAATTTCAATCCCAAAATGAACTTGAAATCATCCATCTGAATAGCCGAAAAATTCGTCCATCCCTCGAAAGGACCTACTTTGATCAACACAGATTTCGTTACTCCCACTATTGGTTGAGCAGCGGAGTTGATTGTTTTAACCTTTCCTTTACCTTTTCCTAGAGCAAGTCCAAGCCGCTCTACTTCGGTACTTGCAACGTAGTTATGGGTAGCACCGGTATCTATCATAGTCCTCATTGATCTTCACATCAATGTACATCAGGCCTTTCACCCTACAAGTGCAAGCCTTCGATTCTTCTATCTTCGGCTCTTTCGATGGACCATATTTCCTTTCAGTAACTCAGTGTAATAGTGTATTGCACCGATGTGAGAATGTACCTACTACATCCTCGTCCTCTTCGGAGTCGGTCTCGCTATGATAGCTAGCTTGTAGGCCATCTTGCTTTGAACTCGATCCACCACTTGCTAGTTGGCAATAGGCATTCACCATCCGTTTCTAAGGACACTCCGCCACACGATGTGGTCCTTCACATAAAAAGCACTTCAATTTAGGAGCAACATCCGATCTGCCCTCCATTGCTTTTCCTTTGTTCCAGTTATTATTGTTGCTACCGTTGTAACTTCCTTTGAAGTTACTCTGATAGTTGTCTTGATCCTCTCCTATACGGAGAGTAACACTCTCCCCCATTTGAGTTCAAGCTGGGTCTGTAAGGTCTCTTTCCACCTTCGACAGATTGACTATTTCCCGAAGGTCGATCCTCTCTCGATTTTGATTGATAGTCACTTAAACATTCAGCAGCTCCCATAGTCCCACTCAAATCGGCGACCTTCTGTCTCTGACGTTCCGTGCGTGTCCACGGTTCCAACCCTTCCTTGGAGGTGAATAGTTTGTCCTTCTCCAACGTATCTCGACTATTCAGCATATGTCCTGCAAAGGCTTTCACGTACTCCCTGATGGAGCTTGTTTGTTTCAGTTCTCGTAAGGCCCGACGTGTCTCATATTCCACATTCTCTGGGAAAAACTGAGATCTGATTGCTTCTTTAAGAAGGTCCCAAGAATCTATTCGGACCCTGTTGACCTGAATATCAGCATACTTCTTCCGCCACCATAGTTTTGCATATCCACCTAGATACATGGTAGCTATTGTAACCTTTCTCGCTTCGTCTTGAATCGAAGCCGCAAGAAAGTATTGTTCCATATCGAACAAGAAGTTCTCAACTTCTTTAGCATCACGTGTCCCTCCGTAGGTACACGGTTTTGGAATTCTGAGCCTATGCATAGACTCTTGTATGGTGGTTTGCCCATTTCCAACCGCGCTTTGAAGAACTAGTAACTAAGCTCTCAACGCTCCCATCTCATCCTGCAGATCAGGTATGATAACAACAATTTCAATCATTGTTGTGCAAGCCATTCGGTTTTCACCCAGTTGGGTGTGTAATTCATGAATTTCCGCCTCTGTCACCTCGACTCTTTCGTCGATACTCTATGCGGCATAGCACAACCTAACAGCTGTCATCTCAAGCGCATTCATGCACTGTTTCGTTTTCCTCTTTTGAGGATCTACCACATCCGTGGTGTTCGATTCAATTGGACTCATAGCTTTCTTATCGAGGGTCTTGAGTCGCAGCTCTGATACCAACCTTCACGGGTTACATTTCTTCTTAGTACAGAAAGGGACACCGTGAGGCAGTAGTCTAATGCGCTAGACTACCTTCCGCCTTCTCTCGGTCGTTTCGAGACAAAAGTAAATTTGATCACAATTTAAAGAAAGCTTACAACATGAAATTGAAATGCATTGAAATAAACTTGATCATTGATTACTTGAAAGCTGAACATTACAATAGACTAAAGCAGGAAATTACAATGGTTAGTGCAGGGGGCGAACACTAAAAATGTTGAAAGATGTTTGAAAGACTAATACCCTCTATAATATATTTAGCAACAAAAACCTATATGACGGGAGTAGACGTTTAAAGTCTCTAGAATCATAATAAAATTTTCTAATGTTCAACTATTTTACAATTAAATGAAATATTTACAATGTGTGGTCGAAGTTGGGCAAACTGCGACTGCGATAGGATCACGGAGTTTAAGTAAAGCTGCAGTCCGTAACACTTGGAGTGGTAATATTTTTCAATTTTCTAGATCCACTCGTTAACCCATGGAAAAAGTGGACTAAATTGGTCTATTTTTATTTTCGAAATTAAATTTTCGCAAACGTAGGCAAAGTACTTCCTCGATTAGGCAATCTAATCAAGGCAGGTCAATTATTGCCCTGTTTAGCCCTTCTAAACTAGGGAGGAGGACTGACCCACCTCTGAAGCGGATTATAATTTGTTAGTTAACAAGTTTGTAATCATAAACATAATCACAAAATATCCGGCATGATTTTGTAAGATGCACATGCAACATAATAATTGGCACAAGGGATTTTCATGTAGATAATATAATGTCACAAACATGACAGATAATGCTCAGTACATACCAAATAATATTAGTTCGACAGCATAGACAATTTAAAATGGAAGTAATGTAATTTAGCATCAGTGGTGTTCAACATTATTCTATATAGTAGTACTTACGATACTTAATTAGATGTTCAATTAAATACAAAAAATTATGGTCCATTTAATAAGATCTATGTGTTTAGTTGTCGAGCGTAATTATTGTCCCTCTGCAGCAGAGCAGGTAAGCAAATCGACCTCCACTATGAGGTTTGTGGCGGTTGGAAGGGGTTCGAGTCCTTTGTAAATTTCGATCTTGCCTTAATTTGTCTTCTAAATAGGAAATCTTCATTAGACTTTTAGATTATTATCTACCTCCTATAAAAGAGAGGATCCGATTTTCACTATTCAATTCATAAAAAGAGAGAGAGAGAGATTAGCTAGAGAAGATAGATGTACATTTTCTCTTGTTAACTTATTTTCATTGTAGTGAATTACTACAACAGTGGAAAGTAACGTAATCTCACATTGAGTCGAACTTCTATAAATTTTGTATCTTTATTTCTTTCTACTAATTGATTGCTCTCCGTTGAATCGAATTAAGATTTCCAATTCTAAACACTATGATATGCTGATAACGATATTGGATGGATAACATTATTCTTTAAAATAGTGATGTGGTGGATATAGATTTAGCATTTATGCAGCATCCCTATTCGCCGAAATATAAATACGTTGCTCTCTATTAGGACAACGGAATTGGTTGATCCTTTATTGCTTTTTATTTATTGTTTGGTTCATCTTAATTGAGTCATTAATTATTTAGCTTAGGGGTGCTTTCATTTTTTGGTATTGTATGGTTTTCACCATATTTTTGCAATATTTAAATAGTGGTAGGACAAAAGAATTTTTAGATGAATTTCAATAAAGATAAATACTTAGAAATTTTTCTTCAATTATCGATCTAAACCAGTATTTGTGAAAGTGTCAATAATTCGTAATCGATATTCATTGATTCCTTCTCACTTTTGCTTACATAATAATAATAATAATAATAATAATAATAATAATAATAATAATGCTATATAGCATCATTGATTATAGAGCACTTGTCTATATGCCATTAGGTAATAGGTTTAATTAAATGTGAAATTATGTAATTCATTTAATTGAACATTTCATTTAACTGAAGTTGGTTTGGAGGTAAAATTGTGTGTGTCGATTTTAACGTGTTTTGGTTGCTTGTTGGTATAGAATTGTGTAGGGGATGAGGAGGTGTTGGTGGTGTAAAAATCCGATGGTTTTGTCGGCGGTATGGTGGTCGAACTTGGCAATTTCCAGTGGGGACGAGTTTTGGGAAGAAGATGAAGTTTGGTGGATTATTTTCACTTTTTAAAAAATTTGGGCCAATAGTTGCAATTTGTTCAATTGTTTTTCTTTTCTTTTTTTTTCTCAATTGAATTGAGGGTAAAATCGTCAAAACATGGTGAAAAGGACCTTCGGCTCACGAAATGTTGAAGGTAAGGGCATAAATGTCAAGAAATGACAATTATTGACGATTTTCACAATACATGTCAAAGGTATGGACGATTTGTGCTAATTATCTAACTATTTTTCATGCAATATGCAGCCATATCTTTCACATTCTTTCTTCCTTCTCCATGATATGTGTAGTTTCTACACTTCTTTGAGATCATAAATGATGATATTTTATGGTTTTTTAGATAAAATACTACCTAACTTGTCTTATATTGCATTTTATAAGTAAAACTCGATATTTGATAAAGAACTGAAGAAAATAATGTGAAAATAGTGAAAAATGGGGAAATCAAAGGTCGGGGGGCTAAATTGCAAACACTCCATAGATGAGATGGGCTATAAAATGAAGATCGAAGATGCCAAGGATTTAATTGGATATAACTGAAAGATAAATGACAAGATTACAAGAGGAAATGACTGAAATAAAGCAAATTCAAAGTACGGGTACTGAAGTGCAAATACTCAAAATTTGTGACAGACCTCACGATGAAGATTTGAGAGTTTTATGTGTCAATTGGATGTAATAAGAAGTCAAAAAGGAATGAAATATATTCAAAGAATCTTTATAAATCAATTCTCAACCGCACAACGCATATTCTAGATTTTCAATCAGAGATTGAGACCCATTTTTGGAATAGTAAAAATTAGAATTAGAAAATTTCTATTTCTTAATATTTGTAGCCCTTTGAGTTAGTTTTTCAACTCACTTTGAATCACTTCAATCAGATATTATAAGAGAAAGTTATGACTAAAATACTAAAAGATGTGTAGGGACAAAATCATGAGCACATGAAGGTAACTTTTCTCATTTGATTGAAACTCTTTTGGTAGGTCACTTGGACGTGAATCTTAACCTAATTTCATCATATAGAATATATGGGGGCAGCCATTGGAGGAGCTCTCTCCCATCTCTCAAAGATTTGATTCATATCATAAAATCATTCAAGAACGAGGGTAAGCATCAAGATCAAGACGGATTACACGAGATTGTTGAAAAATATTCATCAATTTTCAAGATTCAAGTCAAGAAAATGGATTTTTCCACTTTCTTCCATCTTTTCTTGATCCAGGTAATATTTTTCATATTATCTTGTATAATTTAATTAATAGGATGATAGGCTAATTTTTCTTTTGTATGGGTTGAATGGTAAACCATATTGTATGTTTATTTTAATTCAAAACAATTAGTTTAGTATTTCTTGATTTTTCTTAATTGATTTTGCATTCTCATTGAACTATTTGATTGCTTGATCATCAGTTAAATAGTAAGTTGCTTGTTGTAGTGTAGGAATACTCACGATAAGTCTAGAACGCGACAAAATCAACACATGGACAATAAGTATTAAGAATAATATCTCTGCATGTGCAGTCATGTGTGATAAATCATGTGAATCAATGCATATTTTTCATATGAATTCAGACTAGGAATAAGATCGGGTCATGTTAAACATATGTTTAATATATTTTGGAAAAAAATATTGAATAAAAGCGAATTATCGATTGTCTTAAATGCATGAATTTACTAGATTACGAATTAAGAATTGAATTAAATGATAACATGGAAATTCGAAATTCCAATACAAACATTATAAAAGTTATTGAAAACATACAAACCATCTCTTTTGATATTACATGACTTCAAACTTTATAAAAGGTATTGAATTAGATATTAGACCTTATTTCTCGTAGGAACGATAAACTCGAAATTCACTATTTTTATTACATGTACAACGATCACGTACACTTGCGGATTTTACGTGAACACTCCACATTATTTTCTTGTACACAAGAAGAATCTCTATTGTTAAATCTTGGATGAACTGTGATTTCAGGCATCGATCTTTTGTCAAAATTCAAATTTTTTTATCCAATTCCTGAATTCGGTTAGGATTCATCTAAGGTTGTAGGAATATAATCAAATGGGAAGGAACAATCACTTTGCTTGATTTCGCTCTCTCTGACTCTTTTATTTTCCTTCACTTTCTTTATATTTATGATTTGATCAACGTAATTTTGGTTTCCATGAATTTGTTTTCCTCGTTTCTCGAATCCAAAGACGAAAATCTTCGACTGGATATGTCGTTAAGCATCTCTGAATTCAAGAACATTAGGTCGGAAGAACTAATGTTGCTCCAATGATTCTTCAACATAATAATGGACACAGTTATTTTGTGATTGAATTTTCACAGAACGTTCTTGCTATTTTCATCGGAATCATCACAACTTTCTCGTATAGGCAATTCTTCTTCTAGCTTCTTGCTCATATTAGATAATTTTCAGAGACTTCCAACAATGTTAAGCCTTGAAGATCCATGGAAATTCTCCTCTCTTTCAACATATAATTCTCTATTGAATTCCTCTCTAAACTCCAACTGATCATTATTGCATAAAAATCTCAAACTATTTGAATATATCAACTGTGAAGGATCATCATCACTTACTTCCTGCCTACAAAGAGGGCAATATTGAGTGATTCTCCAGCCACTGAACGACACAATCAATATGAAATGCATGTTTACACTTCGGCAAGAGTCGAAGAATTTCTATAGCTTCCAATTTCGACAAGCAACTACACATTCGGGGCCATCCCTCCAGCCCTTGAGCGATGAAGAATCTATAAAAAGGCGACGATTCGATTACTGTTTTATCAATTCTTGAAACATGGTATTTTCTTGATTGAATGACTCCATCTTGAATTTGTTGGTTCATATTCTAAACAGACTTGTGACAGAATCTTTCATAAAGAAGGATAAAAGTTACACAAGATATAATAGAGATTAGACCAAGTACAGCTGCTAGACTCAGTCAAAAATTGATGCTTGCATGTTGTGAACTGGGTTCGTGTTGTTCAAGTGATG
The DNA here is from genome assembly GCA_035079005.1 of Fraxinus americana. Classification (NCBI taxonomy): domain Eukaryota; kingdom Viridiplantae; phylum Streptophyta; class Magnoliopsida; order Lamiales; family Oleaceae; genus Fraxinus; species Fraxinus americana. The sequence continues at coordinate 22,479,425 of CM068726.1, read as the reverse complement.
GGCATTGTGGTTTTTGACCCATTGAAAATCCGAAAGTGCACGAGATCGTAGTCAAGTGATAGAGTGATAAATAGAGTACCGAACCCACAATGACTGCGTTTGAACGAGTTAAAATTAATTGTAACTTTAATCAAATAGCAAACAAGTTGTTGTGATTTTTCTATATTAATCTTTAAATTATCAATTAAACTAGTGAAAGCGAGTAAATGTGTTTTTCAAATATGTGAGATGCATTGCTAAAATATCCAATTCCTCTTTATTATTTCATTTTTTAGTGTAACAATTAAAGTGACAATTTGAAATCATTTATATTGGTCAATGTTCCTATTTTAATTGAAAATATCTCTCGATAGTGATTAAATATATTCCCCTCGTGGGACCCTTCTATATCTAGATGAAAAATGCAAACATGATAAATACATTAACAGGTGCTAAAACACATATTGGAACCATATAAAGTATAGATGTGTATTTCTATCATCTATCACATCTTACAATATTTATCAACTTAAGTCCTATTATTTTTCTCGATAACAATAAAATTCACTAACAATTTAATTAGTAATCAAGTAATTGAAAAGAACGATAATAATGATAATAAACATCCACAAATCAAACCAAATTAAAGTCAAAATAATTAATTAAAAACTAAAAAAATCAATTCAATGGTTCATCTCATCCCAACCATGTATAAAACTAGCTCGCATATTGGAATTACGAGAAATCATATTAAATGTGTAGAATATCACACGAAATTGTGAATTAGGAAGATAAATCTTGATGTTCTTGATTTTTTTCAAGATAATCTCGATAAATCTTCAATTATTCTTTCATTTCTTTGCCCAAAAATTTCAGGTTCAATCTCTAATTGATGAGTTCTTGAACTTAATATTTGAAATCTTCTCACAATATATGATTTTGCCCCTCATTTGTAATGAAAATTGATGGAATATTGTGGTATGAGATGTATATGAGAGGCGTTTAATATGTATTTGTTGTTAGGTATTTCTAGGAGCAAAAGATTAGTTAAAAATCAAGTCCAAATTGGTTTCCAAAAGAGTTCCAATCGAATAAGGAAAGTGCCTTCAACCGTGCATTTTTTTGTCTTGCACTGTAATTAGTATTTTTGTCATAACTTTTTCTCTCGATATTCAAATATATGATTCAAAATGAATTGCAAAGCTAACTCAAAGCAATAAAAATTTTCTAGAAATATAATTTTTCCAATTTCGGACGTTTACTATGCTAGAAATTGGTCTCAATTTTCGGCTAAAAATTTGGAATATAACTTGTACGAATGGAAATTGATTTTGATAATATTTTGATCATATTTCATTCCTTTTTGATTTCTAATTACATCCAATTATATTCTAGAAATCTTCAAAGAATCGTCTTTGTGGTCCTAATCAACTATTGAATATTTACAATTTGATCATCAAATTTTGAACTTTGTCATTTTCACATTTTTCTTTCAATTCCTTATTCAACCATTGAGTCTTACTTATATAACAAAAAATGCAACAATTTAAGACACATCTTATCTAAAAAAAATACAAAATATCGCAATTTTAGGCTCCGAATAAGTGTATAAAATAATCTTATCAAACACCCCTCAAACTTGAATATTTGTTTGTTTTCAAACAAAACAATAACCTAAATAATAACAAACACACAAGTATCCAAAAATATTTTATTAGACAATCTGGCTTTTTACCTCGGGATTTGAAGTCACCGTATTAAATTTACAAAATGTTTCAAAGTCACAATACCAATCCAATATCCACTCTTCCAATACAAAACTGATGTTTGTGTGAAGAGTTAAGTAGACAATCATAAATTTACAAATTGCTTCAATTTTCGACCCTCTGTGGTCAAATACATCCTTCAACCTCCCGTATCAATCACACATTATCAAATTTATTATTTTTACTCTTCTCCTAGAATGCATCTAAGGTTGAATTTTTTATTATTATCATCATCCTCTCTAATTCAAGTGGACTCTACTAATTGCAAGTCAACACATTAATAAATAAGGATTCTTCAATTTGTTGATTGGTTCGACCTCTAGGACTCGCCTAGGCTAATAATCTCTCATCAAAAGTCAAGTCTTCTCAAATAAGCGTTTGAGGCTTACATTTGGTGTGTCTCTATTTCATGCACCTGTTTTTTTTTCAAATTTTCAATATTTTTTTTTGTACCATCTCACTTAAACTTTCTATGTGACCCATGTAACGAACTTTTGGCCGATAACTCTCAAATCAAATAATTTTAGGGCATCAGGTTGTAAATACTCTAGTAGGCTTAATAACTCGAGTGATAAATGCTACAAAGAGATTTTTTTTTAAATATTTTTTAACCCTGATTACTGCAATGCCCTTGATGTAACACCTATTCAAGCAAATCAACCTGCAATTTAAGGTTTTCGCCCAATTTTATCCTATTAATTTAGGACAATCTACACATGAATTTTCACACATGAAATTCCAGTTCACATTCGTATCTTCCTACAACTGTAAAATCGCCTCTGAACTATGTTAAATTTGATCTTAAGGATAAATAATTTTGTATAGTTTGGGTATAGCATCTATATTTGACTAAGCCCCCGTTTGACACCCATTTTTTTATCTCATTCTCATTCTCATTTTTCTACAGTACTCATTTCTAACCACACATTCTCCAAATAAAATAATATTACACATAAACCCAAAAATTCTTAAATTTTTCTTACTTTTTAACCACACATTCTTTACATCAATCACTATTCAAAAACTCATTCTTCAAAAGAATGGGTGCCAAACAAGCCCTAAATCAACCAATCAAGTTTATGAATCAACTCATTTCATCACAATGTCAAACTATTCTAGTGCGCATATAATATCAAGATTTGTAGGGTTAAGCATCAATCAATCTGGCATGCAACATATCCATAGTTCATAACCAACACCAAATCTTAAATTAAATCATCATTGTCGGCCAAGATATCTAACATACACAAGCACACAACAAATAAAAGAAAATATTTTTGAAATTCTTCAATTTTTTTGATTTTTTCTGTAATTTTCTCATGTATACTAAAGCAATACTAAAAACAAATACACTAACACTCAAAAACACATGAAAAGTAAAAATTCAGTTTTTTTTTTTCACTTCCAAACTTAAAATTGACATTGTCCTCAATATCCTGAAACATAACTAAAGATATAAGGGAACGAGAAAGAAGAGGAAAAAGACACTCCTCAGATTATGTTGTTTAATGTGAGAGGAGTTATTTAGCAATCCATCTCAAAGTACAAATTGTTTAGCTCCTTCCGATATTTATATCCATGATACCTATTAAGAGGAAAAGAAAACAATCAAAAGAGTCAAAATTAGTTTTTCTTTTTTATGCCTAAACTCCAATTTCATGTCACATGCATATTTCAACTTATTTTGACTCAATTAATGCTTTCTTTTAACTAGGCTAAGTGTCAATGAAGAAGATGAACCCCAAACTGAATTGAAATGTGCCTATAACTAATGCAACATATAAGTAAAGAATAACACTACTTGCAATGCAATACGAAAAGCAAAATAAATAAAAGGGTTATGAAATTGGGTGGCCTCTAAACAAACGCTTATTTTATAGTCTTTAGCTAGATTGTATGAAGGGACTGATCATGATGGTTCACGTTGGAGTCTTGTAGCCTTACACTCCTTGCAATTTCCAACTTTATATTTTCTTTTTGCCTTGAGCTCTCAATTCTCCTTTCAAGCAAGGCTCCCTAGACGTTTAGAATTTGTCTCATTCAACCCTTGTTGAACTTTTTCAACAACATATTTGGCATCTTCCAAAACTAATGGTTGTTTGGGTAGATTATATAGTTTAAAGATCTTATGTCCTCCACCCTTACAGTCAGTTTACACTTCTTCATATCAATCAAAGTTCGACTTGTTGTTAAAAAAGGTCGACCTAAGATTATTGACATATCTTGATCGTCTTCGAGGTCCATAACAAAGAAGTGCACTGGGAATATCAGCTTCCCAACCTTGATGAGCATATCATCAACCTTGCTCCATGGGTATTTGGTGCTCCTATCTACCGCTACAGCGTCATATTTGATCATTTGACTTACCCAACTCCTAACTTTCTGAAAGTAGACGAATGTATTAAATTTATACTTGCACTCGTATCAAATAAAGTATTAAAATGAAATCATTTGCCTAGTGAAATAGGTAAAGTGAAAATCTCTGAATCCTTGAGTTTTGGTGATAGTTTATTTTGAAGCTTTGCATTGTTCTCCTCAGTCAATGCACTTCTTCCCAATCTGGAGGTTTTATTTTCTCAAATATCATGTCTTTCAGAAAATTTTCTTACATCGAGATCTATCTGATTGCATCGATGAATGAGAAGTTGATGTGGAAGTTTTTCAGCATATCCAAGAAGTTCTTGAATTGATCATCGAGCTTTATCTTTTACAGTCTTTGTGGAAAAGGTAGTGGTGGTACAAATTCTTCTATAGGAGTGGTTTCTCTAACCTTTGGATCCTCTGATATTCTTTCTGTTTTTGCTTCTTTGTTCTGCTCAGATTCCTCCAATTTCTCATCAACCGTAGTATGTACCTTTTTTTTGTAGCAACCGTAGTTATTGCATTAATATACTCTTCTTCCACAACCTTCACTGTCATTACATGCTGTTTGGTCATAACTTTCTCTCACAATATCCTATTGAAACGATTCATAGTAAGTTGGAAAGCTAACTTAAAAGACTACAACTTTGCTAGAAATAAAATATTTCCAATTCGGACATTTACTATGTCAAAAATGGGTCTCAATATTCGACTAAAAATCGGAATATAACTTGTATAATTGGAAATTGATTTTGATAATATATATATATATATATATATATATATATATATATATATTATAATATATATATATATATATATATATATATATATTTTATCATATTCCATTCTTTTTTGACTTATAATTACATCCAATTGTCATCTAGCAATCTTCAAATAATCATCTTATGGTTGGAATCAACTATTGAATATTTGAATTTGGTTCTCAAACTTTGGACTTCGTCATTTTCAAGAGTTTTCGCTTCTTTATTTCAATTATTTGTTCAACCATTGAGTTTTACCTATATAATATAAAATATAACAATTTAGAATATATTTTTTCAAAATAAATACAAAATATCGTTATTTTAAACCTCAAATAAGTTTATAAAATACACTTATATCTTTTACATGGAAAAGACTCCCAAGTAGTGGATAATCAATATGAATATACTTAGTTGATTCATGAAGAAATTAAACATAAAATCTTGAAATGTTCTTAGAATTCTGCATTTTACTTGGGATTTAGGAGCGTATATATGAGACCATCAAATGCTTAGAAGTGAGTGTAGGATAAAAATATTGGAGAATCAAAGTATAGATTAATCAAACCGAAGGCCCGTGTCCACACGGTTTCCTTAAATCGAATTCGCCGCCTCACCGGAGTGCAAAAGGTATTGATCGGTGTTCAATTCCTAGGATACAATCGGTTGTCGGTTCCCGCTGCACTACAATACCGACCTATGAACTAGCTATGATTCATTCTCAAAGAATTTAAGCAAAGGAAGAGGAAAAAACAAAACCACAGGCTGCCGAAATGGAAAAGAAGAAAGCTGTTTTTTTTTCTTTCTTTTGTTTGTGTTTCGTGTTTTGTGTGTTTTTCTTCCAACTATAAGCTCCTCTATTTATACTAGTGGAGGGAGAGCTGTACATAAATATATCAGTTATAGCATTGATGAACTTCAGACGGATGGCTAACTTTTATTGAAACTGAAAACTGATGTACTGATGAAATTGAATTCCATGAAATTGAAGATTGGTGAATTAGTTTTCATTCATTAATTCATTATTTTCCAACAATCCCCTACATAAATGAAAATTTGGAAACGAAGACTAATGAGAGAGTAGAACGAATCAATCCTGCATAGGATAGGTAGCATCTAACTTTGAATCTTCCCTTGTGAAAATCTATCGAGTATTACTAGCAAACCAGTGGATCTGATGCCTTGAACTGTTTCGCTATTTGTGTAAACCAAGATAATAGACCTTACACAGGACCATTCTAGACACAACGTAGTTCTCAATGTTGTGTTCGTTTTGGCCATGAACACGTTGCCTGGTTCTGCAAGTGTTTGTTCAAGGATGTAGCCTTCTCAATCCTTATAGAAGCGTCCCCACTTCACACTCACATAGGTGACCTCTTAACTCAACGTTTCACAACGCTTAAGGGTCATTAAAAGCGTAGCTTAACCTGCATCTTCCAATCACTGTGAGCACCATAGGAATGAGTAGAAGGAGAACCTTCTCAGTGATTTACTCAGATATACATAATTTAGTTGTCCCTTTGAACCTAGATCCTGGGATCTCCATTCAATTAGGTTGGGTTTCCACCATGATACCTTTCAATGTCATAGGCTGTAAACCCATTCCCCTCGATACTTTTTCAACTAGCTCTCGAGTTAACCCTTTTGTTAACGGATCTGCAATATTATCCTTTGACTTCATGTAGTCCAGAGTGATAATACCTTGTGAGAGTAGTAGTCGAATGGTATTATGTTGTCTTCGAATATGTCGAGACTTACCATTATACATATTGCTCTGTGCCCTACCAATTGCTGATTGATTATCGCAATAAACACAAATTGCAGGCACAGGCTTTGACCATCTTGGAATATCCTCAACAAACTGGCGAAGCCACTCTGCTTCTTCAGTTGCTTTGCCCAAAGAGATGAACTCTGATTCCATTGTAAATCTTGCGATGCAAGTTTGTTTGGATGATTTCCAAGAGACAGCTGCACCACCAAGAGTGAAGACATATCCACTAGTAGATTTTGAATCTGACATATCTGATATCCAATTTGCATCAGCATACCCTTCGATTACCGTAGGGTATCTATAATAATGCAGCCCAAAATCATGAGTGTACCTCAAATAATGTAATACCCTGAAAATGTCTCTCCAATGGATATCACCTGGGTTACTTGTGTAGCGACTCAATCTGCTAACTGAGTATGCTATATCCGGTCTCGTACAAGTCATTAAATACATTAAACTGCCAATTATCCGAGAATATTCTAACCGTGACACACCATCACCAGTGTTCTTGGATAAGTGGAGACTCAAATCAATTGGAGTCCTGGCCACAGCCGTATCTGACTTGTTGAACTTGTCTAGTATCTTATCAATGTAATGAGATTGAGATAACGCAAGTCCATTTGGTGTTCGAGTGATTTTTACTCCCAAAATGACATCCGTGAGACCCATGTCTTTCATGTCAAATTTTGAGTTTAACATATTCTTAGTGGCTTTGATAATCTTATCAGAGCTGCCGACAATGAGCATGTCATCGACGTATAGACACAATATGACATATCCATCATTAGTGTCCTTGACATATACACACTTGTCGCACTCATTGATTCTAAAACCACTAGAAATCATAGCATTATCAAACTTCTCATGCCATTGCTTCGGTGCTTGCTTTAAACCATAAAGCGATTTAACCAGTTTACAGACTTTCCTTTCTTGACCTGGAGCCGAAAACCCCTCTGGTTGCTCCATGTAGATTTCTTCATTCAAATCTCCATTTAGGAAAGCTGTTTTTACATCCATCTAATGTATTTCCAGATTTCGCAACAATTATCATCCGGATAGAATTTATTCTCGACACATGAGAATAAGTATCAAAGTAATCTAAGCCTTCTTTTTGCTTATAACCTTTGATTACTAGCCGAGCTTTATATTTATCAATGGAGCCATCCGCTTTCATCTTCTTCTTGAAGATCCACTGGTAGCCCAAAGGCTACAACCTGGTGGAAGGTCTACTAATTCCCAGATATGATTCTGTAGGATAGAATCGATTTCACTCTTGATAGCTTCTTTCCACAAATGACCATCTGGAGAAGATATAGCTTCTCTATAGCTTTGATGATCATTCTCCATTAAATATGTGAGGAAATCGGAGCCAAACGTCTTAGAAGTTTTGGTCCTTTTGCTCCGTCTAGGCTCATCCTCACCTTCTTCAACTGGATCTTTACTGCTGCCAGTAGCAGAAGATTCCATAGTCCATTTAACAGGAGTTAACTGTTTAGGAGATTTACAAGGAAATATATTATCAAAGAATTGTAGATTCCTAGACTCCATAATCGTGTTCGGATGAATATCAGGTACATTTGAATAATGCACAAGGAACCTATATGCACTACTATTTTGTGCATAACCAATGAACACACAGTCAACTGTCTTAGGTCCAATCTTGACCTTCTTAGGAGGAGGCACCACAACTTTAGCAAGACACCCCCACATTCGTAAGTATTTATACGATGTTGTACGATCTGTTCAAAGTTCATACGGAGTCTTATCCATATTCTTTCTTAACACTTTATTCAAAATGTAATTCACAGAAAGAATAGCTTCTCCCCACATGTTCTGTGGTAATCCAGAACTAATCAACATAACATTCATCATTTCTTCTAACGTTCGATTCTTAAGCTCAGCAATTCCGTTCTACTGAGGTGAATAAGGTGCAGTAGTTTGGTGAATTATTCCATGTTTAGCACAAAATTCACCAAATGGTGATTCATATTCACCACCACGATCACTTCGCAGCACCTTTATTTTCTTGCTAAGTTGATTTTCAACTTCATTCTTATAAAGAATGAATTTATCGATCGCTTCGTCTTTTCTTTTAAACAAGTACACATAGCAATATCTCGTGCTATCGTCGACAAAAGTAATAAAGTACTTATTGCCACCTCTTGTTTGGACAAATTTCAAGTCACACACATCACTGTGGACTAGTCCCAATGGCTCGGTACTTCTTTCAATACTATGAAACGAAGACCTAGTAAGCTTAGCATCAACGCAGGTTTCACATTTATGATTTAAATCAATTTGAAACCTAGGCAAGTAGTTTATTTTACTTAGTCTACGTAATGCATTGTAATTTATGTGACCTAATCTACCATACCATAGATTAGTGGACTCAAGCAAGTAAACAGAAGGAGTTTTCTCATTATTCATAACAGTTGGGGTTACAGTAATTACGTTCAATTTAAATAGGCCATCAGTCATATAGCCTTTCCCAACATAAACTCCTATTTTGGTAATCACCAACTTATCCCCCTCAAAGACCATGCGGAAACCATTCTTGCTCATAAGAGACCCAAAGACCAGATTCTTACGAATCTCTGGCACGTACAACACATTAGTCAGAGTAAGCTCTTTGCCAGAGGTCATCTTCAAGATCACCTTGCCTTTACCAAGCACTTCAGAAGTTGCAGAGTTTCCCATAAACAACTTTTCACCATTTGTAACTGGTGTAAAAGTAGTGAACATGCTCCTGTTGGAGCAGACATGACAAGTGGCCCCAGTGTCTAGCCACTACTCCTTAGGGTTAGACCCCACCAGGTTAACCTCACTAACCACTGCCGTAAGGTTTAGGTCGACATGTCATCTGAGAGATGATCTCTCTCATTTCCAACCATATTAGCCTGAGGGCGCTGTTTGCTATCCCTTCGCGGTTGACGGCAGTCTGCTACCGATGCCCAACTTTGTCACAATTAAAGCACTTTCCATTGAACTGGAACTTAGGCTTCTTTCCAACCGCAGCGGTAGGCTTCAACTGAGACCCTTTCATGGTCTGCTTTTTGTCTTTCCAATTCCCGTTACCATGTTTGGCTTTAAAGGATTGACCTTTCTTAGTACCAGAACTTTGACCGTGTTCCAATACATTAGCCTTCTCAGAGTAAGAACTCCCTAACTTACGTTCAGCCTTTTTGTTATCCTCCTCAATACACAGTTTGATAATTAAATCCTCGAAAGACATCTCTTTCCTCTTATGCTGCAAATAGCTTTTGAAAGCCTTCCACTGAGGAGGTAGCTTATGAATAGCAGTAGCCACCTGTAGAGATTCTGACATAATCAGACCCTCAGCATGCATTTCTTGCAAAAGCAGTTGATATTCCTGTACTTGGCTCACCACTGAACGTGAATCAACCATTTCAAAGTCCATACACCGACTGGCTAAGAATTTCTTAGACCCAGCATCCTCGGACTTGTACTTCTTTTCTAAGGACTCCCAAATCTTCTTAGCAGACTTCTTTACCACATACACGTGATATAGAGAATTCTGTAGACCATCCAAGACATAGTTACGACACAAAAAATCAACACTTTTCCATGCATCCTAGGCCGCACGCCTATGCATATCAGTGTCGTTTTCAGCCACGACAGGGGCATCCTCAGTGAGGAAACGTACAAGGCCCAAAGTAGTAAGATAAAAAATCATCTTATTCTTCTATGTCTTAAAATCAGTGCCAGCAAATTTATCCGATCGAATTACACGATTCACCGAAAATTGAGCCGGAAACGGTGGTAAAGGTACCGAGGCCGCAGCTTTAGGCACTGGCAAATGTATTGTGCCAAATTGAATGGCCGAGGCCGCAGCCATAGGCAAAGTGGGGTTCACTCCAACATGAGAAATTCTGCCACCAATAGTCCCATCAATAGAAGGAATGCCAGTCGAGGTCCCCACGGGGTTGACAACGGTCATCGCGGGATTTGGTACTCCGATACCAACAGTGTTGTTGTTCAAATCGTCATTTCCATGTGACGCCATTGAACCTTAAAGAACGACAACAAAATGTTTAGAACAATAGTGGGTTTGTAAACTAGAAATAGATACAAAATCAATGTTATCAATTCGGAATAAATTTCGGAATTGAAAATGAGAGCAAATTATTTAGTCAAATTTTAACAACTTATCAATTATTTAACATGAATTAGAAAATCATTGTCCAATGATTAAAATCAATTATTAATGAAAAAATAAACAATTATATCCTAATGATATGCAATCATATGCTAGTAATTGTAAAATAATCATACAATCATTGTGCAAATAATTAAATAATCATACAACTAATAATTATGAAATAAGTAACTAATAATTTTCAGTGATTTAACAATCATGTAAAACCATAAAAAAAAAAAAAAAAAAAACCATGCAAACCATATGAGAACCCATGCAAAACCAGCATCTTTAAAACATGCAGAGAAGAGATGGAGCTTCTAACAAAAAAATTTTTTTTTCCTTCTTCTTCTTCCAAAATTTAGATCAACTTAAAAACTACCTTAACACATTTTATATAAATAGTAACCAGAAACTTAGAAACCAACTGATGGAAAAAAAAAATTTAACAGGAACCGGAAAAAAAAAAAAACTACAGAAGCCCCGAAAGCAGAAACTGATGAACAAACAAAAAGATTTGATTCACCAAATGGAAGACTTCGATTTAAGCTTGTAGGATAAAAATATAGGAGAATCAAAGTATAGATTAATCAAACCGAAGGCCCGTGTTCGCACGGTTTCCTTAAATCGAATTCGCCGTCTCACCGGAGTGCAAGAGGTATTGATCGGTGTTCGATTCCCAGGATACAATCAGTTGTCGGTTCCCGCTGCACTACGATACCGACCTACGAACTAGCTGTGATTCACTCTCAAAGAATTTAAGCAAAAGAAGAGGAAAAAACAAAACTACAGGCTGCCGAAATGGAAAAGGAGGAAGCTTTTTTTTTTTTTTTTTTGCTTTTGTTTGTGTTTCGTGTGTTTTTCTTCCAACTATAAGCTCCTCTATTTATACTAGTGGAGGGAGAGCTGCACATAAATATATCAGTTACAGCATTGATGAACTTCAGACGGATGGCTGATTTTTATTGAAACTGAAAACTGATACACTGATGAAATTGAATTCCATGAAACTGAAGACTGGTGAATTAATTTTCATTCATTAATTCATTATTTTCCAACAGATTCTCCATTTGTCATTTGGACCTTGTTATATATACATTAGTGTTGACTTACAGGTTAATATAATGTCACATGGTATTCTATCATTTATCAATTTACAACACAGTTAATTTTTTTCATCCAATCATTTCTCTCCAAATCATCTTCTGACACTGCTCTTGGACGTTGCATTTGTACAACCAGCATAATTCTTGTTATTTTTCTAATTTGTTTGAGGTTGCTTTTGTCACTTTCAATATTTATTAGGGAAAATAGCAGTTGTGGTTACTGTCTTTACTCCCTTTTGCACTTCTATCTTCGAAGTTCAATGCCTATTTCAAAATAGCAATATCTTAAATATTTCAAAATTTTGGCATCTGTGTAGGGTTGGTCATAGAGCGAGGTGGCCTCGGGATTAAAATATTCTCAATTCCTTTCCATTTTCCCTATTTATTTATCTTTTAATATTATTTTTAAATTCGATTAAAATTTGAAAACGTACTAATTCAGGAATACCCATCCACCATGAGTGGGGTGAGACATTTTGTCGCTCAGAGAGGGGGTAGGGTGTTTTGTCGACCTTACGTTTGTGTTCTCTATAATAAATAACTGTTAATATAATTGTTATACTAACTGTCTCGGGGGACTATGGATGGCAAAAATTGAAAATTCGAAGACGAAGTTGCCAAGAAACAAAAGATTGTAGATAGAAATGTAAAATAAAGTAAATATGGGACAATTTTCCTTATTTTATTGCAATTATGCTACTGGTACAAAAGTGGTTTACAAAAGTGTGTTGACAAAATGATGTGGCAAGATCAAGGTCATTGATTTCAAAAACTGTTTTTTGAATTATTGGCCAAGATGTTGTCAACACATATTTTGTAAACCAATTTTGTAACGTAATTTTGTACAAGAAGTGTGACTCATTTTATTACGTGGTGTGACAAGATTTTAAATTTTAGAATCTGTAACTTCTGACTTGGATATGAATCTTCAAGAGAAATAATTCTATATAAGTTGTTATAAAAATATTTTATAATTCCTGCAAATTAGGAACACAATTTCATAGATTAGATTTTATCGGTTTAATTATTAAAATTGCTAAATAAATTTTGTCTTTGAATCAAAAATCAAATTTTGGTTGCTTCACAAAAGCACCTAAAATAGTAAAATAACAATAAAGTCAACTGGTAAGTATCCTAACCTGCATGTAACCGCTTTCCCTGGATATATTATTGAACAATGCTTGCTGTACAGGGACCTGCTTCACAGGTCCCTGCCAGGTAAGATACAAGGTAGGGCCCGCATTAAATTTTTTTTTTTTTTAAAACATGTGGGGCCCGCCTTTTTGTGAGTGCCCTGTAATTGCCCTGTGAACCATTTCCCTGTAAATATAGCTTAATTCTATATTATTTCCTCTTTCTTACTTTTATTTTTATATAATTTTGGGTTTTTGATTGCAAAGTCAACTTTTGGGGAATTCCTTGTCAACACTTCATCGATCGAGCATGTCGCATCGGGCTTGTCAAGTGCAGTTTACATTTTCTGTGTGGCTTGCGGGCTACTGTACATAGAGTGGAGTTTACCTAGTGCGCACTCACAGTGGTCGGACCTTCGTCTCTTCTGAGTGGTCGGGGCTCTGTTGGCGGGTAGCGGCTGCGAGTTTCTACGTCAATGAAAAAATAAAAATTTTAACAAATTTTAATAAAAACCGATGAAATATGTGATTGATATAAATTGTTGACTTTGACTTAAATCAAAATATATGATTCCATAAGTTAAAATCGTTGGATTTCATTTACTAACGTACATTGTAGCGTGTCGATTACTTCAAAAGTTGGATTTATCTTCTGAGATTGACTCTATTGTTATAATCTATAGCAACATATTGAATTGTTCGATTTCCGTCAACTCTTGAACTCGACTTTGAGCAAAATTTATAATAATAATACTTCACAAATAAACCCAATTTAAGCGATTTGGGTGTCGCCATAAAGATGCCCATGCAATATTTCTAAAATTTTTTAACAAAATTGGTTTCGATGATAGACTTTTCTGTCATTCAAGATCATCAGCAAGTTGCAAATCGAAATGCAACATGATATTACTCTTTAAGTGGTGAAGTGTATTCAATCTAGGATTCTAAAGTAGACTTCTAAAGTCTATAAAACTCTAGTTTAGATTGAATACACCCATTTAGGTTTTAGGGTTTTTCGTAAAAACAAGAATTTGGAATTATAATTTGGCGGCTTTCATATTTATTAAGAATAATTAATGAGGGATTCTTAGTATTTTTCGCAGTTATTTATTTCCCTTTTCGATAAAGCAAGTGTTAGATTTTCAAATTCTACATGCAACATGTATCTTTTTATTGTTATTAGAATTTGGATCAGTTTGATATCAATGTACATTTGTCGGTCATTTGTTAAGATGCGGCCAAGAAAACGTCCTAATGCTTGTGATGATGCGACAGACGAAGTGATTTGCAGAGAGGAGTTGGTGCATTTGCGCCAACTGGTGGATTCGTTGGCAAAACAGGTTGCTACAGTGATGAACCAACAACAAGAATTGTTGGGTGGCTATCACGGGAAAGACGCTGACGTGAGTGGCACGAGAACCACATCATCGATTGGTGGAGCGGCAGCGGGTCATGGAGTTGCTGGCATTGGTGATGTAACGGTGGGACACGGAGCAGGGAGTGGTGCTGCCGCCAGTCCATATGATTCCAAATCCAACAAAAAATTTCGCAGCGGGTTTGATGGGGATGAATCCAGACAAGTGGAAGCGGATGTTAATGATAAGTACTCGGTACCCAATACCACCATTCACACATTTGCCAAGTCTGGAGATCTTTCTGGCTTTAAGAGGTTACTTCAGGACGACCCTTCTCGTCTTTGTGAGAGAAGCGTATTTGTAAGTACACACTCAGGCACTCTATGGCGATGTGTTGATTGATGAATAATTTGTTTTAATCATATTTGGTGAAAATGTGGAGAATTCCATTTTGAGGGAACGTGTTTTTCTTCATCTGTTTGCCTTGAATTTATGATCATTATACGTTGTCGAAACATGTGAGCTTCATTGTTATTATTTGTCTTGATTTATTGGTTTATTTGGTGATATATCTGCAATCTGTAATGAGGATCATACAAAATCAAATCTTCTTGCTTCAATAATGCTCTTAAATTATGGGATAGATGTCCATCCAACCTTGAAGCTTGAGTGGAGTTTGACTGTAGAGTTAACTACAGCTGATTGGGCTTATTTTTAATTAATTATGAAATTATTAGGAGTTGGGGGCTTTTTTTTGCAAAGTTATTTGAAGTTATGTTGAGGTGTTTTAGAGTTTTTCGTAAAAACGAGAATTAGGATTTACTATTTGGGGCTTTCATATTTTTAAGATAAATTATTGAGGGATTCTTAGTATTCTTGTCATCAAATATTTGATATCAGAATTATTGGATTATTTACAAGCACAACAAGTCTTTGGAGTGTTATTAAATTTCGGCTTATCAGTTTGGTATCGAAGCATAGTATTTGATCACTTGTTAAGATGTCACCAAGGAAAAAATCAAATGATTATAATTTGCATGGATGAAGCGATTTGTAGAGAGGAGAAGCCTCAATTCCTTGATTGGGTGTGTGCGGTGGAGGAGATCCTTGATATTTAGGATGTCTGCAATTGCAAACAGGTAAAATTAATAGCAACGTGATTTGGGCGAAGAGTGGCAACAACTTAAAATCAATTCGATGAAAAATGTTAAGGCCAAGATTGATTCGTGGTTGAAACTAAATAAGCATATTTGGAAGGCATTCTTCCCTATAATTACTCGAAAGCCTTTTACCAACTGTTCCAATTCTAGCCTCAAGGTTCCTGTTTAGTAGATAATATTATGCGGAATTTTATCAATTGTTGCCGCGAAAAGAAAACACCGAATTGGATGATCAATTAGTGTTGTGTCGAGGTATATTTGGGGACTGGAATTGCAATGCTAGAAGATTTGAAATTGCAATTGCGAGAAGATTTGAACTTATTTTTGCCCTTGGCCATTTCCAAAGCCCTCAAACGAGCATTACAATTAGAGAGCAATTCTCCCGATTATAAATTGGTAGCATGGAGGGTGGAGTTAGCAGTGGCAGCAACAATAGGCTACTGCTCCAAGGGCGGCTACTTTGCTGCCCCTGTTTTCTGCCAACTGCTGCAACAGTAGCCTGGGGGAACGGTGTCTTCTGCTGCAACCAGCCATGGCTGCGGTAGAGTCTGCTTTTGGGTTGTCTAGTCGAACATCTAACGCAGGAACCACATCCTCAGTTGCAGAAAATTTGCATTATATTGTTAATGATTAGATATACGTGAATCAATAAGTCTTTAGATTCTAATTCGTATTCCTTTATATCCAGCTGCATCATTTAGAAACTCAAAAAACACTATTATTTCTTTTTAGGTCATATTGATGTGTGCGAAATGTCGACAATTATTTTAACAAACAAAATTTTAAGACATGATATAGAAGTTGACTTTCTTCAGAAATGGATGTGTATACATGTGAATATCAAAAAATAGAGATTAGTTTTGGACTTCATAAAGTTCTGTTTGGATAGAAGTAAACAATTTGGTGAGATACCGTTCTTGGAACATTAAACAATATTGTTTCAGGTTCCATTCTGCCTAGTTCTGAAGCTGTGGTGTCACATTTTTGCACAATATTCAAAACAACATTTTTCTCTATGTTTCTTAGAGAAGGGTAGATGCTGAGTTTTATCGTCCAACGGCCTTTGTTAATTTTGGTTCAGCAAAATGCCCTTACATGAGTTTTATTTTTTCTCCTGATAAATTCTTGTTTGGCCTCCAGCCTAGATAGTTACTGAGAAAATGCCACGATTAGTCTTTCTATTCACACCAGTTAACTGCGTATCAGATTTGTATTTTAAACTACAGGAAAATAACTCTGTATTTCGTGAAAAAAAATGTGCAGTAGCCAGTAGTGTTTTAATTGCTACATGCCTACATGAAGATTGGTAAACCATGACTTTCTTATCATTATACCCTCGGCTTCTTTGCTTGGATGCAGCTGGCACAGACACCACTACATATTTCAGCCGATAACAATAAAGTTGAGATAGTCAAGTATTTGCTTGACTGGAAAGGACCAGGCGAGGTCGAGTTGGAAGCTAAAAATGTTGTATGTAAAAGCAACTTAAAACTAAAATCTCATTGATATGAGAACCAAATGAATTCATTCTAATAGTCTCATCTTATGTTGTTGCATTTTGTTTCACTTTTCAGTATGGTGAGACTCCATTACATCTGGCGGCTAAGAATGGATGCCACGAGGTAGCAAGGATGCTTCTATCTCAGCATGCCAACATCGAAGCCAAAACCAATGTCCGTGTTTAGTTTGATAATTTTTTACTTTATTTTTGATGTTTTCATTTCAGGTTATGTATGAGTCATCAAATTTCTTGTCTTTTGGCATACTTTGTGCAGAACGGTTCGACTCCATTGCATCTTTCTGTTTTCTATGCCCTAGAATCTGGAGAGTACTCGACAATGACGACATTGTTAGATTACAATGCTAATTGCTTTGCAGAAGATAACGTATGTATCCATAGTTCCTTTGTTAAGGTAGTTGATTTCTTTCTTGTGTCCATGATGTTAATTTTGTGAATGATTTTTATGCAGCGGGGTTTGATTCCTTTACACTATGTCCCTGATACTCTAGATAATGAAGAATTGCGCAGACTCTCCCCAAATTTTGAAGTGCAGAGACACCATGCTTACATTGAAGATACGCACAGTGGAGGGCAAGGAATATTAGACAAGCTTGACTGCGAATTATCAAAGCTAGTGGGACTACATGAGCTTAAAGTGCAACTTCGGAAGTGGGCGAAAGGGATGATTTTGGACAAGAAGCGCTGGTGTATGGGGATAGATCTTGGGCCACGGAAAGCACCTCACATGGTATTCCTTGGAAATCCTGGAACAGGTATGACTGGCCAAATGGCCTACTTAATCTTATCCTATTCCTAGAAAGCGATCATGAAAAGTTTTCACAAGCCATAATCTGTCTCACGTTGATAGTTTATTGGGTAGTCATATTGAGCTGATGTTTGTCAACATTTTCTGAACAGGAAAGACTACTGTAGCCCGCGTTCTTGGTAAACTACTCCATTCTGTGGGTTTTCTTTCTTCCAATAGTGTAACTGAAGTCCAAAGAACGGATTTGGTGGGGGAATATCTAGGTCAAACCGGATCAAAGACTAGAGAAAAGGTATTGGCTTCATGACTCTATAGAGTTTTCCATAATTAGACTCTACACATTCCAAAATGATCTAACGACCAACAAATGTATGATGCCTGTAACAGATTGAAGAGGCCAAGGGGGGTATTTTATTTGTGGATGAAGCATACCGTTTAGTAATTGAACAGACAGTAGGTTACCAAGATTATGGGGTGGAAGCTTTAGAGGAGATCATGTCTGTATTGGAAGATGGAGATATATTAGTAATTTTCGCCGGTTACACTAAACCAATGAAGCGTGTAATGTCTTCAAACGAAGGATTATGCAGAAGGGTAACACATTTCTTCCATTTTGATGATTTTAGTTCCCGGGACCTTGCCGAGATTGTGCAAGTAAAGATGACTAAACAAAAGCAGGGGAGCCAATTCTACGGATTCAAGTTGCATCCTTTCTGTACTTTAGAAGCTATAACTGCAGTCATAGAGAAAGGAAGTACAGTAAAGCTGCGTAACAAAATGAATGGGGGATTAGTCGATCATATACTAACTAATGCGAAAGAAAATTTGGATACAAGACTTAGTCTCGACTGCGAAGGTTATGAGTTACTTACGATCACATTAAACGATTTAGAGGTTGGACTTCAACAATTATCGTCACGTGTAAATATTGACTGAAAGAAAGAAGAAACTTAGATGTACATCAAAAGTCGTCTGGATTGTGATTCTTTTTTGCTTGCATTTGTAATTGGATTTTTTATGTCGAATATCCACTTTGAATTTTAAAGAGAAGGTTTGAAAACATATTTATTCTAACTCAGACGGAGAAATGCACTCGAGTACTGATGTGTACAATGCACCTAAATTCAAATATTGTAATGTTTGTCTATTACCAAATAAATGTCATTTAACCGATCAAATTTATAAAGATTCACCCACTACTTGTTATTCTGTACAATATTGAGGATTCCTGTTTAATTTACTAATTCGTGAGAAGATACTACATTTTTATGTCGAAATAGTCCGCTCCACATTTACATCAATACAGCAATAAAAGAGGATGACTAATTCTTGCTTTTCAATATGGAACAAACAATTCACTCATATAACATGCATGACAAATGAATTCAATTTCAGTACAATGTGAGAAAAACTTAAGAGGAGGAGAAACTTATTTGAAATTATGTCTTCTTGCATGCCAGATTCATTTTCTCTATCCAATGCTTGAGACCTCATAAACAGGTAGAGATGGAGACTAGAATTCAAGATGTCTAGTCACTGGAGCTCCAGTACCATGATTGACAAGTAGAAATGGGAAGAGTTTATAAATAGATATAAATGAATTTAAATAAGTTGATAGAACGACTTTCTAAAGAATGTGCAATTAAAAAGTAGGAATTTTTTTTTAATTGCCTATAAAATTATATTATTGGGAGATTGCGTAATCGAAAATTAGTTTTTAAAAAAAATGAGTTTAAAGAATTGGGTTCAAACATGGATATATTATGAGGTTACTCAAATTAATGTCATATTATTAGAAAAACAATTCACCTTGTAAATAGCAAAGCATTGAGAAAGCAATCTGAAATTACCACAAAATAAGTTAATAACTAATTCTTTTACATAATTTTTTTTCCTCATTTATATCTGCTAAATGAATTAATTAATTATGTTTTTTATTTCAAAATTGTTGTATGTTTTTGTCAACGTTTGATTTTTGGCAGTGAAAGTGCTTTATTGTTGTGCGTCTAATAAGTCAAAATCAGCTTTTACAAAAGATTTATTCCCAAAATCGGTGTATACATTAGAAAAATTAATCTCCATTATCAAAGTCAAATTAGGTCTCAATTGGTTTAATTGCACATGTAATCTCTACGTTTTAGTTACAGTTATAATTTAGTCTACAACTTTCAAGTATATGCAATTGAAACTAAAGCTATTCTGAGCTACTACAATGACATGATCGAATAGCAAAATATTATTTTATCACAGCAAAATATACGATATGGACACACAAGCCAACAAGTACTCTATATCGTTCAAAAATGGCATCAGCTCTGATTGCTCAGTGTTTCACCGTATCTCTATGTCACCTCTTCTTACTGTTCAGGAGTTTGATCATCATCATGAGCAACTTTATTTTTCTTCCTCTTGCCGAAATACATTTGCTATGGCAAAATCACTGTTTCTGGAATAGATACAGCGGACCAGAATCACAACTTGGCAGCTCTAGAATTAGGGGTGTCCAAAAGTCCCGAACCGAACCGGACCGAACCGAACCCGAACCGAACCGAACCGAACCGAGCGGTTCTTCATAAATTAAATACCCGAACGGGTACCCGAATCGAGAACCGATGGGTTTGGGTCGGGTCTCGGGTCTAGACCAAGAACCGAAGAACCGAACAAGAACCGAAACTAAATAATTTTTTTATTTTTTATATTGAATTAATTAAATTATTTTATTTTTTTCCTATACAAATTAGCAAATTAATTGAATAAATTAGATTATTTCATAATTTTAATTTTTAAGCCCAAATCATTTTAAAATTCATTAGCCCATTTTAATTTGAAGCAAATGAATATACTTTATGTAGTTTTGCTGTAATATTAATATCTACTTTTTGATATTTGTATGCATTGAATTAATCTTATTGGACGGCTAGTTTTATATATTTTTTTGAATTGGGGTACGTTAATTTGTAAAAGTTACGAATGAAATGTTATTAATTGTATTTATATAGTGTTGCTGAAAATATTAAAAAATTTAATTATGGTACGGAACCGAACGGAACCGAACCGACCCGAACCGAACCGAACGGAACCGAACCCGAACGGTTCCATAATTATATTTGGACCCGACGGGTCCATTTATTAAATACCCGAAAGTTTTGGGTCGGTTCGGGTATCTTCAGAACCGAACCGAACCGACCCACGGACAGCCCTATCTAGAATTGCTGCAAAGATTGTATAATTGTACATAGATTCTCATGTCTTTCCATCTATTTTACATGGACGAATTTCTTAGTAAAAAATGGACAGAATTAGCCCCAAAAGAATCTTGTTAGTTTCCAATTCTGTATATCGCAAAGAAAAGATCACTGAAAAGTACTGCAATGAAATACACTTCACAAAAACATTAGAGTGACTGGATAATAGAGCATGAATAACTTCAGTTTCTGGGAATAAAATTAACACATGGGATTAGATACTGCAGTTGAAGATCTAAGGATCAACCACTTGCTCGACTTATATACCTCGAATCTGGCACCTATTAAGTTAAATATCCTGGCAATTGATTCTCACTTATTAACATTCTTCATAGCATGAGATTATAGGCAGACTTCTGAACAAAAGAAGAAACAAACACCCCAGATATAGCCCAGCCTCTTCCCAATCCTCACACCCACCAACACAGGTATATATATATCTATCTAGTTACTAACGATATGAAAAAGACCTGACTATGATTAACATAAAGAAGCCAAACTACTTTTGAGCAAGACAAAGAAAATGATATTTATTTCCATTTACATTAACAAAAGTTCGAAGTACTATTGGATGTACACATCAATCAGTGGTGAAATGTGAATGGAAACAGAAAATTCTTTACAATGCTTTTGAAATGGGACAAGTTTTCATAACAGCAGCAAAAGAGATACCCAAATTACTTCATGGACGGGATATCCACTACATTACTGAAAGCAGGGGCCTAGAGGAGAATGCAAGCAGCAACCAGGCTTAGAAGATATTATCCTGTTGGAAGAACAGTGTACCAGTTTTATGATGGTTCTCGACCCTGCAAGCTTTGTATCACTAGGTCTGCAACTACTTGCTAGAAGCAATATGAACGGATGTAACATATTTCGATCCATTCGACCTCATCAATCAATCAAAAGCACGTTTAAGATTCATGACAAATTTGGAACTCTCTTGATCTCATCATTCTTGCACTTCAGTACTTCACAAAGACATTATTCAGCATAGTTAAGCAACGTGATCATATTCAAGGTTTATAGAGCACATATAAATTTCAACTCTCTCAAATCCTCATAAAGATTTTACCTGGAAAACTCTGTTGTACCAAACTGAGTGAAGGATCATATGAAACAAGTCATACTTCTCAGGAATTTTGTGCCAAACAAAATATTGCTGAACTATTTTTAATCTTTGCTGCATCATCATGTATTTATCTTCTGGAATTGATAGAAGTATGCTCCTCAGATTGGGAATATCTTTCTCTAAAATGAACAGTGCAAACATTTCCCAATTTAAAATATCAAAGAATGGGGGTACGTAATTATCAGATATAATCACTGGCACACACTCATAGTATATGGATTCCACAACACGTGGTGTGTGGACTTCGTAGCCTTTAGCACAAATGCAATATCTACTGCTTCTCATGAATTCTCTGTATCTTGCTTTGCCTTCAATATCACGAGGCATTGGCCCAAAGATTTTCATGTCAGGTTCCTTGTTGTTCCAATATTGTAGTAAGATTGGACGGACAAAACCATGCATGCCTCCAGCAAAGAAGGCTAAAATAGTTCTCTGTGAAGGATGAATTCCTCCAATATCCTTCCGAGGGTTCTCTCCAGAGCGAATATAGGTCACTGGCAAAGAGACGTCCTTCCCAATGTTAAAGCCTCCACCAATGTTGGAATTGCATAAAACTCTGATACAACTTCCTAAATTTTTCCTGGTGAACCGGAGTGCCTGTCAAAAAAAAAAAACTTCTTTTAGTAATCATATGGTACAATCATTCAATGATTATAAATTTAGGTATCGAATTGGGAGTATCATATGGATGCAGATAATGGCTTGTGATGCCTGGTAGAGGTTGCTTTCTAAAGTAAAAGGGAGACATGAAATATAAAACGAAATGACATTACGGCAAAGGGTGTGTTGAGAGTCTTTTTACATGGTATTCTTTCATGCTAAAACCAACAATACCGACTTTGGTTGCTCCCCACTCCCCCCCATAAATAATCCCCAAAAAAATTAAATAAACAAAATCTAAGTTCAACTTAAAAATTGAATGAGCTAGTTGAAAGTGAGTTGAGCCTTAGAAACTATGGAAATAGTCCGTGACAGAGAAAATTAGAAGACGATGATTTCTGCATCCCCCAGATTAGAATGGACAAGGCTTTATAGTAGAGTCGAGTTCTTAACAATCTTTGCCAAAGTAGGACTCCTAAGAATCTCTAGGCAAGCTATTATTACCCGTTTATCTGAGATTTGGGAACAAGTTTTTGAAGTCTAGTTCAAGTTTTACTGACCATGCAATATTAGTACTAGTGCATGTCATTTGAAAATAATATCAAATTGCACGAGGTAAGGCTGGACAAAATTCTTGAACTGAACTGAATGGAATCGAACGGTTCTTTTTAAGTTAAATACCTGAACGGATATCTGAATCGAGAACCGACGGGTTTGGTTCGGTTCTCGATTTTTTAAAAGAATTGAATCTCCCTAATTTTTTTTAAAAGTTTTTTATCTTAAATAAGCCAAATTATTTTATTTTTTTCTAAATAAATTTGCTAACTAATTAATTTAGCTCAAACCCAAAATATGATTTTACTATTTCTAATTTACAGCCAAGACCAACTTAATCAAATGACATAAATTTTACCCAAATCTATTATTTTACCGTAGTGCTGTTTTAGCTCTTCTATTAGTGTGAGCTCACTATGATCTTCTTCTTGTGATTTTAATAGTCAAATTTATGAAGAACTCAACAAAGAGAGGCAAAAAAGATATCATGGAATTGGACGACGTTATTTTGTAATAGCTAAGATTAAACATATCATAGTTGAATTAATGTAATGTTGTTATAAATAAATAAATAATTAATTAATGTATGTATGTATGTATGTAACCCGAGAAACGAATGAGACCGAACCAAACCGAATGAAATCGAATTGGAACGGTTCCATAATTAAATTTGGACACGACAATTCCACTTATTAAATACTCGAAATTTCAGATTCGATTCGGTTACCTTTAGAACTGAATTGAATCGGACCATTACCAACCCTACAAGGTATGCAGGAGTCCAAAATAAAAATGGAAACAACATCTCGAAATAATGTCATTTCACCAACGAAATATAAAATAGAAAGTATATACGGAAAACTGGAATCATACCCAATCATGACAAGCGACAACAAAATGATCTGCTCCTTTAGTTCGGTTCCAAAAACGATATCTTCTTGCAACAGTGTCTACATAATTCTTCAGATGATTTTCTAGATCCTTTTGACTGGCAAAATTTGGCTCGTGAAGTGCATTCCTTAGCTTTAGTGAACTAAAGGGTATGTAAAACAAGTGAGCCTTTTTGGGATCCCTCACAACAAATTGTCTATTTCCCTCCATCAGTTTCATGAACCATCCTTCAGAAGCATAAATGCCTCGCAAATGTGGTTGATGAAAAATTGGTTTTTCCCCTTCCCTGTAGACATAAACTTTGAGCATGTGTTCCATCAATTCATAACTCCTGCCATTAAGATCATAGGCATCAATGTTTAGATGTTTCACTCCAGCTATCAAACATGAAGCTACAGAAGACCGAGTTAGTTGTTTTCAAGTCCCAATATACATTGATAAACTCGCAGGTCTCATAATTAGCATCCATCGTGTAATGACATTAGAAGCAATGCAAAGTCTTTGAAGGACTGAAACACATCCAGAGTTCACAAAGGGGTTCAGTTTTCTAAAATTTATACAGGTACACGTTGCTTTATAGAAGTTAATTCTCAAGAAAATGTAACTCAGGAATCAAGAGAAGAAACCTTAAGATGGGATGCTAAGAGAAAAATAGTGGTGTGCCTGCTACTGTATAATTGAGAGGGAAAATGTCCCAAGCCATGATTACTGAAAATACACTATAATTTTCTATCACATTAGCTACTCTACAAAAATAGGGGGAAAGTGGAGCAAAAAATAACTAGAAATGGATAATGGATAGATCAACATAAATCTTGTTTTAGTGGAAAGTGCACGAATTGAGATGCAGAATTGAGAGAGAAAAATGGTCACATCTGTTGCTGCCACCCTAAATTCATAAAGGCTATGTGAATTTTTTTGAGGTATTGGAACACATGTAGCCTTGACTAATGGTCCAGTTTTCCAAAACTTTGTACATGTATGCATTACATTATAGTAAGATAATTCATACAAAAATGTAACTCAGTAACTAAGACGAGAAATCTTAAGGTGGGAACTAAGAGAAAAAAAAATGCAATGGATCTATTCATAAATAATTGAGAGGGAAACTGTTCCCAACCACAATTACAACATATAAGTAAATTTAGGGGTAAAATCCCAATGGCAACTGAATTTTCAACATTGTTTCTTAACAATCACTGAACTTTGATTTTTTCCTGAATAGTTGCTGTACTTCTAAATTTGTTCCCAATATCCCTTGACTTTAAAATATTTACAAATATTTATTGTACTTTTAACGTTGTTTCCCATCCGTCACTCCAAATCCTTTGAAAAATTAATGATTCCATTTGCCACATCATCAAAATCACTAATTTTCAAATGGAATGAGATGCAGTCTTGGATGGGAAACATCGTCGAAAGTACAATAGCTATTCAAAAAAATTTAATTTCAGGGACTGCTGGAACATAATGTTGAAAGTACACGGCCTTTGATATTTTTAACCCCGTTTTCGCTTCAACATACGGCTATTCAACAAACATTGGCCATAATGATGGAGGAAAAAACAACTAGAGATGGATAATTGAGAGATCAACCATAAATCTTGTTTTATTGGACACTGGACAGTGTACTAAATGAATGCATAATTGAAGGGAAAAATGCTCCCATCCATAGTTAAATCATACCGATTTGCTCATGGTCATCAACTTTCAATTTTACATTCACAAAAAAACTGTTTCCCCATTTTATCCAACATTTATATCACAAATCATTCCCAGAAGCACTTGCAAAAACTAAACACACCGTGAAATACAAAAGAAAAATAAAGGAACGGAAGAAAAGAAAGAAATTTCATTAGTTCAAATTTAATATCTAAAATCTTTTGATTCTTCTGCAAAGGGCGAATACATATGTGCACTTGTATACAGTATATAGCTTGTAAGCAAACATAAGCAATCAATAACACTAAGCCTGCATTTGGCTGCATGGAGTTGAGGCCTAGAAATTGGAATTAAAAATTATTTTTTTATTTAAACTATTTCAACGCCAAGTTCCTGCCGCTAAACATAGCATAGGCAGAAGATTCAACATGTAATAATTGAGTATACCTTCTAAACATGGAATAGTTTCGGAAAAGAGAAGCATGGACTTCAGGGACATTCCTTATGATAGGAGCATTTTTAATCTCAAGTTTGGCATGTTGAAGTTCCTTATCACGTGCAGAAGACAAAAGGGGCCTCTACAACCAAAGAACATAGAGGTCAGCGACCTAAATCACATAACTTAGTATGGTTATCTTATTTCAAATTAAAACTTTAAATCCATACCATTGCCTTCATTGAAGCAGAATTCTTCAACAATAATGAATTCATCTGGGAGATCGATGTTGGTTTTCCTCCCCGCTTTCTCAAGGCAGAGGCAACAGCCACCATTGTGCTGAGGTTTGAGATAAAAGAACCAGCATGCAATAATTTATTATCTTTATTTGTAAGTTGGGTTTCCAAGTCTACTGTGTCATCATGTGTGGGAGATGTGTTGGTTGCATCAGATAGACCTAAACTTCCAGATTCTAGAGCAATATACTTTAAATCTCTTGGTGACAACTGATTCGAGGGACCAAAATCTGTTTGATTGCTGCTTTTTATATGGTGTGAACCAGTACTTGCTCTTGAGCTAATATTCCTGGCAGCATCAGTGTCTCCCTTGACCGGCTTTGCTGTGACAAGTTTTAAATTTCCCTCCTCTATTTCAGATAAAGAATTTATGTCCCCCACACCATCTAATGAAATAACATTGTATGTGTCCTTCTCACTAGAAGCTTCTTCATCCAAGTCAGGAGTATTAGCATTACCAAACACCTCATTAACGTTAATAGCATTGTCTGATTTTGGTTTATTAGACTGGTTTGCGCTGCTGACCGTAAAAGATAAAATGCCCCCATTTCTACGTGACAAACTTGGAAAGTAGTTTCCATAAAGTGATGTTAAAGTCTGAGAAAAAACTAGAACAGCAATTGCAATGACAATAATAGATAGCAGTTGCTTTATCTTTACAGCACGTAAACCTTTGAAACAGAAGTCCATTGCATATATTGATAAGGGTCAGAAAACCATTTTGAGCTTCATTCTTCAGCTACTAGGATGACTTCTGATTCAAGTATCATAGGATCTGCTAAAAAGCACTTACATGGAGAAAAGAAAATCAGTAAAACTCAGTACTGATAGTTATTACTTTAAAGCAGTCTTATAAAAGGCATTTTGGAGATAGCTTCAAGCAAATAGGGTAAAGAATGTTCCTTGAGGCACATATATAAGATGATCTCGAGTTGGATTCAGGTGCCACACTCACAAGGCCATCCTCATGATAACACTTATGGAAAATTGGAAACAATAACTAGTCCAGATAATGAAGAAGACATAAGGCTCTATTTTATGTGATTTATGCACTTTAAAGTGTTTCCTGCCCTTTTCCAAGTTTGACATAGAAATATTGCAGCACAATATAGGCGGAGGTCTATTTGACTCTATTGAGTTACTGCACCTTACTCTTAGAGTGCTATTTTCTTTATAGGTCTTCATTTCTCTTTCTCATAGAATAGAAAATTTATGAGTATATTGTGCTCTGAAGTTTCAAATATTTTTCTAATGTCATTTGCTCAGAACATATTTATACTATTTCCAATGAAGGAAATCAGTTTAAAGAAACGCATGGGACCTCAACTTGGACAAGCCTTGTCAAAACAAGGGATCCTACCTATTCTCATTCACATTTTATATTGTGTACTGTTTCAAGTAACCATGTTAAACTCCCCAACAACGGAAACAAGAAAATAGAGTTATATATAGAAAATTTCCTTATTTATAAGAAAAATATATAAGCTTCAAAAAATGTAAAAAGCATCCAGCAATTCACGTGATATTACAGCAGTATAATCATATATGTCACACCCTTAACAGGATAAGTCAGTGAATCAAGAAATCTGAAAGTACGTGACAAAGCCTTCTCATTAATTCTGAACTACATCAAGTGTTACTTATGAGTTGTCAAATTAACAGCTTCATTTCTCTCTGAGCCAACAACTCAAAATTAGTAAGCAAGGCACCAGTCTAAAAATACATGGACTTTGAAAATCTTTAAAGGAATTGCTCATAATTTGTATTTCTAGGGGCAAATTCCATTGAATATGAAAAAATGTAACCTTATCTGTATGTTCATGAAAAGAACACTATGTCATGTTTGGCATCAAGTGTTACTTATGAGTTGTCAAATTAACAGCTTCCTTTCTCTCTGAGCCAACAACTCAAAATTAGTAAGCAAACAGGCACCAGTCTAAAAAAACATGGACTTCGAAAATCATTAAAGGAATTGCTCATAATTTGTATTTCTAGGGGCAAATTCCATTGAATATGAAAAAATGTAACCTTATTTGTATGTTCATGAAAAGAACACTATGTCCTGTTTGGCTAAGCTTAAAAAGAAGCAAAATTTACATTTAATGCTTCTTTTTTACCAAACATAGTTTTATAGTTACTTCAAGACTTCTCAAAAAATAAAAAATCTTAACTTACTATCAAGAAAAGTAACTTTTAACTTAGCCAACCTGATTGAAATTCACACTCGGGTTCATATAGGCATTAATTGATTTGGAACTGACGGAAGAATCATCCTGTAATTCTTTTCTTCAAAGATAAAATAATTTCATTCTTGTCAAAAAGACTTTTGTTTGAAAACTTACTAATTCTATATTCTTGGCGTAAACACGACAAAAACAATGCAAATCAACACTTAACTGATGGATGCTCGAATCAGCTAAAGTATTTCTTGTATCAACGATTATACTTTTTTTGTACACTAGTTTTGATCTGGTTAAGCATAGAGTTGAAAAATTAAATCACGCGCCTATGAATTACAATATTGGAAAACCGGACGAAATCTGAAAAGAGAAACCGCATACCATTGACACGAAATATTGCTTCAGAAGCTATAAAGTAACTTGATTCCAGAAGTGAAACAAATTTTTATCCTCCATTGACACTAGCCATAAGCAGAAATGGAAAATAGAGAATGGAGAGTGCGAAGGAGTTCTACTGAGAATGAGAAATTCGAGCCCGTTTGGCTAAGTCCAAAATAAGTAAAACTTACTTTTTTTTTCATTATAAGCACTAAGACATAAGCTAAAAAAATTAGGGTAATTATATTACTATCACAAAATTAAATTACTACACCGCATTATAATCACATCACAATTAAAATATATTTTTAATACATACACCACAATAAATTTACAATTATACCCCTAATATGATAAAAACAAAAAATGAAATATAACATTGTGGAGTATTAATCCTCATATTTGACAAAAAAACAATGAATTTATGCCCCTATTTGATGTTGATTTTAATATAAGTTAAAATTATCAATTAATTTTAACCATAAATTTGATGGGATCTATAATTTTGCAACTATACATTTTATCAATTTTTATCAAATCTATTAAAAATATTATTTTAATTCTCACCAAACGAGGGCTATAAGTAAAATTCAAATTGGTGAAATGAAAATAACTAAATTTCTTATTTACAGATATTTGATTGTCTAGTTTTTAAGCTAATCAAAGTTCTTTTACACATTTCTTAGTATTCACAATTTACTAACCACTTATTACCCACATATTTTATGAGAGTCATAATTTATAAGTAATAAAAGCACTATTAAGCAAGCACGAAGAATGTCCCATGGACGAACCGCCGCCATTATTTCTATCGACTTGTTGGGTGATGGTATTTGGTAATTTAAGAGTCGTTACATTTGTTGAAATGATTATTATTGGGCCCTATTTGATTTATATAAAAATTAATTTTTAATAGATTTTAGTAAAAATTAACAAATGCGTGCTTGAAAAGTTTTGGTCACATAGAATGTATGAATAAAATTAATTGTTGGCTTGATTTAGATTTTAATTGACTTTTTAATTGAACCAAACAAGGACTAAATGTTTTTTTCTTGAGTTAAATACTTCAGTGACCATTGAAGTTTGCTATGTGTTACGACTTACTCATTATCCTTTAAAACTTATCCCAATGGCCACTCAACTTTACTCCATCCAACTCATTGGCGACCGACTGAAACCGTTAGTAAACTTGCCTATGTGGTTCACGTATTATTGACGTGGCACGTTAAAATTAACTCATGTGCCACATAAACACCAACTAAACCAAACACGCCTTTAGCCTCGAGAGAAATTAAAACGCTTAATCTTGCTATTCATTCCCAACCCAAAACACGTCTCCTTCAACCTTAGAAATGAATTAACGAATTAATTCAAGTGGCGTTCATAGAGGTCTTACCGAACTCTCACAAGAAGTGGGTCCCACGTCGGATTAACCTGATTAAAAAATGGTTCAAATTTTTTCACGCCCTCCCGTTGTATGTTGTCTGCAGAACCTCTATACATGCAGCACGATTGATGAATTAAACCATACCTGAGAGGGACCCATCTGGCACACCCCAATCTTGATTGAAACTCTAACCCCCAATCGATACTACCCCAAACTAAAGGCCCCACGAATTAGTTGAAGTGTTGAATCGAGGAAGGCTTGCATGTAGAGGGACCACTTGAAGGTAATTCAAAAACAATATTTTACACTATTTTCATGAAGAAATGGGGTTGACATAGTAGCTTTTGCAGTTGAAATTTGAGATAAATAGTAAAACTTGGGATCCAGAAAATTAGGCAAAAGACAAGAAAATGACCAAAAATTTGCAAATTATACACACACACAATATAAAGCTCCCAATTTTTCTAGCTTTTGGGGATTAAAGCAATTTTAATCAAATGATTCTAGCATAATTTTAATTTGTTTTTTATTGTTACGTTAAACTTAGATTTTGAACCCTACTATTGTCTTCACAGTTTAGTAGAAAACATTTGATTTTAACACAAATGTTTCTACCTTCTCGTGGATTTAAAGAATTTTTTTTTAATTACTTTTCAGGATAATTATGAACACACAAATATAAAAATAATAATTTGACTGCATGATATAAGTCTTTGCCTCCATTTATGTGTTCATAATAATTTTCTACAGAGTGTAATTAGAAATTTGTAATTGTTTGTGGTGTAATATTGTGACAGTATTGAAGGATGATTCAGACTTCGTTGATTCTAAGAACAATTTGGAGGACGAAGACGACACGTTGTATGACCAAAATGTGATCAATGGTATCGAAATGGGGTTGGATGGCCACGATCAAGTTCAAGATAAATGGGAAGAGGGCAACAACATGGAAGTAGATGACTTTGAATATCCGTCGGGGAGGGGGAAGAGGGTGGGTTTCGATTTCCTACATTTTCTGTCGAGATCGATATGAATAACCCACAGTTTGAGGTTGGGTAAGTTTTTAGCTTAGCAATTGAGTTCAAGTAAGCGGTTAATTAGAACTTATAGAGCATTGAACGGGTATAATGTGAAGTTTATAGCGAACAAGGAGAGATTAGTACAGGGTATATGCAAACTTGTGTGTAAATAGAGGATCTGGGCTTCCTCAATTGATGACATTACAGGTGAAATCATACACATCGAATCATACATGTAGTCAGGACCAATACAATAGACATCGTGACTACAAGTTTTTGACACATCGTTACCTTAAGCAGTTCAAAGCTGACCTTGACTAGAAAACGGAGCTAATTTTAGTGACGGTTAAGAAGGATCCACACATAGACATAAGCAAAAATGTTGAATGGAAGACAAAAAGGTATGCTAAAGAAGTTTTGGTCGGGACTATGCAAGACCAGTTCGAATGATTGAGGTCTTATAAAGTCGAGGTACTGTGGACAAATGTTGGTTCCACTGTCATAATAACTTTGCAGTGGCAAGTGTTTGAGGGGATGTACACATGCTTTAATGGTTGTAAGACGGGTTTTAGAAATGGTTGTAGGAAGGTGATTGGTGTTGATGGTTGTCATTTGCGGGGTTGTTTTGGAGGAATTTTGTTGACTTCAATTAGCCTAGACGATAACCATTGTCTCTACTCTATTGCTTACGTGGTTGTTCAAAAGGAAAACGTACCAACCTAGCGATGGTTTTTGAACTATCTTGTAGAGGATATTGAGATTGAAAATGGGAGAGGATGGACCTTGATGACGGACAGGCAAAAAGGTCAGGAAAATATAACAAATGAGTTGTTTCTCGAGGCCGAGCATAGATTCTGTGTACGATACATCTACATAAATTTTTTTTAATGCGGGTTTTGAGGAAAAGACTTTTAAAAATTTGCTTGATGTAAAGTCAACCACCATCGTTGACTATAAAATTGGATGTAGCAAATTCGTAAAATCAATGAAGACGAATAAAAATGTCTAACGGAGAGGCTTCCACCAGAATGGAGTAGATCACATTTCTCTCTTCTTGCAAAGAACGACATATTACTGAATAACGTATGTGAAGTGTTCAAGAAGACCTTAAGGAGTGATAGGGAGAAGATAATTATGACGATGCTCACTTCAATTCAACTGAACTTCATGACAAGAATTAGAAAGCGTTGATACCTGATGATGAGATGCACTAGTAGGTTGTGTCCAAAAATTAGAAAAAAGCTTGACAAGAATGCTGACCACTTACGTGAATGCACATTGCACTTATCCGACTGGTCGAAATGGCATGTAGAATGTAGCTCCAGCACATATGTCGTTGACCTACTAGAACAGAGTTGTGCTATAGAGAATAGGAACTTACTGGCATACCGTGCATGCATGTTATTTCAGTAATGAGAGAATGTAGGAATTATCCAAAAGAATATGTTGACAATTGCTATTCAATTGAAACATATATGAGGTGCTATGATAACATGCTCAACCCAATTAACGAGATGAGAGGCTATAATTCCTACGATATGGGTTGTTCTGTGAAAAGGAAAGAGGCAAAGAAAAAAGAAGAAGGAAGGGGGCGGAAGAAGAGATGACAGTATATTTAGAAATTAAATTATACGTGAGAAAAAAGGGCCGATTGAAGATGACTTACTCAGTTTGTGGATTACGTAGGCACAATAAGCAATACCATTCTAGGCTAAATGCTCCGTCGGATGTAACATTCGCCTAATTATGGATTTCGAATAGAATATAACAGTGTCTGACCACTTTTTCTTTGAACGGGATTGGTTTGAAGGCGACTTGGAACCTGTTGAAACACAATGCAACACACGTGTGAATGAACAAGTACGTTAAACATTTTAAATTCTTGAATTTTATTGTCTCTTGTATGAAAGAGTGAGTTTCTTACATGTTAGGAAGAATTAAAATGTTTGTTGTTACATTAAAATCTCGCAAGCGTACGAGTTCGTTGTACAAATAACAATCGTAATGATAGAGTTATCGTCCCATAGTGTATTTGATATATTTAAATTCATAATTATAACAAAATATAGTTGGTTTGTATCTAACTACATTTTATAACTACGAAAGCAATAAACATTGGTTTAAATTAAATGTGACTAACGTATTGAATTTCCGACTCCACTAATTAGATCTTAATTTCAATCCTGAACTTGTGATAGTTAATTCAATTCATGCAACCATTTTTATTTACTATTCTTTTACACGACTGCACACTTTATAAATACTATTCCTAATATTTATTGTTCATGTGTTTCATAAACAATGTTCTACCTATCGTAATATTTTCAACACTACGAATAAGCAACTTATTGCCCTAATGGTGCGCAAGCATTAAAACAATGTGATTGTGCATGTTTATGGAATCACAACGCAAAAATTAAACTAAAAATACCCCAAGTCTTGAATTAGAAACTAAGAATTAAATAGCTTTGTTATTCATCCAACACAATTAAATTTAGTTTAGTATATTAATGTAAGAATTGCATATAAAATAAAAGGAAGCCATCACCCGAATCATGCAAAATTCTATACGGTGCATCATGCTTACTATCAGACATTGTGTTATGTAATGTGGTGTGCATGTTAACAGATGCAGAATCAAAATGAGGTTAAAAAGATGTTCAAACTCTATGAGAGGTGTTTCCATAAATCTTCCTCGCTCGTCTCGATACATGCACATAAAATACAATTAAAAGGAAATGATGTGATAAAAACAAATAACAAAGAAAGATAATGAACTAACAAGAAATGAAATTGAAAAAGGGGAACGAAGTCACCCTTTTGCTAGAGGATCCTTCAACTAATTGTACCGTCTCTCTGGCAACGACGCCAAAATTTAATTACGCTCAAAGAATAACGTGGTATTTGTAGTGCAGTTTTGGGATGTCGTATCCACATGGAGATGTGAGAATGTTTGAAGGAGTTCAATAACTTAGGGTTCTTGTGATTTGGATGAAAAGAATTTGTTTATTGAATTAAAATGTAAATGTCACCGAATATAATGATGGAAGTTAAGTCAATATGTAAAATAGTGAAGTGTCGGAATTTCTTCAATTGAATTGGATCAATCAACATCAATAATTCATGTATTTTCTACTCAATTAGAAGTTTTTATCCTAAATTTCTAATCAGAGGATTTAGCAATACAAACCAATTTAATTCTACATGTAATTCTAGAATTTAAGTTTCCTAAATCTCATTCCCACATTAATTTATTGAAATCAAATTCAAAAAGCGACCATATATTTCTAACATATAGCAGTAATTAAATCACACCAATAAAGCATATGAAATTTAAACTCAAATAAATATTTTAATTTTTCAATGGAAGAAATTTGATTAAATTTATGAAAAACTTAATAAAAGTTAAATCAAACTCAAAACTAATTCAAAGTAAGGAAATATAAACCCTAGAATTATTTAAATAATGAAAAAAAATTACATGAGTAAAAGATGTTAAAATCTCCAATTCCAATTGAGTTCCTTCATAACTTCACCAATGTTTATTAGTTCTTCATGAAGGTCTTGAGCCAAAAGTGATGATAGAACAGTGTAGAATGAAGAATGATGAGGAATGAGGAGTTTTGGAATATTTTGGGGTTTTTTTCTAAACTCCTCGCGACCCAAACATAAAAAAAAAAAACTTAAGTTGCGACGCCTAAGCACCATGGGAGCAGCGCCTAGGCGTTGAAAATCTATTCTTTTGGGTCTGTGTAGCACCTGGGCGCTAGGTTGCTATTTTGAATTCTACATCCTCTTCAGTATTTTCGTCATAACTTCCTCTCCCGATATCCGATTGAGGCGATTCAAGATGTGTTGGAAAAACAATTCAAAAGAATACAACTTTTCTTCAGATACAATCTTCTAATTAAATCGTTTTCCATGTCAAAAATCGGTTTCAATATGATGCTGAAAATCAGTGCAAAACTTTTAGCTTGAAAGTTGATATGTGATAATGTTTTAGCTATATTTCATCCCTTTGACTCCTTCCTTCATCCAATTGACCTCTAGCACTCTCGAATCTTCATCACAAGGTTAGAAACATTTTTAAAGTATTTAGTCCCTGAACTTTCACTTTCTTCCATTTTGGTCATTTTTCGCACTTTTCTTCAATTTTCCACCGTTTTCACCCATTTACAACCTAAATCAAGATATAGAAGTACTTAGTGCATTTAGGCATCAAATAATCATAGAAACGCAAATATTAATGGGTGAAAAACGTAACAAGTATGCTATTATCAGGTAGCCAATGGAGTTGAATAGAGTAGAATTGAATGGCCAATGAGATAAGTTTTAAAGGATAGTTAGTAAGCCATGATATGTATCAAAGTTCAATGATTAATCAAATATTTAACTCTATTTGTCTCATTTGTTTTTTACTAATTGTCATTTGCTTGGTTATGAAATGATTTAAAGATTATTTTTCTTGTCTAAGAGAAATGCTACAACCTAGTCGCACAAATGTAATGTGATATTTATTATGATAGATGCAAGAACTTAGCCAACAAAGTCAAGCATTGCTACCTCATAATGCACCTCCCACCATCTCTTGGAGCTATCTCAATGATTGAATAGTTTCATAAATACACGTCTCTTACTTTTGACAAGTCTAACCGATTAGTAGTTGAGGAATGGTTAGCCTTGAACGCACCTTTCAGTATATCATCTCACAGATTCATCGACGACCTAAAGATTGGTGATAAGACATTGTGCAGTCTTGGTACAAGTATCAATTAATAAATATTTCCATTTTCAAGTTGTTTGGGACTTTGTGAACCAAAACCTGCAAATATTACTCTTCAGTTGGCAGACAAATCAATTAAAAAGGCATACAGGATGAGAAAAATATTTCATACTTTAGAAATTTTGAAACATTGCTACTGTTGAGAATTTACTTAATCATGCATAGCGGAAATAAAACAATTTTCAACTCTCAAACGAGGATCTGCAATGTGTTTAGATAGAAACTGTGATGAGAATGATACCTTTGATGAATTTCACAAACTCTTTAGCTTTTTCTTGAACTCCAATGATCACGATCTGCAATCCAAGCTGTCCAATTGTCCAGCCTCCAACAGTGATCCACACAGAGAACAAGAATGACAGTTAGGGTTTTCTTTTCTTGTGCTAGCAAGAATAATGAAAAATTCCATATTGTTTTCAAATCCTAGTAGCCTATTAATATAAGTCCAAATGAACTCGGTCCATTTGTTAAACTTAACCCGATCCAATATTTAATTAATCAAATTAATTAAATCTGGTCCATGAATTAATTAATCATTAATTAATTCATGCCTATTAATAAACAACCCAATCAATTAATTATCCAACACTTATCAATTAATTAATTGGTAAATCTCATTCTTCTGATTCTCTTTTGTGCGTGACCCATTAGGTTCCTGATCACGATGCTGAACGACGTGAATTATTATTTTGATCTAATCAAAATCGAAAAATTAAAACGCCCATTTTAATTTATTATTAATTCACTTTCGTTGTCCCAAATTGACATCTAGCAATGTGTCAGGGCAATACATGTGACGGAAAATATCATGTAGCATGACAAAACCAAATTTGTTCGTTTACCGTGAAACTATAATCCTTTTGTCAATATGATCCGATCAATTATGAGATATGGATATGTGTCAATCTCAATTATCGATCATATCTTTTATCCTACTGTTAAGTTAATGTACGTCGAAAACTCTTTTCCGACTTATGAGTTCACCTTGGCCAAGGATTTCATTATCAACTTAACTGGATAAAATGTAGATCATAATCTCTTACTATCTAAGAGTGACGAATCCTCTATTGGTCATTCACAACCTTCATATGATTCTTGACATACCCAAACGATATTGCATTAGCGACCCTTGACAGAGCAACATCTAACACCACCAAAGTATGACTGTCCTCATATAAGGTACCATGATGACCTCAAGTCAGAGGACCAATTCCACTACCGAACGTTAGAGATTAACCACTAACACTCAGATAGTTATCCATGTGGAATCTCTCAGCGGGTCTCCCATGTTTTGTTCCATAACAAAACATCCACGTGTTCATTCAAGTGTCACCACACTTTAGCTTGTGAGATCAGTTACTTACTTCATAAGTAAGAATACCACACGCGATAGTCTTTCCGTAATAACGATATCCGTATCTCGTTATTACTTCGACCACGGACGATTTAAGATTCAGTCATATGTAATTTGTATCTCACAATCACAACTCCTTGTGATTAACAAATCACCAACGCTTGAATCTACGGATTCTATTATTTAATTTATTAGAATATTAATTTAATTAAATAATAGATATTGCCATACATATGCATTGATTATATATATATTCAAAGTATTTATGTCCAAAGTTAATTGGACCTAGGGCATAACACTTACAGCTACACCTCTTTATTAGACAGGTTTACCGAGTGGTGACATTTAAAAAACTCAAGAAATGTTTTTTCAAGTGGTTTTGTAGAGCAAAGTCAACAGTCTAAGTAAAAGATAAACAAATTGTCGTGATGAGGGAGTACATAACAAGTGTCTAAAGTATGTTAGAGTATCATCATACGTGATCAAAGTTAGTGAATCAGTTCCTAGCTGTACTGCCGAGAAAAAGAGGATTTGATTAGGATTAGATTCAAAAGAAGATCAAATTTGGATTAAATTCTATTGTAGAATTATCTCAACCTCTTTTTGAATTAGAGTAGAATGCTGTAACTGTTTATATAAACGTAATCAATGTCTATGTTTGGTATACAGAAAAGCCAAACAAGTCAATGTTTACCGTGCTTGTTCATAACTTTTACATGGTATTAGAGCAAATAGAGCCACACGCCTAAGTTCTGGACCTTTCTTTCTACCAAACTTCCGCACCTTTCTAAGCTACCAACAAACACTCATAGCCTCCTTAGATTATGCATCCAACCTATCCACTAATAACAACTCCTCCGCCCTCACAATCCAATGTAATTTGCAACCAGTTACTCAAAAGTTGAATGGCCCCAATTACCTTCCATGGAGCTTTCAATAACTTGTGTTCCTTCGCAACCATGATCTTGTAGACATCGTGGAAGATGAAACACCTACTCCAACAAAGACTTTATCTGATGGAACAGCAAATCCAGCTTATGCAGTTTGGTTCAGACAAGACAACTGTTTTCTTAGCTAGTCACTAGCTTCTATAACTGAAAAGTTAGTATCCTCAGTTATGGTTTGAAGACTTCCAAACTGGTTTGTTGAAGACTTCCAAACTGGTTTGGAATGTACTTCGTACCAGATTTTCCTCCACATTACGGTCACGCATTGCCCTTCTCAAACCAATTGCAAACCATTACTCAAGGTAATCGATCGTGCACAGATTACATCGAAGGGGAAAAATCCATATCTGATTAGCTTGCTGCCGTTCGAAAATCCATTGATGATCAGGAGCTCATTAGCTTTCTAATTGGTGGTTAGAAAAGCAACTTCTCCTCTTCCATCACATCCTTCAACTTTGCCTCAAGGGACAAAAAATTCGCGCGCGAAAGGAACTTTCCTTATTCGATTAGAACTCTTTTGGAAACCAATTTGGACGTGATTTTCATCTAATTTCGGACTCTTACAAATACTTAATAGCAGAATACATATGGCGAAAGCCCCATACACCATTCTTCTCCTCTTTGGCTCAAGAAACTCATAGAGAACTAAAACCCTTGGTGAAGCTACGAAGGAACTCGATTAGAATTGGTGATTTCATATCTTTTATTCATTTAATTTGATTTTTTCATTGTCAAACAATGCCATAATTTAGATTTTCATTCTCTTGAATTTATATTGAAATCGGTTTAATATTTACAAGATTCTTTATGGATTTAGTCATACTTTTTCCATTGTTCAATCAAACTATTTATTGAGTTTCAATTTCAATTATTTATTGTTGAGACTGGTTTAACAATTATTATATCTTTCATACATCCAGTCATGCTTCTTCTATCGATAGATTAAACTAATTGTTGAATTTTAATCTCAATTTCACTTTATTGGCGGATTAATTACCGCCTTATGCTTGATTTATATGGTCGATATTTGATCTTGTTCCAATAAAATTGTGCGAATATATCTTAAATCTAAATTCTAGGATTACATTTGTAAATTAAATTGATTTTCACGATATATCTTCCGATTAGAGTGCCTGGATGAAAGCCTCTAATTGTATTATAAAAATGAATAATTGATATGATTGATCCAATCCAATTGAGGGAATTCCGACGCTTCACGGCTTCAAATTATTGATTTTAATTTCACGTTTCAACATTGAATTTTATTACACATTTGAGAGAACAATTCAGCCTTCTTGATCATTTAAATATTCTTCCATCTCCCTGTGGATACGACACCCCAAAACTGTGCTACAACTACCACGTTATTCTTTGGACGTAATCAAAGACCAACTGGCAGCAAAGAACCCTGTAAAATTTGTGGAATGAGCAACCATCTAGTTGATAAGTGCTTCAATCG
This sequence comes from Fraxinus americana, assembly GCA_035079005.1. NCBI lineage: Eukaryota > Viridiplantae > Streptophyta > Magnoliopsida > Lamiales > Oleaceae > Fraxinus > Fraxinus americana. The sequence goes on along the minus strand of CM068726.1, from coordinate 22,439,283 downwards.
CTATGATGATAGATACATGGGTTCTAAACCTGAGATACACTATCAGAATAACTCATCTGGACCAGCAGCCCTTATTGGCCCACCTAACATTGTTGCAGACCCTGCTTGGTTTGCAGATTCTGGAGCAAATCATCATGTAACTGGTGAGAAAGGAAATCTGTTGGAGTCACGTGAGTTTGGTGGTAAGGAGAGTCTCAAGCTTCATATTTCCCACATTGGTACAAATCACTTGAGCACACTAAATAACAAGTCAATGGCTCTCAAAAATCTGAAAAACTTGATAAGTGTCTCACAATTAACTGCTGATAATGATGTATTCATGGAGTTTCACTCTGGTTTTTATGTTTTCAAGGACAAAATGTTGAAGAAAGTGCTGCTGTAAAGGAAGCTTAAGGATGGACTATATCAATTTCAACCCCCAAGTCAAGATAGAAAGTCCTACTTTCAAGAGTCTTTTACCTAAAATAAACTAAACTCCTCTATTTTTGCTGCTAAGTCTAAGGTAATCACCAAAAATGAGTCTCAGTTAAAACTATGGCATATGAGACTTGGACTTCCATCAGGTTCTGTAATGTCACAAGTTCTCAACTCATGTAATGAAAAGTTCAATTTTAATGAAATCAGTTATTTCTGTGATGCCTGTCAACTTGGGAAATCTCATTCCTTACCTTTCAAACTTTCAAACTCTCGAGACTCAGATCCACTTGAACTCATTCACATAGATGTGTGGGGGACTGCACCCATTCAATCCACTTCAGGTTTTAGGTATTACATAATCTTCATTGATGATCACACCAGATATACCTGGATCTATCCTATGAAAGGCAAGTCTGAAGCCTTAACTCAATTCACTCAGTTTAAAAATCTAGTTGAAAACAAGTTTGAAAGGAAAATGAAGGCACTTCAGTCTATTTGGGGAGGTGGGTTTAGAGCCTTCACTAACTTAGTCGTACAGTCTGGTATTGAAATGAAAATTGCTTGCCCTCATACCTCAGCTCAAAGTGGTAGAGCTGAAAGAAAACATAGGCATATCACAGAGACTGACCTAACTCTTCTAGCTAATTCTGGCTTACCTCTACACTATTGGTGGGAAGCCTTTCACGCGGCCACATATCTTATTAATAGACTACCTACAACAATCCTCAATAAAAGATCATCCTATGAAACTTTAAATCACCAGCAAGTTGAGTACAAGTCCCTTAAATCCTTTGGATGTGCTTGTTTTCCCTGCCTTAGGCCCTATCAAGATCATAAGTTCAAATTCCTTTCCACCAAATGTGTCTATCTTGTTTTCACTAACTCACATAAAGGTCACAAGTATCTTAGTCCTACTGGTAAGATTTATATCTCAGGACATGTTGTTTTCAATGAAAATGAGTTTTCCTTCAAATCTAGTTTCCTTGATAGAAATAGTGACTTGCAAACTAAAGACACCATCATTCAGTATCTACCTTTCTACACCTTCCAAACTCTTGATCCAACACTTTAACTGATATAGTTCCTCCTGATGCTTCTCCAACAGACAGGCCTTTTAGACCTCAGCAACCTGAAATGTCTGAGAATGAGATTCGAGGAGTAAATGAAAATGAAATGAAAGGAGCTAATGGAAGTAGAATGATAAGAGAAGGCCATGCTCAAATTGAAACTCAAGAAAGAATTGCAGGTGCTGATGATGAGCAAACTGCTGAAGTAAACGGTGAGCAAAAGCAAAATGTAGCAGAGTTGAGCAGGCAGAACATTGAACACCCTATGGTTACTAGAAGTAAGGGGGTATTTTCAAACCAAAGGTTTACTCAACTCACTGCCAAGAGCACATAATAAAGCACGATGATTTTGAACCTAATGATGTGCATGAAGCTTTAGCAAGTAAGGACACGAGAAATGCAATGAAAAATGAATATAGAGCCCTCTTGAAGAACAAAAATTGGAAGCTTGTACCACCACCACTCAATCACAAAGTCATAGGAAACAAGTGGGTATTTAGAGTCAAGCGAGACATTGAAGGAAAGATGATAAAATACAAAGCATGATTGGTTGCAAAATGTTTCATTTAGACCTCATGAATTGACTATCATGAAACTTTTAGCCCTGTAATTAAAGCTTCTACCTTAAGAATTATCATCATACTTGCAGTTTCAAGAGGCTAGAGCATCAGTCAGGTAGATATCAACAATGCCTTTTTGAATGGCAAGCTGAATGAAGAGGTGTACATGAGCCAACCTACAGGTTTTGCAAATGTAGTCCTCATTATGTGTGCAAACTTGAAAAGGCTTTCTATGGATTGAAGCAAGCACCTAGGATATGGTATGACAAGCTCAAGAAAACACTTCTAGAATGGAAGTTCATAAAGTCTAAGGCAGACTGTTCCTTGTTCTTTCACATGAATCAAAGGCATGTAATTTTTTTTCTAGTATATGTTGATCATATAGCGATAACTGGTAATGATCACAAAATGTTGCAAAGCTTCATTGACAATCTGAACAAGCAGTTTGCACTAAAAGATTTGGGTGAGCTGCATCAATTTCTGGGTATTAAAGTGAGAAGGGATGAGTCAGGAATGTATCTCACCCAAACTAAGTACATAAAGGACTTGTTAAAAAGGTTTAATTTTGAGCATCTCAAGCTCTGTACAACTCCAATGTCTGTTGGCAAATACATATCTAAAGATGAAGGAGAGAAAATGGTCGATCCATCTTTGTACAGAAGTGCAATAGGAAGCTTACAATACTTGGCTCATACAAGGCCTGGCATAGCATTCTCTGTGAACAAACTCAGCCAATTTTTTGCAAAATCCCTCAGACATACACTAGAAAGCTGTCAAAAGAGTTTTCAAATACTTAAGAGAAACAATTGAACAAGGTTTATGGATCCAAAGAAGTGAAAGAATAAGCATAACAGGTTTTGCTGATGCTGATTGGGCTTCTTGCCCTGATGATAGGAGATCCACGGCTGGTTATTGCATTTACTTGGGAGATGCCTTGGTTGCTTGGTCATCTAAGAAGAAACAAGTTGTAGCAAGGTCTAGCACCAAATCTGAATATAAAGCTTTGGCTCAAGCTGCTGCAAAAATAAGTTGGATTGAATCTCTACTCAAGGAGATCAGTTTGTATCCTACTCCATTACCTACCTTGTGGTGTGACAACCTCAGTGCTAGTGCATTAGCTTGTAATCCTGTCTATCATGCTCGAACCAAACACATTGAGTTGGATGTTCATTTTGTCCGGGACAAGGTTCTTGAAGGGAATCTAATGATTCAATATATCCCCTCATTAGATCAGATAGTTGATCTATTGACTAAGCCACTAGCTCAAACCAAGTTTTTGATTCTCAAAGACAAGCTTGGAGTAAAGGACTAAACTCCAGCTTGAAGGGGGGTGTTGAAGTGTATATGTAATTGGAGTGAATTAGAGATGATGCTGATAGTTTCAGCTGATGAACGTGCACCATTGGGACCACATTACTTTTTGTTGTAACTGAAATTATTCCTTTTGGTTTTGTAGTCACATGTTTAGTTATTGCTTGGCTTGCTCCCTACTCCAAGAAGTTTGTATATATTTTGTACATTGCTCATTGAAATAAATAACAAAAGCATCACCGTTTCATCATCTTCATTGTTCATTCAGTTTATCTTCAATTTTAACTTGCAGCAGCCAAATCAACAATCTGGAGCTGGCCTAAGCAACCCTCGACCTATGCGGGCCAATTCCAATGGATAATTGATTCATATTGTTTTGTAGGATATTCACTGTGTTTATGACTGTTGAAGCAATCTAAGTTTGAGGTTATTGTACAAATTAATTCTTAGAGACATCCCACAAATATGGATCATCATATTACGTGTTCCTATATATGTTTCAAGTCTCAAATCACCAAGGGGAGAACCACTTATTAAAAGATCAAATAAAAATATGAAAACTTAGGGGGTGTTCTCTTTGTGTTTCAGTTTTGTGTTTTGTGTTTTGATTTCATTTTGTATTTTTTGTTTTAACTGTCCATTTTGAGATTGTTGAAAACGTGTTCTTTTTGTCATTTTGAAAAATTATTTTGAAAAACTCAAAATTGAAAAGGTGTTCACTTCCAAACACATTTTATTCCCGTTACTCTCTCTCTCTCTTCCTCTCGTCTCTCTCTACCTCCTTTTCCGACCACTATTTTCGCCGTCGGCACAAACATGGCAGATTGAAACTGTGGGCCCGATCTTCAATCCTGAGGCTCTCCACGAGGTCGAAGATTGACAGACATGGCAAAGAAGGTTTCTTGAATGCTTTGCGACCAGAAAATTTGCACTGTGAACTTTTTCGTCGCAGTTCCGGCCAAAGAGCTTGCTTGATCGGACTCGCAGACTCTTCTTTGGGTTCTTTGCATAATTCACAACTCTTTTTCGACATTGGTTTGTTATCCCCTTTGAGATTTGAATGGAGTTTTTGGTTTGTACATATACAGTTAAGGTTTGGACTCCACAGCCTGTAAGCCTCTTATACTGATTTTTTGGGTTAACAAAAAGTTTAAACAGCAACAAATTGCAGCCAATTTCTTCACGGCAAAATGAGGGAAGAAGAGGGAAAAAATTGATTGGAAGCAGAGGGAAGGTGTTACTGTTCCAAAATGGGCATTTCCCGTGTTTTGCCTTTTTGTCCTGTTTTTGCTTGAAAACATCCAAAATGATGTTTTGATCGTTTCGTGTTTTGTATACAAATTTTTTGTCGTTTTCAAAAACGCGTTTTCGAAAATAGGAAAGAGAACGCGTTTTCACTGTTTTGGAAAATCGAAAACAGAAAACGACCCAAAACGGTCAAAGAGAACGGCCCCTTATTTTCTCGGAGAAATCAAAGATAAGATCCAAGTGTGAAGATTTTCAAGTTTCTTGGGATTCAAGATAGAGATTGAAGATTGAAGATTGAAGAGATTTTCAAGTTTCTTGAGATTGAAGATATCTATGTCAACTTCTTATATTTTTTACTTCTTATTTTTTTGCCTAGATTATTTGTTAGGACAAATAATGTAATTAATTAATTTCTATTCACTGTTTTTGAATTCTCTTTATTAAAATATGTTTAACTGACATGATTGATTTATTCATATATTTGATATGGAAAGTTAAATTACATGATAGTGTTAAACACATAGTTATTAGACCTGACACAGACATTGGCCGGGACAAGGTATTAGGTCTCGGGTTACTGATTGAACTGGTGGATCAATGGTCGGACCAATGGGTCATTACATAAAAATCTATAAAAAATTAAAGTATAAAAAATTTTTTATGCAAAAATATATATTTTTAAATAAAGTAAAATGTTTAACCAAATTTTTATAAAAATACTTTTAGAAAACATATATATGATTCATTGAATATATATAACTTATTGCACATAAAAAATATTGAAGTACTCTACAACTCCAATGGTGAGGAACTAATTATTTTATTTAGATGTCCAATGTTTAATTAATTGGACCCCCAAAATTTTAAAAGACAATTTTGAAAATCGGTAAACCGGCCGGGTTAACTAGGTCAAAACTGTCAGTAAACTCGGTCAAAGTCGGTTTTTGATCGATTTATGTGCATTCCTATTAAATTAATCTACATGGACTGGGCAAGGGCTCGAGTCACCGATTTTTCGGCCCGACCGGCTGGTCATGGCCAGGTTTTATAACTATGATTAAACGTTAAATTGAGAGATTTCATGTTAATTTTGCTTTTCATTTCTTTTTTGGTTAAATTGAGAGATTTTCAATGATTTATGTAGTTGTCATAAGTTCTTATGCATCACTTTTATCAAACTATTACTAAGGGTAGAAATTTTATTATTGAGGGATATGTTAACTAGGACTTGATAGACGAACATAAAATACTTTTATCTTGAATTTCTTGATTGACAACACAATAATTGAACTAAACATGTATTAACCACGAGTAGAGTTAATTTATGAAATAGGGAGTTGGAACTAATTTCTGCCTCATAAAAACTTACTTTCTCCACCATTGTTAATTTTTTTATTTTAGTTGATTGGGAAAAACTCAAACCCAAATAAATGAACTCTATCATGATGAAGGTGAAATCAAAATTCAAACATCGTGGGACACTATTCTACTCATCTTATATTAATTATATACAAGAGGAAGAAGAAAAGGAAAAGGAAAGTAGGCTAAACAATTATATAACGAGACAACTATTCCGATTTCAGAATGGAAAAATACGAGAGAAGTGTCCTCAATGAAAGTTTTAATCAATTTTAGAAGTTTATACAAATGTAGGTATCATCAACTTGAATTCTAATAAATTCTTTGTAATTCTGCATATTCCCCAATAACTCATAGATGTCTATGGACTAAATTAATTGAAAGAATTTTAGTAGGATTTAGTGAATTTTTAGCTGATTTATAGCCTTATTCAGCCTCTAAAATATAGACGTTTCGTAGTTCTTTTAATGAAATTATAGCTTAATTTATCATATAATGTATTATTAGGTGAAACTCGATGAATTGAAGTTAAATTGAAGAAAGAAGCGAAAATGACAAGATCCAAAATTTGGGAACGAAAGTGTAAATATCCAAAAGTTGTGTTGGACCTCATGATGAAGATTCAAGAATGTTAGGGGTCAATAGAATGCAATTGGAAGTCAAAAATGTACAAATTAATTTTCAACTGCACAAGTATATTTCAAATTTTTCGCCCGAGATTGAGACCCATTTTTGACTTAGTAAATGATCGAATTGGAAAAATCTACCGATAGTAAAGTTGTATCCATTTGAGTTATCTTTATAATCCAATTTGAATTATCTCAATCGAATATCGGAAGAGAAAATTATGATAAAAATACTAACGGAAGTGTAGTGCGAATTTTTACCCAAAACGACAAGCCATGTATCTAGAGCGCCCTTTTTTTCCCGTTTTCAAGCCCATAAAAACTCTAAATTAGGAGAAAATATGAGGAGAAGTATAAATACAAGTTTTTAGCACTTTTGAGAGGGTTCCACACATTGATATACACAAAATACAGCTTGAGAATTGGAGAGCAAAATCAAAAAGGAGAAAAACAACAAATCAAGAGCAAGGGTTCAGAATCAAGATTGGAGGCAAGAATAGGAACTTGGTGCAAGATTAATCCACTTCTCCACATATAAATTCAAAACCCGGTGATGCACTCCAATATTGTTAATTGTTTTTCTTCATACATTATGAGTAACTAAGTTTTTCTTTAGGGTAAACAATGTAATCTTTTGCGAACATTTATTTCTTTTATTCAAGATTCAATTTTTTTTCATTATTTATGTGTTGATTTTAATTATGTATATAATGCGTTGAATTGCTTGATTAATAATTCAATGATTTTGTGAATATTTTACAAATCGAGAGGTAAGTTTTAGATTTAAATCACATATTAAAATTCGGTACTTAGTATAATATGTAGAGATATATAGACTAATTATTGCAATGAATTCTTTGAACTAATACTTTGTTTAACTAAAATTGTTTCGTATACAGATATGAGATTGAATTAGTTAAATAAGCTCAATGAGTACTCGAGAATAGTAAATTGAATACAATAGAAGAATTCGATCGAACACTATATTAGGTTATGAATCTTGAATTAATATTTAAAGATGATCGATAGATTAAATTGTTATGCTCTAATATCTATTCCATATTTGAAACTTCAATTCGATCTTTGTGTGCAATTTTGGTAATTTTAATTTGCTAGAAGTAGTTAGATAAAAAAATCCAAACAATTCACAATTCTTTGCTCGTTTTCATCAAATAGTAGTTAGAAAGCATTAAAGTCTAGTTCTAGTGGAAACGATAATCTGGACTCAAAGATCCACTATATTGCTTGTTACGATATCGTAGACTTACGATATAAAAAACGCAACAAGTTTTGGTGCCGCTGTTGAGAACTATTTATATTTATTCTTAATTTATTTTTATTTTATTGTTATTTGATTAGTTTATTTTTCTTATCTATAAATAAAGGTGTTCGTTGTATGCTACATATCCAAAGCGACGATCTTGAACCGTTTGATTCGGAAATAAAACGTAGCTTCAGACGAAGAACACAAACAATAAAAACATCAGATGTCTATAGATCAAAATATTCTTATTCCAATACAACCAATTCGACAACTTGTCGAGAGAGTAACGATACAACAAAATTAGTAAAATGAACGAGTGAAGATAAATGAAGGAAACTTACCAATCTCAATGTTCTTGATGCCTATAGCAACGCCTGCATGCTCCAGTATTGTATATTCAGATTTCGGGGTAAATAATTTTCAAATAAGAGCAGATTTGATCAATTTGACTACAAACACTTTCCAATTCTATAAATTACCTCATGAAAACCCGAATACACACATTTTTAGATTTCTTAGATTTTGTCAGAACTTCCATGCTCCAGGAGTTATTGAAAACGCTATCAAGTGCATTTATTTTCTTACATATTGAGGGATGCAGCTTTGGAGTGGTTGGATGCTTGAACATCATGGCAACATTACTACATGGGAAGAACTGACTAGAAAATTTTGCAACAAATTCTTTCATTCAACAAAAGTAAAAAAAAAAAAAATCGACTAGAAATTCAAACATTCCAACAAAGAGATGTGGAAAGTTATTTTGAGGCTTGGAACAGATTTAAAGACCTAATGAGAAAGTTTCCAAATCATGGAATTACCATACGTAATCAAGTGCAATACTTCTACACCGAACTTTCACAACTATCAAAATTTCAAGTGGATTCCAATGTTGTGGATCAATCATTAGTAAATTAGTTCAACAATGCCTAAAATTGTTCGAATTAATTGCCACTACATATTCAATGTTCTCATCAGAAAGAGTGGTACCAAAGAAGACAAGTGGAGTCTATGGACTAGACAACACAACATCTACCAATGCACAGATTGCTTCTTTAATAAAACAGGTGGAGTTACTTGTAAAATTGCAAACACGTGGAGCAAATACAGTGATGGTCAGTTCAACATGTGAGAATTGTGGGATGCTTTAACAAAATAGGTGGAGTTACATGTAAATTTTCCTAATGCAATGATGGTCAGTTCAACATGTGAAAATTGTGGGAGAAATCACGGTACAAAAAATTGCTTAATGCTTTCTTTTTCAGAGGAACAAGTAAATTTTATTCAAAATGGTTCATATATTTTCAACACATACGGGAATAATTCCCAACAAGAGAGAAGACCAAGTTTGGGGGAGATGTTTCATCAATATGTGCAGAAAATAGACAAAGTATTCCAACACATTGATACTAATTTTTAAAATCAACAGACATCTATAAGAAGTTGGAGACATGGATTGGTTAGATAGTTCAACAACTTGCATAACATCCACAAGGATCATTGCCAAGCAATACAATGACAAATCCCAAGGAAAAAAGTGATGGCAATAAGAGTAATGGAAAATGATCTAAGATTCCTATAAAAGTTAAAGCATATGTACCTCCAATTACATTTCCCCAAAGATTTCGAAAGAAGTCGATGGAGAAAAATATTCATGCTATAACTACAAGGAGTGATGTACAATTACCAGAGATTACTGCAAAAAGACTAGAAAGAAAGATGACCGGGAAGAGGTTGATGAAACTACAATGAAAGAAAAATTTGCACCATCCTCAATTGAAAATGAATAAAGTATAGAAACATCTACTATCAAGGCACCAAGTCCAGTTAAGGCTTACGTGCCTCCAATTCATTTTCCTCAAAGGTTCAAAAAGAACGAACAAGACACAAAATTTGAAAATTTTCTTGATATTCTCAAAAAGCTCCAAATCAGTATTCCGTTGATTGATGCAATATTACAAATTTCAAACTACACAAAATTTTTAAAAGAAATATGGACAAATAAAAGAAACCTCCTAGAGTTTGAAATTGTTACATTAATGGAGAAAAGTACTGCAAGAGTACAAAACAAATTGCTTTCCAAGTTGAAAGATACAATTTGCTGATTTCAATTGGAAATTATTGTGTTATTAATACATTGTGTGACACGAGTGCTAATATAAATCTTATGTCATATTATATTTATAGGGAATTGGGATTGAAAGAGTAAAATCAATATCAATAACGCTACAACTAACTAATAGAATAATTTCAAGGCCACATGGCAAAGTTGAGAATGTGCTTGTTCTCTAAAATTATATACTGCAAGTGCATGAGTCGTGTTCAAGTAATAAAGTGGACTTGTTGAGTCCGGGTTGTTGATCTCTCTTGAAATGTTTACTAAGAAATACACAACTTTAGTCAATTTAATTTTAACAATAAAAGCAAACACATAATAAAATTTGATTTTGAAAAATAAGAAAAATTAACTAAAATCTACAAAACAAGAAAACATAAATACTCGAAAATTTTGAAGGAAAACGTGGTTAGGATTCATGGTTTCGTTTAACCGTCACCTAATTAATTTTTCCACAAGCCAATTAATAAATTACTCATTTACTATGTTAAACCCGAATTTTCAAGTTTAGTTAATTACCTAATTGATTGGTTAACCTAGCTATGTCAACGAGCCGAAACTCAAGCCCGAACAAAACAGGTCCGAACTTTTTTGGGTCCGAGCTGAACCGAGCAAAAGGTCGGCAAAAAAATGAGGCTCAGCCCGAGCTTTCAGCTCAAGCCTTAGCGGGCCAAGCCGAGCCAGCCCGTGTTTTTTTTTTCAAAATTCGTTATAAATTTATAAATTTTTATAATATATTTAAAAATTGTACAATTTATACGTTTTATAAATAATAACTAAATATTAATATATATATAAAAAAACACATTTAAACTTAAAAGAAAATTTTAAAAATTAAAAAAAAAATTAATATTACTTAGTCACGGGCTGGTCTGGGCTCGAGCCGATGCCCCCAAAATGAGGCTCGGCCCGAGCAGGGCCCGGCTCAGGCTTTTTCCAGGCCGAGCCCGAGCCGACGAGCTTTTTTGCTATCCCTAGGTTAATTTACTATATCTGTATGCCGATTAAAACTAAACAATCGCATTAAATCTTTGTAAAAATAGTTCAATTGGTCATCTAAGGTTATGGGTATATCTCTATCCCCTACACAAATTTAGAGTGTTTACTATTTTGGTCTAAAATGTACAATCTTCTCTCAAAACGATGTACAAATCACTAAAAACAAGCATTTAATGGCTAAATAAATGAAAAGCATTCAACATAATAATAAATATACATGAAAACTAGCATTTTAATATTAAAATTAATTAAAGTTATGTTAAATTTCAACCATATATCCCAACACAAATAATTTAGCTGATTTTATATATGTGATAACAAAGAAGAGTATTCATACAATATATCACCAATAGAAGAAAATAATGGAAAAATAACGAGATTATAGATAAAATCTTTGTTTGGCTATCAAAAAGGGAAAAATTACATACAAGTGCACAAGTAAGAGCTAATTATTAAGAGCTCAGATAATTGGTGGATTTGAATCACTTGGTATAAATTTGATTGTTAGAGCACTTGTTATTTGGGAGAATCATCACATGAATAAATTGTTGACGTTACCGGTTAGACTAAACCAAATTAGAGTGGTATAAGGAATTGATAATGGAAACAAAATTTTAGAATTACACTTTGGAGAGAGAATGAAAGAAAACAAGTTTGGAGGTGTGTGAATCTCACGAGTGAAGAAAGGAGATAATTGACCATTTAGAGTTGGGAATTGAACCAACTTGTGAATGTACGACATTACACTTTATTCTTCACTCACACACCCGTTTTGCATTGGATAAGTGGAAGTTTAGCTATTGTATTTTGATTTTGAAATAGTTCATAAATGTAATATAATGTTCTCCATCCTAAGGCAAAACGACAAGGTAAATAACCAAGAAATTTATTTGCGTGTTTATTAAGTTAGGTTACAGTTTTGTTTGAGAACAAATAAATGTTCAAGTTTGAGAGTATTTGATAAGTGTATTTTATATACTTATCCGGGCTCTAAGTTCCGTAGTTCTTTTAATGAAATTATAATCTAATTTATTATATAATGTGTTATTAGGTTAAACTCGATAAATGGAAGTGGAATTGAAAGAAATAAGCAAAAATGACAAGATTCAAAATTTGGGGGTTAAAGTGTAAATACTCAAAAGCTGTATCAGACCTTGTGATGAAGATTCGAGAATGTTAGGGGTCAATTGGATGTAACTAGAAGTAAAAAATGAGTGAAATATGATCTAAATATTTTCACAAATTAATTTTCAACCGCACAAATATTTTCCAAATTTTTAGCTTGAGATTGAGACTCCTTTTTGACCTAATAAATGTTTGAATTGGAAAAAAAATTATATTTAGTACAGTTGTATCCCTTTGAGTTATCTTTACAATTCAAATTTGGATCTTCTCAATCGAATATCGGGAGAAAAAGTTATGATAAAAATATTAAAGGAAGTGCACTACGGATTTTTACTTGAAACAAGGCACCACCAAATTGCACAATACAGAGTTGTGGTGCCGAGGCACCTCCTGGATGTACCTAGCAAGAAAACTCTAAATTAGGATAAAACGTGATGAGAAGTATAAATGTAAGTTTTTGACACTTTTGAGAGGGTTACACACATTGAGATATATAAAATACAACTTGAGAATTGGAGAGCAAAATCAAAAGTGAGAAAAACGATAAATCAAGCGTTAGGGTTTGGAATCAAGATTGGAGGCAAGAAGAGAAATTTGGTGCAAGATTAATCCACTTTTACACATATCAATTCAAAATCCAGTTATGTACTCCAATATTATTAATTGTTTTTCTTCATACATTATGAATAACTAAGTTCTTCATTAGGGTGAACGATATACTCTTTTGAGAACCTTTATTTCTTTTATTTAAGATTCAAGTTCTTTTATTATTTATGTGTTGATTTTAATTATGTATATAATGAGTTGAATTATTTAATCACTAATTCAATGATTTTATGAATATTTTACGAATCGAGATGTGAGTTTTAGATTTAGACCACATTAAAATTCTGTAATTTAGTATAACATGTAGAATTACATATACTAATTATTGTGGTCATTAGATGAATTCTTTGAACTAATACTTCATTTAACTAAAATTAATTCGCATAAAGATATGAGATTGAATTAGTTAAATAGGCTCAATAAGATCTCGAATGGATAAATTGAATACAATAAAAGAATTCGATTGAACACTACGTTAGATTATGAATCTTGAATTAAGATTTAAAGGTGATCGGTATATGAAATTGTTATGCCCTAATATCTATTTCATATTTGAAACATCAATTCGATCTTTCATTGCAATTTTGGTAATTTGTTAGAAGTAGTTAGATAAAAAAAAATCTAAACAATTCTTGATACTTTGCTTGTAGTTAGAAATAGTAAATTAAGTATTCAAATCTAGTTCTCGTGAGAACGATAATTTGGACTCAAAGATCCACTATATTACTCGTTACGATATCGTACACTTGCGATATAAAAAACGTAACATTAGCTCATAAATATAAATACCAACTCTTTAGGAACTCTAGCCCAACGCTTCAAAATTCGATAAATTTCAAACTTACAAATATAAAGTTTGTCCATTATGAATTTAAATTGGGAGAGAATTAAATGAGGAATTAATTTCTCGTTCTTATTGTATTTTGGAATCGAATGTTTGTTATGTGAAACTAAAAGTGAAGAATGAATTAAGGTAGTGTTTGAAATGCATTATTTTCTAGGGTACTTGGAAAACTTTTTCCTTTTTCCAACAAAAGTAGTGTTTGATAGGTGAAATTTTCTCGGAAATTGGTTTTCCAATTTGCTTCCTCAGGCGCCTGTTTTCTAGGAAATTGTTGAATTTGTTTTCTTGCCTTTTTGGTGGTAAAAGATTTTCTAGCTTTTTTTTTTTTTTTTTTTTGGGAATTGGAACAAATTTTATAACCAATTGTAAAAAATTTATTTTAATGGACAATTTCCATGTAAAACAAAGCCAAACGAACACTAAATTTTGATGAAAAAATAATTTTCTTGGAAATTTTTTTTTTTGTCTTTTGTTTTTTTACTTTTTGGCAATGGAAACAAATTTTATAATCAATTGTGAAAAAATTATCACTTTAATGGACAATTTTCATGTAAAACAAAATCAAACAAACACAAAAAGATCCAAAATTTTAAAATTTTCTGGGTGAAAAATTATATCAATCAAACACACTTAATTAACAATTCCAAGGAAAACAAGTTCTAGACAATTATTTTCTCTGAAATTCATTTTCTTTCCACTCATTTTCACCGTTGCAATCAAGCAGACCCTAATTAATTATGTTTTGAAATTCTACTCACCCGCTAAACATGTCTTAAATCATGAAATATTTAGTTCATGCGCAATACTCGGTGCTATAATTAAAATAAATTTTTTTCCCAACTTGAACTGATTTCTAATTTATTGATATTTATTTGATTGATTTGGTAGATTTTTTATTTTATTTTTTAGATTGAACTAAATATGAGCCACATTATTTTGGAAAAATGTATTTTGAAATAGTAGATTGATAGAGAATGTATGGTTAAAAAAGAATGAAAAGTTATTGATATGATGAGAATTATTATTTTATTGAATAATGTGTGGTTGAAAATAAGTAGAAGAATGAAAATGAAAATTTTAATATGACTCAAACATAGGTATTTATTTGTTTGAATTACGTATGTTGACAAAATTAATTATTTTAAATAACAAAATTATGAGTTTTCCTATGTGGATTCATTCAAGTCCAATTATTCCTAATGTTCGACGGAAATGATACAGGTGTTGCGTTGTCAACATGTGTATGGTGCATTTTCTGTGTTTGTTGTGTCAAAAATTAATGAAAAATTCCCAAGTGTTTTCCCGTAAGAATTCTATTAAATTTTTTCTGTACTTGTAGCAATATTGATTCATCAAACCCTTGCATGTCATTACAAACTACAATAACCCTTACATCAACTTTGACGTATCCTTTGTTTTCAAAAAAATTGTGGGCAGAAAAAATATTTTTTTAAACTGTCCAATAGTGTATTACGACGTGATACAATCTAAACAAATGATATTAACGTGATTGTTACAAACTAACATGGATTCATTTGATTCAAGTCCATTTAGGACCCAATTGGTATAATTTTTGAAAAGTTAAAATGAGCTTTTAAGATTCAAAAGCAACTTTTGAACCAATTTGACTAATTTTATAAAAGTTTTTTTGCTAATTAAAAGAGCTTTTAAAAGTAAGTTGGTCCAATGCAATTTCTTCCAAAAGTACTTTTGAAATAGAAAGTATTTTAAAAAATTAGTTTTCAAACAAAAATTAAAGAAGTTTCTTCCAAAATGTCTTCTACAGAAAGTAAAAGCAAAAATAAAAATTATGTCAAATGGGTCTTTAATACTTTATTTGGCATGGATTCTTCATAAGGTACATTAAAAAAAAACTTTTTAATATATACACACACATACATATAGAATAAATCTTCTTATACATTAATTGGTTGACATGAAATTTGACACTCCATGTATTTTCAAAGGCAAATGGACGGGAAACTATATTTTATTTTAAAACTGTCGACTCATGCCACAACACGTGGCACAATGTCAAATTTGATATCAATGAAATTTATATATATAAGGCAGTTTGTCTTTACTTTTCATAAGTCGTTAGCTGAGCCGAGCCGAATAGCTTTATGGCTCGGCTCGGCTCGGCTAATTTTTTTTTTACAGCCGAGCCAAATGGCTCGGCTAGGCTAACTTTTTTTTTTTTTTTTATTCAATATTTTAAGTTACAGATATTCGTTTTAAGCGATTTAAAATTTGTTGGAAACGTTGAAGTGCAGTCATGATAAATAAATGATCGATAAATTTTAAATATCAAAATAATTTTACATTAATTGTCAAACGTAAAGTCGTGATTTTTATGTTTCTTTTCCATCCCTCCAATGTCCTTTTTTTCAAACTTTATTTTCCTACAATTTTTCGTTTGATTTGATATTTCACGATATGAATATCCATTTGATTGATTTCAAAATTTTTAAAAAAATTTAAAATGTGATAATAATAAATATATTGTCGATTAAGTTAAAATATAAAAATGGCTTTATGGCTCGGATCGGCTAAGCCTTTTTTTTTTTTTTTTTAACGTTTGATTAGTTTTTTTCAATTTCTTTGGTTAGTTATTTATTTTGAGTTTTTTTCCTGTTCTTTTGTTTAAAAATTGATTAGAGGTTTATGAAGTAATTGACAATGACTGTTCTATTGGGGATTCGCAAGAAGACATTTTTCGATAACTGGAGGTTGTGGTGGAAGGTGAGCCTCGATTTCTTCGATAACTGTGGGTGTGATTTTTTTCATCCCCATATTTAATGTTGTCTTGAAACATTTAGCAATTTATAAGAAAATTTTGTGTGACTAATGTTTGACATAAATATTTTTTTTTAATACATATGCTATTACATAGTCAACTATATAATGGCACGTGTCTTGCACACACTTCCCACTACTATATATAAGGGGTGTTTGAACCACATTATTTTGGAAGAATGTATTTTGGAATAGTAGATTGATGGAGAATGTGTAGATGAAAAAGAAGGAAAAATTATTGATGTGATGAAAATATTATTTTATTGAAAAATGTGTAGTGGAAAATGAGTAGAAGAATGAAAATTAAAATTTTAATATGGTTCAAAAAGAGGCATAATAAAAAGAATAATGCTATTTGCAGTCGCTCACTGCAGTAGTCGTCATATGTGGCATACATATGTCAAGTGTATATTTAATGTATTAATATGATAAAAAAATTATTATATTAATGTATCAAATAACTACATGACGTGTGTGCAACAGTGAGCCACTGTGAATAACGTTGGTCTAATAAAAATCTAGTATATTACAAATGAACATAGGCTCGGTCAACTCAATTCATAATTCCAGATTTAGAAAACCATCCAATACCCAGAAATTCAGGCTCTTGAATTTCATTTGGGGTAATTGGCGCAAAACGTCCCTACGTTTGCCTATCTCTGTGGAAAACATCCATACCTTTCATTTTTTGGTGCAAAACGTCCCTACCTTTCACTTTTCTTGCGCTGAACGTCCTTTTCACCAAATTTTTTTGTAAAATGACCAATATACCCTCATATTTAAATAAAAAAAATAAAAATAAAGAACAAATTACAGTCATACTCCCAAACTTTAAAAAAATGTACAAAACAGTCCAAAAGTCTTATTAAAACTTTAAAAATGAAAAAATAAATAAAATCTCTCCATTCATCAAATGGGTTCGTTCCAAATTTCCTGCACAAATTCATCGCTTCAGCCAGAAATTTATCCAGTCCTGGGTGCGATCGGCCAGGACCTATGGCTGGGCAAGGTGCGCCAGCTGGAGGCGCACCTAGCCCAGGTGGTCCGCCACCGGATTTTGTTCGGACGGCGCCGAAAATGCTACTTTTCTAAGACTGTCGCGCCCGTTGCAACAGGAAGAACTACAGGATTTTATGCAGTTGTTTGCTTGTGTTTTGGTTCAAATTGGTGGCATGGGTGGGGTCGTCCAAGGGTGGGGAGGTGGCCAGTGGTGAGTTCCGACCGTTTTGGTCGCCGGACGAAGAGATTCCGACATATATACGTTTTTCAGGCAGCGAACTTTGGAGACTTGTACCGGCCGGAATACTAGGAGTTATGGGGAGTTCTTAGTATGGAATTAAAGAGGAGAACAAGGCCTTTCCACCGGTACCAATGTCCAGTGGTTTGGGTGGCCATAGCTCGCCAAGATTTTGGCTCATAAGTGGCGATGTTTTGCTTCAGGCAGCGAACAGAATGCTGCATATAGATAGTTTTGCTTCATCTTTGAAAAGAAATTTCAAAATTCAAATTTTGGTAATATATACAAGGCATGGTCCCAGCAAAAGAAACTAGAAGGTGATACTGTCAAAACCCACATCACACTTGTTTTGAACGAGCAACTAAGAAATGGAGAAATCTTTAGATACGTGCCATTAGAACTTTTTTGTCTTGGATGCAGAGTCTTCTCAACAAGACACGAGATTAAATTTGGAAGAAGAATTCAATGACCCAGACTTTTTTGGATAAAGATAGGAAACAGATTTTGGGTTTTGGCTATGGTTTCAGATTCCAGTTCCTGTGATTTTTAAAAAGTGACTATGGTTTCAGACTCCAATTCCTATGAATTCAATAAATCAGTTGCTATTATTTTGAACTTTGTTGCTCCAACTCTCCAATTCGACCAACCCAGCAATTTGGGTGGGGTTGCTGTTGTGGTTGAGCGAGGAGGAGGAGGCGAGTGGACGATGGGGTTGGGGAAAGGAGAAATTTTATTTATTTTTTCATTTTTTAAGTTTTAATAAGACTTTTGGACTGTTTTGTACCTTTTTAAAAGGTTTGGGAGTATGACTGTAATTTGTTCTTTATTCTTATTTTTATTTTATTTAAATATGAGGGTATATTGGTCATTTTACAATAAAATTTGGTGAAAAGGACGTCCAGCGCAAGAAAATTGAAAGGTAAGGACGTTTTGCACCAAGAAATGAAAGGTAGGGATGTTTTCCACAGAGATAGGCAAAGATAGGGACGTTTTGCGCCAATTACCCTTTCATTTGTCTATATAAGTATATATAGAGCTTGTTTGGGAGAGATTTTTGGGGAAAGAATTGATTTTGAATAGTGATATGATGGAAAATGTGTGGTTGAAAAAGAAGAAAAAACTATTGATGTGATGGAAAATATTATTTTATTGAAAAATGTGTGGTTGAAAATGAGAATTGATTTACTATAGAAAAATTTAATCCGGTAATAGTACTGAATCAAGAAACAGTCCCAACAAGTCACGTTTAATTTTCCATTCTATATTTGGGCCAATCTCTGCCGACTTTCCAAACATTCATCAGCAAACCAAGACGTGTGTGCTTTGAACTCGGTTTGTTCTCAAATTAACCATACACAGTTACTGCTTTCTGGCCTCATAATCTGTATTTGATTCACTTTTTAGTGTCTAAATTATTTAAAATTAGTCGGAACCCATTGCGTTTTTGTCACGTTTTGATTCAATATTTTAAAAATGTTTGAATTATGGGAGAACCCACTTCACCGTCTCTTCAATTCTGGATTTCAATTCTGAAATGAGCTCAAGTGGGCCATTGTTACAGGTAGAGGATAAAGTTTATTGTTTGCTTCATTCCCCATCTTTTCTCTTTGGTTTATTATTATTATGACTTCTGAATAAATTTATATAAAAAAAAAATTATGACAGTGGTATTTTATAATTTCTTGGAGAAATTCTTTATTGGGAATTGGGATGTAAAGATTATATATATCTGGATCGTGCAGATTTGAGGCTGGCATTCATTTTGATTGCAATTTTCAATGCCTCTGAGTAAGTGTTCACTACCATGACCATCCATTTGCTTAATAAAAAGTGGGTTTAATTTGTTAGTATATGCTATTTTGATTTCGAATTTCGAACGAAGGTAGTGGTTAACTATTCATATACATATACTGCTAATGAGATTCCTATGAACTATGAAGATGCATTTTGAAAAGGCAGGTAGCTAAATATGCTGATAATTATCCAAGAACTCTCTTTTGTCTGGATCGAATTTCAGTTATTATCCTTTTCCTCTGGCCCTGTATTGGTGTCCATATAAATCAAGACAGTTGTTATCTCTGCTTTAAATTTGTATATCTAAATATAGTTGTTGTATGGGATCTTGAGTACATCTTGCTTAAACACAGATTCTCCAGTTTTCTTGGAAAAAAATTCTTATTAGCATGCTATGATTTGAACATAAACTGATATTAGTTTGTTTTGGTAATTCTTGTCATCGAAAGAACTACTATTGATCATTACCTTGTTTCAGTGCACCTTTCTACTCAATAAAAGATTGAAGTCCTAGATTAAAGGGTTGATTTAGAGATTTAAGTGACACCTTCAAGTAACTAATCATTGTTGATTAAGTTTTCTTTCCTGCGAGCGTGATAGTTACGGGGCTATGTCCTTTGAAAGTAATATGCTGCATGTGAATTTCTTAAGGGAGAATTGTACGTTGAAGGGAAAATTCAATCCCTCCATTAAAAGGTCAGTGCCAATTCACTGGGTATTTTACATTTTTCACTGAGACATCATTTTTTATGTTTTCACCAATTTTAGCTTCTGTCTCTACATGCACCTTGCCTGATAATGGTAGCTTTAATTGAACTCTTATCTAAAGTAATATGCTGCTTGTGAATTTCTTATACTTGATTGTGTTTGTATTTTATTTAATATCAAACTGAATCCTGTTAATTTCATCCCTAATATTTTTTATCTATCATATGGAAGTTATTGAGTAGCATCTTCGATCATGTTCTGCAGGTTCAATGTAGCCTTTCTAAGGTGATGTGATAGATAACAATAATATTCTCCAGTTTGTCTTCGTCCCTGTAGCAAGAATGGAAGACGCCTTTTCCCGAGTCTTGACTTTAACTTCCTTTATAACCCGTCGGTTCATTCATTTCATCGGTGAGTTTTATTCTATTACTTCTATGCTCATTAATGGAGTAACCTGTATTCTCCATAATTTCCAGCAAATTGCATCTAGTTCCCCTTTAGTCTAATTTCAAGTGTGGTGGTTTCTCTTTACGTATAACATTATTGCAGAAGATCTTTTCTTGAGAGATCTGAGTAGATGCTTAGAAGATTGGGGCATAATATCTCGTGGTCAAAATCCGGCAAGTTGCAGCGATCATAATTCTGTGTCTACGAGTTGTTCGTCTTCAAGTCATTGTGAATCCAGTGCAAGCTTAGGCATTCCTGAAAGAAGAGACTTAGATCCGGATATTTTCTTATTAAATTCAAGATTAGAAATTGGTCATAGAAGATACAAATATGGTGGTGTCCACTTCATTTTAAAAGGGTAAATTTTTTCATATGCTTTATATTCTCATCCTTTTTTGTGATGTTTTGGCAGCTGTCCATCACTGTACCTTCTCTTTGATTTAAGAATTGCCTTAACATGTTTATATTGAAATTTAGATTCTATTTACAGTCTCTCATTTTCCTGCTACAGTCCCATTTAAATTACATTTGTTGATCTGGGTTTCAGGTTGATGCTTCCTATATTTTGTTTGAGATTTGCTTGTAGGTTAGCATTGGCATCTTGTAGATTTTATTTTGGTTATCTTAGACGTGCACAAGCTCAAGTTCGGAGGTAAAAAGTATGCTTTGATCTTTAAAATTTACAACTAATGATAAAGAACTCTGGTTCAAGACTATGGCCTATTATATTTAACCTTCTTTCTGCATTTTTTAGCTTTGTATCTCGAGTATGTAAAACTTTGCATGGGTCTTCTGATGACATTGGGTGGTTGCAATGTGCTCCTGGAATGGCTCCTGTGGAGGATGGTTCAGCTAAATTTCGGGAATTGCTAAATAGCATTAGGTACCATTACCATATCTATATTTATTATACATCCAATTATTTTTTATTGTTTTTTTCCCCTTAGAATATCGATGATATTCCAAACATTTGCATATAATTTACATAGCTAACAAAAATATTTGTATGCATCTATATAAAACAATTTTCCTAAAGGTTGATTGTAGATTGTTGCTCAGTCTTCGAAGTTGAACTTGTTCTCTTCCCCAATTACGAGTGTCTTGCTACTGTTGGGTTACTGAGTATTCCCGTGTTAGCTCTAGTTTGAGAGATTGTCAAGATTGTTAGCATCACGTACGTCTTCTTTTACCTGTAGTGGCGACATGACATGAGCTCTTTCCTGAATTTCTCATACTTTAAACCTATGATGCACCGACACGAACACGTGTGTCCGACACTATACGTGTCAGATACGCCAACACACGATTTTTAAAAAAAGTACAGACACGACACGTCATCGACTCGTTGATTAAATTCTTAAAAAAAATTCATTTATATAGTATAAATTTAGTTTTATACTTGTTATTAATTTTTCTTGTTGAAATCTTTTAAATATGAGTACATATTTGTTACTTGCTAATAATTTTGAATTAACAATATATAATATTTCTAATATAAAAAGAAAAATAATTACGGTAGAGCGTCTGAGAAGTGTTAGTATCTACTCGTGTCCGACACGTGTCCGACACAGATACGCTACCCTAATTAAAGTGTCCGTGCTACAAGGCTTTAAACCTATATACGAATCTGTCCCTAAGTTAAAAGGCTTTATATTCTCTTCTGACCTTTGCCTCTGAAATTGTAGTAAGGAGATGGTTTAATAGTGTTCTCAGTGTTTAAGAGGGCTAAATCAGGCACCTGGGCGTTTTATCTCCTAAGGCAAGACAGAGTCATCATCATACGTCAATAAAATAATTTAAATACAGTAACAGCATTGATGACAGATTTTCAAAATATCCCACATTTAACAGCTACAATGTGGAAAAGGTGCCTGTTAAATGTATTTATGGAATACTCGGTTCATCAATTTACGCATGATAATTTGAAAGCTTGGATTCTGTTTACTTTTGTGTTTCAGGAATGGGCAGCACAAACTGCCTAATTCTTTTGTTTATCTGCTAATTCCAGGTTTGAATGTCTTTTGCCTTGTATTCTGAATTTGTTTTGAACATTATAATATTTTTTCTATACATACCAATACATTATCTTCTGCTTTTGATTTTCAGGGCTTTTTAGCAATCATGGTCCCTTATATTTTGTTAGCACCAAGAAGTTTTTCTCGAAGATGGGTTTAGCTTGTCATATTGCTAAAATCCACAGTGAGGTATTAAGTTTAAACACTAAACGTTTTTCTTAATATAAACTTTGCTGAAAGGGATTTGTTGCTATGGTCACTCATTCTTTTTGAAGATTCTTCTTTTTACCTGACAATTTTACTTACAGTTTACTTCTTCACAAAGCAAATGTTTTTATTTTTTGGCACCTTGTGAAGGCATCTGTTGAACAGAATGCATGGGAACTAAAGCAGTACATAGAAGAGCTATACTGGGGTTCTGGAAAACGTGTAATGCTGCTTGGTCACAGTAAAGGTGGTGTTGATGCCACAGCTGCTTTATCAATTTACTCACACGAATTAAAGGATAAAGTTGGAGGATTGGCATTGGTGCAGAGTCCTTATGGTGGTACACCTATTGCATCTGATATTCTCCGCGAAGGCCAAGTAGCTGACAAGGAAACACGTAAAATCGTGGAGTTTCTAATATGCAAACTGATTAAGGTAACATTTTCCTTTTCCCATTATCAAAAGTCATAATATGGGTTGAACCATTTAAGAAGGAAAATTACACAGCATTATGTGGAGATTAGCTTAAACCTACCACGCCACTTCACTTTAAACTAACTTGGAAAAAGATAATTATCTGGGAAATTCATTAAGGTTTTTATACTTTTGATTTTTTGAAATATTATGAGCAGGGGCGGATTTGGCAGTAGGCTGCACTTGGCTGTAGCCCACTACCCCCAAGTCCAAATCCAACAAAAATAAAACAAATTAATGGAAGATGGTTTTAATTTTAGTGCATAGCCTATCAACAAGTAACGTCACTTGGCAAGCCCAGCCTAATTCTTAAAACCAATTATTTGTTTAAATTTTTGGCCCAATTCTTAAAACTAACTTTGTTTAATTTTAGTCCAAATCCACCAAAGGCTCATTTGATTTGGGAAGCAACTGACGAAATATATATGTGAAGAAATTTTGTGGAGGAACTATAAATATGAATGTTTCTGCTATGTGAAACTTCTATCTTAAATGTTGTTCTTCCCTATTCCTCATGAAAAACTCCTTTTGTGAAATTTTTCCTATTTTTACATTGTCACGGAACACATTGTTGCCTAATATAGTAGAAATAATTCTAGGTTATCACTTCTTTTTGGAAATAAAAAAATGTAGGCAAGAAATTATGGAACTTATTTCATTTGCAACCTATGCGAGATGAGTAGGCTACTGATATCAAATTTAGTTTCTTACAATATGAATGAATTTAAGTTGGGATGGAAAATAAAGGGGTAAGAATTTATGATTTGAATATATGATTTGGGATATGAATTTATAATTTCTTACAATAGAGGGGTATGAATTTATGATTTGGGAATGAAGATTTTAAGTTCTGAGCTCTTACAATATGAATGAATTTATGATTATGGTATTATCAATTTATGTTTATGGAATATTCTCATATTGTGTTTTGGTTTTTATGCTTTTAGTTTTAGATTTTAACATGGACGAAGATCGACCTTCTGCCAAAAAAGAACCTCGTTATTTTTCTTTTCAGAGAGTGACAAATCTAAGGATAATAACTAATGTTACACTACAAATTTTTTTGATATATATGAATTTTATTCGTACATTAAATTTTTAAATTTTTTTGCCCCCCGTAACGTTGATTTCTGGCTCCGCCCCTAATTATGATGGATCACTATTTTTTCAGTATATTTTATCCTTCACATTACATGTCATGAGGTTCATGTATATATGTTAATCAAGATAATAGTTTCAAATGGTTGCACACAGCTCCTTCAGGAACTGTGTGAGTATGCTGAGTTTGATCTGTGTTCCTAGAAAATTGGATATCGTACATGAACTTGTAAAAGAAACATGATATTGAAGTGTAAAATTGCTAGATCTCCATGTATCTTTCTGTATTTTCAAATCTATATGCTGTTTTGCATGAGATCTGAACAGATTGTTTTTTTATACTTCGAGGATTTGAGAAGGCGAATATTTTTAAAATCATGAGAATTTTTACATGTAGGGTGATATAAGATCCCTGGAGGATTTGACATATGAGAAACGGAAGGAGTTCATCCGAAACCATAAACTTCCTGACAACATTCCTCTCATCTCGTTCCATTCCGAAGCAAATATTACACCTGGTGTCATCTCCACAATGTCCCACATTGCACATGCAGAACTTCCCTGGCTTCCTCATGCTGAAAATGATGTCCTTGCAGGGCAAAAAGTGCCTGTTATAGTTCCCGTTTCTGCTGCCATGGCACTCTGCGCATTCCATCTGCAACTAAGATACGGGGAGAAGAGTGATGGTCTTGTCACATGCCGTGATGCGGAAGTTCCAGGTTCAGTCGTGGTCAAACCTGACCGGAAACTCGATCATGCGTGGATGGTGTTCTCCTCTTGGAAGAGGGACCATAGTGAACCAGATGCCTGTGAAATGAGTGAAGCACTGCTGACCATGCTTGTGGAACAAGGAATCCGAAGTCACAAGTCGAAGCAATCCACAAACAGTGTATGAAGTAAGTTATTCTAAAACTTTGAATGTTTCTTTCATAGACTGCCTCGCAAACTTTTGGAGAACGAATATGAAATTTTAATAAATTTATTGTCTTACGCTACAAATTTTTTGTTGTGTGTTAATATCTTGGATATAAGTCAAGGTTGTCAAGGTAAAATTAAGTTGTGACATTGACGTCAGGTTTTCTCCATTGTTTTGATTGGTTTAAGGGTTTCTATCTCGAATCTTACTGGTTTTCCCCACCCCACAATTGGTTACCTCGAATTGTCCGAAAGGCCAGCATTTCGAGGGCCCGGCAAGGGCGATGTACCAAGTAATGAACTTAAAGGCCTCATTTTATAGGTGTGTGATACAATGAGATATTATGGGACAGGTTCAAATCTAATGTGATGGTGAACATGTGTATCAAATTTGTGAAGACCACGCGAATCAATTTCTGTGAACCAAAATGGTGAAGTAACAGCTCATAAATGTTTTGTTTTTATGGGCCAAGCAGCATATACTCTAAATGGGCCCATTAAATCAATTGTGAAGCCCACTTTAACACCTCTCTGCTAAAGTCCAAACTTCATTTAGAATTGTAGGCCAGTTTGCGCTCTCTCTCTCTCCTCTCTCTCTCTCTCTCTCATTTATTTATTTGTTCTCAATTATAAAAGGTTGAACCCCAACCTTGAGGGCCCCCCACCGACCCTGCCCTGGGCCATTGTGGAGGAGGTAAATCGCTGGATGTGCCTCCCAAGAGCCTGGGGTGAGAAACATGGACAGCGCTTGGGCTATTAACCTATGGTAACTCCCGCTTGCAACAGAAGTCAATTCCACTGCCGGGAATCGAACTACGCACTACTGGCGAGCCCTAACCGTCCTCCCCTTTGCCACTGGGAGATATGCCCTGGGGGCATTTGTTCTCAATTATAATTTAAGGTGAAGAGGGTTCGAAGGATAGGTCGGTCCATGTCCATGGCATGTACATATACTGTATTGAATGTGAAATAGCAAGCGTTTGCAAGAATATCTATACAATAATGGGTTGCAGAAGCAAGAGGTAACAATAAGTGAATTATTCACTTCTAGTGTATTCCCGACACGTTTGGTACACATTATTTATAGTAAATTGTATGTACATAGAAGATCTTGTTGAGCCAAAAGTAACACTTCAAGAAATGATATAAAAAAACTTTTTTCTTTATAGGTTATTACCACTGGCGGACCCGGGGGTCCTGGGGACACGTCCCAACTTTTGAGAATTTTTTTTTTTTTTAAAGTTATATTTGGTATCGATTTAAATCTAAATCAAAATTTAACAATTAATTTTAATAACATATTTCATGGAATTCATAACTGTTTAATTTTTATCAAAATTTACTCAAATTTTAGATTTTAATCTCTACCAAACAGGGGTAAAATCACAATAAATTTGAATTTCGATAACATGCTAATTTTAAAAATTCTCCGACGATCGTACGCTAATCAAATCTACAAATTGCTTATGTCATCTCAAAACTTATTTTGAGAACTACATTATAGACATATCGAATAGTTCAAACAGGTATCGAAAATAGTTAAAAACACGTTAAACGTGAGTCTTAAAAAAGCGTCTAACTCGCATTTTAAAAAAAAAAATATTCAATTATTTCATTAACATTTATTATTTTTACAATACAAATTTCTCAATTTCATCATTTTATTAGGAAATTTTATATGAAATATAACATTAAAAATTTTCGAAATTTTACATCCAAAAAAGTTATATCCCATGTAAATTTTCAGATGCAAAATTACTTGACTAGCAGAGTGAATGAATTGAAAGTAACACTTCGAAGTCACTAGCTATGATCTTTTTTAAGATAAATTCAGTATCAGTAAGTGAACATAGCTCTCGCAGACTTGGAAGAGTAAACGTTTAATCCATAACTTTGAGTTGCTAGTTTCATCGAATAATCACATGATTATCATAAATGCCCCCCAATGTGAATGCTCTGAAATATCTTGTTGCCGGCCTATTATTTTCAATTTTCCAATATTGAGTACTATAATTATTTATCACTTTCTGTAGGTGCGTCAGCTTTTTCATTTAATATTTGCAACACAAAAACTGCAAACAATAATTAATTACACCTATATAAACCATGTCTAAACTAGAGTAATAAATTCTCCGAATGAGTAAGAATTGGAAAATTGGGTTTGGAAAAATCACATTTTGAGCTGCCAATTTCTTTTCAATAATTTTTTTTTTTTTGAATATTCAGATAATTAGAGTTCGAAAAAACTTATTTTCGAGCTACTAGATAAGATTAGGTATGACAATCGTTAAATTCTACCACATCATGCAACTTTTCTTGAATGCGCATTTGATTTTGTATACTTAATTTTTAGTTGAGAGTGCTGCTCGTGGTGACATACACGAATGATATTTTTACTTAGCCCCATGTTTGGTGTGGATTAAAAGTTGATAAAAATTAAAGTCGAAATCAAAAATTAATTATAATCACATATTTTATGGGATCCACAGTTTTATCAAATTTTTAACTACAGATGTTATCGACTTTTATTAAAATATACTAAAAATACGATTTGTAGCTACACCAAACGGGGACTTAGCCCATGTTAGATGGCCATTATAAAGAGAAATTAGGGGAAATGATGTTTGAATAGTTTTTTTTTTTTTAATGCGTTTAAAAAGAAGGAAAAAAAAAACTTTTGGTTTACGTACAAAATATTTTATTGTATGAATGTGTGGTTGAAACTGAGTATGCGAAATAAATAGTTGTGAAATAAAAAGAGTCAAATAGGCTTAATATTAAATAAATTCATTGTGTGATAAAAAAAAAATAGAATACATTATAAATAAAATAAGTTTGTTTAGATTGTTTACCTTGATGGTTTAAAAATATACAAAATTCTTGAAATTCAGTTCATTCACAGTTAAATTATTTATTAATTTATTTTTAATATAAGGTTCTGGAATAAATTGACAAGGTAGGTGAATTTAATTCTATGGTTGGTTGGTACAATCAAATGGAAATTTGTGTTGCTATCAAATGTAAGGAATCAATAAATATTTGAGAAGAACTCTCCTTATGCTTGATGTCAATTGGTTCATGAGACATTATTGAAGTACGCACGTTTTAAGCGTACAAATAAATTTTAACAATTGACGGGAAATACATATTTATTAGGTGCAGTCTCGATCCTTCAAACGAGAATATTTAACTTTAAGACAAGAATATGAAAATTAATCTTCTTCAAATTTCTCTATCGAGAAACATCTTTCTTCATTTGTAACTTAAAATTACTCTTGTGATGAGATAAAAGGAAAATTTTCATTCATTTAATTGTGCAAATGGTAAAAATTTTGTTTTATTGGGCTTTAGTGGATAATTTGCATGAAAAATGGTCAATTGTTTCAAAGGGCCTTTTTAAAAATATTTTTCCTTTAAAAAACATTTTTGATAAATATTTGTTATTGTTGTCCCTACTTTAATCTATTGACCTCATTAAATGCATACCTTGAAATTTGTCAGTAATTTCTTTAATTTATTTACTCATCTCTATATGGCAAAAGGTAATTAAAGATTTTTAGATTTGCAGAATAGAACATGAGATTTCTAGAAAGGCATGTAATGGGGTCAAAAATTCAATTCACATATTGTGACCTCAATGAGACTACATAACATTACTCAACAAGAGTATTGTTACTTAATTCTACAAAAAATTATTATTCATCTCATTATAACGTAAAATAATGGGGGCCAAACGGGCAATTCGTTCTTTTTTCTTCTCAATGTAGACATATATATTGGACGAAATTGTACGACGTACACACACTTGATAGATAATACGTGTTTATATTTAACCCTCTCGAAATATATATTATTTTTTGTTTTTCAACCACAAATTTTTCAATAAAATAATATTACACGCAAACATTTTAAGGTAAGTTTTTCTTAAAATAATTATTTTGTAATTTTTTGGTTCTAAAAGGTAAGTTTTTGTTACATGAAAGGGGTATCATTTTAAGTTTTTTTTTTTTAATTGGTGTCAGTAAATTTTTTTAATTGCATGAAAGGGACATCATTTTAAACTGTCGTACAGGACACCCAACATCTCAGAGCCAACCTTGTACGTGCTACACAAAAGTAATTAAGAATAATGTGAGATCGAAAAGATAATTCACTATGTTCTGCCTTTTCGTATCGTGTTTAATCATCCAATTGAAAAGTGGTATGCACGAATGTGTATTAATGCTTGTGAATCTATTTATTGCACTCAGTCCGTTTAGCCACCATTAAATTATAATTCATTTTTTTTTTTCAATTCTTATCAATTACACATTTTTCAATAATAGTATACGTAAACTAAAAAACTTTTATTTTTTTTAATTACGTATTCTCTAAAAAATTATTATTCCTCTCGTTAAAATGGGGACAAGGGCCAAACGGGCACCTCGCTTTTTTCTTCTTCTTCTTTTCAATATAGACACATGTATTGGACGAAATTGTACGACGTACACACTTGATAGATAATACGTGTTTTTATTTAGCCTTCGTTTGATTCTCATTATTCCCAAAATATATTTTTTTTCATTTTTTTCAACCACAATTTTTCAATAAAATAATATTACACATGAACACAAAAAAAAAAATATTTCTTTTAATCACATATTATCTATCAATCTGTTATTTCAAAATACATTTTTAAAATAAAAATAGGGCTCAAACAGACACTTAGTATCTAGATATAAGCGTAAAATACAAATTTTATATTAATTATCGAACTTTACTTTATTTTAAAATAATCACTAAATATGATTTTCATTCAATTTGATCAGTTAGTTAAAAATCCAAAATTTTCTAATAAAAATATTCAACGTGAAAGACTTCTACATTGACGCCACTTCATATTACCGTCTTTCATGCCTAAAATATGGTGGATAGACAGCCTACTAATCCATGCATATTTTGGTAAATACTCATTCAAATACCTTTTACTTTGCCCATTGTTTGTCTCCATTCGGTCGTGGTCATATATATATATATATATTTTTTTTTTGATATCCAGGTATCCTAACTTACACTAGACTATATCCTGGACCACCCATCCCCGGCCCCTCAGTGATGGGTGGAGGTTAATCGCGGGATATGCCCAAATTGACCAGGGTCTGTGCGCCCTTTATACTCCTGACCCCAAGGGAGCCTTCCTCTATGGATATTACATCACCAAGTTGCTCTAGCCAAATTGAGTATTACAACACTCAGCTGCTCCATTCAGGAATCGAACTCCCCACCCTGAGGTTGCAAGCCCAGCAGTGCCCATCCTTTGTCAACTTGGATGTGCCCCGGGGGGCCGTGGTCATATATATTAGTTATATGGTACATAGTTTAACAGTCAAAACATTTTGCTCTAATTGTTTAGAGGTTATTTGATAAAGTTTTCGATAAAAAATTTAGTAGATTTTTTTGATAAATGTCGATGTTAATTGAAAATTAATAAAAATCATATTTTTAGTAGATTTTGATAGAAAATTATGATATATATGGTTGAAAAGTTGTGAATTTCATATATGATTAAAATTAATTGTAAAATTTAACTTATTTTTTAAATCAAACTTTTTTAACTGAACCAAACAAAAAAAAAAAAAGTATTAAATATGACTATACAATAAATAATAAAAAAGTCAAGAGTTTACTAATAGGTTTTGATAAAATTTAATGAAACGTATGATTGAAAGATTGATAAAAAGAATGAATCCCATAAATTAAATGATTGAAATTAATTACTAATTTTAATAGATTTTTATCAACTTTTTAATTAAACCAAACGGGGTATAATGTACCCATTCAATCCAACCTTTTTCATTCCTTTCCCGCTCTATAAATTACTAAGTGATTGGAATCATTTTTTTTTATGATAACTGTGGATGCTCGGATCAACTTACTCGCATCTCGATTAATTTCATGGGATCCTGAAATTTACAGTCGGATACTCATCTCAGTGGCCTTAAAGGGACTCGAACTGGTGACCATTAGGGAGCAAACCCAATGCCGACCAATTGGAATCATGTTACAGCGACATAATAAATGACATAATATCACGTGACGTTCTATAATTGAATTATTTAAAATACAGTAATATTTTTCATCAAATCACAAAATGCCACACACTCTTAAGTGAAACAATCAGAATTTGTCCGTTGATGTGGAATTTTCATACTGAATTATTGCATAGTGATCTGTATTTCTACTGTTTCTCCCTCCCTGTGTGTGCTTTGTCTCTTCTTATCAAGAAAATAATATTTTTATATATCTCTCAATCTAAACACACACACGAACGCAAATGCACATATAAATATATCTTTCTTCAACACTTCACATGCTTCTTCTAGCCTTCTCCTCTCTCTCTCTCTCTCTCTCTCTCTGTATGTGTATGATTGTATGAATAACATTTGATTGATGAGTTTAACAATGGCTGAGTCAAGTAGCCATTCAAAATCTTCACGCACGAAGCGAAGCAGAGACGAAGAAATAATCAATGGCGAAAAGAGGAACAAAACTGGTAATAATAATAGTAGCAAGCATCCGGTTTACAGAGGAGTGAGAATGAGGGCATGGGGAAAATGGGTTTCTGAAATACGGGAGCCCCGAAAGAAATCTCGGATCTGGCTCGGAACCTTCGCCAACCCGGAAATGGCGGCTCGAGCTCACGATGTAGCAGCTCTAGCCATCAAAGGCAAGAACGCCATTTTAAACTTCCCCGAAATCTCACACTTGCTGCCTCGGCCAGACACGTGCTCTCCACGCGACGTCCAGGCCGCTGCATCCAAGGCAGCTAACATGGACAAAGTGCCGGAGGTAGTGACTTCACCTTTACCTTCGATGGCGTCATCTTCCTCCTCTACGTCACTCGTCTCGACCGTAACGTCGTTACAGTCCGAGGAGGAAAGTGGGGAGGAACAAGCCCAAGAAGAGCTTAGCGAGATAGTGGAGTTGCCGAGTTTGGAGTCGAGTTACGAGGACTCTGTGGTGGCGCATCGGGTGGCGGATTTCGTCTTCGCGGAGGATGTGGGGTGGGACGACTACAATCACCAGTGGTTGGTCAAAGATTGTGGGTTTTTTGGAGATTTTCATATGATTTCCGGTAATTTTCATTGTTGACAAATATTTGAGAAAATTGTTGTTGTGTTTTGCCTATAAAATCCCTTTTCCTTTTTCAATTTTGACCATTTAGGATTTATCTTTTTTTTTTTTTAATTATGTTAAAATATATACTGTTGAGTTGTGCTCTATCTGGTTCTTTCTACCACGATGGATGTCATTGTCTTGTTTGTTGGTTTGATTAAGATGATAATTTTTACTTAATTAATCCATTTTACTTTTGCATTATTAGGAACATTAATTGCTCTAGCTACTTGACATTTTCCCTTTTTCTTTTCAAATAATTCGTTTTATTCTCTTCACTTTTAGGATCTGTTTGATATGCAAATGTGGAAAGGAATTCTAATTTCATGTTAGTTAAAAAATAAAAATTCATCTAACCAATAAGAATTCATTTTTCATGAAAACAAAGACAATGTAGCTTAAAGTGGTTTCCTTGAAATTCGGTTTTCATTTTTACGTTGCAATCAAACGGTCAAAGTGAAATTCGTTTTGTCTCGAATGTGACATTTTTCATGAAATTCGTTGCAATCAATCAATTTGGCCCTTAAAGCCAATTCTCAACTTTGTTCTCTCTCTCTCTCTCTCTCTCTCTCTAATGTATTTTAAGTAATTCAACTAGCAATGTAAAATTTAAAAAAACATGATTTAAAAAGAATGTATGTTCCATCACTCTTCTATGTCATTTTTAATGAGATATTGAAGGTTAAGGCTTTTTAGGAGAAATTTATTCAAGATCAAGATGAAAAATAAACATCCTTTTAAGTTAATTTTTTGGGGGTCAAAATAGCCTTCTTATTGTTTAAAAGAATTTTGAAAATATCATTTTTACTCCTACTAAGAAAATACTTTATTGAGTTGACGAGCATTGAAGAGAAGCAAAATCATTTAATTCAAAAATTCAATCTATTTAACACCGTAGGATTGTTTTTTTCACTTTACAGTTTCGAACAATGCGAATGTCAAAATTGTAAGAGACTTAAACTTAATATTCCTTTGACTTTAAGATGAAACTCGTGAGCGAATTTTACTTCCACATTGTCGATTTTTAGCAGGTGAGGATCCAATCTCACAACGCTTAAAAATGAGGAGCCATTTTCATATTATCTTAAAAAATTAGGAGTCCCGCACTAATTTTCCCTTTTCGTTCTGTGGGGGTGGGGAGTCTACTCCGACTGCTAGCCAGGCTCATTCATTCAACTAGCAATGTAAAATTAAAAGCTGTTAATTTTTAATTATGAGTCATAATTGATATTGACACATATGAGATCGTCAAATGTTTGGTAATTCCTCTATTCAATCTTTTTCCTTCTTCTTTTTGCTAATTATGATTTTACGTATATGGACAATTCCTCAATATTTTCTTCATTTGCAGCAAAATATTTTCTTTGTGCGTCGGTAAAAAAATAAAAAACACATTCTTGCACGATTCACATCCTCTATTTAAAAAAAAAAATTTAATTGGTTTAATTAATTAATTTGATTAAGAATGATCTTTGCTCAATAATTTTACAAATAAAGCATCCTATAGTTGTAGACAAATAAGTCAAAACACTATTATATGAAAACGATTTGGAGAGTTTGTTGAAATTTCATGTCACGTTTAAGTCTTAAATAATTTAATTTGACAAAACAATTATGATTTTTAATACGCAACCCTTCTTATTAATTAATAATAATTGCAGAATTATTGTACTTTTTCTTCTCTTGGCCATATATACGTGATCTTGCAATGATATAATAATAAAAAATTAAAAATTAAATTGGAGCAAATCAAGATCTTTTGGAAATAAATATTAGGGCCCAACTATTTTTTTTTTTTTTTTGGGTCAAGATGGGAAATATCCAATAATATTCCTTATATATTTTATTAAAAGAATTTTAAATTACATATTAATTAATATCCATTTAGTGTT
Organism: Fraxinus americana; assembly: GCA_035079005.1. NCBI lineage: Eukaryota > Viridiplantae > Streptophyta > Magnoliopsida > Lamiales > Oleaceae > Fraxinus > Fraxinus americana. The sequence goes on along the minus strand of CM068726.1, from coordinate 22,405,006 downwards.
GTTCCACTAGGGGACTTCATGAACAACAAACCGATTGAATTGGTAGGTAGTCTTCCTAAGGAAGTGTACAAAATGGTTGCCTGCAAATTGTAATTCTTAATTTTGCTCAAATAAATAAAATTTTAGTCACAAACTCATCTATAAAATGAGATAAAAATTAATATTTCTATATGTAATGTCCTACTACTATTTACTATTGAATCATATATATATATATATATATATATATATATATATATATATATATATATATATATATATATATATGACCATGTTTGATCGACATTCTTAAAAAAATGAATTCTTTCGATACTCATTTTTAATCACACAATTTTCAATAAAATAACATTACATGCAAATTCAAAACTTTTCCTTCTATTTTAAACATATATTTTCTATCACATTACTATTTAAAATATATTCTTTCCTTAAGAATGTGCATCAAATAGGAGCTTATGTTGTATGTATGTATGTATGTAATTTCTATTTTTTTGGAATGACATTTAGATAATATTGCGGCGATATACATATCGAAGTTTATACGTTGAAAAGAAAATAAACACACATATATATGGATTATCAACTTCATACATTAGTGGGGGATTAAAATTACAATTTTAGTGGATTGTGATAGAAGTTTTTGAAATGTGTGGTTAAAAAGATGTTGGACACATGAAATATGTGGTTAATATTGATTGTTTGACTTTGACTTGAATTAAAATTAGATTTTAATCCGGCCAAAACACGCCCTATTTTTCACGAAGTATATCAACTATTTGATATGTTGAAATCAATTGAATATGACTATGTCAAGATTTATCATGTGAACATTAAATGATCAAATGATAGAAATGCGTTTCCCGACTTGAAAGGTAAAATTGTCAGAAAAAATTTCCTTCATTTTAGAGCAAACCAAATGGTTACATTGACTTTCATGTAAAAATATGAATAGGGTTATGAAGCATATTCCTTTACTTCTATGCAACCCGTCGTCACGTGTCATGTGGTAATTTAATGTACAAATAAAAAAAATTTGTTTGCTAGGAGCAAGCGTGTCACAAATAATATATTGAGAACACGAGTACCAAACTTCCAAAAAAAAAAAAAAAATTTGGTTGGCGGAATTTATCCTTTTTTAAATGGGAAAAAATGATTTGACTTCAATCATCTGTCAAACATGTCAAAAAAAAAAAAAATCACTTGAAAAATAGAGTGTTAAGACTTGACAAGAAGTTTATGTTTAACCGTGTAAATTATGCCGCTAGTTTTCAATCTATGGCTCTTGTAGCTTCTTAGCTCTCTGTAGCATTGTTGATCGATTTAGTAGACATTTTCGATTATTTGATGTTAAAAGAAACAATAGAAAAAGAAAAAGAATTATGACCCTATCAAGTATCAACACAGCTGTGGGATGAGATGAGATAAGAGTATTGCTCTTCTTTTCTTGCATTTCATGATTTAATTTATACATTTCTCGATAAATTCTCTTATTTTTATGACATAAAAAATTTATTTTTCCCATCTGTGTCTATTTATTCGTTATGTCAGTGTACCTCATCTTCATTGCAAGCTCACATACAGCAATTAATACAGCCAAGGAACTCTCTAACATGTTATTTTTTAGTATTTTATTTGGTTGGAAAGAGTGAAACCTTAAAAATTATCTAGTCGATTACAACGGTGAAAATAACAAGTACTACAAGGGAGGGAAGGGTTGAATAGTGGCGAGTGTAGGACTATTCGATAAGTAAGATAAAAAGAGAATAGGTAGGGCTTTTTAGACTTGATCGATCGCAAGTCCCACGTGTGGTATAAAGTTTTATAATGTACAACATTTATCATTTTTGTCAACTTTGAGAGTAAGTTGTGGAAAATGGCATGTTGACTGGAGCATATTTTCACATTAATCTTTGACCCATTAATGCAATTTAAAAAAAAATTAAAACATAACATTTACAAACAAAAAGTCAAAAATACCCTTGACATTTCCTCCCAAACCAACGACCAAAGCATTTCACAGTCAATCCCGACCCTACAATGAACCAAACCAACAACCAAAGTCACCGGCGCCAACAACCACACAGAACAACCCAATCACCGACGAAAGAGAATGTTAGTTTTTGTGAATATAAAATAGATTTTGAAGTTTTCCTCGTAGTAGGATGAATTTGATAAATGCCTACATTTATTTAGTTTATCCTCATTTATATGCATATATAGGTAGAGATGCTTGAGATATAAGTGTTTGTGGTGTAAAAAATGTGTGATTTGGGTGTTTTTGGATGTCTAAATCGTCGAAAATGACGATTTTCGACGATTGAGAGGCTGATTGTTAAACAGTCGACCGTTAACAGACGGCGATGACAACTGTTAACACTCGGGTGACTGTTGCAGTCACGAGCTGACTATTAGACTGTTAATAGTCAGCTCATGACTATTAATGGGCCGAGTGTAATACAGTCGACCCGACCCTTTTTTAACATTTTTGAATAATTTAATTTTCTAATAATAAATAATTTTTTTATTTAATTTTTTTACAGTTAATTTTTTTGGTTAATTTAATTAAATAATATTTATATTCTTTATTTGATTAAATAATATTTATATTTTTTATTTAATTTTAATAATTCGTTTTGTTTAAAATATATATATATATATATATATATATATATATATATATATATATATAAAGAATTTGAAATTGATAATTATTAAAGTTGACAGTAATCGGTCCCATAACCTTATATCCTGACCATTCCCCCAGCTTTAAAGGACTGATTACCTACTCATCATCCATGGACTTACATTTGCTGCCAAAGAGTTTCGAACCCTCGCCACTGGGATCGCAAGCCTTTCAACTTGGCTCTGATACCATTTGACTACTGAAAACATATGTTAACAGTAATCGGTCCCATAACCTTATTTCCTGACCAATATATATATATATATATATATATATATATATATATATATATATATATATATATAATTAAATAAAGAATTTGAAATTGATAATTACTAAAATGGAATATTCTTTTTTAATGAATTAGCAAATTCTTTTTTTTTTCTTTTAATTTTTTAATTTAAAATTCTTTAATTATATATTTATTGTAAACAAATCGTTAATTTTTTCAAATTTAATTAAATAATATTTATATTCTTTATTTAATTTTCATAATTCCATTTTTTAAAATTATTTATCTATATATATATAACTAAATGAAGAACTTGAAATTGATAAGTCCTAAAATTAAATATTATTTTTTAACGAATTAGCAAATTCCTTTTTTTTTTCTTTTAATTTTTTAAATTTAAAATTCTTTAATTAAATATGCATTGTAAACAAATCGTTCATTTTTTCAAATTTAATTAAATAATATTTATATTCTTTATTTAATTTTAATAATTTCATTTTGTTTAAAATATTTATATATATATATATTTAAATAAATAATTTGAAATTGATAATTACTAAAATTAAATATTCTTTTTTCTTTTCCATTTTTTTGGTGCCCTTTAATTAAACAATATTTATTTTTAATTTGACTTATTTCAATTTTAATTTAAAAAACTTTATTGAAACTTTTTGTTTCATTTTTGTCCGTAATTCATTTAATTTTTTATTAGTATCGGTGTAAAATAAATTTTTGTCTTGCGTATACTAGTTACAATTTGGTTCGCTTAATTTTTTTTGTTATTATGTTTCTATTGTACAATGTTTTCTAATATTTGAATTTTTGCAGGATGGATTCCATCTCGATACAAAGTTGACACAGATGCCGGGGAAAGCTACTTGGAATAGTAGCTTTGACAGTTTCAGTACCATGCTGGAGTTGTTAGATGATCATCAGCACACACTATTTTACGACAGTCCTTCATCTGGCCCTTACATGAGTTGAGGGAGGTGCAGTACTCGAGACAGATCATCGACTCACTACTATGTCGGCTACCCAAGCCACTAGACGGTGATCCCTTCCACTTCGACCTCGGGGCGGGTCGCTACTTTCGCCTTATTTGAGTTTGCCCTAGTGACTGAACTAAAGATTAGGGCGATGCAATAGCTCTTGATGGTACTTAGAAGAGTAGTAGACTGTATGATGCTTATTTCTAGGGATGGAAACGGGGCGGGTATGGGACGGGTTGACCATTCCCACCCCCGTCTTGTTGGGTTTTTTTGTTACCTTACAATATCCTCATACCCGGTTAAAGCGGGACGGGACGGGACGGGTTCGAGGTAGGATCGGGGCGGGGCGGGGCAAGTCTTTTGCCCCATTTATCGTCCCATTTATTTTTTTCTTTTTATTATTTATTTATTTTGTTATTTATTTTTTATGTCTTTAGTTAGTAAATATTATTACTTTTTTACCTATTTATTAATAACAACTTATGTTCTCTTAAATAATGATGATAAATATATTATTTTTGTTTGATAAAAAACTTAAACTTGAAATTAATTTTAAACGGGGTGGGTAACGGGGCGGGAACTATGTTTCCCGTAATGACCCTCGTCCCGTCCCATAGTTAGGTGGGTAATCCTCGCCCCATTCTGGGAGGGACCCGGGATTTTTTTCCAACCCTACTTATTTCCAAGGACGGGACAGTGCTTCGTCGCAGCTGGTTGAAGCAATCAAGGGATGCGACCAGATGTTAGACAGACGGAAACTTGGACTGGTCTACATCTTTGAGAGCATGTTGCGATGTCACCACAAGAAGACTGCGATCGACTTGTTCCATCTCGGAGATCGTCGATGATCTTGATGTCGTCAACACCTATCCGTGGGCCCAAAGATGTTTTAATGGCATGGTACATGTCTTTGCTAGATCTCACTCAAAGCCCGAGGAGGCTGTGCGTAAGTATGATACATACGGATTGCCCTTGACAGTGCAGGTAAATGTTTGATATAATTAACTTTAAAATATTTTTTCTATAATAAATATGTATATAATAACTGTATTTGTTGCAGATTTGGACATATGAGACCGTCCCCCTTTTGGGTACCCGTTTTGCCACGCGATAGGAGTCACGCTACCCTCGGATGCATCATTGGTGAGCATCCCGAGCGGTCGGATGTCCATCGAGCAAACATTTAGCAGCTCTCATCGACGACCCTCAGAAGAATATTATACATTTGCAATTTATATTTCACGTGCTTTCAAAAACTCATCACATGTTCATTAACTAGTTGAAATGTCAATATATCAGCTTAAAGTCATCACTGAACTAATGCCATCGATAGAGGAGGAGGGTCAAGGATTTGTGCGTGAGTTAGCTGTTCAGCACACTTCAGACGACCGGGGTGTTCGATTCGATCATGGACTGAGATTGGGCACGTGAACTGAATATAATTAATGTTTATTATTGGCTTGTATGAGCTAGCAATTATTAATTAATTTAATAATTTTTAATATTATTGTTTGTGTAGGGGTGCGGTCCAGTTAATTGACGATCGTCTTTGTCGAGGGCATCACCTCCTCTCCCCGTCCAGACACCTCCCCCGTGGAGCTCCTGCACATAGTCAGAGCCATGATTTCGATGATCTATATGCCCGGCTGATTGGATTCTTAGCAGAGGAGGTAGGAGCGCTACGACGAGAGTTGGTAAGAAGGGTCGACGATCTGGGAAATAAAATAAAAGGTATTGACGTTTTTTTACAATAATAGTGAAAAGTAGGGACATTATGTGCTAATTACCCTTTTAATAATTTACTTGGGATTCATGCTTTTCAAAAAAATTTTGGAACTATAATTGCAATTAGTTTTTCTTTTTCCTTTTGTTTTATTTAAAGAGAATGATATATTTGTCATTTCATAAATTTTAATTGAGAAAATGGATGAAAATGACCCTTTGCGCAATAAAATATGGAAATAAGGGTGAAAATGTCAAAAAAAAAAAAAAGTAAAGACGTTTTCCACAATAATAATGAAAGGTGTGGACGTTATGTGACAATTACCCATGCTTGAACCATCAAATTAAAGTTAACATTATACAAAATATTTATTGTTTTGACAAGCCAATGATGAATTTTGCCCACCTTACGGATGTTAAATAGATATAGATTATTACTTAATGCAATTTTATATTTATTTTTGAATTTCATTGTTACTCCTCCAAATAAAACTCGAATTCAAATTAACGGCTTGATAAATTTTCACTTTTATTCAAATGATGTAACATACTCAATGAATATCTCGTTTAAATTTTTTTGTAGCACATTCCACAGGGTATCCATTCTTGCTACATCGAACTAATTTTTTTTTCAGTTCGAACGCCCTGTATATTCTCCTAGCCACTGTTCGATTTTGCTAAAAATCAATTTTTAAGTAGATTTTGATAAATGTTGATGATATCTGTGATTGAAAAGTTAATAAAAATTATGAGTAATATGAAATGTGTGATTAAAATTATTTATATGCTTTTGACTTAAAATTTTATTAACTTTTTTAACTAAAACTTAGTGTGGTCCAATTATACGTGCTGTTGACAGCCAATTGAATAACAGTTATTATGAATATAGACCAATCACAGTGGTACTTTTAATTCATGGGTTGACATTTTGGAATTAAACATTTATATTTAATTTTTAATTAAAATAAAGAAAAATGATATGGTACATAATCCCATACTAATTTTTTGGACAATCATCACCGTCAATTTGCAAATCTCAGTGAATTTGGCCGACCTTCTATCGATTTTCGATTCTTAATTTTTGTTTAATAGTTCACAGCATAGTTCTTGATACTCCTCCATGTTTCTTGAAGCCAAGCTTAAGCATAAATCACGTGATTTGATTAAATAATTGCAATTAATTAATCATTAAATTCGATGCAAAACCAATAAGATTTGTTGTTGAATTCCTAGTTGCATATTAAAGTAATTAACCAATGATTTAGATTCAAATTAATCAACAAATCATTCTCTTACATTAATTTATATGAGATTATCGTACAGATCCGAATGGAAACGCAAGTAAATAATGATAAATGTTTCCTATTCCGATGTGTACGCGCTTTTACTGGCTCTATTTGATCGGTCGAGGTTGCTTGTATTAGCAAGTTAATGATGAATAGTTTATAATTTAGAATTATAATGAATCACTTTAAAGTTTTGAGTTTTATTTCAAGGGTTGTTAGACAATTATAAAAATTATAGTCAAGACGATTATTATATTCTCTATATAGTAATTGAACTCTTTCTAATTTTCATGACATTTGATTAAGAGTCATCCAACAATATGTCGGTGGAATATCTTCATGGTGAAGAAGTAGACCTAGGAAAAGTTGGAGATAAAAGCAAGAACCTTTGGAGATGAAGAAACTTGGTTCCAGAGCACGATATTTGTTTTTAGGGTTATGCTATGGGTACATAACCCACAACATAACCCTTAACATAAGGGGCACATGGCGCCTCTCCATTGGAGGGGCGCCTCGGCCCACATGTGGGCCTAGGCCCCCCTCCAATGGAGAGGCGCCATGTGGCCCTTATGTGAATTTTTATGGGAAATGCTATGTACCAATAGCATTTCCATTGTTTTTATTATACTGGTGATTCAAACGAGAAAGCAAAGACACATTCAGAACATAATGGAACCCAGATGTCGGTTCATTGTGCACTGACAAAAACAATTCAAACACTAAGAAGTACATATGACAATTTTCCCCGCTCCGCCCCGTCCCCACAAGGCCCCACCCTGAATGGGTGGCGGGGTGGGTTTCGCCTCCCCTTCTCGGGTCGCGGATGCCCCGCCCCGAACTTAGGTCCAGAGCACGATACTAAGTTAATTTCCTGAATGAGTGGCGGGGCGAGGAAGGGGACTGGCGAGGAAGGGTCCTGCTCCGCCCCGCCCCGTTGCCATCACTACTAAGAAGAATAGAAACCAAACTTGAGAAGTTTATTTTCTATATTTCCGAATGTTTTGGATACAAACAAAACTTTAAAGAAAATTTCATGAAAATATGCAAGAAAAAGTAAAAAAGGAAAAAGATAAAAGGCAATATCAATTTCATGCCATGCTCTCAATCAAAGAAATCTTGAATTTACACAATAGATTCTATTTACACCACTTTCCAATAAGTTGTAACACTTCGAAGGAACCTTTTAAGTTTGTAATATCACTTATATAACGAAAAAAAACTAAGAAATGAACGAGAAAAGCCAATATTTAGATATGTCAACCACCTAACATGGCGCAGCGGCGCGGCTAAGCTAAATGGCCTTTGCGGTCATCTGTTGTCTAAGGATGGCAGCGGAACTGGGTGGGGCGGGGCGGGGGGCCCTCCTATCTCCCCATCCCGCTAAGAAACTTCCCGCCCCGTTACCTGTTTAAGGCAAGGCGGGCGGGAGTGGGTCATTTCCCTGTTTATTCACCATTTAAATTTTTTTGTTTTTGATAAGTTGATATAGGTTTTCATCTCTATTCGATGTGAGATTTTTATTCCTTAACATGTCCCGCAAGATGGTGGGGGCATTTGTGCAGACCATTCTTGAAATTCGTGTGCTCATTTGTTAACAACCAATCTTGAAATCCGTACGCTCATTTTTTTGAATCTTAATTGGATCGAATTGCTCATTAAAGTTTAATGGGCTCTGATATCATATTAAAATTTATGATTTCATCTTAAAAGGATGACTTTTTAAAGAAAAACAACTCAATCATTTATAAGTTGATTCATATTTTTATCTTTATTCGATGTGAAATTTTTATCCCTTAACAATTAATGCAATATCATCTTCATTTTTAGTTGCACAACTTAACACAGGATTGAATCACGTCATTATAATAAATTGCCGACGACTATAATCTCATGGGTACAAAATAGAAATAGCAACAGTTTCTTTGTGTGGGGTCGGGTCTTGTCTTCTTTTCATCAATGAAAGACTGGCCGACTGAAGGTCTTATATCCATGGGGCTCATGGTCCTAGTAACCTTTCACAGGCAACTTTCCGCCTTAATTCTTTCTTCAAAATTTGCGGTTCTGAAAACGTTTGACGAAATGGTTGAAAGCCCAAAATCAGAGGATGTTCCATCAAATGCTATATCCTCCACAAATGTTGTTTTCAGCAATGAATGAAATGTTTCAACATTGTTAAGTTGTTGTCTTGAGAGGAGAGGAAGATATAAAATGATTTTGTATTTTTACACTCAACTAAACATATTGTTAGGGTTAGGATCGGATTCTATTGATCTTATTTGATAATTAATTGATATTCAGTAGAGTATGCTAAAATTTTTATGACATCCGATCACGTTATTTGAATAAGCTCTGGAATCACTTATCAAGATTGATTTCAACGATTTTGTCTAAAAATCAATGAATTTTGCTGTTTGTACAGGAAAAAAACAGTCAAAAGAAGTGAACGAAATGATATGGAGAGAAAAAGTGGATGAAAAAAAATAACTGTGTTTTAGAATGATAAATGATAGAGTGACATATGACATTATGTAAGTCTTAACACACATGTAGTATAGTCCAAAATCAATTGATAGTCAATGAGAGCATATTAAACTTTTTATAGTATTCGACCACCATCATTCGAGTGACCAACACATGAGCGAGTAACCCTCTTTCTTTTCTTCCCTTCCCCTTCCATCTAAAACCCTTAGATCTGGATTCTAAAGTTTCCGCAAGCAAAAAGGCATATTTCAGTGTAAAGTTTTATCATGCGCAAGAGCTCTGCTTAAGCGTTCGACATGTAGTTAGCTTAAAACATGCTCCATAGGTTGGTCCAAAGGACAAGAGGCTGTTTCCGTAAGTTTGTTGTTCCTTAGTAACTCAGTGGTAGAGCGATCAAATTAAACCCATAATTGTTCATTCCTAAAACTTAAATTCTTGACTATCGGGTAACCTTTAGAAAATCGATATATGGATGTCTATTAAGAAGTACTTAGACAATTGTGATTATCGACCGTTGGAAGGTTAACGAAAAATTATATGTTCCTTCTTGTAATTAGTTATCGAGATATAATAAAATATCTTAGGCCATGTTTGATCGACATTATTTTCCAGGGAATTAGGAAAATATTTTCCACTTTCCACTTTTTTAGCTGTTTGATAGACGAAATTTTCCACGGAAAATATTTTCCACCTTTAGCCCATACGTGTGCACTTTCCAACTTTTCGATTAAAATTTTTTCCCACCTCTGGCTGGAGAAAAAATCATTTTTTTTTTTGTAATGGAAATAAATGTCATAACCAATGGTAAAATTTTTTTTTTCACTTTAATGGACAATTTCTATGTAAAACAAAGTCAAACGAACACTAAACTTTGATTAAAAAAATGATTTTTTAGGAAACAATTTTTTTTCCCTTTTTTTTTTTTTTTTTTTTTACTTTTTGGCAATGGAAACAAATTTTATAACCAATTGTGGAAAAAAATATCACTTTAATGAACAATTTTCATGTAAAACAAAGCCAAACGAATAGAAAATTTAAAAATTTTCCTGGTGGAAAATTATACCAATCAAACACACTTGAAATCATTTTCCCTACAAAATATTTTCTAGGCAAATCGTTTCCCTGTAAAACATTTTCTTTCCACCCATTTTCCACCCTTACAATGAAACGCACCCTTACATCTTTTTATTTGAGAAAAAGGAAATACAATGGAAAAAATGGAATCTGATTAAAATAACAAGCTGATTTCCTATTTGTGAATGTGATGTCTCAACACATTATGTTTGTACCGCAAAGAATGATCTCCAGCTATTAGATGACCGTAGTGAGTTCTCAAAGGAAACATAAATTTTAAATTTCAGCTACCCGCATATGCGACATTAATTGGTGACAAACGTTGCACTAATGTCGAGATTTTTGAAGTGACATGTATCCATATCTTGTTTGATTAATTTTGTTTAATTATCGTCTATTTTTTTAATCAAATCGAGATTATTCTTATTGTCTTGAAGTTGGAATCTGTCGATGCTTCAAATATTGTGATTTGTAGTTTTATGAATTAAATTATCATAATTGTGGGGTAGAATTGTCACTATAAAAGGGAAGGATATTTTATTATTGAAAATAACTTGAGAAAAAACTTGAAAAATACTTCCTATATATTTCATAGTATATTATAATTTTTGACAATTCGATAAAGGTTTATTCTTTAGCTTCATATGGTCGTGTTCATAAAAGGGGAACCAGCTTTGAGCTAGAAGTGTTTTATTTTGGAGTCATCTAGTACTGAAAGTACTCACACGAAGGAGAGTTCTCGTGACTTTTGGACAACAAATACAATGAAAATTATATTGTAAAATCACGAAGAAAATTAAAGAAAACAAACCGACAATATACTTGATAATTATGATTTATCATTAACATTTTCTATAAATTTAATAGTGCAAGAATATGATTATATACCGAAATTCGATGAATTTTTTTCTTTACAGAAGGAGAAGGAATTTTTCTCCTCCGCAGTTATGGTACGAAGATGACTGTGAAATTTATCATTTTATACCCCAAAAAATCTTAATACAAATAATTATACAATATATACGTTCTTCACTAAAAACCCTAATCTACAATGAGATTTATTTTTTTTTTAAAGTAATTTTACATTCAAATATGGCCCATTAATTTTACTTATCAGGCAGACAAGGTATGTTTTGTCTAGCAAAGAAAAAGAAGTATGCACTTGGCCCTCTATTTGGATGGCTTCTATTTCGACACATGTTTATCAGCTTTGTAATATATTATTTAGAATAATGGTTAGAAAGTAACACATTATTAGTAATTAGGGTTTTGATAAAATCAAACTAATTTTAATTATACGGCTAATTAAACCATTTAATGCTAATAAATCCGACTAATATTATGATATAATATTACGTATATAATATGCTACAAAAGAAAATAAATGTATTATACAAAGAATATATGGTTGTTCCTATAATTATGATATAACTTGGCAAAGCTGATAACAATTTAAACTCATGTAAAATGAGTCTATGTGGGGGTATTAATGATGGGTACTTTTAGTTTGTATCGTAAGAGACACAAACAAGTCGAAACGACGTGCCATGTGTAAGAATGTGACAAGTGGGACATTGGCGTTCCTACTTTCAAAATCCAATTTAATTGTATAATTCTATCTAACATCAGTGGTACTAAAATATTCGATAATAGTAGTTGATACTGAGTGATATAGGTTCAACTAAAGGTTTTTTTTTTAATAATTAGTGACTTGTATAATTTTATCTCTCATTTAATATCATTTAGTACGACCTAAATTGATTTTTGTTTGGTGCACATTCTGAGTCCAAGAATGCATTTTTTTGTTTGATATGATGGGAAATGTGTGGTTGAAAAAGAAGGAAAAGTTATTGATGTGATGAAAAATATTATTTTATTGAAAAATGTGTGGTTGAAAATGAATAAAAGAATGAGAATGAAAACAAATAATGTGACTCAAACATGGCCTAATTATAATATCAGTGGCGCTAAATAATGTTACTCAATTTATTTAATAGGGTAGTCTAATTTCTATAGTCTAGTTTAAGTAGTGATCTCAAATTCAAGCGAACAATTTAATGTTCCGTTTCAAATTAGTTAAACATAAACACGATCTCATATTGATCCTCGAGAATGTGCAATACGTCTTCAAATGGTATTTGAATAATTAAGCATACCAAATGTTTGATACGAGATGATTTTACGCCTGTTTGGGCTCCATTATTTCATATGTTAATGAGGAGAATAGTAATTTTTTCGAGCGATGGAAATTTTTTTAGATTTATGTTTAATATTATCTTATTGAAAAATATGTATTTGATAATAAGAAATAGAAAAATGAAATTTTAATTTAATGGAGGTCAAACAAGGACTTAATTTTATTACACTTGATCACTGAAACTATTGTATGTAAACTACTTGCCAAGTGCAATCGAGTGATGAATATTTGGGATAAGTATCCATGTAATCGAATTAAAGTGACACAATAAACGTATTAAAGTTATATTTCGTCTCATGGCATTGGCATGTACCAAGTTAGTTTAAGGTTTAACTAAAGATCTTGATCGTCTTATAACCACCTTGTATATCTATACTATAGGTTGAAGAATATTTTCTGCCGACATATATACTTTTCAAAAGGCCAAATTTGGCTTCTTGAAGTCAAATCTCCTTTTTATTTTTGATATAGAATTTAATAATTTTAAAGTGAATATTGTCAATATTTCAATGAATACATACAATCTAAGTGTACGTATATTTCTTGGGGTTGGGGCGGTGGATATGGTTGTGGTGGTGAGGAGCACAAGGGGCCTTATTAGATTTACCATGTTTAAAGAATCTAAGATATGAAAAAATTTAGGTATTGTCATTTTCGTATTTAGTCATCATATGGGTTGTTTGAGAAATTTTTTGATTAAAATTCTAACAAAATTTTGATAAATATTGATGAAATATGTTGTTCAAAAGTTGATAAAATTGTGAGATCAATAAAATGTAATTAAAATTGATTGTTGACATTGACATTAAGTTTTAACAACTTTTCGGTCTGTACCAAACAAGCACATAATATCTTGTACGAAGTTAATTTAAAATATTGCGTGTAAAACTTGTATATACAGACATTTTGCAAGTTGAGAGTTGTTGATGTAAATTGATCAATCCTTATATAAAGCAACGATTTCTTGATGTTATTCTACAAAATAATACATGTTAAAGTTGGCGAGTACATGCTATGGACTATCGATGGTCTTCCTATAATAGTAAAACATTAATTTACTCGTGTACTATCGATGGTCTAATCTAATTCAGTGAACGTGTATGTATTAGTATAAATATAATTTATAAACAAAAATAAATGTATACTAATTATATTTGAGAATCTTCCTCATAAATGATAATGTATGTTAATGCGTTTAACTACTTGTTGCAAGATTCTAAAACTTAAAAATTGGGCAAGTAAATAAATTAAATCCCACTACAATATCTTAAACTTTCTGAAGTTGTATAATAGGATATGAACACAATCAATGACCTTATATTCTAAAAAAATAAAAAAATTTCTATTTTTTCAAAAATGAGGCTCAAACATAGACTTACAAGTTTAAATTCGAGTATGTAAAAAGATGAGAACTTGTATTTTGATAAGTGGAAATTACACCCAACCAGAATTTTAAAGATTCAATTTCAAAAATCAGATCTAAAACTTATTTATACAAAAATTAGATATTAATTCAAATCTTTAATACTACCCAAACCCTAGATATCTCAAAATCCCAAATCATTACCCATATCTTCCTTCTATCTCTTCCCCTCTCCCTCTGGCGACTTCAACGTCAACAAGTAAAAGAAATGTTGCTCCAGCTCTGGCGATCACAACTGGTTTGGGCACACAGTAATTGCACACGATCGGCGCACCGGTGCCTAGCAGTAGCAGTAGCACCGCTGCAAATGATCGTCGTGCAGCGCCATGACGTTCGCACAGCTCGAAGTGGAACCTGTGTTGCCGTTGCTCTCCCTCTCCTTTCCCTCCTCCCCTTCTCCATTTCTATTTGCCGCGACGTGTGGGGCTATGTAAATTGTGGTGGTGGTGGTGCGCTGCTCACCCTCTCTTCTCCCGCCTCCCCTTCTCCATTTTCTATTTGCCTCGACATACGGGGATATGTAAATGGTGGTGGTGGTGGTATGCTATGGGTTGGGTGGGGTGGGGTGCGATGGTGTGGTGTGGTGTGGTGTGCGGTGGTCGTATGTTGTGGTGGTGGTGATGGTGCGATGGTTGGGTGGTTAGGTGAGTGGTGTGGTGTGGTGTAGTGCTATGTGCCATGGTGGCTGTGATGGAAATGGTGGTGACAAGGGTCGTTGTTGTTTGTAGATTGGTGGTGATTGCGGTTGCAGTGTTGGTGGTGGTTGGCGACGGCGACGATGATGGTAGGGTGGGAGATTATTATTTTTTTGGTTGTAGGATGGGGGTGGTGGTGGAGGTTCTGTGGTTTTAGCAGTGGTGGTACGGTGGTTGTGGGTGGGAAGTGGTGGTCGCGGTGATGTCGGTATTTTTAAATGATGGTTTGATGTCTGGAGGTGGTGGTTGTAGTTTCAACAACGGGGTTTCGATTGCTATGCTGTTGGTAGTAGTGGTGAGGTGGTAGTCACAAGTATTGGTAGTGGTCACATAGTATTTGGTTGTTTGTGACCATTAAATTGATTAATCTGTAATTGATAAACGATATTCGATCAATAAAAAAGATAAATTGTGACCAAAAAATAATATGTGACTTAAAAAATTTTTAATTTGTGACCTATTATTTGATAATTTGTGATTGTCTAATAAGTTGTGACTTATAATATTTGTGATTTGTAACCTATAAATACATTGTGACGTTTCAATTTTTGATTTGTGACTGATGAATAAATTATGACCTATAAAATTCTGAATTCTAATGTTAAAATAATTTGTATATAAAATTTATGATTTGTGACCAATGAATAATATGTGACTTATTAATTTTATAAATTTGTGATCAATGAACAAATTGTGACCTATAAAATTTTCGATTTGTGATTGTGAAATAATTTGTGACCAATTAATTTATAATTTGTTATCAAATTATATAGAATTGTGACTTTAATATATTTAATTAATAAAATCTATGTTTAATTAATTAATTTATAAATAAATTTTAAAAAAATTTGATATTTGAAATTTTAAACCTTGGGTTCTTAAATTTGAAATGGGTGAAACTTAACCTCTTATTTATAAAATTTTCTCTTTTGATTATGGGAAAAATTCATGATTCAGAGATTTACTTTTAAGAAATAAAAAATCAGGTCCCAATGTTTAAAATTGCAAAAATCAGGTTTTTTAGAAATTAATTAATTATATTTTACAATTATTATATTAAATTAAATATTTAACTATAATATAATATAATTAACCCCACCCCATCAAACTCCATCTCCACCACCCTCATTGTTCCGACGACTGTTCTCCGGCCGCACTGAATTCCGGCGACTACTCCGGCTACCGTTCTCCGGCCTCACTGAATTCCGGCAACTGCTCCGATTTCAACAATTGTTAAGGTCACAGATTTATGGAGGTGGGTCACGGAATATTTCGAGGTCACAGATCAAAACTAAAAAAAAAATTATAGGTCACAGTTAACTTCGTAGGTCACAAATCAAGAATTTTAATGTTACAGGTAATTTTTTATAGGTCACAGATTAAAATAATTCAAAACTTTTATGGGTCACAACTCTATTTCAGTGAGTCACAGTCCCAATTTCTAGGTCACGGACACCCACTTAGGTCACAGATTGAAAAAAAATCAAAACTTTTACTTGTCGCAACTTTATTTCAACGAGTCACAGACATAATTCTTAGATCACAGACACCTACCTAGGTCACAGAGACTCGCGATCGCCACCTCCACCGCCTTCGACCCGTCACAACAACACACAACTATCGCCACAACAGTTCCAACACCACCAAAACGTAAAAATAATCACCACCTCACCATTTTCATTTTCAAAAAAATCACAATGTGCAAAACACTAACAAGATTTGAGAATGAATAAAAACCCAATATCACCATAACTCAAAAACCCAAGATCTGGTAGTAGGAAGAAAAAAAATGCAGATCCGGTAGCAGCCACAGCGTCGCGACGCTGCGGCTACACGTTGCGACGACGGCCGGCGCCGAGACGCTGCGTGCAACGTGCGGAAGAGATCGGCTGCGCAAATCGCAGCACGAGGGGGAGGGGGAGAAACGGCGGAGGGAGGAGGGGAGGGGAGGGGAAGAAACGGATGGGAGGGAGGAGGAGAGGGGAGGGAGAGGGGCGGCGGGCGGTGGCCGGAGCGACGGCAGAGGCGGAGGCGGAGGCGGAGGCGGGGGCGTCGATAGAGATGGGAGATATGAAATGGAATGAATTAGGTTTTGGTTGGACTTTATATTTAAATAAAGTTGGTGGGGTAGGTAGTAGGGTGGGTATATATTTAATTTAATTTAAAAATATTATTATTAATGTTAATTGTGAAATTAAAACCTGATTTTTGATTAAATAAAGTAAAAACCTGATTTTTTAAAAGTCAAAACTAAATAGTTGGTTTAGTGTAATTTTCACTTTGATTATTAATTGGTTAATGAGCCCAAGGCCATGGTGTTAAAGCCAATTTTATTTGACAATGTCGAGGCCCATTTACATCAGCGAAGTCCAACTAATATGTCTGGGCCATAAACAATACAAATCAAGTGCGCTTTCCAAGTTTTTTATTTTGTATTATTAATTTGATATTGATAACTACTCTCTAAGCAAAAATGAAAAGATAAAATAGGAAAAACATCAAGAAAATAAATAATATGAACAACGACGTACAAGAATTTTTCACAAAATAATTTGTTTGCACTATGTTGTTTCATAGAAAAGCTTAGGGTACGTTTAATTTGTTGTTTTCATTTTTCAATTTTACAAAATATTGAAAGCATGTGTGGTTTGGTATTTCTAAAAATTCATTTTCGAAAATAAAGATAAACTTATAACATAAAATTCAAAATTCATTTTTGACGTGAAAATTCTAAAAACACTTAAAAACATAGAAAAAAAATTAAATAAATAAAATTATGAAATTTTAAAATTTTAAAAATAAAAAAAAATAAGATTCTAACAGATAAATTTAAAAAAATTAAAAAAATCAAGAAAAATAAATTCAAAAATTAAAAATTAAAAATAAATTTTTTTTCCAAAAATAAATAAAAATAGTCCAAGCTTTAATGATTTTTTACATTAAAAGAAAAAATATTTAAGTGAACACTAGTAAAAATATTCTCAGTGCACATCATTAATTTTTAGTTTTATTTCATATACTTTAAAATCAATTCATTATTTACTTTTATTTTATTTTTATAACTAGAAAAATATTGTAAAATTAACCAATTTTAAAATGTTATATTGCATGATAATATATTAACATAAATTTGTTTTATTTTTACTGAATAATCAAATTTTATTGAATAAAATATCATAAAATAATTTTTCAAAATTTTAAACTAAATGTGTTTTCTAGTTTTCAATTTTGATATATAATCTTTCAAAATGACAAGCCAAGCGCATTTTTAAAAATATTAAAATAGACTTTCAAAAAAGAGAATTGAAAATGGACTGAAAACTTAGGCACAAAGCAAATGAGCCCTTATATTTTGTTAACATTATATGGTTATGGAGAACATAATAACCTCGTAAAATTTACTAAAAATCTATTTGTTTTTTACTATACTGAATAGTAGCTTAAAATGTTTGCATGCGAAAGAGCGTTGGTAACCTTTGTGAGCCTCTCTGTTTTGTGTGGTGTATCTTCCGATCAGATGTTAGAGATATTGGAGAAGATGAAGAGATAAAAGAAAAGAAAACTCAAAGAGAAGTCTCCATAAACATCAAGAAATCAGTAGAAAAGCGAATTAGGGCAACAGTAGAAGACCCTATTCATGCACCAACCTCACATAATTGATCTCCAATGATGATTTACGTTCCAGAGCAACATGTAACGGACCTCCCGTTCGGCCCTTGAGGTTCCGGGACCCCCAAGGCAGCCTACCCCACACATGCGACCGACAAGCTTAGATATGCAATATAAGCACAACATAGGGATAGAAAGCTTGCCATCCAAACCTGTTAAAAGGGACATCGTCAGTGCACTTCCGAGAAATATAGCAATAGATCCGCAATAAGCTATCTTGCCATGCCACATGGGTAGGGGAGTTCTCTAGGTCCGTGACACACTCCCCCACTCAATCCGCTAACGTCCTCGTAGCGGACATGTGCTTCGCGTCTTCATGCATTGCATCCTCCTTTCAAGTTAGTGGGTTCAAAATTTTCTCCACAACAGCGACATCATCCCCCTAGATGTACGGGCGTCCACAGTGCCCCCTGCACCTCTTCCCGCAGTACCCCTCGTACATGTCGCCTTCGACACCACCTTCACCCTATGCCCCTGGCATTAGTTCCTCAGTGGACGGCTCCCCTGGCCGCTGCATCACATGCATGTCGAAGTACAATCACAAATGCCCCCACTATAATCAGTTTCCACCGCAATGCCTCGATCAAAGCTCGTGCAAAGCAACATTCACGCAGTAGGCAAAATCGCTTACTGGATGCCCCCTAACATCCATCATCCTCGAAGCTTTCCATCCTCGCTTTCCACTTACCGATCGCTTTGTCTCATGTTGGAGGCCGCAAGATCTTCTCCGTAGGAACGTACGTTGCTAGCCTTGGATAACCAACAACGCAACATTCGGAGCGGACCGGCTCTGATACCACTTGTAACGGACCTCCCGTTCGGCCCTTGAGGTTCCAGGGACCCCCAAGGCAGCCTACCCCACACATGCGACCGGCAAGCTTAGATATGCAACATAAGCACAACATAGGGATAGAAAGCATGCCATCCAAACCTGTTAAAAGGGACATCGTCAGTGCACTTCCGAGAAATATAGCAATAGATCCGCAATAAGCTATCTTACAATGCCACATGGGTAGGGGAGTTCTCTAAGTCCGTGACAAACATGTGACTTCAACATTAAGTGGCAACTAAAGTTGACTTTCAAAATGCGACTACTTCATATATTGGGTCCAATTTTTGGGCCTTTACATTTGAATTATCAGACAACAAATTAGGCCAATCCCTAATAGCATCATCGCCCCAAATGGAATAAATTGGCATCCCAGCCCAAAAATCTTATTTTTAGGATAATGAAAAATATTAAAATTTCAATTAAAAACGAACTCTGTATAAATATTCATAAGTTCATTTAGCTCCTAGGTCCAACGCGGGAGACATGGGTCCTAGACTTTTACCGGAGAACCCCGATACCAATTTGCTAAAATAATAGGCGAGAAAGTAATATGACATAATATGAAGTAATTGATCACAAATTCAAAAATAAAATAATTTGAAGAAGAATTGAGATTTCACTAAAATATGGAGAAAGAATTACAATGATTTTGTGTTATTAATTTAGTCTTTTTTTTTTAAATACAATGAAGAATTAAATATATATATAGGGGATATTCAAACCCTAAAAGTAGAGTTATGATGGAAAGGAACGCTTAAAACACGTCAAAATGCAAAAAATGGGCTTACGACAGAAGAATATGGCACTCGGGAGCAGCCCCGAGGCTTGAGCGTCTGGTTGGCGCAAGGCGGGCGCCAGCTTCACTGTTTTAGGGGGCTCTAGCTCTGGTCGAGCGTCTGCGAGCATAATTGCACCAAAAAGTCATCCCTCGTCTAACACAATATTCAACTCCCAATTGGGTTTTCAAATAGAATTTCAACAAGAATTTGCCAAATAAACTTCGAATAGAATTCCAAAAGCATTCCTACAAATAGAATTCCTTTTAATGTTGGTCTTAATTAGAATTCTCAATCATCTTCAAAATAGAATTCGGTTCATATCCTAATTCTAACAAACTCCATAGTGATACGAATTCTACTACAATGAGTAAATTTCAAAAATTCTCCACCTAGAAACAAACTCCACTACAATCAATGAATTTCAACTCTTCAACAAAAAAGCCACAAACAAATTTCTCTATCAAAATTTCCAACATGAAAATATTTTCCACCCTTACCACAAAACCCAAATAGGTTCGAACTCAAAAACCCGAGTAATCAAAATTTGAAGAACACCCTTTGACACTAAAGTTGCTCGAATTATGAGTAACAAAATCAAACGTGATTAACAATCACCAAATAAAGTTGAAGCAAGTCCTATAATAGAATTACAACAAAATACTTCAACTGAAATATCTCTGCTAGAATCATCACCTTCAACCACGAACAAATCAGAATTAACTAAATCAACATATTGTACCTATGTGGAGGCATATTCTCAAAGACGGGTTTGTTTCTAGAAATTGAATACAATTGCACATCTTGTAATGGTGGAAAATCAGAATTATCCATAACTTTCGAACTTCACTTAAACGTATTCATCAAAGTAGACCCCAAACAAAACTCCGTTGATACTGAACTAAACTCACAATCCACCTGAGTTCCAAACTTATACTGATTGACCTTCAAAAATTTTGTAGAACCTTGCAAGTCATATAATTGGGACTTTTTCCATCCCTGCAACACTATATGAGCACCTCTACAAGGCTTCATGACTCCACATTCACCTATGAATTTGAATAATTTCAAGTTGAGTACTTAAAGAGATACTATTTTTCTTCAAATGAGGAACATGCCATACTGCATCAAGTGTTCTGACATTTCCATCAATCAACTTAATTCTGACCCTTCCTATACCAGTTATCTGACAAGGTATATTATTATCAATCGCAACAACATTTTTGGGAACTTCTACATATGTTGTAAACAAATCAAAATTGGGACACATATGAAAAGTGCAGGCCAACACTGGTTTGGAATCACTGTAAAAAATCACCAAAAGATCTCCATCATTTTGAAACGTTTCTTCAACACTGGCTTCAAATATCTGATTGTTTTCCCTTCTGATTAGTTGCAGCCAATTTTTCTTTATTCTGCAACTTATAACAATTCTCTTCTTGCAATAATTACAATAATTGTGAAGTTAGGCCATAATTTGCCCTTTCCAGAACCATAATCAACAATAATGCCATCTCCATGAACCTCAGTTCGAACAAGATGCTTTATCTTCTCCTTTAAATAAAGAGCATCATAAATACCTTCAATAGTGATAGTATCACGACTATATAGGATTGTGTCTCTAAATGACATTAATGAAGATGACAATGAACACAACAAAATCAAACCAAAATCTTCTTCATAATATTTAACCTCCAAGGTTTCAAGATCAACGACAATTTCCTTAAACACAGTTAGGTGATTTTCAGGATATGTATTTTTTGTCATACAATGAGAATAAAGGCGTTGCTTCAAGTGCAATTTGCTAGTAAGATTCTTGGTCACGTACAATTGCTTCAATGTTAACCATAACGTAGTGGCGGACTTCTCCTTCAAAATATCTTGAAGAATGTTATTCAAAAGATGAAGATGAATTTGTGATAGTGCATTCTGATCCTTACATTGTTTCTCATCCTGATTCCAAGTTGTTGGCATCTTATAAAATTCTAATAACGCATCGTCCAAATTCATTTGAGCGAGTATTGCTTGCAACTTTACCTACCTAACAAAAATCTCTCACTGCGATCCAAAAGCAGAATATCATATTTCATGGTTGCTATCCCAAAAAATAAAATCTCCTTATGAATTAAGCCCGAACTCTGATACCGGTTTGTTATAAACAATGAAGAAATTACCGAATAACTTTAATACCAATTTGTTATGATAATAGGCGAGAAAGTAATATGACACAATATGAAATAATTGATGACAAACTCAAGAATAAGATAATTTGCAGCAAAATGGAGATTTCACTAAAATATGAAGAAATGTTACATGATTTTGTGTTTTTTTATTTTATTGAAGTTTTATTAAAAATACAATAAAGAGTTAAATATATATATGAGATGTTTCATACCCTAATAATAGAGTTATAGATGAAAATGAATGCTCAAAAGGCGAAAACGAGCCTGGATTGGATGAATATGGCACTCGAGAGCTGACGAGCGCCAACTTCACTATTTTGGGCACTTGAGCTCTAGTAGAGCGCAAAACGAGCGTAATTGTACCGAAAAGTACTCCCTGGTCCATATTTTGATTTCTTCAAGTTCAACATAAATTTTAACTCTCAATTGGGCTTCCAAATAAAATTTAACTAGAATATACTAGATAGACTTCGAATAGGATTCCAAAAGCATTCCTACAAATTAAATTCCTCTTAATGTCGACCTTATTTAGAATTTTCAATCATCTTCAAAATAGAATTCGGATCACGTCCTAATTCTAAAATAGACCATTCATGATCATGCTTCCGACCATCCCATATCCTCGAGGAGACTCATCTAGATTATGGTTATACGTCTTTAGACCCCTTTCCATTCTGGAAAGCGTTAGGTACCCCAACCTAGATGTGGGCCAACTACTAACATCCTTACCATGCAAGGAGTCCTATCTCGTATCTTCTTACGAAGTTCTGTTCCACTACACTTTATATGTTCAAGCCACATTGGGAATCCTTGATCGTTAGGAATCCAATATTATCTAGTCAATCCAGCGTTTTACATGTTTTCTTATTCTTATAGGATTACACCACACGAGCTCATATATACTCAACATTCCTCATATATTCAAGTACGTTTTACACACAATCTAATCCATACACTCATATGTCTCCATCAATTTATTGACTCAAGCGTCGGAGCTGCTATAAGAATAACTCCCTTAGCCTTTTTGCATGTAGTTCAAAGGTTGTGTTCATGCTCATCATTTGTGCATTTCCAGTCCGAGATCTGGTATTTCCAGATATGATTTTGATACATTCTTGTTCTTCAAGTTGTGATCTCTTTAGGAGGATAGTCATTGTACCTACAAAATATGTAGTTTGATCAGCTTAAATTATAATTTATATTCAAACATGCATTAACATTTTAGCAGAAAAGCTAGAGGCTAAGCACAACCCGTGTCGAGTCTGGTTAGGAGTGTACTTGACTACACAACGGGAGTGCGCTTGACTACACAAGTTTGGCATGATCTACTTGTACATGTTGATCAATCAATGACAAGATGTATATCGAATTTGAAATGAACTAATTTGTTAGATTCTAATAATTCCTAGAGACTTGAAATTACCTCTCAAAAGAAATTATGCGTGTTTGATGAAGAAATGACTAAAACTTTATAAATGTTGTAAAATTATAAGAGAAATATTGATGATTATATAGTCTTATCATCATGTATAGATAAGACTTATCTAGTTTAGAGAATATATTTCATTTCAATTGTAACTCTAATTTTGAATCCTATAAATATGGGTCTTGATTCAAAATAAAATACATACTCGAATTTTGACTCACTATTTATTCTCTTTTATTTCTTTAATTTTATAACATGTTATCAGCACGAACGCTTTTATTTACTTGCTATTCTTTTTTAGAAAAAGAAATTAGCGATCGAAATTCTCTGCACCAAAATTTTTTACCCAATTTCACATTGTGAATTTTTTAATATTACACGTCTCTACACCCAAATTTTCAATTTTGCACTCAATTAGAATATTCCAAGTCTTGCACGCAATTTTGAAAATCCCATATGACTGTCATTTACTTGAATATTATGACGGAATTTAGATGTATGTCTTGTAACACGATAATTTCTTTCCTCAATTAAAATTTATTTATATGGGGTTTGTGTAGAAAATTAATCTGTAAGTAAGTGTTGGAATGCATCTTCCAATTAATATCTTTACATCTCATTATGCAAATCAATTGTTAAAAGTAATGTTTTATAGTAGTTTTAATTGCATCTTAAATTAAAGCAAACATTATCTTATGATTATGTAAAGAAACTAATGATGTAGATTATTATTTATGTATGAAAAAAAATTGATTATATAAATTGATTAAATATTGATATGGATATATATATAATTTGTTATTGTCCTAGCACAACGTGATTAAATATTTTTGATATTCTTTTATAAATTTTAAATTGATCACGTTGTTGCTCCTGAAAAAACACAACTATACAAATAATTAATATTCTACTATAAAAAAAATACTCCTAAAGAGTTAATATTTTTAAATAATAGTTTGTTGGTGCTCCTTAAATAGCACAACATTGTTAATATTCTAAAAGAATATTAATTGCTTCAGAAGAATGTGATAATAGAATGTCAATATTTCAGAAGAATATTGATATATTGCTATTGAAGAAGCAAATATATGGTTACTGGAGAGCTAATGTTTTGAAATAATAATTTGTTGTTGTCCCTGAAATTATACAATATTATAATTAATATTACACAAGAATATTACTTGCTCCTGAAGAGCATGAATTAGAATTTTCAATATTTTAGAAGACTATTGATATATTACTCTCAAAGGTAGTAAAATAAAACTTGCTCTGGAAGTAGCACATTACAAAGTTCATTAATATTTTAGTTAGATTTTACTTACTCTTGAAGAGTATAATAATATAAAATCTAACATATATAATGTTTTTATTCTTGAAGAGTAAATTGATACATAATTTATTATTCTAAATAATAATATATTATTACTCTTGAAGAGTATGATCTTATTGTTATTTTGGAATGAAGTACGATTCAAACATTTAAATATTTCAGAAGAATATTGCACAATTTTTTGAATCAATTAATATGAATCAATAATCTTGTGTTACTCTGAAAGAAGCACAATTTTATATTCTTGAAGAATATTATGTGATTATTTTTGAAGAATCACAATTTAAACATTTTAATGTAAATATTGTATTGATCACGGAGAATTGCAATTTTAATTAAATTGATTCTAAAGAAGTAATAATTTATTTATATTAATATTCCTGAAGAATATTATTTCAAAACTCTAGAAGAGTCAATATTGTGTGATATGAATGGATAAATTTACTATTACTAGTAATTTATTATCCACTAGATAAAAAGACACTTGCAAAGTTTGTAATTGTGTTTCTTAATTGGTACACTAAACTAAACTTTAGTAACCATTTTGATAAATATTGTTTTGAACTAGAAGTTCAATAACTCTTATATTTTATTGTTTGGCATATCTAGTTAGACCATCACTCGATCAATAATGATGTGAAATTGAGAATTAAAACATTCAATGAAGAACCAAAAAATTCTTCAATCAAATGAATTCCTATATAATATTTGTTCTCTTTATCGAAAATTGATCATCACTAGCTAAAGTAGGGATTGAATTCCATATATTTCTGAAAATTAATTCGAGTGATTCAGATTATATAATCAAGAGGTGTGTCTTGTGAATACTAGTGATCCTAAATCTCAACCTTTTGATAAGTGTCAGTTGAGATATCGATAAATGATTTAACACTATTACTTGTTAAACGCCTCCAGTTAATTTAATTGAGAGCAAAGTACTTCTCATTTTTGTTTAGGGAAAGCTATCAAGTATCATGCTAACATCATAGTTCTTCTTGCTATAATTGGCTTATGATGAAAGCCTAATTTTTTCATTAAATTATTTTGATAGTGCAGTACATGCAAAATTCATCCACCACAATGCACTAAGATTGAAAGTAAAAACATGTTGAGAATAAATGGGTAGTCTGAACCTTTATACAATATCTCAAGCCCTAACAGGTGATATTTATAAAGCGATTTGCTAGTTATCAATTTTAACTGGGCAATTCTCTCCGCATTAGATGAAGGAATTAAGAAGTTGAAAATAATGTATAAATGCATCATTATCTAAATTCTCGCAAAAGATAGTTCGAACCAGAAGTTCGAAAAATAATTTATTTAGACGTGTTTACTGATCAAAGAGATCAACAATATTTAATACACCAACTTAAATGCTCCAACTCGAATTAATGTTCTAAAAGAAGCCTATACTCTTGATAAGTATTTAGACACAACAAATTATAAAGCCCCAAAAGAGTTTCAGGTACCTGAAATATTGAAAATTGCGATATCTCAATAATTCATGTTGTCATGAGAAAAGAAATAGAATCGAAAAGAAATTGTTGTCGACAACACTTTTACTTTTGATGTACTTCATCATATTATAAATAGTGAGAAATCGAAAATAAATTCGTCAAAATATATCGATCGAAGCAATGATTGGCCAAATAAATGGACGCAATCCTAACAAATTAAATTTACTAGAGAAACATGAAGTTTCTGGATCTACAGTCCGAACACTTAAATGTGTATACTTATGCGAAATGAAAAAGAAAAAAAGTAAAGTCGTACTATGAAATGTACAACTCTTGCATAATGAATTTCGTGAAGACTTATATAATAGATAAATTATCGTGTGGTGGATGTAATCACAAGTCTCTATTTTATTAATCGGATAGTGCATGAAATTTGATATGCATGTAATAAATGTGATTATAAACTATTTATCTTGTATGATTTTAATACTATCCTTGAAGGATTTTATGCTTGAAGCATATAATTCAAGTGATATTATTATAAAGAGAGTAAATACGTGTTGTACCATTTTTCCTTGACTAAGATTTTGTTCCAATGGGTTTTCCTGGCAAGCTTTTTAATAAGGCAACATTTGTTGCGTATTCAAAAGAATAATGTACTATTTTTTCTTCATTAGAATTTTTCCCACAGAGTTTTTCCTAATAAAGTTTCAATGAGGCGTATGAATGTCCATAATATATAAGACATTTGCCATCAAAATAATACTTTGATATGTATGAAACTTCAAAAAAGAGATCAACAAGAGCTATTTTTCGAATCACCATGTTAGTATGTCATAAAAAATAAATAAATATTTCGTATAAAAACGGCGTTATTTGAAGACATTGATGTACAATATATCAATATTAAAGACATTGACATGCATACATGAATTGTTTGATATATGAAATGAAATCAAGAGAAGTAGTTGCACTCTTTTTCCTTCGATCAAGTTTTGTCTCACTGAATTTCTTGACAAGGTTTTAACATGCAGCATTTTATTACTCTAAAATATTTGTACTCTTTTTATTTGTTGTCATTTTTGTCCCATCGAGTTTTGCCAAACAATATTTCAATGAGATAATTATTGTGCAAATAATCATCAAATGGGAAGTGTTATAAAATTATGAGATAAATATTGATGATTATGAATAAATAAGTCTTATCTAGTTTAGAGAGTCTATTTTATTTCAATTGTAACCCTCATTAGAACCCTGTAAATACTGTTACAAGAATATAGAATAATATAAATTTATTTATTACAGCAAGAACATAAACACATAGAGAATGAAAACCGCCAATGTATATTAGGCGTTGAAAATATTATAAAACAGATTTGCCCTCTCACCGTAGGTGTTTGAGGTTTAGTTTAGACGTTTGTCTCCCAAGATACAACGAAAGAACGGGTAGAATCTGAGCACTTCAATTTTTATTCTAGCGAAAAGAATTTGTGTTAGAACAACACCGCCAAGACTTGGATAAAAATGAAAATAACTGAAAATTATGCAGAATAGAACTAGAACTTATGCTGGAGAGTATGTAATTTTTCTGGTGTTGAATAATGAAAAAACGAGCTCAGTTATAGACTTGGCCCCATTAATGGTGAGTAAATCTATCCATTAATTCAATACTATAATGGTAATAATCTTTGGAGTTTCAATAGTTTTATAAGTTAAAAAGTTGGAGAAAGCAAAAATTAAACTCCGAAGGGGTCAATTCTTGTTCCGGTCGGTCCAACATTCGTGTATGCATAAAAGTTTGCCCTCTCACCGTAAGTGCTTGAGGTTTAGTTCAGACGTCTATTTCCCAGGATACAACAGAAGAACCGGTAGAATCTGAGTACTTCAATTTTTATTCTAACGAAATGAATTTGTGTTAAAACAGCACCACCCAGACATAGACAAAAATAAAAATAACTGAAAATTATGCAGATTAGAACTAGAAATTATGCGGGAGATGTATGTAATTTTTCTAGTGTTGAGTAATGAAAAAATGAGTCCAGTTATAGACTTGGCCCAATTAATGGTGAGTAAATATGTCCATTAACTCAATACTATAAGGACAATAACCATTGAAGTTTCAACAGTTTCATAAGCAAAAAAGTTGGAGAAAGCAAAAATTGGACCCTCCTAAGAGGCCAATTCTTTCTCTATTCGGCCCGACATTCGTGTACACATACAAGTTCAATGCTCGATGTACAATTTTGGTACTTAATTTGTACCCTCTTTGGAGAGTGCATCTATACTACGCATGATTACACCCTTCCAAAGTATAACCATATATAAAGCGGTCATTGCTTTCGCCAACTTTCCATGTGGGACAAATTTAAATATAGTTTTCCCTCCAACATAAAACATCTTCTAATAATTCACTTTGAACTCAAATTTCTCATTCACCCGTTTATCATATGTTGACATACAAAAATAAGGTCCCATTAAACGGTCTAAAGAATGAAACCCAGTTAGCAAATTCGAATGATGGACCCAAACGAGACCATATAAAAATTCAAGACAGAGTTACGTAATCGAGGCCCATCATCTCTCAAGCCTACGAGACGCCCAAGATCGGGGTGAGCCCATAATCGCTCAAGCTTGTAAGACGTCCAAGATCTTGGCGAGTATAGTATCTTGATTGCTATTCGAAGTAACGGTTTATTGAAGCAGTTAATGGTTATCTTATCACATTCCACGATCCAAAAATCTCAGTTGCAAGAAGTTAAGCGATGAGAGTAATGGCAACGGTTGAAAACGGTAGTTTCTTAGCAAGTCATCCATTATAGAGAAAGTGGGTAGTTACAGGGAAATGAGTAGTTTTCAAACGGTTCTACAAGAAAAACTGTCAAAGGAGTATAAAAGAGAAAGAAGAATTTAGAAGAAGAGGATCATCAAAATGACTCTCAAACAGAGAATTATGTAATTTCATTTCTTTCTTCTTGTTAACTTTAAATTACTTTACAAATTCAGTGTGCTTGTGCCCCTTGGAGGCATTTCGCTTCTTGTAAATTGTAATCTTCATAAATAAAACACCCCTCATTGGGACTTTGTCTCGAGAGGTTGTTGTTCCTTACACAATCGTCTGAACCTTCTTTTAATTATTAGCGAGACTCGATTTTCACGCGAAACAATTTGACATGCCTAGTGGGACAGTTGTTGTTTGAAGATATGAAAAGTGAAGCAATATGCCTCATAAAAACTCTAATAAGGAGCCAAAAAGCCAACGAATAGTCCAATCTGTGATCGAATGATATGAAGAGCAGCAAAGTACTTCACGAACAGAGGGACATAGTCAAAGTCGTTACGAGCTAATGACAGAATTGAGTCCTCGAACCATGCGTGCATTGTTTGATGAACTTACACAAGATGTTATTGAACAGGTAAATTTACAAAATGTTCATAATATAGAAAGGTTTACTCATAATGGAAATGTACACTATGACAACATGGCCAAACAACTAAACACTTTGAATGAAATCGTGAATAAGTTAGTGGGCCAAATTTGTCAACCAATTATGCCAAGTATGTGGAACCACTTTCAAGTTAGGACGATTATGGGACATAATTCCC
Source organism: Fraxinus americana (assembly GCA_035079005.1). Taxonomy (NCBI): domain Eukaryota; kingdom Viridiplantae; phylum Streptophyta; class Magnoliopsida; order Lamiales; family Oleaceae; genus Fraxinus; species Fraxinus americana. Next base: position 22,374,948 of record CM068726.1, on the reverse strand, counting down.
GAGTCCTGGGTCCAAATCAAGGAATAGAACCACCTTTTAGACCATCTACTTCAAACTAGGGGGTAGTGGAATGGCAAATTTGAATAGTGGTGGTAATGGAATATCAAACCAATGGACAGAACACCCCGCGCGTTAATGATGGCGAAAATACTTAGGCTAACGGTAATAATAGTTTTAAAAACGGCGCTTTTGCCACAAACCAAGGACCAAATATTAGGCCTCAAGTAATTCCACCAATGAATCAACCTATATGACTTCCATATGATCCCAACATTATGTTGATGAATCAAATTATGGAAATAGTATAGGATCAAATGGCTTTCGGGTTACATCCTTTTATTAGGCTGACTTACACAAAGCCATATCTCGATTGGGTAGATCAAGCATATCTGTGGCATAGAGGGTACAAAGTACCAGAATTTTCATTATTTATCAATTTGGGAGAAGTTTCTACTCTGGAACATATAGAACGATTCACACTACAAAGTGGTGAAGTAAGTGATTATCATAAAATGAGACTGTTCCCTAGTTCGTTAATAGGAGTAAGTTTCCTATGGTTCATTAATTTGCCAGCAAATTCTGTCCAAACATGGCAACAACTAGAACAACTGTTCCACGCTTAGTTTTACAAAACTGAATCTGAAGTTACTTTGGCCGACTTGACGAATTTAAGTCAAATGCCAAACAAATGGGCAGAAAGTTTCCTTCAGATGTTTAAGATAGCTATGAGCAAATGTTTTGTACTTCTGCCCGAAAAGTAATTTCTTCAAAATCGCTCAAAGTTGTTTGAGTTTTGATTTAAAAAAGAAATTCCAAGACAAAGAATTTCCTAACCTTTTTCAATTGAATGCTAACGTGATTAGATATGAACGTTTGATAAGTGAAAAAGAACAAATGAAAAACTCTAGTAAAGGGACTTATTATAGAGACCCAAATTTAAATGTTCATGCTGTTAATGACGAATATTACGATCAGACAGAAGTGTGTTTGGCCGAATTGATTAAGGGAGATGCATATGCTTGTCCTAAAATGGCCAAATTTAGAACATCAGGTAAGGATGAGCCTGTAAAAATGAAAACAGAAAGTCTAGGATATTCTCATTTGATGTAACCAAGACTGACCTTATATTCGATAAATTATATAAGAATAAGTAGATAAAATTGAGTGACAAACATAAATTGCCAGACCCTGAACAGGTCAAGGGTAAAAAATATTGTAAATGGCACAATGCATGGTCACATATGACTAAAAATTGCTTGGTCTTTCTTCATGTGTTACAGGATGTCATTGAGTCGGGGCAAATCACATTCGAAGCTAAGAAGAAAATGGTAGTGGATGAAAATCATTTCCCACAACCACTTGGGGTGAACATGGTGACCACTGGTTTTAAAAATAAGTTGTCAAAATTCAAGTTGGTCGTAGATGATGGAGAAGAAGATTCTAAGTCACATCCAAGTGTTTTTGAACATATCAAAAGAAATGAGCCTATAGAAGACAAAGGCATCTTGTGTACTAGATGTAAGGGAGAAGTGAATGCAAATATAGAAAGACCAGGAACGTGGCGATATCACCATAAATTACTTGAGGTGGCTAATAAAAATGTTCTCAAAGATAATAAAGAGGATGGTATGGGTAAATCAATGAAAGAGTTACCGGAAAGTTCTTTTGGGAGATCAAAATTTGATCGTGGAAAGAAAGATGAAAAAGATCTAGAGCAACCCCTCACTATTTAATTTGGTACATTGCCACATTTTATGGCTAATAATTATTTACTAGCCAATGAATGCAAAAGTAAGGAAAATGAAGAGGAGGAAATGGAAGATAATGAGGAAGAAGCATGTGTGCTGAAATGTGAAGAAGGCCAAACATCTCAGGAGGTATATGATGAAGAAGAAGACGACGGCATGACGGACATTGAAGAAGAAATTGTCTTAGAAGCAGAGAGAAAAAGAAAAGAAGTGTCGCGCAACAATTTATCGAAGCAACTGCATCAGAAAGGTGTCTACGAGGTAGATTTGTTGGAGAAACCATCTAGGCGTTCTTTTGACTACTATGTATTATATGGGATGCCCAAGAGAAAGGTGAGAGTGCCTCGCTCTAAGAAGTATGGGCCGCCTCCAAGAATATTACATCTCCCTACAGGTTGGATAACTGAAGAAGAAGCATTATAAGAAAGTAAGGAGAAAATCCAAGAAGTAGAAACTCAATGTGAAATATTGCACGTGGACTTGTTACAAGGAAATAACTTAACGGAGGATAAACATGAAGTAGAAATAGATGCAGCAGAAAATGTCATCTTTAAGAGACCAACTATGAAGTTAACCAAACACTTGAGGCCATTGTATGTGAAGGCCTTAGTCAATGGTATACCTGTGGTAAAAGTGCTCATTGACAATGGAGAGCCATAAATACCATCCCGTCCAGAATGCTGAGAAAATTTGCAAAGACAGAAAGCAATATGATCCCAACAAAATTCATTCTCACAAATTTTAATGGGGGAGCAACTTCAGCTAAAGAGGTGATACCATTGGACATGACTGTGGGAACAACTACTAGGACCACAGTCTTCTTTGTGATAGATGGTCCTACTAGTTACAATGTCCTACTAGGATGATATTGGATTCACGGGAGTCGTTGCATACCTTTATCGCTCCACCAATGCCTGATTTTCTGAAATGACAAAGGCAAAGCAGAAGTGGTGCAAGCAGACCATAGACCCTTTGTCGGAGAAGCAAATTCAGTAGAAAGGTTCATGTATGAAGGAAATTATGGACCTGTCAGGGTAGTTCAAGATGGAGAAGAGACTCAAATTGTCCCACAGAGCGAATAGCCATTTTTAGTAGATGCACTTACTGAAATATTCAATCAAATGAGGTCAAATATAGTGGCCCTTGAAAAGCCAGTCATTGGCAAGAAGATAATCAAGGAACTCTAAGAGTTGTCCGCAACAGGAAAAAATGGTCGATATTCAGGCTTTCAATAAGGGATGTAAAGAGAAGACAAAAGAAGAAGTATCATTAAAGACATTGAGAAACAAATTAGCAGTGTTCGAATTGAAATAGAATATTAGCAGTGGATTGCTTAGAAGAGAAAGTGCCTACAAGGAACCTAGACGATGAAGTAATGAGGATCACAAAGCCTAGGCATGCTCAAGCTCAAGACCCTTTGATAAAGGTGAATATTGGCGACGAAGGGGAAGATCACCCAACATTTGTCAGTCAGATACTTAGTCAACATGTAAGTAATAATTTAATCGCTTTATTAAATGAATATAAGGATTGTTTTGATTGAGAATATGAACACATGCCTGATTTAGATAAAAGTTTGGTAGAACATATGTTACCAACTAAGCCAAATATTAAACCTCATAAACAACCTCCTAGGTGCTTTGAAGCGATTGTTAAAGGCGGGTTTTATTAGAACAACCAGATATGTTGAGTGGTTACCTAATATTGTGCCAGTGTTGAAAAAGAATGGTAGTATGGGGGTATGCATAGATTTTAGAAATTTAAATTTAGCAACGTCCAATTATGAATATCCAATGCCTACGGTGGATTCTTTAGTAGATTCAACCGCCGGACATGTAATGTATTCTTTTATGGATGGATATTCAGAATATAACCAAATTCACATAGATGAAGAAGATGTACATAAAATTGCCTTTAGGTGCCCTGAGGCTTTATGATGCTTTGAATGGGTAGTTATGCATTTCGGCCTGAAAATGCAAGGGCAACCTATCAAAGGGTAATGAACCTAATTATTCACGATATGATAGGCAAATTTGTTGAAGTGTATGTAGATGACATAGTGGTCAAATCTATTAAAAAGAAAGACAATTTTGAACAATTAAAAAGCTCATTTTAGCGAATGAGGCAATACAAATTAAAATTGAATCATTTGAAATGTGCATTCGGTGTTAATGCAGGGAATTTTCTTGGTTTTTTAGTGCACGAAAGAGAAATTGAACATGATAAAAATAAAGCGAAGGCCATTTTAGAGGCCAAATCACCTGGTAACAAGAAAGAATTGCAAAGGTTTCTAGACCAAGTAAACTTTTTGAGACATTTTATCTCTAATTGTGTAGGGCGAACGAAAGCTTTTTCGCCTCTTTTAAAGTTGAAAAATCCAGATGAATTCGTCTGAAATGAAGAACATCAAAAGGTTTTTGATAACTTGAAGACATATTTGTTAAGACCACCAGTGTTAGTATCACCTATCCAAGGACGACCAATGAAGGTATACATATCGACTGAACAAGAATCGATAGTCGAAATGGTTGCACAAGAAGACCAATTTGGAGAAGAAAGGGAGATTTATTATTTAAGTAGACAGTTAACGAAATGTGAATGTAATTACTTTGTTGTTGAAAAATTGTGTCTTGCTTTATATTTCACATGCACAAAACTAATGGCTTATTTACGGCCTGTAACTGTTTACTTAGTTTCTAAAGTAAATTTAGTTAAATATATGTTTTTTTTACCTTATTTTACATCAAAGAATAGGCCTTTGGACTTTGGCATTATCAGAATTTGAAATACAATATATGCCCAAAAGGCAGTTAAAAATCAAGCGTTGGCTAACTTTTTGGCCGATCATCTGTGCCTTGACATGCCTAAAGAAATTGAATTGGAAATTGATTCATTTGAATTAGAACCTTAAGTTTTATACTTTGATTGATCAAAAACCTCTAGAGGTGCAAGGGTAGGAATAATTTTAATAAATCCTTTAGGGGTTTATTACAAGTTTGCCTTCACTTTGGATAGAATGTGTACCAATAATCAATCTAAATATGAAGCGTTGATCGTAGACTTAGAGCTGTTAATAGAATTGGGAATAAAGAATGTAATTATTAGGGGTGATTCCCAATTAGTAATTTACCAACTAATTGGTGATTCTATCATAAGTCAATATGAAGTCCTCCCAAGAATTATTGGAAGAATTTGATCAAGTGGAGCTTTAGTACGCTAATAGGATGTATAATGATCTAACAAATGAATTAGCCCAAATGGCTTCGAGTTATTCAAAGGTGCTAAATTTGGAATCCACTTATGAATATGGAGTAATATTGCCCGTAGTACAAGAGGGCGAGAAGGATTGGGGTTTATTGCATATAAAATGGAGATGCAATAGATTGGAGGGCGGAAATAAAAAGATTTTTGAACGAACCTGACAAGGAGAGAGTAGTTAAATGAAGTTACACTCATTAAATTACATACTGATAGATGAGGAGGAGCTATTCAAGAAATGCTCAGATGGATTATTATTAAAATGTGTGAATTTGCAAAAGGCCAAAACCATCATGGCCGAAGTACATGAAAGAATATATGGAGCCCAACAGGCTAGCCAAAGAATGAGATGGTTAATTGTTAAGAGTGGATACTTTTGGCCCAAAAGAGAAGAATCGTGCGTTTATTACGCGAAAAGTTGTTTAGCATGCCAAAAGCATGGTCCAATACACAAAGTGTCAGCAAGACCCATTATTAAACCTTGGTCGTTTAAAGCTTGGATGATAGATTTGATAGGGAAGATTTATCCCCCGTCGTCCAAGCAACATACGTTTATAATAATTGCAATACCTTTAAAAGAGATTTCTCGGACAAATGTTATAGACTTCATTCGTGACCATATTATTTATAGATTTGGGATATCACAAAACTCTAATGATGGATCACGAAACTTCTTTAAATGAAGATCAAGTGAAGGAATTCTTGAGAGAGTTTGGGGTTAAGTTAGTAAACTCCACACCTTATTACGCTCAATCTAATGGACAGTCATAATCTTCTAATAAGATTCTAGAAAATATCATAAGGAAAATAATAAATGAAAATACTAGAAATTGGCGTGAATGTTTAAATAAAACTTTATGGGCTTACATGACGTTGCCACGTTCAAGTACCAAAGTAACTCATTTTCACCTTACTTATGGACAAGAGGCTGTGTTGCCTATGGAAATCAATGTGCAGTTAATTAGAGTAGGCTTTCAAAATGACTTAAGTGATGGCGAGTATGCCGAATCATTAGCCCAAAATTTATTGAAATTTGACGTGTTAAAGTTGGACGTCCTAGATAGATTGCATGTTAAAAAACGAAAAATGGCTAAATTCTATAACAAAAAAGTTATAGCCAAATATTTTAGCTTGGGCGATTTGATTTTGAAAACAATACCCCCTTTGGATAGCAAAGATTCAAAGTATGGTAAATGATCACCCAATTGAGAAGGACCATATAAAGTGAAAAGCATATTGCCCAATGGAGCTTACCATTTGGAAGAATTAGATGGCATGAAACATATGAGGTTTATTAATGGTAAATATTTGAAGATTAGTAATTAAATTTTTGGGGAGTGTTCATGACTAAAGAAAACGTCAATCATGCTATTTCAGAAATCTATGCAAAAGCTACCACACAAGTGAATAAAATGGCCATTCCATTAATGAAATTGGCTACATTACATTTTAGCCGACGGTGGCTGCCATTATAAAATTAAAAAGACCAAAGTGTAAGACGAAATTGTCCTATAAAGAATGTCAGAATATTAATATCTTAATTACAGCTTGCCCCAAAGAGAGCGCATCTATTCTTTAAAGTTCTCTCATTCCGTGTGCTGTTCTGGGTAAGTGGTAGATAGGTCAGTCATAAGTTCCTCATCAACTTCCAATTTTGAGTAACATTCAACCAAAGATTTACCTCGCTCAACTTCTTGGGAAGCAGTACGCTTCTTGGCTGCAAACCTAGCCCTATAGTCGTCCATCCTTGCTTGAAGTTCCTTTATCTCTGCAGCCAGGCTCATCATTAAAGAATCTCCAACCATAACTTCAGAGGAGATTTCGTTTAGAGTGCTCTTGGTCTTCTCAATCTCTTAAAGCAAAGACTTATTTTCATTTACATCACGAATATACCGAGTCTTCTTGGATTTTAATTCTACATTCCTGGCTAGCAAAGAACTTATCTCTGAATGGATAATCTTCAATGTCAACTTAAAATCAGATGAAATCTTAAGCGAAGGAAGTTCAAGTGCTTGAGCCATTTTTGCACTTAAACAAGGTCAGTATCTTGTAAAGAAAAATGCAGAATTTATCATTTTTATTACATTGAACAAAGTGAAAATGAAAGATGAAACAAAGGGTACCTCATCAGTAGCTATGGAAAACTGGGGCACATTACTGTTGATTCGACCACCTGTGGGGACTTCCCTTTGTCTGAACGAGCAGGCCCTTCCACAACGGGCAAATTTATGAGAATTTCTGCAACAATCAAGTGACAATGAGTTAAAGGCCAACAACATAAAAAAGGGGAAATGACATAAAATATATATTACCTGCCGGTTCAATACGTGGGGGGTCAGTTGCTCGGAAGAGTGGAAGTTCTCCAGTTGACCGTGCGATCAAAGACTCTTGGATTGTGGGCCTCTCCATAGGTAAAGTTCCTTCGTCAGATGACTTGGACGGAGAAGCTTTGGTGGAAGGCGGTGGAGCAAGAGCCGGTAAAGACAGAGTCTTCAGAGGAGAAGTTGAGCTTTTCTGGAAGATCTAGGTAAAACATTAACATATGAAGGATTTTTTCATGAATAAATAAACTCGATTACCTTTCTTATGATGAAGAGAAGGGCATCATCATCGTCATTGGGCAAACTTGACGAAGCTGAAGCTGGCCATTTGCGGCCGAGAACACCTTTAGCTGTTCTAATTTGAGCAGGTGGGGAACTAGATGGAATGGCGGATGTTTAACACAAGTAGGTGGGGATTTCGAAAGAGAAATATGATTCCTGATAGATACAGGAATGGCAGGAATAGGAGAAATGGAAGGAGTATCTAGCCTTGCCAGCAAGTGGAAAGCGTGGTTAACATAGTTGCGAACAACCTACGCTTCACGGATGTCCAGAATTGTTCAAAAAGAGGGTGAACAACAAAAGTGGGATTAAAAGGGGCCAAGGAGAAACGATTTGTCAAAAGATTATTACGGGCATCAATGGCTTGTGCCTCTGTTTTATTGATGGTATGGAAGCGATTTGTTAGACTCTTGGAAAAACAGGGAGAAACCGACCAAGTTTGGCTAAAACCAAGCTGACGGGCAACAAATTGGGGAACATATATCTCAACCCCTGCCTTAGCATTTGTTCCGGTTAAGATGTCATGGAACAACTTGTTCCCAGTCAAATATTGAGCCCAAATGGGCAAAAAGGTGCTCACATCATCCATGGTAGAAGGATGATGCACATAGTTTGGAACTAAGTGAGCAGGGAAAGGAAAAAAGGTAGAAATTGAATTTAAGTTATAAAAGAATGAGAAAATTTCCATATTGGACATATTAACAGGGCTCAATTGGTTGATGACCAGCCCGTATCAACTAACTGATCAAGGAGATCAAATGAAGCACCAAATTGTGGAAAATATGCTCTCAATCACAACTGAGTGAGCCAAAGAGGTCAGCTGCCAGTAGGAGATGCACCATTCCTCAACTGAAATTGAAGGGAAGCCATGCCTCTATAAAAGGCAGCTAGGAATAATGAACAAAGATTTAGAGACCTGCCACGCGCTAATTCATGCGCTATGGGCAAATAGGCCATAGAAGGTTTAACACTAGGAACACAAAGAACATATTTACAAAGTCAGACTTGAAGAAAGGCGACACTCTCAGCATGGTTAGGTTCAGCACTAGAATTATTATAAAGTTCTTGCATGCCCGAATAAGAATCAATATATCACTTGTCAAATTTTGGGACAACGGTAGTAACCAAAATGACAGGAAAAATGGTGTCGCCCAGGGACGGAAGATTAACTGAGGCTCCAATGCTGATTGCCCAACATATTCAACATCATTAAATGACAGACCTAGGTAGAACTCATGAAGGTCAGGGTTGGCTGGCGAAAGAGAAGCTGGATTTATGTACGGTTTGGTGATGAGGTTTTGGAGGTCTTTGAAACTAAGGGAGTTATCGGAACAGCTCTGTGAAGTCGCCATTTACTACAAATTATAGTTTTCGTAAGGGTTTTTGAGAAGCGTAATAAAGAAGCAAGAAGATGAACAGTGGTCTTTATAGGTAAAAAAGAAGCGCGCGATGCAAGATGTGGGTATAATGGCATAATTAAGTGGAGTGTTCTTTGGTTTATAGGAGTTGTGTGATATTACACTTTTCAGGATGTAGAGGGTCACCGCCAAACGAAAATAATGATTGGGATTCTCCGCCCTTTTGGAATTTCAAGCATTGCGGGAAAATATAATGGAGGAATATAGCGTAAGATTAATAATTGATATTAATTTTGCCATATTAGGGGGTAATTGTTGACATACAAAAATAAGGCCCAATTAAATGGTCCATAGAATGAAACCTAGTTAGAAACTTCGAAGGATGGACCTAAACGAGACCATATAAAAACCTAAGACGGAGTTATGTAATGGAGGTCCATCATCGCTCAAGCCTACGAGACGCCCGACCCCCAAGATCTGGGCGAGCCCATCATCGCTCAAGCTTGTAAGACGCCCAAGATCTGGGCTAGTATAGTGTTTTAATTGCTATTCGAAGCAACGATTATTGAAGCAAATAATGAGTAATCTTATCACATTCCACGATCCAAGAATCTCGGTTGCAAGAAGTTAAGCGATGGGAGTAATGACAACGGTTGAAAACGGTAGTTTCTTAACAAGTCATCCATTATGGGGAAAGTGGGTAGTTACAGGGCGATGAGCAATTTTCAAACGGTTCTACAAGAAAAACTGTCAAATGAGTATAAAAGAGAAAGAAGAATTTAGAAGAAGAGGATCATCAAAATGACTCTCAAACAGAGAATTATGTAATGTCATTTCTCTCTTTTTGTTAACTTTTAATTACTTTGCAAATTCGGTGTGCTTGTGCCCCTTGGAGGTAATTCGCTTCTTGTAAACTGTAATCTTCATAAATAAAACACTCATCATTGGGACTTTGTCTCGAGAAGTTGTTGTTCCTTATACAATCATCTGAACCTTCTTTTAATTGTTAGCGAGACTCAATTTCCACGCGAAACATCATCTTTAGCAAGTAAACATATGATTTCAATGGTCTCACGAAGGAGAAAACGAATCAACTTTCATCTTCCAAATTGAACAAACGGGTCCCATCTAAAAGTGTGCCAAAAGTAAGCTCAACAATGCCATTTTTCCAACAAATATGGGTCTTAATTCTCAATAAAATACATACTTCATCTTTAACTCTCTATTTATTCCATTTATTTCTCTCTTTTTTTCCATTAATTTTATTACAATATAAATGCTTGACTGAATTCTGAATTGGCATTGTCAAGTTTTGATATCATCTATCCCTTCTTATCCACTGAAACCAATTCAAAAAACGTGCTTGTATATTTGCATTCCTTATATACATTACATTTCTTGAGAAGTTTCAGTAGTCTGAGTTTTAAGAAGAAAAGATGAGTATAGTTGTGAGAATTTTGTCATTGGGATGGGTTACGATGATGATGATTATGAGTATTACAATGTGGGAGATGGTGCAATTTCTCAGAATTTGATGGAAAAGATTAACATTATAAACAACGAGGGTCCTTACTTTGGTATTGTAATAAATAGCAATTTGCTGAGGGACTCTCTTCTCCAATCTTCAAGTTCTGTCCCTCATTCCACGATTCCCTACTTGGATTTTGCAGGTTATACAATTATTTACTTGAAATTTAATTTATATGCTTTAGTATTTCGTTTAGTTTATATCGAACATCTATCGATGTTTTTTTTAACAATATTTAGAGTAGTTGGAATTGTTTTGTGTGTACCTAAAGAGAATTTTGTTTATAATAGCGAGTGATTTCAACTGAACATGTTACAAGATGGAGTAGATCTTACTTAACATGACCTGTCACGGTTATTTTAAACGTCTAAATACTTTTGATGTTCGAGTAAATACATTATTAAGAAAAAAATAAGGCAAATTCAATTAACAGTGATCTCACTTACTGTACTATATTTTAATTTAATTTCAATTAGGCTACTCGTTTTAATTTAATTTCGATGAAGTAACTACATTTTGATTTGATTTCAACAAAAGCAACTTTTTTCAATTCTGTGGACTAAAATTGATGACGCCACGGTCAATAAATGATGGTTATCACTTGTTATTAACGTGGAATAAGTACAACTTCATTGAAATAAATGATGGCCATCATTTTTTTACGTCACTTCATCGATTCCTAGCTATTGATGGAATTGGACATTGTTATCAGGTTGAAATATAAAGATAATTGTAATCACCCAGAACTCCCCTTGGTGTACAGAATTTTTTTTACAGAGACAACACATGGTGTGGGGTCTGCACAATTTTTTTTGCCATCTAAACAGGAAGAAGGTTTCATATTGAAGTCCAAGTAAATCAGAAAATTATTTCTGTCTTGTCTGGAGTCGGTATGGTATGTTCATTTTCATAATATCCCACTTATAAGGAAAAATAGATTATCTTTTAGAGGTACAACATAATTAATTTAAACTATTTTTTTATAGCTTAATGCAGGAATAACAACGCAGTTGCTGATAAATATATTCAATATTGAAGGAGTAATTCAACTTGGATTATCAGGAAGTGCAGATCCTCAATTTACAAATAGCAGATGTTATTATCCCTCACTATTGGGCTCATTCTGGCGTCTGGTATTGGCAGGTAACCATTTCAAATAGTGATTTTTTGGAGAATATATCGATCTTATATAGGCCCTATCATGATAAAGTTCGTGTATAATCACTTATTTTATATGATCAGAGGCATGGAGATGGACCTAGTGATGAACTTGCTTTTGAATCCATTAGAGACTTTACAAGAAAAATCGGTTACCTTAATATCTCCGAATACGAAACAAATCCGAAATATTCAGACAAACTTCTCAACAACCTGTGGTATCAACCGGAAGAGACATATTCCGTCGATGGAGAACCTGATAATAGACAGCAGGCATTTTGGGTTCCTGTTGACGAGTTCTACTTCTCACTTGCTCAGAAACTTGTAGTTTTCTACTATCTTGTCTCAATCATTTGATCGACCATAAATTTAGTTTTAAATCTCTTGCTTGTACTGTACAGGATTCTTTTTTCCTCCAAAGGTGTGTCAACTCTACTACGTGTTTACCTCGACCTCCAAAGTTCGTTAGTGTGGAAAGAGGGATGAGTGCTAATGTGTTTGTAGACAATGTTGCCTATCGAGATTTCTTGCATTCTAAGTCCAATGCAACTCTATTCGACATGGAAAGTTGTGAATCCCATGAAATATGTTATTAAAATTTATTGTTGATTTTGACTTACCAAATAGGTCTAAATCCAAAAGACACCTGGAATTTGCTAGATATCTGGAATTAGTCGAGGAAATATAAATGTCAAATAATTAAAGGAATAAAGAATTAAAATATTTTAATTTTATTTTTATTTTTATTTTTATTTAAGTGACTAAAGGAATTGATAGACTTGTCATTTAACAGTTTGGATGAGTTAGAAGCAACCCCACTCGAGGTTGGACGGAAATAAGAAAGGAAAATGCAATTTAATGCGACAGAACGCGTGAAATAATTATTTTCAGAAAAGTAATGTGATAAAATCAATTTTTTAAATCCCGATCCGAGCATCGACCCAAAAAAAAAAGGATCAATGGTCAAAGGGTTCAACCAATATCTAATCGGGGTCAAACCGGAGGTATTAAATAAATATTTATAAACATTTAAATTTTATTTTCACGACAATATATAATTAAATTTTTACACCATCAATTCAAAATAAATGCAAATATGTCATATGTATGTTTTTTAATATAAATTTTAATAGTTTTTAGTCTGTTAGATCGCTTAAAAACTCATAGCAATCTATAGATATTGAGTAATTTAATTTGTAGTCATGCGCCAATGTAGCCATAAATAATAAGTTTATCAATCCCACATTTAAAGTTTATTGAAAGTGTGTTTTATTAAATTTTGTCAATCCCATATTAAAAGGTTATCAATTATGAAACTCTAGAAATTGTTATAAAAGAGCTCCATAAGGTAACTTTTATTATGTACCTGTTCGGTAGAGATTAAAATCGAATTAAAATTAAAAATATAGTCGTTATTGGGTCTCACTCGTCTAATAAAAGTCAACAATAACGGCTAATTTTTCGATTTTAATCTCTACCGAACACGCCTTATATACTATACTTCTTTTAAAAAAAAAAAGTTTTGGAAACCGGTCTAGAAATCGTGATCCGTTTCTGGTTTAATTAACCGATTTTTTGGTTATTCGACCAGTTATTAATTAACTGGTTATTTTAGTATAATTGGATCGGATTTTGGTTCGTTCCCAATTTTACCAGTTGAACCGGTCGTTTCGATCCGATCCGATCTGAACCAGTCCGATTCGGCTTTATAAACATTGGATAAAACGTATAAGAATTAAGAATTAAAATTTGTAGAAATTAATAAATTTTTAAAATGAAATTTAGCTTTAATTCGAACTTGTTTTAAATAGTAAGTTTATTAGTGAAAGATAATTGTGTATCCCTGCAGTCCTAAAAATTATTATCATTATATTTATAATCTTTCACTATAAATATGATACTTTGATTATCAATAAAATACACACAAGTCTATCGACTCATATTCACTCTTCTTTTTTTTTTTTTCTCTTTTCATAACACGTTATTAGCATGAAAGCTTAATTTTTCAAATTTTAGCGAAGACAATAATTTTTTATAAGTATAATTAGGGGCAGACCCATTAAAGATCCGGTGGGTGCAATTGCCCCATACTAGACCCTTAATTATTAACATTGAAAAAAGGTCCACATAATTTTAGCCCATAATGTTTAACTCAAAAGTAACAAATAAAGTATTTTTTACACTGAAAAAAAGCCTACGTAATTCCAATTTTCCACTTAATTGTATTTCCATTCCCCAATTGCCCATGCGATTCCAATCACTATATTTTAAAAGAATAATAGATTGAAGAAGCAAAATTTTGTAATCCCTCTCTCTTTCTTAATCTTACTGTTTATGTTTTGATAGTTATTTATGATTGTATAGGTCTTGTCCCAATTTTTTTCAAAATATATTTTTCTCTCTCTTCTTTTCAGCCATACATTTTTCAATAAAATAATATTACACGTGAATACAAAATATTTTCTTATTTTTTAACTATACATTCTCTATCAATATACTATTTCAAAATACACTTTAGATAAAAAAAAAAAAATGGGGTTCAAACAAACCCATAATTTCATTACTTCCCAAAATTAAATCATAGAATTCGTTTATACACCTAGGTCGCTCACAGCATAATATTGAAGAAATGACAAATATTCATCGCTTCCATGTGGATTTATTCTATTATGTCATTGATACACAACTGCAATAGTTGAACGATCGTTTTCATGAGGTAAGTACATAGTTTTTTTTTTTTTAGCATATTTATGCCTAGATGATTCATTCTCTGCTTTTGACAGAGAGAAATTAATTCATCTTGCTAAGTATACAAAGTACAGCTCATAGAACTTGATGTTCATCTCCAAAACTATATTGTTGATATGTGCTCTATCAAGGAATTTGGAGAATTGCAGGAACTTAGTGAATTTGCATTATAAGTTGGTGGTGACCTAAAGAAATGAACCATTTCTATTAGTTTACATGCTTATGACTTTAGGATTAACTTTTTGGGTTGTTATTGCTACAGTTGAAAATGTATTTTCTGTTATGAAAATTATGAAGAATCGATTGCGTAATCGGATTGGGGACCAATTGATGAATGATATCTTAGTTGTGTATGTTGAAAAAGATGTATTTAATGAAATTGATAACGAGACTATTATACGGCGTTTTCAAAATATAAGCCACCGTAGGTTACAATTGTATAGAAGTAATACATTTTGAATATTATCACCGTCTAATTAGAAATTATATATATAATTCTATCTCACTTCCACTAAATCATAATCATGGGTACGCCCTTGAGCATAATCGTCTATTACATGTACCAAAATTAATTTGGTGACATGTAAATTTTTTATATATAAATAACAAGTTATCTGTCGATTTTTTCTAAGCATAATCAATTTGTATCAATTTTATATACATGAGCTTTTGATAATCAATTTTATATACAGTGTTTTTTATATATATTTGCATAATCAATTCATGTACCCAGTTTTTTTTATTATGAAACTCTTTGATTCTACAAACTGCAATCATTAGGTGTACACGGTTGAATTATGTTTTCAATCATGAGCTACGAAGGCAAACTATCTAACCGATTTTGTTTATGTGTTTTCTTTTCTTAAATTTGTTTGTTTGAGTGTGTGTGTGTGTGTGTGTATATTTTTTTTTTTTTTGTTTATTGTTTGCTCGAGGACTAGCAAAGTATTAAGTTTGGGGGTATTTGGTGAGTGCATTTCACTCATACTTTAAACATAATCTAAACTTGATATTTAACTAATTTCTACAAGTTTTCGAGTGTTTTAATATGTGTCTTGATATTGTCATATATGTTGATTAAATTGATGGAAATAAGCAAAAGTTGACAAAATTGGAGAAGATGACTAAATTGTAAGAGATCCAAAGTTGGGGAACTAAAGCGAAAATAATCTAAAGTCGTGTCTGACCTCACAATGAAGATTCGAGGGTGTTATGAGTCAATTGGATGAAGAAAGAAGTCAAATGGATGAAATATATGCAAAGTATGATCACACATCAATTTTCAACCGAAAAAAGTTATTTTCGTCTCATATTGAGACTCATTTTTTACATAGCAAACGTTCTAATTGGAAAATGATATCTGAAGCAAAGTTGTATCCCTTTGAGTTATCTTTCCAACGCATCTTGAATCGCTTCAATCGGATATCGAGTGAAAAGGTTGTAATAAAAATACTGAAAGACGCATGGTGCAAAATTTTCCAATTCACACAATACAATTTTCACGTATGGAATCCCTACTCATCTCAATTTTCCCCTGCAATATCTAAATCATCTTCAAACTTTTAAAATGATGGTTTATCGATAAATGCAATAGATGTTTTCGGGGTTGACTTATCATGTTCAACTCTACTATGATTCATATATCTCATCATTAGCTTAGCATGCCCAACACAAGTATTGTACGCAAAAAAAAAAAAAAATGTCAAGTCTCCACATAGACAAGTATCAATCAATTTAACATGCAAAATTTCCCCAATTCATAGCTATATTGCTTTCAATATTTTCATCATTGCCGGTAAGGCCATTAAACACACACAATCACACAAAATTCTAAACTACTACTAGAAATGCGTAAAACTCAGAATAACCCAGCAAAACGATAAACTAGTTTTTTGTTTTTTTTTTTCACAATCACACAAAAATAAAAACGGCAGTAATACGATGAATGACATATTGACATATTTTCACCCCCAAATGTATATAGGACATTGTCCTCAATATTTAAAGAATAATAAAATGTAAACTTATTAGCGCATACAATTAAGGACAAATTCACAGAAGATAAAGAACAAATGGTGAAGAATACCCCCTGATCGGTGGGGATGCGAATGTGATGATGGTGGAGAAAAAGGAAGTGTGGACCATGCATAAGCTCTCTTTTATTACCCGTAGAAACGATGAAAAAGTAGTCTTATTAAAAGTTATAAAAAAAATTTGAAAGAAGAAATTACCAATTGAATGCTTAAGGCAAAATAAATAAAAGGGTAGAACCGATGGGCTGCCTCCCATCCAGCGCTAGTTTGTAATCTATAACTCGACTCTACCGTGTTAGTCTGTTAAGGTACGTTGGAGGTCCTGATTAGCTTCTTCAATGACATTTTCTTTCTTACTGCAGCGTTCTTCCAAACGTTAGTCTTGTCTTTATCCGTGTCATCTACTTTTCCCTCATCAACTGCCTCAAACTCAACAATGTAGCCTTCTTGCTTCTCAAGATTTTGTTCGAGTTGAAAATGCACATTATGGTCATCAACAGCATTTGAAAAGTTTTGAAACACAATTGTCTTCTGCAACACCTCCTCTACCACATCAAGTTGATAGCAACTATCTGACGTAACATGATCATACATAATATTGAAGACGATGAAAGTGATCTGCTTCTCGCCAAATCTCAAATTTAACTGACCCTTTTCAACATCTATTAGAGCTCTACGGTAGCTAGAAATGGCCTGCCCAAGATACATGAGATATCCTCATCTTCTTCCACATCCAAAATAAGGAAATCCACTAGAAAAATGAATTTGTCCACCTTAACTAGCACGTCTTCAATTATCCCCCTCAAATGTGCAATGATCGATCAGCTAACTGAAGTGTCACCGTGGTTGCTTTGGCTTCGCCTAGTCCAAGTTTCCTGAAAACGGATAGAGGCATTAGATTAATACTTGCACCAAGATCACAAAGAATTTTATTAAAGTAGCATTCACCAATAGTGCAAGGTATAGTAAAACTCCATGTATCTTTCAGTTTTGATGGGAGTTTTTTTATGAATTACGACACTGCACTCCTTTGTTAGCATCAGCGTCTCATGTTCATCTAGTTTTCGTTTCTTGGATAGAATATCTTTCAGGAATATGGCATAGCCAGGCATTTTGACCAGTGCTTCTGCGAATGGGATATTTATATGGAGTTTCGTGAAAACTTCGAGGAATTTCTTGTATTGTTGCTCCTATTGATGCTTCATCAACCGTTGTAGGAATGGAATGGGTGGCTCATAGGGATTTATCGACTTATCTCGCATTTGTTGTGATTGTTCTAGGCTTTCTCTTATTGATGGCTTCTTGGTGTTGTCAACCCGCTTCTCATTCTCTTTTTCAAAAGATTCCACTTGTTCTGTATTTACCCCTAGCCTTTTTACATGTATCTCAGGCAGTTGAACTCCACTTCTTGTAGTAATGGTTTGAACATGCTCCCTAGGATTTATTTCTGTGTTGCTTGGCAGTGCACTATCTACTATTCCTGTCATAAAAAGAGCTAATTGTCCCACTTGAGTATCCAGGTTCCTAATGGCTCTACCCTAATTTTGGAGATTCGTTTCAGTCTCCCTCATGAATTGATTAGTGGTTTCCATGTATTTATCGATTTTTTCCATGAATTTAGCAAACATGTCTTTCAACTGAGGTTTATTCTCTTGGTGAAACTGTCATTGCGCCCGATTATGATACTAATTGTGATTCTGGTTTCCACCCCAAGAAAAGTTTGGATGATTTTTCCATCCCGGATTGTATGTTTCAGAGTGAGGGTTGTTTTGCTGATGTTGACCCCATTGAGCAAAGTCCACATGTTCCAACCTTTATGTAAGGATATGACATTCAGTTGTACTATGTTCTGCTCCAAATTCTTCACAATTTGGTTTCTTCACTTGTAGTGAATTCACAGTCTGTGTTATGCCCTCTATTTTGTGAAATAAGGAGTCAATTTTTGCATATAATGTCAAATAGGTATCTACCTCATACACTCCAGATGCTTTCTTTATACCCACTCTATTTGAAGACCACATGGCTGAGGTATTAGCTATTCTTTCGAACAAGTCCCAAGCTCCCTCGATTGACCTAGTGGTTAGAGAGCCACGTGATGAAGAATCCACCATGCGTCTGAAAGTTGGAGTTAGTCCTACATAGAAGAATCTGATTTGTATTGTCTTGTCGAACCCATGTTGAAGACACTTCTTTAGCATGCTCTTGAACCTGTTCCAAGCTTCATCAAATGATTTAGTTTCATTTTGGCTAAAAATTGTTATGTCATGCCTCAATCTCACCACTTTAGCCGGTGAGAAGTATTTGGTGCAAAATTTATGAGCCAAGTAGTTATACTTGCCACCGGGAGTAAATCAAGCCACTCAAGTGCTTTATCCCGGAGAGTGTGTGGGAACAGCCTCAATCTGATTGCATCTTCTGATATCCCTTGGTATCTGAAATGTTGACACATATCCAGAAAATGGGATACATGTATATGTGGATTCTCGTTGGTTGTCCTGTAGAATTGATGTTCATTCTGAAAGAGTTGGATGACATTTATCTTCAGTTGAAAGTTCGGTTGTTCGAATGCGGGGTAGACAATGATGGATTGGCTTTGAATGACGAACGGTGCCAAAAAAAATTCCCCCAGAAGAGCATTCCCATCATATTGTGCCGCAGCACTAGCTAGAGCTATAGGATTCATTCTTGGTTCCAATTGTTGAAGGTCGCATGTCTGATGAAAAGTTCGTTGAATTTCCAAATCAGCTTGAAGTAATTCACAACTAATCGATTTTCGAATGCAATACATGAAGAAGCGAAAAATAGTAGCACTTAGCTCAATCTAAGTGAATAAACTTAAATGGAAAAAAAAATGCAAACTCAAATAAAAACAAACAAGTTTGAATTAGTATCTAAATAATAAAAATCAAATTAATACTCAATACCAGGCAATGACGCTAAAAACTTGTTCACGAAAAAATGTTTTGGATTTAAATCATCGTAAGTCCACGGTTCGTTGACAAGTAATAAATTGGAAATTCAAAAATTTCGAGTACCGTTCCCACGAGGATTGATTTAACTTGTTTTCTATTATCACGACCTTAACCGAATCTATTAAACTCAATATGATTATTTTTGTGAATTTATGATGGAACTATGACTAATATATAAATTAAACTAAAATTACGAACTAAATGCAAATGTAATGGTTATATGCAAAAGTTGAAGAAATTAATTTATGAAAAAGCGTACTAGGATCCCGAATCACCAAGTAAGTTCACTTTTAACTCCTATTTCACAATTTGATAACATGATGAATTGGTTGAAGAATCAATGTTTCTAACTTATTCAACAATCTCTTTCGAGTAGAATTGAACCTATTCTCGCATACCATTTGACTATATTTCTATGACAAATGCAATATACAAGAATGCATGACGTTTTGTAAACACTTAAAGATTCACGTAATGCATATCGATATATTTTTATCATTTATGAACAAAACGATGATTTATACATTGTTGAGTTTATTCCCCTTCTTTCGAATACATAAAATAAAACACTCAAACTCACACAATTATCGTGCACTATAATTATGGAGGTAAGAAAGTGTATATAAATCATTCAACACTCATCAAATGCGTTTGAATAACAAATTGCAAAATAGAAATTAAAAGATCACAATGTGAGGTTCATCATTCACCCAGTATAATAAAAAGTCTAGCCTAATATGGATAAAATAAAAGAATAATAACAATAATAAAGAGAAGACATTACCAAAAAACTAAGAATTAGGGTTGAAATCTTGAATGAAATCCCTTGTTCTCGCCCTTTTCCTTGCTTTTCAATGGTGTTTTTTCCTCTAAGAATGCATTCCCCTCGTTTTTGGATGTAATTAAGGTTATAAAGAAGTTTTAGATGTTTTATCATAAGTGTTTGATTCAAATAAGGAAACCAAAAATTTCGCACCTGATTTGTTCCATGCGACCGCATGGTTATAAGTCATGCAATTGCATGGAACAACTAAACTGGTCCAAAAAAATTCCCTGATTCAGTCTGGGTGACCGCATGGACTTTATACCATGCGACCGCATGGTTTTCACTTTTTCTCCGCTAGATACCTTTCGGTATTTGGTCATATATTTTTCTCTTGATATCCAATTGAGGTGATTCAAAATGAATTAGAAAGCTTACTTAAAGAGATACAAATCTTCCAGAGATATCAATCTTCAAATTCTAACTTCTTCTATGTAAAAAATGTATCTCAAACTAAAACTGAAAATTCAAAGCATAACTTTTTCGGCTGGAAGTTTATTTGTGATAGTACTTTCAACTCTATTTCATCTATTTGGCTTCTTTTCTCATCCAATTGATACTCAATACTCTCAAATCTTCATCGTAGGATTGACACAACTTTTCAGTATTTGCAATTGAGTCCTCACACTTTGCTTTTACTTTATTTAAGCATTTTTTCGCTTGTTTTTTCGGATTTTCACCACGTTCATCATTATAATCATACAAACACAATTTATGTCGAATTAAGCCATATTCAAGCATTTAAGCCAACAATTAGTCATGTAATGTAGCTAAATTGTCAGTTATAAATGTCATCAAACATATCATTATTCAAATAAACGTCCTGTGAAGGGAAAGATTAATAATCTTCAGATAGATGAAGATGTTAAGCTCGAACTTCTCAACTTAATCTATTCTAATTTTGATGAAATTTCTGATTCTGAATTAGAACATATCTATCAAAATCAAGAAGATTTTGATAATGAATCTAATTCTTCATTCTCCTCCCATTCTAGTCAAGGTAAAAAGATTTGTGGATGTAAAACCATAAATGTTCTTACTAAAGAAAAAGAACTTATTCAAGAAATAATTGAGAAAATTGATGATTTTCGATTAAAGAAGAGGTTTTCTCTACTCTTCATCTAAACCATTTAATATGAAAGATATATTAAATAGGTTTCATCATGAATCACCTTCAAGATCCTCTGATCTGATCTCAAATCAGAAGTTAGAGAAATGAAATCTCAGATTTCTTGTCTTGAACATCAGGTTAAAGACATCAAAATTGAGGTTGCTCTTTTTAAATCTAATAGTCAAAATTTTCAAAATGATTCATCTGATTTTGATTCTAAAAAAGAATTAGAATATATTGCTCAATTTGACCATCCTGAACTTTTCAATAATCCTGATCAAACTCTTCCACTTACAGAGGAAGAGAATGTTAATGTTATTAATCCTGGTGTATTATTAAAATGTGTGAATTCGTAAAAGGCCAAAGCCATCGTGGCTGAAATACATGAAGGAATATGTGGAGCCCATCAGGCTGGCTAAGGAATGAGATGGTTAATTGTTAGGAGTGGATACTTTTGGCCAAAATGGGAGAATCGTGCGTTTAGTACGCGAAAAGTTGTTTAGCATGCCAAAAGCATGGTCCAATACAAAGAGTGCCAGTAAGGGAAATGACAGTCATTATTAAACCTTGGCTGTTTAAAGGTTGGGCGATAGATTTGATAGGGAAGATTTATCCTCCGTCGTCCAAGAAACATACGTTTATAATAGTTGCGACAGATTTCTTCACTAAATGGATAGAAATAATACCTTTAAAAGATATTTCTCAGAAAAATGTTATAGACTTCATTCGTGACCATTTATAGATTTGGGATACCACAAGCCCTAATGGTGAATCACTGAACTTCTTTAAATGGAGATCAAGTGAAGGAATTCTTGAGCGAGTTTGAGGTTTGAGCTAGTAAACTCCACACCTTATTACGCGCAATATAATGGACAGGCATAATCTTCTAATAAGATTCTAGAAAATATCATAAGGAAAATGATAAATGAAAATACTAGAAATTTGCATGAATGTTTAAATAAAGCTTTATGGGCTTACACGACGTCGCCACGTTCAAGTACTAAAGTAACTCATTTTCAACTTACTTATGGATAAGAGGCTGTGTTTCCTATGGAAATCAATGTGCAGTTAATTAGAGTAGGCTTTCAAAATAACTTAAGTGATGGCAAGTATGCTGAACCATTAGCCCAAAATTTATTGGAATTTGACTTGTTAAAGTTGGACGTTCTAGATAGATTGCATGTTCAAAAACGAAAAATGGCTAAATTCTATAACAAAATCTTTTAGCTTGGGCAATTTGATTTAGAAAACAGTACTCCATTTGGATAGCAAATATCTAAAGTATGGTAAATGATCACCCAATTGAGAAGGACCATATAAATTGAAAAGCGTATTGCCCAATGGAGCTTACAATTTGGAAGATTTAGATAGCACGAAACATATAAGGTTTATTAATGGTACATATTTGAAGAAATATGTTCCTTCTATATGGAAAAGTAAACAAATCAAAGAAATTTATATGCATGAGTAAACAAATAAAGTGAGTTGGACGATTACGTCCAAATAAAATAAGAGCGAAGTACGTTCAAATAAAATCTTTCATTATCAAATATTCTTTACAAACCAAGAGTTGCAAAATACAAATAAGCCGTAATTAGAAGCAGGCTATCATGGTTCTTCTATCAACTACTACAGGAGAAGGGGTAAATTGGCCATCATAGCCTTCCTAAATGCATTGCTGCAATGGTAGGCAATTGGTCGAAGAAGCACTCTCGCAAGCAATTGTTTCACGTCAAGAAAGGGTGCTGAGAAAACCTTCATTGACCAAAAAATATTTCCTATATCTCCCATATCAAATAAAATATCAAGACAGATGGTGAAATAGGAAAAAGGTTAAATGGTTCATCTCTGTTGAAAAAGGAAATAATTGATCAATCACTTGAATGCCAGATGATGGTAACAAACTGGTTTTGTGGAGAATGAGGATGAAGATGACGAATGTGTGACAAATACACAACTTTATAAAGGTTTAAAGGCGAAGGGACAGAATGCAAACGATCATATACATGCATAGTAATCGACATTGAAGGTCCAAATCTTGGAAAAACAAATTGGAATACCAAAAGTTTCATTTCGTGTAAAGATCCCACAAGGGGAAATGTGCATGAATATAGCACAAGATTAGTAATTAAATTTTTGGGGAGTATTGATGATTAAAGAAAACGCCAATCATGCTATTTCAGAAATCTATGCAAAAGCTCCCACATAAGTGAATAAAATAGTCATTCCACTGATGAAATTGGCCACATTACATTTTAGCCGACATTGGCTGCCATTATAAAATTAAAAAGAATAAAGTGTAAGATGAAATCGTCCTATAAAGAATGTCAGAATATTAATATCTTAATTACAGCTTGCCCTAAAGAGAGCACATCTGTTCTCTAAGGTTCTCCCATTTAGTGTGCTGTTCTTGGTAAGTGGTAGATAGGTCAGTCATAAGTTCCTTGTCGACTTCCAATTTCGAGTAACGCTCAAGCAAAGATTTACCTCGCTCAACTTCTTGGGAAGCAGTAAGCTTATTGGCTACTAACCTAGCCCTACAGTCGTCCATCCTTGCTTGAAGTTCCTTTATCTCTGTAGCCAGACTCATCATTAAAGAATCTCCAACCATAACTTCAGAGGAGATTTCGTTTAGAGTGCTCTTGGTCTTCTCAATCTCTTGAAGCAAAGACTCATTTTCATTTACAGCACGAATATACTGAGTCTTCTTGGATTTTAATTCTACATTCCTGGCTAGCAAAGAACTTATCTCTGAATGGATAATCTTCAACGTCAGCTTAAAACCAGATGAAATCTTAAGCGAATGAAGTTCAAGTGCAGCAGAGACATTGTTGATAGCCATATCCTTGAAGGAAATGTATTCAAGCACTGATTTCTTGAGAATATTCATGTTTTCCTCTAAGAATGCAGCAAAGGAAGTAGAAGGACGAAAGGCTGAAGAGAAACGAGAGGCAGCGCTCGCCCTTACCTGTTCCGAAGAAGTAAACAAATCCTGAATGGAGCGCAAAACAGCGTCAGTCTCCTGTAAAGAAAAATACAAGAATTTATCATTTTCATTACATTGAATGAAGTGAAAATGAAAGATGAAACAAAGGGTATCTCATCAGTAGCTATGGAAAATTGGGGCACATTATTGGTTGATTCGACCACCTGTGGGGACTTCCCCTTGTCTGAACAAGCAGGCCCTTCCACAACGGGCAGATTTATGGGAATTTCTTCAAGAATCAAGTGATAATGAGTTAAATGCCAACAACATAAACAAGGGGAAAGGCCATAAAATATGTATTACCTGCCGGTTCAATACGTGGGGGGTCAGTTCCCTGGAAGAGTGGAAGTTCTCCAGTTGACTGTGCGATCAAAGACTCTTGGACTGTGGGCCTCTCCTTAGGTAAAGTTCCTTCATCAGATGACTTGGACGGAGAACATTTGGTGGAAGGCGGTGGAGCAAGAGCCGATAAAGATAGAGTCTTCAGAGGAGAAGTTGAGCTTTTCTGGAAGATCCAGGTAAAACATTAACATATGAAGGATTTTTTCATGAATAAACAAACTCGATTACCTTTCTCCTGATGACGAGAGGGGCATCATCATCGTCATTGGGCAAACTTGACGAAGTTGAAGCTAGCCGTTTGTGGCTGGGAACACCTTTAGTTGTTCTAGTTTGAGCAGGTGGGGAACTAGGTCGAATGGCTGATCTTTAACACGAGCAGGTGGGGATTTCGAAAGAGAAATATGATTCCTGACAGATAAAGGAATGGCAGGAATAGGAGAAATGGAAGGAGTCTCTGGCCATTCCAGCAATTGGAAAGCATGGTTAACATTAGTTACGAACAACCTACGCTTCACGGATGTCCAGAATTGTTAAAAAAGAGGGTGAACGACAAAAGTGGGATTAAAAGGGGCCAAGGAGAAACCATTTGTCAAAAGAGTATTACGGGCATCAATGGCTTGTGCCTCTATTTTATTGATGTTGTGGAAGTGTTCTATTAGACTCTTGGAAAAACAGGGAGGAACCGACCAAGTTTGGCCAAAACCAAGCTAACGGGCAACAAATTGGGGAGCATATATCTCAACCCCTGCCTTAGCATTTGTTCCGATTAAGATGTCATGGAACAACTCTTTCCCAGTCAAATATTGAGCCCAAATGGGCAAAAAGGTACTCACATCATCCATGGTAGAAGGAGGATGCACATAGTTTGGAACTAAGTGAGCAGGGAAAGGAAAAAAGGTAGAAATTGAATTTAAGTTATAAAAGAATGAGAAAACGTCCATATTGAACATATTAACAGGGCTCAATTGGTTGATGACCATCCCGTAACAACTAACTGATCGAGGAGATCAAATGAAACACTAAATTGTGGAAAATATGCTCTCAACCACAACTGAGCGAGCCAAAGAGGTCCGCTGCCAGTAGGAGATGCATCATTCCTTAACTGAAATTGAAGGGAAACCATGCCTCTAGAAAAGGCAGCTAGGAATAGTGAACAAAGATTTAGAGACCTGTCACGCGCTAATTCATGCTCTAAGGGCAAATAGGCCATAGAAGGTTTAACACTAGGGACACAAAGAACATATTTATAAAGTCAGACTTGAAGAAAGGTGACACACTCAGCATGGTGAGGTTCAGCACTAGAATTATTATAAAGTTCTTGCATGCCCGAATAAGAATTAGTATATCTCTTGTCAAATTTCGGGACAGCGACAGTAACCAAAAGGGAAGGAAAATTGGTGTCGCCCAGGGGCAAAAGATTAACTAAGGCTCCAACATTCCTCAAAGTAACAGACATTGGCCCAAGTGGGAAGATAAAGATATTATACTCTGAAGACCAAAAACTCAATGTAATAAGTAAAAGCACAGGGTTATAGATTGGGGAACGGAGAGCGATTTCTAACAAATTAGAAATATTATCACGATAAAAAATTGCCCTGGTAGGGCCATGGTTGGTCATACGTGGATGCCAAAGACGAAAAGTAGTATCAGTTTTGGGCCAAGTATGAATACCTTTTTCGCGGATTGACTTTAGCGGAAAATGGTTCAGAAAATGAGGATCTTGAGTGCAAGGGAATAACTGGCCCACTGCTGATTGCCTAACATATTCAACATCATTAAATGACAGACTTATGTAGAACTCATGAAGGTCAGGGTTGGCTGGCGAAAGGGAAGCTGGATTTATGTACGGTTTGGTGATAAGGTTTTGGAAGTCTTTGAAACTAAGAGAGTTGTCGGAAGAGCTCTGTGAAGCCGCCATTTACTACAAATTACAGTTTTTATGAGGGTTTTTGAGAAGCGTAGTAAAGAAATAAGAAGATGAACAGTGGTCTTTATAGGTAAAAAAGAAGCGCGCGATGCAAGATGTGGGTATAATGGCGCGATGAAGTGGAGAGTTCTTTGGTTTATAGGAGTTGTGTGATATTACACTTTTCAGGATGTAAAGGGTCACCGCTAAACGAAAATAATGATTGAGATTCTCCCCCCTTTTGGAATTTCAAGCATCGCGGAAAAATATAAAAGAGGAATATGGCATAAGATTAATAATTGATATTAATTTTGCCATATTAGGGGATAATTGTTGACATACAAAAATAAGGCTCAATTAAATGGTCCAAATAATGAAACCTAGTTAGGAAATTCAAAGGATGGATCCAAACAAGACCATATAAAAACCTAAGACGGAGTTATGTAACGGAAGCCCATCATCGCTCAAGCCTACAAGACGCTCGACGCCCAAGATCTGGGCGAGCTCATCATTGCTCAAACTTGTGAGATGCCCAAGATCTGGGCGAGTATAGTGTCTTAATTGCTATTCAAAGCAACGATTATTGAAGTAGTTAATGGGTAATCTTATCACATTCTACGATCCAAGAATCTTAGTTGCAAGAAGTTAAGCGATGGGAGTAATGACAACGGTTGAAAACGGTAGTTTCTTAACAAGTCATCCATTATGGGGAAAGTTGGAAGTTACAAGGCGATGAGCAGTTTTCAAATGGTTCTACAAGAAAACTGTCAAATGAGTATAAAAGAGAAATAGGAATTTAGAAGAAGAGGATCATCAAAACGACTCTCAAACATAGAATTATGTAATGTCATTTCTTTCTTCTAGTTAACTTTCAATTACTTTGCAAATTCGGTGAGCTTGTACCCCTTGGAGGTAATTCGCTTCTTGTAAACTGTAATTTTCATAAATAAAACACTCATCATTGGGACTTTGTCTCGAGAGGTTGTTGTTCCTTATACAATCATTTGAACCTTCTTTTAATTGTTAGCGAGACTCGATTTCCACGCGAAACATCATCTTTAGCAAGTAAACATATGATTTCAATGGTCTTACGAATGAGAACACGAATCAACTTTGATCTTCCAAATTGAACAAACGGGTCCCATCTAAAATTGTGCCAAAAGTAAGCTCAACAATGCCATTTTCCCAACAAATACAGGTCTTAATTCCCAATAAAATACATACCTCATTTTAACTCTCTATTTATTCCATATATTTCTCTCTTTTTTTCCATTAATTTTATTACAATAAACGTTTTATAAATGGATTGCTAAAAACAAAATTGTACTTGACTGAATTATGAATTGGCATTGTCAAGTTTTGGTATCATCTATCCCTTCTTATCCACTGAAACCAATTTAAAAAACGTGCGTGTATATTTGCATTTTTTATATACATTACATTTCTTGAGAAGTTTCAGTAGTCTGAGTTTTAAGAAGAAAAGATGAGTATAGTTGTGAGAATTTTGTCATTGGGATGGGTTACGATGATGATGATTATGAGTATTACAAATGTGGGAGATGGTGCAATTTCTCAGAATTTGATGGAAAAGATTAACATTATAAACAACGAGGGTCCTTACTTTGGTATTGTAATAAACAGCAATTTGCTGAGGGACTCTCTTCTCCAATCTTCAAGTTCTGTCCCTCATTCCACGATTCCCTACTTGGATTTTGCAGGTTATACAATTATTTACTTGAAATTTTAATTTATATGCTTTAGTATTTCGTTTAGTTTATATCGAACATCTATCGATGTTTTTTTTAACAATATTTAGAGTAGTTGGAATATGTTTTGTGTGTACCTAAAGAGAATTTTGTTTATAATAGCGAAGTGATTTCAACTGAACATGTTACAAGATGGAGTAGATCTTACTTAACATGACATGTCACGGTTATTTTAAACGTCTAAATACTTTAGATGTTCGAGTAAATACATTATCAAGAAAAAATAAGGCAAATTCAAATAGCAGTGATCTCACTTACTGTACTATATTTTAATTTAATTTCAATTAGGCTACTCGTTTTAATTTAATTTCGATGAAGTAACTACATTTTGATTTGATTTGATTTGATTTCAACTAAAGCAACTTTTTTCAATTCTGTGGACTAAAATTGATGACGTCACAGTCAATAAATGATGGCCATCACGTGTTTTTAACGTGGAATAAGTACAACTTCATTGAAACAAATGATGGCCATCATTTTTTTACGTCACTTCATCGAGTCCTAGCTAGTGATGGAATTGGACGTAGTTATCAGGTTGAAATATAAAGATAATTGTAATCACCCAGAACCTCCTTGGTATACAGAATTTTTTTTACAGACGTTGTACAGACAACACATGGTGTGGGGTCCGCACAAATTTTTTTTTTAAATACATGTGGGGCCCGGCCCATTGTGAGGACCTTGTAAGGCCCCCGTGAACAAATCCTCTGTACATAAGGATTTGTTCAATCACCCAAATGAACATAATTGAAGTACGATTACACGATTAACTACTAGTCAATCTTCTTAAAAAATGTTTGATTCTACCAAATCTTCAGGGAGACAAGAAGAAAATAGCATAATCTCCAGTTATACTATTCCAAAATCTTTTGCTTATTTTCTTCGTTTTTGCCATCTAAACAGGAAGAAGGTTTCATATTGAAGTCCAAGTAAATCAGAAAATTATTTCTGTCTTGTCTGGAGTCGGTATGGTATGTTCATTTTCATAATATCCCACTTATAAGGAAAAATAAGATTATCTTTTAGAGGTACAACATAATTAATTTAAACTATTTTTTTATAGCTTAATGCAGGAATAACAACGCAGTTGCTGATAAATATATTCAATATTGAAGGAGTAATTCAACTTGGATTATCAGGAAGAGCAGATCCTCAATTACAAATAGCAGATGTTATTATCCCTCACTATTGGGCTCATTCTGGCGTCTGGTATTGGCAGGTAACCATTCCAAATAGTGATTTTTTGGAGAATATATCGATCTTATATAGCCCCTATCATGATAAAGTTCGTGTATAATCACTTATTTTATATGATCAGAGGCATGGAGATGGACCTAGTGATGAACTTGCATTTGAATCCATTGGAGACTTTACAAGAAAAATCGGTTACCTTAATATCTCCGAATACGAAACAAATCCGAAATATTCGGACAACCTTCTCAACAACCTGTGGTATCAACCGGAAGAGATATATTCCGTCGATGGAGAACCTGATAATAGACAGCAGGCATTTTGGGTTCCTGTTGACGAGTTCTACTTCTCACTTGCTCAGAAACTTGAGGTTAGTTTTCTACTATCTTGTCTTAATCATTTGATCGACCATAAATTTAGTTTTTAATCTCTTGCTTGTACTGTACAGGATTCTTTTTCCCTCCGAAGGTGTGTCAATTCTACTACGTGTTTACCTCGACCTCCAAAGTTAGTTAGTGCGGAAAGAGGGATGAGTGCTAATGTGTTTGTAGACAATGTTGCCTATCGAGATTTCTTGCATTCTAAGTTCAATGCAACTCTATTCGACATGGAAAGTGCTGCAGTAGCCCTTGTGTGTCTCCAACAAAAGACGCCTTTTATAGCAATCAAGGCAATTTCCGATTTAGCTGGTGACGCTTCTTCTGTCGAAGGTTCTGTCTTCTCTTCATTAGCCGTTCAAAATGCACTCTTTGCTTGGCTTCAATTCTTGTCTTTGTTACCGGAGCAAGTTCAAACCCTTAACTTGGCTCAGTAAGGTTTATGAGCTAATGTTTTATGTATTGTCAGTCGATAGAACACGACTCAACTCAATAAGGCTGTTAGCCAATGTTGTGTGCACTTAAGTTCGTATCTGTACTCGTCAACTTCGTTATTAAATAAAGCCTAGTCGATGTATTCGACCCGATTAATAATGTTGTTATTATTTCGATTGACTTATATTTTCTATCTTTGAAAGAATATGTTGATAGACGACACACATGCTGCATTTGTCTTTAATTGGAATTTTTCTTATCAAGATTAGTCAAGTATAGATTAAGCCCAATGACTGGTGGGAGATTAAAATCAGATTTTTAGTATGTTTTGATAAATAATGATGAAATATGTGATTGAAAAGTTGTGAATCCCATGAAATATGTTATTAAAATTTATTGTTGATTTTGACTTACCAAACATGTCTAAATCCGAAAGACACCTGGAATACGTATTTGCTAGATATCTGGAATTAGTCGGGGAAATAAAAATGTCAAATAATTAAAGGAATAAAGAATTAAAATATTTTAATTTTACTTTTATTTTTTATTTTTATTTTTATTTAAGTGACTAAAGGAATTGATAGACTTGTCATTTAACAGTTTGGATGACTTAGAAGCAACCCCACTCGAGGTTGGACGGAAATAAGAAAGGAAAATGCAATTTAATGCGACAAAACGCGTGAAATAATTATTTTCAGAAAAGTAATGTGATAAAATCAATGTTTTAAAACCCGATCCGAGCATCGACCCGAAAAAGAAAAAGGATCAAGGGTCAAAGGGCTCAACCAATATCTAATCGGGGTCAAACCGGAGGTAATAAATAAATATTTATAAACATTTAAATTTTATTTTCACGACAATATATAATTATATTTTTACACCATCAATTCAAAATAAATGCAAATATGTCAAATTTATGTTTTTTTTAATATAAATTTTAATTTGTTAGATCGCTAAAAAAACTCATAGCAATTTATAGATATTGAGTAATTTAATTTGTAGTCATGCACCATATAACCATAAATAATAAGTTTATCAATCCCACGTTGAAAGTTTATTGAAAGTGTGTTTTATTAAATTTTGTCAATTCCACATTGAAAGTTTATCAATTATGAAACTCTAGAAATAGTTATAAAAGAGCTCCATAAGGCAACTTTTTATTATATATTATAATTAAAAAAAAGTTTTGGAAACCGATCCAGAAATCGTGACAGGTTTCTAGTTTAAATCCCATTTTTTGGTTAATTGATTGGTTTTTCGGTTGTTTGACCAGTTATTAATTAATCGGTTATTTTAGTATAATCGAATCGGATTTTGGTTCAGTTCCCAACTTTACCGGTTGAACCGGCCGGTTCGGTCCTGTTTGATTTTATAAACATTGGATAAAACGTCTAATAATTGAGAATTAAAATTTGTAGAAATTAATAAAATATTTAAGTTTTAAAATGATATTTAACTTTAATTCGAATTTGTTGTAAATGGTAAGTTTATTAGTGAATGATAATTGTACCCATGCAGTCCTAAAAATTATTACCATTATATTTATAATCTTCCACTATAAATATTAGATTTTGATTATCAATAAAACACACACAAGTCTATCGACTCATATTCGCTCTTTTTTTTTCTTTTCTTTTCTTTTCATAACACGTTATTAGCATGAAAGCTTAATTTTTCAAATTTTAGCGAAGATAGTAATTTTTTATAAGTATAATTAGGCGGACCCATTAAAAATCCCGTGGGTGCAATTGCCCCTTACTGGACCCTTCATAATTCCAATTTTCCACTTAATCGTATTTCCATTCCCCAATTGCCCATGCGATTCCAAAGACCAACTTATACGTGTTTAATTTTATTCAAATGATACATATTTTTTTAAAAGTTATAATCAAACCTAAAATTACTTAAAGCCCTATCCTAATACTAAAACGGGAAACATATTCCTATTCAAACTCTACCATTTGAAAACCCATTTTCATCCAACCTTCGATGATAGACGGCTTCCTTTTAAATACACACAAAGGCTTACTATTTGAAAATACATACAAAGATAACGGCGAGACATAAAGCATTTTACGTCTAAGATTTTAGAAATGAGTTCCGTTCAACGTAATCATTGTCTTATCACCACGAATTAAGGTAGGATTCCTACACTAAGTTGATCGTTATATGAATTTAATTTTCATTCATACATATTATTCATTATGTTTGATCATGAAGTATGTGAAGTGACTTTAATAGTTCTTCTTAAATGTCAATGCCATACACATTATATGTTTAATTGATGGTCGTAGAGGCTCATCAAAACTAAATTATATGTTTAACTAATGGTCGCGAAGACTCTTTATAACTTTAAGTAGATCATTTGATCATTGATTTGCTTATTTATGAAGGCAATATATAAGAATACATGATTATTGTGTTCATATAGCATGTGTAACCTAATAAGTATTTCTTTGAGATGCTCATTCCTATCTAATATTTTCAGAGTAATTGAAGATCCTGACTCGGTATGAATGGCATATTTATTTTACTTAATTTGATTTCTTATGTTTTAGGCTGTCACTTTTTATATTTAACAACTCTTGTGATGTCCAAAGATTTATAATTTACATTTCGAGACGGTAAAGTTTAACGTTTGGACATATGTTTTCATGAGTTTTCAGCATTCTACCATTGTCTTTAAAAATTTATTTCGATTTGTATATTTAGAATTTCAACATGTTTTTAATTAGAAAATGACCCTTTATGAGTTATTTATCAAATGCAACTGAAAACAGGTCGATCGGAGTCCCATGTAATTTATTATAGCATTTTTAGTAAACTGTGACGGTTAGATTCGGGAAACACTGACGAGTCTGTTTGAAAAATAATTTTGTGCTACAAAAGTCGTCATCGAGATCCTAGATTTTTATATGTTGTACTTATATGTGTTATATACTCTCTGCTAAATTTTCATAAATGATCGCTAAGGTTTGCTAAGTCAAATAATTTTTATAAACTCACTGTGCAATCGGAGAAAACTGTTTCCGCTTGCCTTTTTCCTTCTTTTTTTTTTCTAAAAATGCATTCCAAATCATTTTGTTCCGTATTTTTCTAAGTCCATATGTTAAAAATGGTTAAGCCTTTACAATATTTATTAATAAATTCAAATTTAAAAGCTTTTCTTAATCTGTATTTGAAAAATTTAAGTTAAAAAAAATTTAGATTTGGTATCGCTTCGAATTACAGAATTTGGGGTGTTGCCGTTAGCCACGTGATCAGAATTTTCAGGTCAACGGTATAACATTACTCAAGTTTTCAATCTCTCAAAATTTTATTGATGTGTTGAATTTCTAACACAGTTTTATATGAACATATGGAATAGCTTGCCTCAATACTGACAGCTATTCTCTCTTCAGGAGCCGTTATTACGCGTAGGGTGGAGAATTAAACCGTGAAGAGGCTGTTTCAATTTGAACATTTCAATCTCCGACTGATTCCTCTTTGGACTCGGTTTTCACTCGGATTCCCAATCCAACTCACTTTTCTCCCGTGCGCTGCCACTCATATAATAATCATCCATTCCTTAGAAGTCAAGCAAGAATATAACCCATTACCTTCCTCCTCTGCCCTTTTCTTTCTGCTACACACTTTTTCTCTTTTTCTATAGCCCTCGCCACTCAGAAATTGCTTGTGCCGTGTCTTGTATTTTGATAATTTCAAGTTTCGTGCTGCAATTCGAATATTCATATTATACTGATTTATGTTTACAGAGACATGGCGACAATCCACCTTCGTACCAGCAAAAATGAGTACATAGCTGATTCCGATGACAATGAAATTGGGATTTTTCAATTTTTTGACGATACAGGTGACATCCCCAACCCTTTTGGCGACTTGGGTCTGGACCTATCACCGTCGGAGCTCAGGGAGACCGCCTACGAAGTCCTAATCGGATCCTGCCGGAGCTCCGGGGCCGGTAGACCCCTCACTTACATCTCCAGTTCAGTAAGGGCCACTGAGAGGTCGCAGTCGATGACGTCGTCTTCTTCTCCCTCGCTTCAGAGGTCGCTGACGTCATCTGCGGCAAGCAAGCTTAAGAAGGCTCTAGGGCTGAAATCCTCGTCGAAGAAGAAGAACGAGGAGAATTCCGAGTCAACGAGTCAGGGGATTGGTAATTCTGTGAAAAAGAGAGCAGGGACTGTTGGTGAGCTGATGAGGGTCCAGATGAGGGTTTCGGAGCAAATCGATTCCAGAGTCCGACGAGGTTTACTCAGAGTTGCCGCCGGGCAGGTTAGAATCGGAATTTCACATTTGATTGCTCGGAAAGTTGTTCAATTTCTATACTGTTTTATTGTACATTTGGGGCAGTAGAAATTTTTTAAGGTCTCAAGTGGAAATTACTTATTTTTTATCAGGTGATCATGAAAAGGCATACTGTAGGGGAAAAGAGGAACTGTGAGGAAACAAGTTTAAATCATTCAATTACCACTTTTTTTTCTTTTGTTATCCGATGGGATAAGCTTTCACGAGTTTAAAGAACAACGTAGGCGAGATTGATGAGCATAAATTGATTGAATGCATGATGACCTTTTGGCTTGCAATATGTTAATAATTTGATGTCCTCTCCTATTTTTCATATCAGCTTGGACGACGTGTTGAGTCTGTGGTTTTGCCATTAGAGTTATTGCAACAGTTCAGATCTTCGGATTTTCCTAGTCTGCGAGAATATGAAACATGGCAGCGGAGAATCTTGAAAATACTCGAAGCTGGACTTCTTTTGCATCCGCACATGCCTCTTGCAAAGACAGAAATGGCCCCTCAACAGCTTCGGAAGATCATATGTGGAGCTGCAGATAAACCCATAGAAACGGGGAAGCATAGTGAACCAATGCAAGTTCTCCGCAGTGTTGTCATGTCTCTTGCTTGCAGATCATTTGATGGTTCTGTGTCAGAAATATGCCACTGGGCAGATGGAATTCCTCTGAATATTCACCTTTACCTAATACTCCTGGAATCCTGCTTTGATGTAAACGACGAAACATCTGTTATTGAAGAAGTCGATGAAGTATTAGAACTTATAAAGAAGACATGGGTAATCCTTGGGATAAACCAGATATTACATAATATTTGTTTCTTTTGGGTCTTATTTTGTCGATATATTACAACCAGTCAACTTGAAGATGACCTCCTTTTTGCTTCTGTTAATATGCTGTTGGAAGTGGAAAAGGATGCAAAAGCAACAGAGGATCCAGCATACTCAAAGATTTTAAGTTCTACATTGAATTACATATTGGGTTGGGCAGAAAAAAGGCTTCTTTCATACCATGCTACCTTTTATAGGGGCAATATTGACGTAATGCAAAGTGTTTTATCTCTTGGGGCATCAGCAGCCAAAAT
Organism: Fraxinus americana; assembly: GCA_035079005.1. Classification (NCBI taxonomy): domain Eukaryota; kingdom Viridiplantae; phylum Streptophyta; class Magnoliopsida; order Lamiales; family Oleaceae; genus Fraxinus; species Fraxinus americana. The sequence continues at coordinate 22,339,223 of CM068726.1, read as the reverse complement.
ATTGGCAGAAGATGTCTCTCATGAGTATCGAAGGAAAAGAAAAGAAGTTGATGTAGCATATGGCCGGGTTGACACTTACATCAGGTCATCTGTGCAGAATGCTTTTTCTCAGGCAAGTTCAAAGAAAACAATTTCTGACAAGTTTCAGCAAATCGTCTTTTTGATACTTGATAACAGTTTTCTAATCTTCTCCTCTTTTGAAAGAACCATTGAAATTCTTTTTTGGTTCCTTAACTTTGTCCGATTCTTTAAACATTGTTCTTCACTTAGTTAATCCATCGTCTCTGTATAATAGTATGATTCTTCTGTTTCATTGCTATTCTGATTACTCAGATGATTTTCATTTATTTGGAAGCCTAGAATGTGTTGTCTGTTTATTCTCCTATAATTTGATTAAGGCCGTAAATAAAAATAAAGGTTTCCTGATGCGTGTGCATCTTTCTTTTTTGATCTTGAATATTCTTTTACTTGTGAATTTGACTCAAGCTCCTGTTCGCTATTATGAAGACAGGAAAAAGACAAGGTCATCTCAAGCAGGCAGTCTACTAAATATCAGCAAAATCCTCTTCATGTCCTTTCCATCCTTGCGCAAAACATTTGTGACCTGGCCTTCAATGAGAAGGAAATATATAGTCCCGTGTTGAAACGATGGCACCCTCTTGCAACGGGTGTAGCTGTTGTTACTCTTCATACTTGCTATGGAAATGAGCTTAAACAATTTGTTACGGGTATAAATGAATTAACTCCTGAAGCTATACAAGTGTTGCTATCTGCTGAAAAACTTGAAAAGGATCTTGTAGAAATGGCTGTTGCCAATTCAGTTGACAGTGAAGATGGTGGTAAGGCAATAATTCAGGAGATGATCCCTTACGATACTGAAGCTGTGATTGCAAACCTGGTGAAGTCCTGGATACATACAAGAGTAGACAGACTCAAACAGTGGGTTGATAGAACTCTGCAACAAGAGGTCTTTTTTCCTTCTCCTTTTGTTCCTTCATTTAGCTTTTCAATTGACTATATCCAAGCTGAAATACAGAATAATCTGTCCAGGGTTCTTCGACAGGCACACAAAATACTTCCAATATGTAGCCCCCCTTAACTTCCTACACCACCCCATTCAACCGAACCCCTTCTAAAAGCCCTCTCCCCACCCCCACCCCACCCCAGAAAAATGGAAAAGAATTGACTAATAATTATATAAATAAAACTTGCAATTCAATAGGACGACCTGTTGAAGTTCACTTCCAGTTCGTTTATAATACCGTGGAAATAAATAAAAGTGTGAACAACTTGTTATAGGTTTGGGACACTCAATCAAATAAAGGGCACTTTGCTCCCTCTGCTGTGGAAGTTTTACGTATTCTAGAAGAGACTTTGGAAGCATTCTTTTTGTTGCCAATACCAATGCATCCAGTTTTGCTTCCTGAGTTGGTCAGTGGTCTGGACAAATGCCTTCATAGCTACATCATAAAGGCAAAATCTGGCTGTGGTAAATAACTAACTATTGAATTCAATATAGCTGTTCAATTGTCTTGTATTTTGCTCTATAACTATTAACTGCTTTTTTTTCTGAAGGATCTCGCAGTACCTTTGTTCCAAACTTGCCTGCTCTGACCCGATGTTCTACTGGTTCTAAATTATTTAAGAAGAAAGACAGTTCACATATGGGTTTATGGAAGAAATCGCAGGTAAGCACTACAACTGGGGATGGCTCCTTTAGCATAACACGACTATGTGTTCGCATTAATACCTTGTATAACATCCGAAAAGAGTTGGATGTTCTTGAAAAGAGGACAATTTCCAATCTGAGTAATAGTGGATTTGGTCACGATAATGTTGGGAATGGCAAGTTCGAGGATTCAGTAGCTGGCTGCATCGAAGGGATACAGCAACTCTCTGAGGCAACTGCATATAAGGTTGTATTTCATGATCTGAGTCATGTTCTTTGCGACTATCTCTATGTTGGAGAGATTTCATCATCCAGGATTGAGCCTTTTCTTCAGGAGCTGGAGCAATATTTAGAAAAAGTGTCGGTAACAGTTCATGACAGGGCTCGGACACGGGTAATAACAGAAATTATGAAAGCTTCTTTTGAAGGGTTTTTGTTGGTTTTGCTTGCTGGAGGACCATGTCGTGCCTTTACTCTGCAAGATGCTGCATTGATAGAGGAAGATTTTAAGTTTCTTATGGATCTGTTCTGGTCCAATGGAGATGGTTTGCCAGCTGATTTGATAGATAAGTTCTCTGTTACTGTAAGAGGCATTCTTCCACTTTTTCATATGCATACCGAGA